>BSAI01000012.1:3838748-3876771 GCA_036245035.1 Adrianichthys oophorus
GATAGATAGATAGATAGATAGATAGATAGATAGATAGATAGATAGATGTAAAAAAATAAAAGAATATTGTAACAAAGTGAAGAGGGCACGATGAGCAATTGTTGTGACTATTAACACAATGCAAGATCCTGAAGGCCTACCTCATAACCCGTAAGTGACAATGAAACACGTCATGCCGGTTCAGACGTTGCTATTACTGCTACTACTACTTAGAGAGGCTACATGCTGAGAATATGGAGTGAATGCATGCTTCGGAACCCACAATCAAGGCTAACTGCCAAACAAGGTCGTATTTCAATGTTTTAACATCCACAAACGGCAACTGCTATCACAACTTGAGATTGATGAAGTACAACACAATTGTAACACCACAGGAGAACCACATCATCAGGTCAGAAAGGAGGCTGTACCACACTCCCAACCAGAACTTGGGAACTCAGCCACAATAACCACTGTTACGCTGAGCGAGGCAGCAACTGACCTGAAAGACAAGATCATGTCTAGAATGAACACCAGGCACCCCGACACCAACTACAAGGGTTGAGTGAAGAACCACCTGAAAGTCTCCTAACTGTGAATGAAGCATTGAGGGCAATTCCTACCACAACAGTCACATAAACTGATGAACTGGTTTACACTTCAGCAGGAGTGATCCTTGAGATGCTTGGCTATAAGAGCAACCATTGGAGAAAACAATACCCACCATGGAAGAAGCGATTGGTGGCTAAGATCAAGACAGCTCGAAGGGAAGTGGGTCAGATGACAGAAGCCTAAACAGGTGCTATGAAAAAGCAAGTGCCTAAGGAATACAGCCAGATTTCCATACCTGAAGCACTGGAAACTGCCAAACAAATGCTCCTGGCCTTGAACAGCCGCCTAAAGAGGTACACAAGAGACAATGAAGCCAGACGATTAAACAGGCTGTATGCAATTCAACCTGTGAAAAGTGTATGCTCAGCGCAGGGCTCTAGACTAAATGATTGCACTGGTTGCACCGGTGCGCCTAACTTTTTTTCATAGGTCACTAAAGTTAGGTGAACCCACCTTCTCAACCACACTACATTTAACTCAGCAGTTTTACATGGTCACTTTCCTTTCAATTACTGTCAATATCTGCATTAAGGACTTGAAAATAATTAACTTACAAACTGGTAAACATAAAGATAAATTACAGAAAAAGTTGGCGTTTACAGACCCACTCCAATGACTATTATTATGACAATGATTTATTAACACATGGGGCTGCACGGTGGCGCAGTGGTTAGCGCTCCTGCCTCACAGCAAGAAGGTTCCTGGTTCAAGTCCTGGCTGGAGGACCTTTCCGTGTGGAGTTTGCATGTTCTCCCCGTGCATGCGTGGGTTTTCTCCGGGTACTCCGGCTTCCTCCCACCGTCCAAAAACATGCTTCGTAGGTTAATTGATTGCTCTAAATTGTCCATAGGTGTGAATGTGAGTGTGCATGGGTGTGTGATTGTGGCCCCTGCGACAGACTGGCGACCAGTCCAGGGGTGTCCCCTGCCTTCGCCCATGAGTAGCCGGGTTAGGCTCCGGCAACCCCGTGACCCCGAAAGGGATAAAGCGGATTGGAAAATGAATGAATGATGATTTATTAACACGTTCTTGTAGCATTTTTTTCATGATAGATTACCTATATAAAATAATTTAAGACTAAAACTACATTTCTGAGTTTTTCTTTATTCACATTGGAGCAAATCAAAACATGCCAGTTAAAAAGCTTAAATTTGTGACAGTAAGTGAAATGATTGAGCAAAGTTGCTTTTCTCCACGAAAGAATCTGCTGATAAACATTGATGACGTAAAACTTCAGAGCTGCAGAGCGCTGCATATCAGCGCGAGGCTGCTTTTCACCGCTACAGACACCACTGGAATGGCGTTACTTGCATTAATGCTTGAAAAGTTACAGTAGACGAAAGGATGTAAACACTGGAGCTAATGCCCTGATTAAAGAGTTTAACAGAGTTTTTTCACCCGCTCCAACTGCTGCCAGCACCGGGCGCGTGGGTACAGACCCAAACTGAACGACTCAGATTTACATTCTCATTAGGAAAAACAATCATCCTTATCTGAGGTTTGTTACACCTGCGCACACACAGGAAAAATACTTTCAAAGTCGCTGAAATTATTTATTCATTTTTCTCAGAAAGGCTGGGTGCACTGATGAGACGATGGATTTTTTTTTTAGGTGTGCTAGCGACCAAATTGGTCGCACTCCCTGCAGTGGCAGGGTCAAAACAGCAGAGCAGACCCACCAAGGCTGAAAATGTAACAGTGCTGGAAAAGTTTATTGAATAAAGAGACAGCACATAACAGCAATGCTCAGTGGCTGGTCTCTCTGAGAAAAGAGCACAACCTCCCTGAACACAATCCAGTAACCATCACTGTGGTAGACATCCAAGAAAGAGCTTCAGGTATGAAAAACTGGACAGCACCGAGCCCTGACATGATACATGCATACTGGCTTAAGAAACTCACTGCACTCCATGAGTGCCTAGCAGCACAAATGAACCACCTGCTAAGAGATGGAACTCACCCTGAATGACTAATGGAAGGGCGAACCATTCTGATCCAGAAGGATCCCTCAAAGGGTGCAGTCCCATCCAACTACCGACCAATAACCTGTCTCTACACTACATGGAAGCTCACGTCAGGCATCATCGCAACCAAAATACACCAGCACATGGATCAATTCATGAGCAACGAGCAGAAGGGCATTGGTAGAGGTTCCAGCCAAATACCTCCAACGAGTAAGGCAAGTCCTGAGAAGCCAGCTCAATGGCAAGAGCAATAAATAGTTACTCACTACCAGTCATCAGAAACCCTACAAGATACCGTGATCGGAAATCGGGCCCGATCATGTGGTTGATGACCCAATCGTATTGGTTGTTGTCTCCCGATCACAATATTTAATTTATTATTATTTTGATCAGCGCTTTATATTTCAAGCTTATTTTTCCGTGGTGTGAACAAAAGCAGTTTAGTCAAGCTCGTGAGATATTCACAGATTCAGACTTCTGGGATCAATAACTCTTAAAAATGTTTTAAACTGACAACAAGTATCTCTATTGGCCTGTCTTAAAGCAAATAACAACCTAGAAATGAATTTCAACAGAAAAAATATTGGGTTTTTGCTTCTTTTTAATGTTAAGCTCTCTGTGCTGCCGACAGAGACGGCGGCCATCGTTTATTATATATTTGCAAAAGGTCATTTTAAAAGACGCCAAAGTTTGTATCAGTTCACTTTTCATGTCATCTCCTGCAGATTCTCTGAAATCCAACTTGTTTTACAGACAAGTTTTTTTCCACTGTGTTGCATTAACTCTATGTGTGTTTGTAAGATGACTTTTATTGACATTCTAGGGCTAATCTGACATCATGTAGAAACTGAATTCTGTTTAACATATGATTCCACACAAACCCCCCCATTGGATTTGATTCCATCTTTGATGTTTTACTACACAGCTCAATTCCAGCTTTCCAATTTTATTTTTTTTTGCTGGGACTGCCCTAGTCTGTGTTCACGCCTGCTGTCAATGTTTTAGCTATGCTGTCTGGGGTCTGTGTTGCTGCTCTCTTCGCCTCAGGCATGTTTCTACCAAACCTAAAAGGAAGGCCCTAGACCAGCGTTAAAGCATCAAATATAAATCTGTAAATTGCATATCCAGCTGAAAATGGTTCATATTTTCTTTTAATGTAATGTTCATTACTTAAGTGGATCATCTTGCTCTAGCTGTGTCTCTGCACATTTATCATTCACCCGTTTGGAGTGTAAGATGGAGAGAAAGCAGGACATTTGTTCCAAAGAGAGAAAAACAGACATTTTGCCACTTCTTCTGCATGTTGAACTAAAATTTCTCTAATAGAAACGTCATCGATGTTTTCATCTGTCATGCACCCTCTACCCTTTCCTTCCCCATCCATCAATGCAGGGATCTTGTTCCTCCAGCTTGGGGAAGAGACTCGGCGAGTGCACCTGACCCATGAGCTGACCAGCCTGGATACCCTAAGAGCACTTATAGTGCACATGTTCCCCCAGAGACTCACAATGGCCATGCTTAGGTAAGACACCAGGAGTCTGACTTACTGTGCACACAGATTCTCTATCAACCTGCTTTTATTTAGGCAATCTGTTGCAATAGTACACTTTTACTATTATTTACATGTAAAGTCTAGATCAGGCGTCGACAATCCTAAATGTTCAAAGAGCCCCATTGGCCAAAAATAAAAAATAAAAAAACAAACTGGTCTGGAGCCGCAAAAGATTAAAAGCCTTATATGAAGGCAGCACAGGCTCTAAGTACATGTTAGCTGTATTAGCCTACTATCAAAATGACGAAGTTGGCTACAAATACACTATGAGCATTCATGATTAAATGTTTGTTTTCCCTGCAGCGCATCCTGGAGAGAATAACACACCATGGGACTACTGCTACCATAAATGCTCCTTTAACTTTAACATCCATATAATATATTGTACAGAATTCCCTCTGTTTTTGTGGAAGTTACGTTCTAAACATTAAAGTTATAATTGTTTTAAGGCTGTAAAACCCCTCACTACAGTACATTTTTCTCAGACATGAGCATTTTCTCACTTTTCTCTCTTGTTTAAACTCTCAAAGTTTAAATCTTCGTAGAGAAGTAAGTCCAGAATTATAGAATGCTTTTACTGTAATGTAATATTTACTATGAACATTTTTAAAGTAAGGGCTGCACGGTGGAGCAGTGGTTAGCGCTCCTGCCTCACAGCAAGAAGGTTCCCGGTTCAAGTCCTGGCTGGGGGACCTTTCTGTGTGGAGTTTGCATGTTCTCCCCGTGCATGCGTGGGTTTTCTCCGGGTACTCCGGCTTCCTCCCACCGTCCAAAAACATGCTTCACAGGTTAATTGGTTACTCCAAATTGTCCCTAGGTGTGGATGTGAGTGTGTGTGGGTGTGTGATTGTGGCCCCTGCGACAGACTGGCGACCAGTCCAGGGGTGTCCCCTGCCTTCGCCCATGAGTAGCCGGGTTAGGCTCCGGCAACCCCGTGACCCCGAAAGGGATAAAGCGGATTGGAAAATGAATGAATGAATGATTTTTAAAGTATTGGAAAACATTAGCAATGTTTTTTATGTTTGTCCTGAAACCGTAGTAAAACAAAAAAATAGGCTGTTTCCTCCCATCTTTGCCATTTTCGTACATTTTTGAAAAGACTCCAGGGAGCCACTTCAGCGGCGCCTATAGAACTGCAGGTTGCTGACGCCTGGTCTAGAAGGGAAAATGCTGAGAGTGACTCACCTTCTTTTCGGAGACAATATGGGAATAAATGACTGTGTGTCGATGCCTCATTAGATGCCCGCTCATCTGGTCTAATCACTGCACCAACTCGAAGCTGCTGTACTGTCCGACAGCGGCCCTCAGGAGTGACATTAACTACGGTGCTGTCCAAGCTAGCCTTGAGGAAGGTCTAAGTTTAGGAAAAGATCAAATGAAATTGCAAAACAGTATATTGCAGTAAAACAGCTCTCAAAGCCTCTAGATCCAAGATTTGATTCTATTCCAGTAGTTTGGCCAACAAACAGCAGGCAGTACACATCAGTAGTAGTTAAAGAGGCTGAATCGTCCTCTTTTAAGGCTGTTTAATAAAAAAAAGGTTGCACATCATATAGAGGTTATTTCTTTTCTAAGATGCAGAGCAAAATAAATACGGCTTACCTTCATGATGGGTTTGATCAGGGGCAGCTGTGAAACGCAACACATTTACTGCCCAAAGCAAACTTTGCCATGTGGTGATTTGTAGAAGTGTTGCAGGTATTGACAAAAGCAAACACACACATGCATGAACAGACACTGGACTCAGTGATAAGCAGTCTGAGGTTTAAATTCAATACAGAATGGTACTTGATACATCCAACATGAAAATTGAACTGATACAAACTTTTGGCTTCTTTTGCAAATATTTAATGAAAGATGGCAAAGAAAGTCAATTTAAAAAAATGATGGTGCTAAGAAAGTGTGAGGACAACTAGCTGTAAAACAAAGCTCTTCTGTTATTAGAATTATTAGACAATAAAATGATGATTTCTCATTATTTCTTGTTCAATAGTGGATTCCTACAGTGTGAGAATTTAAAATCATTGTAGCTGCATTGTTGTACAAAATAAACAAAAAAAAACAAACTAACTAACAATCACCCCCTCCCTCCCTCCCCCAATACCTGGCAGTAGTGTCCTTTAAATAAGTATAGACAAGTCCTGCTGTCTTACAGACTCAAAACGCCTTCTTTCACATATTTCCTGTCCTGTGGAATCTGCTGTGAGGCATTTGTTGTTCAGTTTGTTTTTTAAGTAGTTTTTAGTCATTTTTTGAGTTGTCCTTTGTTAGTCAAACCAGTTTCAGGCTCATCTTTATTTACAGCAGTCTTCATTTCAGTTAAGTGCCCTCAGTCTATTAGAGTCTATGGTTTTCAGTTCATCCTTGTTAGGTCATCTGTTTTGGTTTGTCACCATGTTTGTTGCTCCCATGGTTTTTGTTGTGTTCTGGTCAATTTAATAAATGTTAGGTTTCTGACCCCTAGCCTGGTCTCCTGTGTACTGGGTCCTACAGTATATCACCAGTTCCTGACAACTGCTGTACTACAGGGAGTGCACAGCTCATATGACCTGGTTATATATTTATTACATAATTGGAAAGAAACATCCTCCTATAAGATGTGAAATTCAAAACAAGATCATATCAGGTTCCTTGGAAAAGGGGGTGGGGGTTTGGACTGCTGCAAAGTCCTTTTTAAAAAAGCAGACATACAGAGTGCTTCACACTCACACACACATCCATGTGCCGATAGCATCAGAACTGCCATGCAAGCCACTTACCAGGCCACCAAGAGCAGCGTGGGGTTCAGTGCCTTGCTCAAGGACACTGACACACAGGCAGCAGAGTGAGAACTGAACCTACAGTTAGAAGGCTGGCCACGGTTTCATAAAATAAATAAATAAAAATAATCTGTTTTTTTTTTTTTGACTGACATGTCTGGAAAACATGCATGTAACATTTGGATTATCTCATTTTATTTTATTCTTGCTCCAAAATGTAATGAGAGATGTGTGTCTCCAGCAGGTACTTGCTGCTGGAATAGTCTTTGTATGGCCTTATTTTCAATCATTTTTTATGTTTGTTTGTTTTTGACTATGAATGCTCAGGTCCCCCAGCACGGCTCTCCTGATCAAAGATGAGACTCGTAATGTTTTCTACGAGCTGGAAGACCCGCGTGATGTTCAGGACCGCTGTGTCATCAAAATTTACTGCAAAGAGCCGATCTATGGCACATACCCTGGACACCACAACCCACATCTGGCCAATGGAGACCTACGAGTAAGTGTGTACCAACACTTGTGGGGGTGTAATTTTAACATAGTTTTGTGTGCACCAGCATTTGTTTACTGCTTTTCTGTTTTGTTTGGGTTCTGTGAAAGCACATCTGAACTGTGATGCTGAGAGGATTACTTATTTATTGTGCTGCAGACCAATCAAGGGAACTCTAGTCCACCAGAAAACATGGTTCTTGGTTTATGTGCCAGTGAATCTTGGTGCAGTTCCATTCAATGTCGATGCAGATGGACTATCCAGCTGATTAGTCACTAAATAACTAAATAGGCACATCAGCATAACAGTGCAAAATCACAAAAAGTGATTTGAAAATATATTTTTTGTAAACATTTTGTAATGAGGAGGTGAAAGTTAATTCACATTTGAATTATTAGAGGACCAGAGGAGCAACCTGGTTGTTATACCTTGTTTTTCCAAACCAGATAATGTTGGAACCACAGACTTGCCCAGTCCATTTGGTCAGCTCGAGAGAGTGTGGTCAATAAAAAAAAACAAAAAAAAAACAGATTTATTGAAGGTGTGAAGTTGTCGCAAGTGCCTGCTCCCTCCTGTCCCAGAATCCTTTTGTAAAGCAGATTTTACTTTTGTATAAAAAAAGACACTGGCAGAGCAAAATTCAGCCCTGAGATGCCAGTCTCTGAAAAAAAAAACAACTTTAGTAAATATGAATTAATTAAAAAAATAGATCCTGTAGCTTAATAATGTGAATCCTAAAATGTAAAAGAGATTTAAAAACAATAGATATAGAAAAACATCTCATCAGATCCCGGAAGCAACATTAACTAAATGGCAATAATAACACAAAAGGAGCTTTTTCTGTAACACAATAGAAGAAACTGTTCATCAGTGTGACAGCTGTGCTTGTGGTCCTTGCTTTGTGCCACTCTCTCTCTGCTTGAGTGGTTGGCATACATTTATGTGGTGGGTGGGAAGCCTATTGCATTATCCATCTGCTTGTGTAAATGTCTGATTTGCATCCAACTACAGACCTAACCACCATGCAGCCCGTTCTTTCCTGGCATTGCAGTTCCTGTGTCCCACAGAGAAACCCCACATCTGTGGCTTCTTCACCTCGCACAAATGAAACGTTAGAGTTCAACCCTTTCTTACTGAGTTTCTCAGAGAGGTATAGGTGTTGGTGTAGAACAAAGAACATCAGGCAGCATGTGTTTGACATCTCTACTGTTTCATTAACATGTAGGACATTTTTATGTGCATCACTTTATCCGACTGCCAACTGGTTCCATTGGTGAGCCTGCGACTGCTCTGTAAATGTCCTCATCTATTTAGTGTTGCTGTCATGGGAGGTTCTGCGGTCATGAGTCAGCACAATGTATAGCAGTAGGCTGTAAAGACTGCCATGTGGGGAAACAGAGCTGAGGAGGAGAAGCTGTTGCTGAGACTGGGGACTCTTTTCAGAAGATCTCAAACTGGACAAGGTGGCAGTTTTCTTTTATCAGTGTTTGCGGAACGGTGGCACTAACAGCTGGACCAGAAGAAGGGCAGGAAACATTGTGTTTTTGTTTTTAGATGTGCGGAAGTTTCATGGATCACAGCAGAAATTAGCATTAACTGTAAGCACACTGGTGATTAAATCTCTTTAATACACTTAAGAATTGGTGTAAATACAAGTCAATCAAAGCCCTTTGTTACTCACTGAGTAATCATACTAGGCACAGGATTGTAATTGCTGAAGCTTGATATTGTTCCAGCGTTTAGCACAGGGGTGTCCAAATCCAGCCCTCGAGGGTCGGCCTCCTTCTTGTTTTCCAGAAATCCTGCCTTATCTTTTCTGGATCAGGTGCGTTTAGCCACTAAGGAGCTCCAATGGCAGGCTAGTGGGAAACATGTAGAACACCGGCCCTTTAAGTGCACCTTAGACACGTAGGACCCTTGGTGGGGGGTGCCTGGACATTGCTGCTAGCAAGCAGGGGATGTTCTCTAAGTGCCCTATCCTCCAATTTTAACTGCACCGTAGACATTTAGGGCTCCTTGGTGATAGGGTGATTGGACATCACTGTGAGCAATCAAAAGATGTCCTCAGTGCCCTCAGCAGCGGCGGCCTTGTCTCTTGGGTGTGGGCCTCCTGGGCCCGGCGGCCCCCTCCCCATGCAGGGAGAGGGATTCCTTGGTTCTATGGCAAGACAATGAGTGGGGGATCACATTCCATCTGAGCCTGGAGGGTGTCTTTTTTATGGTGCAGGTTCTGGTCCTTGCCCTCAAGTGCTGGACCCCTTCTAAATTCCAACATTGGGAGAGCCTGGTCGGGCTAGGTTCTCAACACATTTCGGGGACCCCCACTTCCCTTGGTCATCCCTCCTCTGGGTGGGGGTGGCTGACCCCTGCCGTGCTCTCTCCAGGATATCCTGCAGTTGCCTGGAGCTCTGGGGCGGGTCTCCCTTGGGGGGCCCTGGCTCGTATCCGGGGCTGGGGTGGGAGGATGCTCGGAACTCCTGGGTGGTGGTAGGAAGCTTGTCTGGAGTGGTGGGGCTCTCAGGGGTGGGGCTCCGCCCTGGGCCCCCTGGTGCGGTGGGAGGGCTGCTCTTCTGGCTGGGCTAGGACTTCCACTATCTGTTTCCGTACCTCACTGCTTTGGGGGCCAGTGTGGTGGTCCTGCGGTCCCTGGTCTGGGTGCTTGGCCGGACTGCCGGGCGAGGGGGGGATCTCCTCCGCTGGTCCCACAGAAATAAAAAAGGTATAAGGAAGTGTTTGGGTTAAATCACTTTTTCCCTTAGCAAGCACTTAGCACATTTAGGAGCTGGTGTGCAGCTGTCTTTCTGTTGGCATATATTCTCTGCTGCCCAGGGACCAGCAGCCTGGGAATTGACCCTGCTATAGTTCTACCGGCCCCTAGGCTAAGGTGCTCACTTTTCTGCCAGACTGGTAGGCTGGCAAGCCTTGCGAGCCAGCCCACTAAATATCCACTTAAGCCAAAATAGGGTAAACCCATTTGGGATCAACATATTCTACGTTACAATACTCACCTATGGTCTTGAGCTCTGGGTCATGACCGAAAGAACAAGGTCCCGGATACAAGCGGCTGAAATGAGCTTCCTCCGTAAGGTAGCTGGGCGCTCCCTTAGAGACAGAGTGAGAAGCTTAGTCACCCGGGAGGAGCTGGGAGTAGAGCCACTGCTCTTCCACATCAAGAGGAGCCAGTTGAGGTGGCTTGGGCATCCTGTCCGGATGCCACCTGAATGCCTCCCTGGAGAGGTGTTCCGGACATGTCCCACTGTGCGGAGGCCCTGGGGAAGACCCAGGACACGCTGGAGTCGACTGGCCTGAGAACACCTTGGGGTGCCCCCAGAGGAGCTGGAGGAAGTGGCCAGGGAGAGGGAAGTCTGGGCATCTTTGCTTAGAGTGCTGCCCTCGCGACCTGGTCCTGGATGAGTGGAAGAAAATGGATGGATGGATGGAGGGATGGAGGGATGGATGGATGGATGGATGGACGGATGGATAGATATTCTGCCCACTTTTAAACCATATGGGGCCCACTTGGCCTTGCTGGTTGGGATTGATCTGGAAACCACCCAATCTGGCAACACTGCCTCTGCTCCCTAATGCATTGTCTATGGACTTGCTGATTACTGGAATATACCTTCGCTGCTAAGGAACAGGTGAAGGCAAAACACTTTCATATGATCAATCTTATGCTATTTCAGTTATTTCGGGTGGTTTTTTTTAATGACAGAGTTAAATAATGATATGCATAAAATTTATTTTAGACACTTTTATTAAGTGTTCAGCTCAGGGCCCCAAGGCGATCCCCTACACTTGCCCAATGGTAAGTACACCTTTGTATTAAGTCATGAAGGATCTTGTACAGGAATCCTTGCAGGTTTATTTTCAGTAGCTGTTAGACTGAGTAAAAACTTTTCAGCTTAGTGTTTGAACTTTGTGATGGGTCGAGTGTAAATGATATCAAAAGAAGCTGAGAAGGAATTAGTGGCATCAGGTAATGATGGATCTTCAAAGCATTGTGCATCTCCTGTTGCAATCTGTAATGCACTCCATGGAAGTGGCTTACTTTTCTTTATTCCTGCCATGCAGCCATACAACCAGTTATCCAAATCCGCTTTAAGGACTTCCAGTCGGGTGGACACTCACATTCTTACAGTACCAGCTGTCAGACTCACTGTTGATGCTCTTTGACCCATGTGTTCCTTGTGAGACAACATGCAGGCAGTGATCTGCTTTTGAGAACAGGTTGTTCCTAACTGAAGGGAAGCTTCACTCCTTATGGCAGTTTCAATCTTGTCACCTACATGGCTGAAGAGGAGTCAGGCCTTTAACAAGAACACAAAGAGTATTTTATTTGGTTTAGGTGGATTAATTTTCTTTATGTGGTTTTTTTTTTTTTCATTTTTCCACTCAGTTATTTTTTCCAAGTTATTTTTTTATTTGTCACTTAATTTCTTTACATTCTAGCCTTGGGACTGTTTATATTTATATAAATAAAATAGAGTAACTTTCAAATGGGTCTCACAATGAAAACCAATCTAAGCCCAACAGATGAAAAATTCAGTCATGTTGATTTTTTTAATGCATTGTTGAGTTGAAAAACTCTGCAACACACCAAACAAAAGTTTTGAAGCACTTTGTGTCAGAGAATGCTTTTAATGTCTTTTACCTAAACTAATGTCTTAAAAACCCTAATGCTAACTAAAAGCACTCAGTAAGTTTTTATTATACAAGGATCTGCTGTAGCCACTCTTTCAGTTTGGGGGTTACAGTCCCGAGTGCTTTCACCTCTCAAGCTTTCTCCAGTTCTCTGAGTCCCTGGAATTTCATTCGTTTCTCATGTTAATTCTTCTTAATATTACCATCGCTTGGTATTGCTACATCCACTACAACAGCTTTAAGATGACGTAATGAAATGGGAGGCATCCACAAGTAGCAAAATGCAGTGCCTCGGAGATTGAGGCCTTTTAGGAAAAGAGTTTACAAAAACAACAATTCCATTAAAAAATGTGTTCTTTAGTGTGCCAACGGTAATATATATAGGTAACTCTGAAAGGTTTTGAATAGCATGTTATAAGTCTTTTAACATCTCTGGTCTGTATCTCTTCTACAGACCGTATACAAACAATGTACAAATTAAAGTGTGACATCAGCAATAGAAAATGTCATACCGTTGGCTCTCGCAAAATGAGGCCAAATCAGTTTCCATTGCTTTCTATTACATGTAGTATAGTCATATTGACTCACTGCTGCTGTTCCTCCGTCTGCCAGTGGGGCGTAGCTCCTCAACATCCAATATCTCCACGAAAAAAACGTGCAATGCAGCCAGGGGTAATTGCCGAGTCCCACTTCAGGGTCAGACAAGAGCCAAACCTTAGTGAGGAAGTAGGGAGCACCGTGGAGTTCCTGTGGACGTGCCAAAGGAAATTTATGTGAGGTGCCCTAGACAACACCTTAATAACTTAGTGTTACTAAAATATATCACTAAAGTTCCAGTCACTGAAGCCACCATGATAAGGTTCAAACTAGGCCAGAGAAATTGAAAAAGGATCATTTGAGTTAGGCAAGCTCTCTGAGTTTGATGGGACATTTTGAAAGATAACGTAATGAAATGCTGCAAACTGGACAATGAAATAATTCCATAAATCATGAAATAAATACATGTGTCTTAAATCATTTAAAATTGAATTATAATGAGATATTGACACATTTAATAACACTTTTTATTATTTATTTCCATTTTAAATGACACATTCATTTTAATATTTCATATTAAATATCTCTATTTCAGTTTGTCTCTTCTAGCCCCCACTGGAACCATTACATATTTAAATATGTCATTAAATATTTAAATATGCTTTTTAATGGAAAATTTAATATTTTAATGCCAAGTACATTTAAACATTAAACAAGTATTGATTGATTTCCAATTTTATTTAATTAATGCTAGTTTTAAAAAATGAATGACACTTTTATTTAAGGATTTAATGGCGTATATATTTATTTCATATTGTCTCTTCTGGACCTCCATACATGAGCGGCGAGGAGCCGGGTGCAGCAGCCTTTGCGCGTGAGTGGTGAAGAGCCGGCAGAAACAAGGAAGGCAGAATTACTTGAGACAGAGTGTGGAATAGACGAGAGCTTATAGAAAATAACTGGCAGAGAATGATCAAATACACCAACCTAAAATACCCCAGGACACAGCTGAAGCAACTCAGTGATCAGTGAGCAGGTGAGTGGGGACAGGAGGGCGCAATGGAGATCCAGAGACGAATCCTGACAATGCCCCACAACCAAGGGCCGTCACCCAACAGGTCACCAGGCTGCCCAAGGTTGTCCAGATGAAACTGCCTGATCAGGGCAGGGACCAAAATGAATCTGAAGGGGGCCCAAGACTACTCCTCTGGCCAGTAACCCTCCCAGTCGACAAGATACTGGAAGCCTCTACCCTGGTGATTTGAGAAGAACCTTGATGGTGTAGGCAGGGTCCATTGATGAACTGAGGAGGAGGAGTTTTGTCAGGGGGAACCAGGTCAGATTCCAGGACAGGCTTGAGCTTCGACACATGGAAAGTGAGGTGTACCCGCATAAGTCAGGGTAACCGTAACCTCACAGCCGCAGGTTTGATGGTTTAGGTAATGGGGAGGGGTCCGATGAAACGGGTTGCCAGTTTCCTATGGGTAACACGGAGTGGAAGGTTAGAGGTGGAGAGTGATATCTTTTGACAAGGTCTGTACATGGGTGCCGGTCTGTTGTGTTTGTCAGCTTGTTGGAGTCCACAGTCTTGAGCAACATTTGACGAGCCCTGCTTCAGACATGATGGGTCCTACGAATGAATACTTGACCTGATAATAAACCTCAAAGGGCGGAAGGCCAGTAGAGGACAATGGTTAGGTGTTGTGGGCATATTCTACCCAGAACAGATTTTGTGACCAGAATGAGGGGTCTGTAGAGCATAGGATCCGAAGGCTAGTCGCCAGCTGCTGGTTTTGTCTCTCTGACTGGCCACTGGATTGGAGATAAAAACCCAATAAGAGGCTGACAGATACACCCAGTAGTATGAAAAACTCAGACCAAAACTTTTCCCTGAACTGTGGACCCCTGTCAGAAACAATGTCTCTAGGTATGCCGCGCAACCTGACAACCTAACGCAAGAGTGCCTCAGCTCTCCTTAGCCGAAAGTAACCCTGGTAGATAAAAGTGAATCTGTCAATAACTGTTAATACAGTGTTGTTTCCTACGGAGCATGGAATACCAGTAACAAAGTCCATGGTGATTAGAGACCAGGGCATATGACCAGGGATATGAAAATGGGAAACAGGAAGAGGATTGAGGAGCTCAGATGATCAGAGGGTTTGTTCCTAGCACAACCTGGACACGCAGCCACATATCTCCCCAGGTCCGAGAGTAGGGAAGGCCACCAAAAACTCTGCCTGACAACAGTGATGGTTCCACGTATGCCAGGATGACACTGGAGGGGTGACGAATGGTACCAGTGGATAACTTTGAAACAAAGTGGCTCTGGAACAAACAGCACACTGGCTGGGCATTTATGTAGAACTGTTACCTGAGACTGTGCTCGTCTAACCTCAGCCTTGATGTTCAGCGTTGCTTAGTGAGAAAAAAGGCACAAGGATGGATCTCTGTGAGAGCACAGGACCCACACCTTGGTCAGAGGCATCAACTTCCACAATGAAGTGCCTATCATCATGCATCTTAAGCACAGGGGAAGAAGTAAAACTCCCTTTAAGCCAGATAAAGGCCTCTTCAGCTCGCAGGTTCCACACAAAACGTCTCTTGGATGACGTGATAGAATGAAGTGGGACGGCTATCTGGCTATACCCCTTGATGAAATGGTAGTAGAAATTTGCAAGCCCAAGGAAACGTTGAAGGTGTCTGCGGGCTTCTGGGACTCGCCAGTCCAAAATTGCCTGCACCATGGCCTTATCCATTTGAACCTGGCCCTCTGCTACGTTCAACCCCAAAAATGACACGGAACTCAGATGGAATTCACATTTTTTTGCTTTGACAAGCAACCTGTTCTGGAGGAAACTGCTGCAAAACATGTCGGAAGTGTTGAACGTTGTCCACCTTGGATTTAGAGAAGATCAGAATGTCGTCCAGATAAGCAAAGACAAAATCATTAATCATGTCCCCCAACACCTCATTCACAATGTTCTGAAAATGGCTGGAGGATTGGTGATTCCAAAAGGAATAACCAGATATTTGTAGTGGCCACTAGGAGTGTTGAACATTGTCCTCCATACATCACCCTCTTTGATTCTAATGAGATGATAAGCATTGCATAGGTCCAGTTTGGTAAAAAGGGAGGCACCCTGGAGCACCTTGAAAGCTGTGCTCTTGAAGGGGAAGAGGCTAGTAGTTCTTAATGGTTATTTGATTATATCCTCTTTAATCAATGCACTGCATGGCAACTTTCAACCTGCCTCATGTGATGGAACGAGTGGATTGAACACAAGTTTTAGGGTGGCGGCAAACCGCTTGCAGGAAGAAAAGTTGTGGGACTGCTACTCCCATTTTGCGGCTCCCCATGGTCCAGCTCTCCCCAAGAGCATCAACACCGCGAAAGTCATCTTGGAAAGCTCGGAGTAAAACATGGACGGCTGTAAGGCAAAAAAAATCTCACACCGGGCAATGACTGGACACCACACTGGTGCTCGGGATAACCTGAAAAACATTCAAGAGGTGGCATGCGGGGCTTCGAAGCGCCACCCTGGGCTAGCTTGCTAGCTCCAGCAGGACTGGCAGCATCGGTAGAGATATTGTTAAGGTGCTGAAGGAGGTTATTCATACCTGCTGATAGTCCCGCAAACCGGTTCTCATAACCTGACAAGACCTCCTCTTTGCCTGCTCTCCATTCCTGGGTGCCCAAGGGGTCGTTTTGTCAGTTCGTTCTGTCATATTTGGATGACGACATAAGTTAAGGCACGCACAGGATAAGAAGAAAACTTATTTAAAGAGTCTGAAATCCTCTTGCTGAGTCCAGGTTTTCTAAAAGGAGGTGGATGCCTTCATGTGGCAAAGAGTAGGCAGATACAAGACTGTTGATGCGAGACTCTTTGGGGTAATTGTGTGGATTTATTGACTTTTCAATTCGCATTATCTTCTTGAGGTGGGTTTGTGCATCATGAACACTTAGAGCTGTCTCCTTTTGTGATTGCTTGCTTAATCTATTTCTTAGTCTATTTCTCCAGAAAAATAAAAGCCATTCATGCTGATGATTACGCATATCTCTGCAGACATGAAACTGAGAGAATTCAAAGCAAAACTGAGAAACTTTAAGGCCTCTAAAGATATGGACCCCATAGCAGAAGATGCAGGAGAGAGAGTGCTGAGAGCAAGGCCGGCCCCAAAGAAAAAGAGTGGACCCCAAAAAGACCTGGTGTTTTGGAAAAGTAGGGAACAAGGACACAGAAAAGATGACTTCTCAAAGAAAACTTGATGTAATTCCTGCAAGAGCACGAGTCACACAGACAGAGCGTGCAGAAAGAAAGAACGTGGGTAGAGATCTCGGGCTCAAGATGACTGCTGTGACAGCAGAAACCATGGAGCGGGTTGTAGGCTGGTCAACATCACTGGAGCTGTGGAAAAGAAAGACTTCACGTTTAAGATGGGGACAAAAGATGCCAGCGGAACAGCACAGCAGATCCAGATAAAAGAACTAGTCGTGGACACAGGTGCGTCATTCCACATTATCAACGACAGGTGCTGGTACAAGAACTTTGACAGCACCTTCAAACCAGAGAGACACATCATGGAACAGGTAGATGGAAAACATACTTTTGGGTTGGCACAAGGCAGGGGAGACACAGGTATGTCCACTTGACAGTGACGGGCGCCGATGTACAGTGACATTGAAGATCGTCCTCTACATACCCTCATTCCCACAAGAACTCTTCAAGGTGAAGTGTGCCACTGCTAATGGTGCCAAGGTACACTTCAATGAAGGTAAAGATGTTCTTGAGGTGCCCGATGGCACAAAAATGTAACATTCATGTGTTTAAAAGGATGTACTACCTACAAACAGGTTGTAACGAAAATGATGTGTGTAATGTCAGTTATGATATTCAAACCTGGCACGAAATCATGGGTCACTGCAACTTCGAAGATATACTGTGATTGCATGATTTAACAGTAGGCCTGCACATTAAAGGTGCAAAGCGTAAGCTTGACAAAGAATGTGATGTGTGCATAAAGGGAAAGTTCACCCAAACAAGAAACAAAATCCAACTGATAAAGTTAAAATGCCGCTTGAGCTGGTGAAAACAGTTCTAGCTGGTCCAGTAAACATTGACTCGGTAGATGGTTTCAAGTCTTTTACAAATGTGATACAGGAGCTGTGTTTGTTTACTTTCTTAAGGCAAAGATCGACGCAACTCAAGCCACTGAAACATTTCTGGCTGATGTAGCACCTTATGGTACCGTAAAATGCATTCGGTCAGACAATGGGACTGAATTTACTTGTAAAGAGTTCCAGACACTCCTGAGGAAGAATAAAATCAAAGATGAGCTGTCCTGTCCTTATTCCCCACACCAAAATGGGGTAACAGAGAGGGAAGAATGCACTCTTTTTGAGATGGCCAGCTGTAAGCTTATTGAAAGTAATCTACTCAAGAGCCTTTGGCCCTATGCTATCCTGTGTGACTTATCTTGCCAGCCCCCTGTGATTTACTTATAGAAAGTTTTAACAGTAAATTAAGATCCAGTCTCGATTCATTTGCTCCACTAAAGTATCAAACCTCAGTTGGATCCTCTCCCTTTGTGTCAGCTGCTGTTCAGTTGCTGCAGCTCTGGTTGGGGATCTGCATCGCCACTTTGCTGGGTTGAGGCTGGATCCTTGACTGTGATTATGTAGCTGGCTATGTGGCTATCCACAGGGGGAGGTCCCAGTTATAGGCATTTCCACCTACCAATCATTTTTTCGTGCCCACTTGGTTTCCCCAATGTTTAGGAGGAGGGAGGAGTACGTGAGAGGGGGGTAAAGGTTGTGTGTAGGTCAGGGGAGGGGGTATTATTATTAATTTTTTAAAAATTATTTTACTTCTTTTATGTTACTTATTTTTTGTGGACAGTACTTTGCATTACATTCTGTATGAAAAATTATATATAAAAAAGATGGATTGATTGATTTATTGATTCATTGATTGATACTTGAGGCTCTTTATTGGATGTCTGCCACTGTGATGGTTACTGGATTCTTTTCAGGGAGGTTGTGCTCTTTTCTCAGAGAGACCAGCCATTGAGCATTGCTGTTATGTGCTGTCTCTTTCTCCCATATACTTTTCCAGTAGTGTTCAGTTTCCAGCCTTGGTGGGTCTGCGCTGCTGTCTGGCTTCATTGTCTCTTGTGTACCTCTTTAGGCAGCTGCTCAAGGTCAGGAGCCTTTGTTTGGCAGTTTCCAGTGCTTCAGGTATGGTATGGACATTTGGCTGTATCTCTTAGGCACTTGCTTTTTCATAGCACCTCTTCGGGCCTTTGTCATCTGATTCACTTCGAGCTGTCTTGATCTTAGCCTCCAACTGTTGCTTCCAATAGTGGGTGTTGTTTTCTCCCATGGTTGCTTTTACAGCCAAGCATCTCAAGGATCACTGCTGCTGAAGTGTAAACCAGTTCATTGGTTTCTGTGACTGTTGTGGTAGGAATTGCCCTCAATGCTTCATTCACAGTTTCCAGGAGACTTTCAGGTGGTTCTTCACTCAACCGTTGTAGTTGGTGTCGGGGTGCCTGGTGTACATTCTAGACATGATCTTGTCTAGAATGGGAGTATGGTACAGCCTCCTCTCTGACCTGATGTTGTGGTTCTTACGTGATATTACAATTGTGCTGTACTGCTTCAATCTTAAGTTGTGATAGCAGTTGCTATTTGTGGATGTTAGACCATTAAGTTATTAGTTGCTTAGCAGTTAGCTTTGATTGTGGGTATTGAAACCTCCATTCACTTCACATTCTTTGCATGTCAATCAATCAATCAAACTTTAATTTGCATAGCACTTTTCATATGAAACATCACACAATGTAACCTCTCAGTAGGATTATTTGAGTAGTAGTATTCCAACAGAGCCCTGTTCTCACATCTAGTCAATTTCTGGCTTTCTTCCAGTAGCCCACTGCCCATCAAGGTGCTCGGATTCCCCAGCACCTGATGCAGAGCTTGTTTCTCATGTCTGACCTTGTTTCTGATGGCATGTGTCTCAATGTCTTTCATGGGTTATAAAGATATACTATATAGACTGTGCCACAAGCTTGATTAGCATGGTTAGAAACGCTTTTTTGCATTTATTTACAGCTGGACAAATTCAAGCCTTTTCGTTTGTTATTTTTATTTAGTTTTTTTCATTGAAAGCATGGGTTACGTTAATTTCACTTTGATAGCAGAAATGACAAATCTGTAATTAAAAGTCTGCTTTTACAGGAGGAAAATAAATTTTGAATCAAATAAATTAAATTAGCAAAAGTCAGACATATGTTAGGCACACTTAAGTGAAAAACAGATTTGTATGTTAAACAGCTCAAATGAAGTGAATGCTGTTGACTTCGAGGTGTTTTTTTTCTTGTCTATTGACACATTTGATTTTGCAGACAAACAGCCCTGGGGCTTTTTGTTTACATGCCTTGTTGTGTGATTGTATTCTAGCCTGCTGCCGCGATGATTTGCAGCTGCCTGCGAATCTTCTGTAGGTCAGCTGTTCCTACAGGATCTTTTGCAATCTTCAGCTTGCCTCTGAAATCTTTAGAGCATTTTATGACTTTATTGACCCAGCAGGCTTACCTTGAGAGTGATGTGGGTGAGAAGCACAGTAGCTGCAGCTCATGTCATCAAGGTGAGCAGTAGGTAGTGAGTGTGTGACTGGCTGTGTGAAGCCATGTCAGGCATACTGATTGGAGTTTACTCCACGCAGCACAATCGTGTTCCAAAAAGGGATCACCTGCACCTGCTCACCTGCCTTTAAAGACACACGCCCCTCATTATGGACAAATTTAAACTCCATTTAAACAAGACTAGCAAATTTAAAAAGATACTCCTCCTCACAGTAGCCATAAATAGAAAATAAACCTACATCAAAAATGTTTTCCACAGCAGGTTGTTCATACATTTAGTTCTGGTACAACGTTTTATGAAGGGACTTAATGGAACATTGGTCTCTTCCAAAACCAGCCTTCAGTGGTCATTTGAAGAAATTCAACACCACAAAATGAAAGTGCTGTTATGGAACGTTGGCATAATGGGAAATTTCCAGAAGTCATCTGCATGTCAGAGTTCAGGACGTATTGGAGGTTAAAATCTCTGATTGCCTCAGTGAAGTTAAAGGGTGGTACTGTTGCAAGGCTGTTGCTAAGAGACAAGTCAGAAGAAAACTGCATTGAAGCCTGACATGGGTCTGTCCATAGACTGTTGCTGCAAGACCCTTTGGGGTTATTGTGTGGATTTATTGGCTTTTCAATTTGCATTGTCTCTTGAGATGGGTTTGTGCGTCATTAACACTTCGAGTTGTCTTTTTTTGTGTTTGCTTGCTTAATCTTTTTCTCCTGTCTGGTAGCTTCCAACATTTCTCCTGCTGATTTATTTTTGCTGCCTTCCCCTTGGACAATTTGGGAGTATTGCTGAAACAAACATATTTCATTCTGAGCTCATCAATAAGCTGCCAAGAACAACAGAAGCAGCATTTAAGAAGGATAGGCAAAATAGAGTTATTCATGTCAGTCATGACACTGGGAGCTGCTGAAGTGAACTGTGAGCCCAACCGTACTGCTTCAGGAACTTCTCAAAAACAGTTCTAGACACTTTCTGTCAATTTAAAATGTTTTTAAAGTTATTGATCCAAGAAGTCCGCATCTGTGAATATCTCAATAGCTTAGTTTAGCTGTACAATTTTTGTGCACCTCCTGCTCAAACTAACACCGTAATATATTGTGGTGATTCGTTCTTGATATGCAGACTTCAAATAGAGTATTTGTATGGATAAATAAGCTTGAAATATAAAGCGCGGATCACAATAAGTAGATATCCAAATATCCAATACTGATCAGGAGTCATACGATTTTTGATCGAGTCATAAACCATGTGATCGGGTCCGATTTCCGATCATGTGATCGGATCAGGACACGCCTAGTTGTGATATTGGGCTATACAAATAAACTTGAATTGAATACCTGATGCATGGTTGTGATTTTATCCAATTCTACAAACAAACTAAGATTTACACAAACCATTAGATTCCTTTGTCCGTGTTTCAAGTCAGGTCTATGGGTAGCCGAGATCGCCACAGACCGCCTGCGTCCGTTGTACTAGGCCGGTCCCCACCTTATTAAACCAGAGTCGGGATGCACCACCACAGGGCAAACACACCTGGCGGGGGGTCCCACAAGTGGATCACACTGGGCCTCTATCAGAAGGACTCAGGCACCCGCACGGCACCAGGCAGGTAGTTTTCCGTGCACCAAATGTCCCTGTCCACCTGCAGGACGAGGATGGGCTCTTCCCCCTTTGCTTGCCACTACTGAGGAAATCCTGGTCAGTTTCTTTTTTATCCGCTTAGGAATGTGCTTACCAGCAGGTTGTCTGGTCAGATCTGATGTCAAACACTCATTCAAATACAATGGTCATCCTCCATAACCAAAAACATAGGTGGTCCTGCCAGAAAATGGAGAAATCTAAAAGTTTAAAAAAGAAATCAAAGTGTAAAGCTTATATCCATCCTAAAAAAAGAGGGACAGCTCCTCTTCTTCAATGCCTGCCAGGATTTGATGGCTCGATCATGTCATCAGGTATAAAGTCAAAATGAAAGTGATCTCACCAAATATTAATCACCCACTTCTTCCGTAACTCATCATCTTTTGGGTTAGTAAGGAATTACATGAAACTGATGCTGCATATTCAAGGACACAGCAATGGTAGCTTGATGTACTGTCCTCATTTTTCAAAGGCAAACTTTTTTTTTATGTTTGTTTGTTTTTATTGTTTGTCATTGTGTGTTTGCATTATGACATAAAAAAGACAAAGTTTGAATTTTTAACCATAAATATGTCACATAGTTTTGTGCAAAGAGTTCAGTTCAGATGCCACGATTCCACCAAAAGATAAGCAAGAATGTTCTGTAAAGAGAGAGCAACGGCACTCAAATAAATTTATCTTTTGTGAATTTAGATTTTAAATTAAAATACACTTTTTTAATAGAAGTTGTCAAAGTTGAGCTTGAAGATAGTTGTTAGGTGAACTGTTTTGGTTTCACTGTTCAAAACTCTTAGAGGAGATTTCTATTATCTGGAGCCGAAATGGGTGTGAAATATTTGTAATTTTTATGTTTAGATTTCCTGTTTGTGTGAAGAAATATTGCTTGCTTAATAAGTCCTGCAATTCTCGTCTTTACAGAGGGAGATGGTGTATGCCCCTCAGGACTCCCCTTCTAACCGCCGTCTGAGTAACCCTCCCATGTCCTCGCAGCACTCGTCATCGTCTGCCTCACCCCCCCATGGCTCACCTTCCCGTGCCCGCCTTCTGTACAGCAGTGCTGGCAGACCCTCCTCCTACGCAGGGCCTCCTCATCACACCCACTCCTTGCCTCACCCACACTCCCAGTCTCACCACTCCTCCCCTCACCAGCAGCCTCAGCTCCACCAGCCGCATCATTCCCCCCCAGTCTTCTGCACCTCCTCCAGCGCTATTTTGGAGCGCAGGGATGTGAAGCCTGATGATGAGATGGGGGGCTCCAGAAGCATGGTGTTGCTGCGAGGAGATGATCGATTGGGAGGTGGGATCTATGCAGATCCATACTCTTTGGGCCCGGACACTAGTCGGCTGGCTCTGGCTGGAGGCCCTCACTCCCCAATACCTGCCAGAGCTGACCCATATGGCTCCTTATACCGTCGTGGGGGAGGAGGTGGATCAGTTCGTTCACTTACTTCCTATTCTGCAGCTGCTTTACAGGGGGAGTTGATAGAGAGCAGTGCCCTCTACAGGCCTGGAGGACCACTTTATAATGATGCTTATGCAGCTTCAATGTTGGCCATGGGGCTACGGGTGCCACCACCATCCTCCCCCCAGAAGATACCTGACATGAGGGATTCCTACGGAGCCACTATGCCTACTCGGGGTTCTCCTGGGAGGCAGAATTTGCGAAGGGACTCTGTGACCTCATCTGTGTTTGGAGACAGCCCCAAAGCCAGAGGCCAGGGTTCTGGGTTCGGTCTCACCGCAGAACAGCTGTGCTTAATGCAGGGTGGAGATGGAGGGGGTGCAGGAGGCTTTGGTTCACCACTCCTGGGAAATGAGACAGAGACTCGGTAAGATTTAGTGTAGTTGTGTTTTACCTTAACAGTTAAGATCACACAGCAGTTCTCTGCTCCTCAGCATCAGTAAGTGTGTCCTAACAAAAACAGTTTATTTGAAATGATTATCTGTTATTTCAGCAGTGAGAGCCTCTCAATTTGTTTTACATCCACTTAAGACTGAGCTGGCTGGAGCTCATTTTTAAAACAAACACTATGAACTCCTACACCTGCACATTCTGCACGGGTGTCATCATATTACAGTTTTTTTCTGGACTAGTGACCTCCTAAAGTCTTCATCAAAAAAAGCTAAAGGGAAAACAGAAAGGTATCAGTAATCAAGTTAACAATCAGCATTCAGCCTGCACAGGAAGTGACGAGAAAGGATCATACTTATTAGCTCTTCCAGATGTAACTGACAAGAACATGGCTGTTTTAATCTGAAGAACATAAAATCATGTTACTCAAGACTGTTTGCTGGAAAACTTAAAGGGCCTATATCATCCAAAATCTAATTTTTTGAGTTTTTAAGCATATTATAATGTTAATTCCTTTGGAAGAACAACCCAACGTGGTGTTTTGATCCATTCACACATCTCTGAGCACTTGTCTAAAACCCTGCTCTCTGAGCACCAGCCCTTCCCAATCCCAACGAATGACTAGGTCTCCACATTCAGACAGCAACTCATTCCAGGAAGAGTCTGCACTATCTGCTCCACCTCCAGGCTAACACAAACACTCACTTTCTCTGTGGGGCTAGTGGTGATCGGAAAAGCGCTGTCATTTATATACACAATATGCACATCCATCTTTGCAAAAGTTTGGATATTGTTTGTTTTCATGGGCGAAACGCTGCCAAGACTGGCTCTGGGATGATGTCATGACCACAAGGAGTGAAACACAGAGCCTTAAAGATCTACTTGTCTTACTTTTGGGTATAGGGAAAGGAGCTCATGAAAATAATTAATATTTCATTAAAAAAATCATTCTCTAGTGTGCCAAAGGTAAGATATTATCATATATATGGATATTGTTTACTCTGTAAGGCTTAAGAAAAGCATGATAAAGGCTCTTTAAAGATTTTTGGAAAATTATAAAATCAACTGTTCTTTTAAGTGAAAACATTTTTGCCTATTTTAACCATGATAAACCATAAAGTTTGACTTTGATATGAGGTTATTTATATTTTAATACTTTTGTAAATTAAAAGAAAACAAACAGTATTTCTTGCATCTATGTTGTAAATCCAGGGAACGTATGGAGGCCATGGAGAAGCAGATAGCCAGTCTGACCGGGCTGCTGCAGAGAGTTCTGAGCAGAGCACCTGAACCTGAAAGCCCGTAAGATTAATTTGCACATGCACACTCAGATACACGACATACGTGAATGCCTGAAAATAAACATGGAGACCCAATCCAATAGCTTCTCTTCGCCCTACCACTTCTCCCTTTCCCTACATTTAGCCCTCCAAATGGAGAGCCATGGAAAAATAATGTCTCAGATTTCGGATGTCAGTACCACTCGATGACATCATCAATGGTCGCCGGATAGCTACGTTGGCGCGGAGCTTCCAGTGCTTAATATAAAAACAGAGGTTTTATTACTGTAAAAAGATCATGCTAAAACACAAAGTCATTACTTACATTTAAATGTAAACTTCTGTGCTTTAGAGCGCACCCACATGAAAAAAAGCACTTCTCCTCTACAGCATAGCGCGATGCGGAACCCCCTCGCTACAGAGGGTTTGTATCCCTCCGCCTCGAGGGTAGCCCTTAAAAAACTATTTTGGGACACCACTTTCACTACAAATGTCCCTACAAATGGAGTGGTAGGGAGAAGGGAAGAATTCGGATTGGGCCATAAAGTTTTCCAGTGATCATTTCAGATCTACAGTGGGTATGTAAAGTATTCAGACCCCCTTAAATTTGTCACTCTTTGTTATATTGCAGCCATTTGCTAAAATCATTTAAGTTCATTTTTTCCTCATTAATGTACACACAGCACCTCATATTGACAAAAAACAACAGAATTTTTTTACATTTTTGCAGATTTATTGAAAAAGAAAAACTGAAATATCCCATGGTCCTAAGTATTCAGAAAGACTTTGCTGTGACACTCACATATTTAACTCAGGTGCTGTCCATTTCTTCTGACCATCCTTGAGATGGTTCTACACCTTCATTTGAGTCTAGCCGTGTTTGATTCTACTGATTGGACTTGATTAGGAAAGACACACACCTGTCTATATAAGACCTTCCAGCTCACAGTGCATGTCAGAGCAAATGAGAATCATGAGGTCAAAGGAACTGCCTGAAGAGCTCAGAGACAGAATTGTGGCAAGGTACAGATCTGGCCAAGGTTACAAAAATATCTGCTGCACTTAAAGTTCCTAAGAGCACAGTGGCCTCCATAATCCTTAAATGGAAGATGTTCAGGACAACCAGAACCCTTCCTAGAGCTGGCCCTCTGACCAAACTGTGCTATCGGGGGAGAAGAGCCTTGGTGAGATAGGTAAAGATGAACCCAAAGATCACTGTGACTGAGCTCCAGAGATGCAGTCGGGAGATGGGGGAAAGTCAACCATCACTGCAGCCCTCCACCAGTCGGGGCTTTATGGCAGAGCGGCCTGACAGAAGCCTCTCCTCAGCGCAAGACTCATTACAGTCTGTATAGAGTTTGTTAAAAAAAAAAAAAACACCTGAAGGACTCCAAGATGGTGAGAAATAAGATTCTCTGCTCTGATAAGACCAAGATAGAACTATTGGGCCTTTATTCTAAGCGGTATGTGGAGAAAACCAGGCTCATCTCATTACCTGTCCAATACAGTCCTAACAGTGAAGCATAGTGGTGGCAGCATCATGCTGTGGGGGTGTTTTTTCAGCTGCAGGGACAGGACAACTGGTTGCAATGGAGGGAAAGAGGAATGCGGCCAAGTACAGGGATATCCTGGACCAAAACCTTCTCCAGAGTGCTCAGGACCTCAGACTGGGCCAAAGGTTCACCTTCCAGCAAGACAATGACCCTAAACACACGGCTAAAATAACCAAGGAGTGGCTTCACAACAACTCTGTGACTGTTCTTGAATGGCCCAGAACCCTGACCCAATTGAGCATCTCTGGAGAGACCTGAAAATGGCTGTTCACCAACGTTTACCATCCAACCTGACAGAACTGGAGAGGATCTGAAAGAGGAATGGCAGAGGATCCCAAATCCAGGTGTGAAAAACTTATTGCATCTTTCTAAAAAAGACTCATGACTGTATTAGATCAAAAGGGTGCTGCTACTAAATACTGAGCAAAGGGTCTGAATACTTAGGACCATGGGATCTTTAACTTTTTCTTTTTTAATAAATCTGCAAAAATGTCAAAAAAAAATGTTTTTTTTGTCAATATGGGGTGCTGTGTGTACATCAATGAGGAAAGAAATTTCCTTAAATTATTTTAGCAAATGGCTGCAAAATAGAGTGAAACATATAAGGAGGTCTGAATACTTTCTGTACCCACTATATATGTGCATACAGTATATATGTGCGCCAAACTCCCCTTGTTGACTGATCAGCAATCCAGTGATCAGCGATTCCCCAATGTTCTAATTCAGTGAGCTACAGGAGCACACGTTAGAACAGATACTGTATTGAATATTTTAGTAGAATCAAAGGACTGAATTATTTTAAAAATGTTTTCAGAATTTTTACATTATACTACAAGAATCACCAGTCCATTTGTATAAGATCCATTTGAATGATAGAACCACGAAGATAGTAAATTTATGGAAAATATGCACAACTACACTTATTTAAGGGTCAAGCAATGCAAAACTTTCTCCTTTTCCTTCTCTCTTCTATTCTGGTACACATTTTGGAAAACAGACACATCTGAGAGCTGCAGAAACAGGAATTGCCAGCAAATCATGTGAAACAGAACCTCAAACACAAGCTGGAAACACAGATGACTTTCATGTTGATGCTGAGAAAGACAGTAAATCAAATGCATTTAAAACTAACAAGTCAACCTCATTTACTAATGTTTTTAATCTGTGTCCTGCCTCCATCATTTGCTTTTTGGCAGCACTACTTAAATTTAAGCAAAATGCATATTTCATGAGCTCATTTTACTATTTAATATATATTTTAGCATTGATGTGATGTTTTATAGCTGAATACTTTTGTTCTTGCAGAGAGAAGGGTGAGTCAGCAAGTGACTGCTCAGGAACTGAGGGTAAGTCAGCTCCAAAAGCAGACGTTAGAGCTGCCTGCGCTGCTGTCTGCTGTTGCTGCTGCTTGTTGACAGGCTCCTCTCTCAGACCGACTGCTGTTTCATTTTTACCTGCAGTGCTCTTAGAGTGTGCAGGGTCATTTGTGAATGACGCTGCAACTTCTTTATTTTGTATGTGCTGGCTTTGGCTCTTTTGCTGCTCTGTAACGGCTGCTCATGCTCCTTGTTTTAGCTGGACGAACTAAAAAAAAGAAAGGTAGCTACTGTGTGTGTTCATGGAGTGTCTGATTCCTGTCCCAGGTGTGCTCCACCCTCACTCCATTCTGGTCTTTCTTCTTCATGTGGAGCCCTGTTTGCATCTGTACTTTTAATGTTTTGAAAGATTTACCTCTCAGAAAGGATGCAAGACTCCTTCATTATTGTTGTGGTTTTCATTCTTTACGCAAAAATGGTATTCAGTTGTGTTTCAATATCACAATTTTAATCCATTAAACATAATTCTTGAAACACAACTTTTTATACTTCATGAGTAAAATCTTCAGATTCTTTTTTTCATTTATTTAATATGTTACTGGTAGACAAATGTATAACCATACTTTCAAGGCATATTTTTGTATATCGCATTCTAAATCCAACTGGTTTTTGTACGCATTCATATGTCAGATTTTTTTTAACCTTTGTTTAACCTGTAAAAATAAAATTTCTATCAAGACTTTGTCAAAGTTTCTAATTTCCAAACTAAAAAAATCTTTCAGTGACTCAGGTTGTAAACAATAACATTAGGATTTATAAAACTGGATCAAATCTGAATTGTAGGATGCATTATATTATTATTATGTAACATAAATCATGTGGAATTATCTAACTAACAGTGAAGTGGACAAACTGTGATCTCATTTTTTCAGAACAACAAGAAAAGGCAAAAGATTTAGTGATGAAAGAACTAGAACTTTAACAAATGCACTGCGCTTTGGTGCTGAGTCATTGTAGAGTATAAAGTCAGGAAGGATTACACTGGTGTACAGGTATCTGACTTTACTTAGCAAAGGTCACAGCGAGATGTAACTCGATCGTGTTTGGAAGAAATCTCATATGACCAGCACAGTTGACTCTAGCGGAGGGCAGCAAAAGCTTCAGGCTAAAACCAGATTTCATAAAGGAAAGGTTTCAGTTACAGGTCTCAGTTTAAACAACTGTTGTCAGGGATGCTTGCAGGCAGAATGAGCCTTTCAAGTGTCTTTATCAGAACTAACAAGTCGGCAGACGTGTCATCTTGTTGACATATTTGGATGTTTTTTTATGCCAATAATCTCTTAATTTGGAGGATATTTCTTGTTTTGTTTTAAGAATTTTAGGCTTACATGATGAGGCCACTAAAGGTTTGAAACGACCCGAAAAGTTCCTTCCCATTTCAGAGAGGCATTAAGTGGACAATAAGGTTTCAGATGCTGTTTTTGGATCCTTATTTCAGAAGAACACAACCTTTTTGTCAGAAAATGCTTATGGCCATTTCCATCCATCTATAGCCATGATTCTAAGTGTATTAATGAAGGACCTATTAGAGAGTGAACCGGCATTCTGTTTGCTGCATCAACTGAAGGGACAGAGGGATCAGATTGGCTGGAGCTGTGGACTGTCCATGCCTGTAGTTAAAGTGTAGTCCTCCTCTTGACCACTGAGGCTTCAGAGACAGGTTTGACGACCACAGAGTCTCAAAGGCCTCTGAGCTCGTCAAAAACTCCTCCAAAGCTGCCATCAGTTAGAATTAAATGTGGCCAGAAGCCAGCGCACCGACTGTAACTCTTCTTGTTGGAGTTTCCAGGATGCACACTGGGGTCATTTTTTCAGCTGAAAAAAGGTGTCAGCATGGAGGTGTTTGAATTACTACTGCGTTGAGATGTGGTTAGGAAGGAGTTTGGACTTGAATGAAAGCAGTCTTAAGATACTACTCTGAACGCCCATGTTGTTATTGATTGGTTGTCTGTGGGTTACTATGCCTTGTTCTGCATGATAAGTCATGTCTCTCATCGTCATTTGAAAAGATTATCTGATTTGGAGGCACTCATACATTTCGGATGTCTGGGGACTGTGCTATAATGAGATACTTGGAAGTATTGCTTTTCATTACATATTCAGTGTTGTCCCTGAAGCCTTTCCATTCTGTTTATCATTGAGTCTGCTGTAATCTCCTCTCCTGACCTTCATCACTGATGGAACTTGTCCCATTGCCAAATTCTGCAATTGAACCATGTTATTTTATGTGTATCTAATTAGTTTGAATACAGACAGAGAAACTATCTATGTGCACAAAATTAAACTTACAGAATGTCTGCTTTCCATTCTTCATCTACAAAGAGCATTTTGGGACAATGTCTATCACGTCTGACAGTTGTTTTGAAAAATAAATTATGAGTTAACTCAGGTGTTGTCTGCTGGACAGCTTTGACACCATCTGCTCCTCTGGCCCTGATGCCGCCTCCCTCCCTGGGGCCCAACCAGCCTGTCCCTGTTTCCCGCCTGCAAATGCAACTCCACCTGCAGGGCCTGCAGAAGAACACCAACGCGCTGCGCAAGCAGCTGTTGCAGCTACGCAATATGCAGGTGTGTCTAATATGTGTGCATTTTTCAAGTGCTTCAATCAAGTTTGGTCAGATACAGAGGTGCAACAATAACTGCTCTATACACTAAGATGGTCATTTTCAGATAGCTAAATGGTAATGGTATATAATTGTTAGTGAATTTACCTTCCTTGAAGGCCCAAAGCACTTTACAGTCACATTCACATACAAACATTCACACATTAATAGTGAACATCGGGGCGAACCATCCCTTCATCGATTGATCGATCCATCCATCCATCCATCCATCCATCCATCCATCCATTTCCTAAACCCTTTCAGTTTAACTAAAGGCCGCTACAACACTTCACTTGCTCACAGTAACTGGAAACTGTGTGGTGCTGTGGTAAACGCTCCACATTCATTCAGTGCCCTGCCTCTTGTTTTCTGTTGAAAAACTCACCTTTACAGCTGAAAAAGAGTTACCAAAGTATCCAGAAGTGGGGGAGTTCTTGAGTTAGTGATTACGACATGTCACTGAAAATATGGACTTCCTTCAAAATTAATTTCAGAATTTGCCTCATAGTTTGACCTACTGGTTTAACCAAGGTTTGCTTGAGTTTATTCATTTTGATAATCCTCAAAGTTTAGAAGGAACATGTCTTTTTTTCGACATTTCTTAAAACCTTCTATGACATTTGTGCAAAAATACAGAGGTATTTTTTAAATTAAATAATTAGCATTTTTCATATTTCCTTGAAATCTTGTACTGAGCAAGATGCTCATTCAGTAAGTAGAGAATTAGAAGAATGAAAATTCCAATGAATAACTTTCCTTTTTTAATTGACCTTGTAGTAATTTCATTTTGCTTCAACACTGCTTTTAATTCTATAATAAACTTTCTGAAATGTAAACAACTGAAAATATTAAATATCATGTTTATGCCATCTTATAAATGTATTTACCATCTTACTAATCATTTGATTGATGCAGCTAGAGAACCAGGATGCAGTTCTCTCCCTGCTCAGACAGACCGAGGCTGAGTTGAGCCTCATGATGCTGGATGCCATGCGTACTCAGGAGGATCCCCTCCAGAGACAGCGCCTCCTGGTGGAGGAAGAGAGACTCAAGTACCTCAATCAGGAGGAGCTGCTCATCCAGCAGCTGCAGTGAGTTCAATGTGATATTTTGTTGATAACAATCAAGCTTATTAAGCATAACTTCAGAGACATTAGACCATCTTTGGCAGCAGTGAGGATATTTTTGCATGCCATGGTGCTCTCATACACTCATTATTGTTTTACAATCTGAACACTCAGATTGTACAGATAGAATTTCTGTACAAAAGGGTATTGAAAACATTTGCCAAGAAACCAACTATGTTTTCGCTGAACTTACAATTTTTTGAATTTTTAAAATTATAAATACTTTACATTTGCATGAACAATATACAAAATCCTTCATGGACTGCTCCATTAAGGGAATATATCAAAGTGAAATCCAAAGCTGGTGAACCCACTAGATTGGTAGTCAGGGGTGACTGCATGGTGCCTAACAGGCGTACCAATTTAGGACAATCTGTTTTCTTTTGTCTCCAAGCAGTTGAATGTAAATAAAACAGACAAACCAACAAGATAAACTTAAAAAAACAAAAAAACAAAAAACATAGCCTAATCATTGTCATTTGGCACCCCCTGCAGCAAATGGTGCCCTAAGCAGCCGCCTAGGTCGCCTACACCCAGGGCCGGCCCTGTTTGTGGGCAATCTTTTCAGACAGAAAAGAGGGGGAGAGTGGAATATTGAAGACGGGTACAAGAAAGGTAAAATGGGGTCAATAAGTTTGAAGATGATTAAAGAAACATACAGGAAGGGGGTAAATTACAAATAAAATGAACAACAAAATGCTTGAGGTAAAACTGCCACATGTTTTTTTAGAAGGATGGGGCCTGTCCACAGACACACTCATCCACACACTCAAATATTACAAATATACCTTTTGACTACAAAAACCTTCACACACATGCATATTGACACATACACAGTAGAGATGCAGATCTACTCACTCACAACAGTAGGCTATCTTAAATAACTCATTTTTTCAGCACAGTAGATGCTATTTTGAGGAGTATAACTGTTAATAAACGGTAAAGTGTCCACTTTTTTTTTTTTTTAGGAAGTTGTGAGACGGCTTCAGTTCTCCTCCCCGGAAGGTTTTCATCCTTTACTGTGAATTCATCTCAAATTATTGAGTTGCTAAAACATATTTCCTTTTTGCCCTATACTTCTGGAGATATCTTTTTAACACAATTCTTTGCTAGTGAGAGTCAGCAGAGACGGTTCCTGCTAATTAGCAACTTTTCTAAGCTTACCTATTGTGCTCAGCACAGCTGCTGCTCTTTGAGGAGCTATAGAGTTTGTTGTGAGGAGGACTTAATGGAGCATGTGTGTGTCCTCCACAGTGATCTGGAGAAGTCAGTGGAGGAGCTGCAGAGGAATTCGTCCATCAACCACGGGCTGGTGACAGAGCAGGATGTGGAGCAGAAAAGCAAAGAGCTGAGGATGCTGGGAGAGACACTCACTGAACTAAAAAGTATGATCTACAGTCATCTGCTTCCCACGTCTGAGCTGCTCATTTTCCTCCTCAAAATCTGTTTCTAAAACTAACTCTACTAATGCGTCCCTCTGAGACGAAGTGCAACAGCTGCTTCCAAATTTCTAGCAGATGCTGGACCTGCCTCCATCTTTTATCTCAGTTATCTTTGCAGTCTTGCAGCACATAAACACTAACTATGATTATTTTTGTCTCTCAAACCACTCCAAAACACATGCTCAATGCCAAACATGTTGTTGTTTGCCAAACATCTTTCTTAAGCCACTGACTGAAACCTACTGTCACATAATGATGGTTCCATCTTTCTGAGAACAAAGACAGCTGATCACAAACTTGACATGTTTGGCCTCAATTAAATTCAAAGTTGTTCCAAAGCAAAAAAAGATGATAATTGTTATGGTATGTCTACCTTTAGACTGACCACGACATTCAGCTGCACATAAGCATAGTACCAATGAGGTTGGTATTCTTATTCGTGTTTAAAAACAGGTGCATTGTTTTTTTTTTTTGTTCATGATGCACTATTATAGTATAAAAACACCACTGTACATCATTCAATATGCAGGATGGAAAAGGTGCCACATTTATGCTCTTTTAAGACATTTTTACAAAACGTTAGAAAAATGTTTACAAATCGTCTCAAACTGTGGTTGCTGTTCATGAACGTTTGATTTTGGCTTCATGTCCTGCTGCTCAAAAAACATGATGTAATTCCAAGTTGTGTGGAAATGATTAACATTTAACCAGCACTTGTAAATCCCATTATTTTTATTAATGCAAATGCAGAATCGACACACATGACTGAACACTTCAAAGTTAAAAAAATGATTTAGTTTTTGTTGGATTAAGGATAACCATGAAGTGGTTTCCCAACATTTGATGGGCCTTGCCATACTTTTCCAGTGAAGCAACTCTATGTAGTTTCAGCAATTTAATGTCAAATGCTCAATTTCATGTTACATGATTGTAGATTAAATGTCATATTTGCTTAAGACATACACCTGAGACATATCTTTATTGATATTTGGAATAATAAGATGAAGATAATTAGAGGGTTCAGTAGGTCTTAGCATATCACTTTCAAAATCTAAATAATAATAATAATTAATGTTCTTGCACACATGGTTCCTCTCGTTATGCCTTCTATTTATTTATGGAAACATGCCAGAGCAGGAAAAATGGAAAAAATGCGTTCATGAACCACTTCTACTGGAACAACATTCACCTCTATAATATCTATAATCTTTAATACATTTGAACAAAAGCTGTGAGTCAGATGTTTTAGCAGAAGCTTTTGTTCTTTAATAGTCCTTCACTGTTCCATACATAATCTGTTTCTTCCTTCTAGTCATTGTCTTTCCTCTCATCTTTTTTTATGCAGACCAATTCCCTAGCCTGCAGAGTAAGATGCGGGTGGTGCTCAGGGTGGAGGTGGAGGCTGTTAAGTTCCTGAAAGAGGAGCCCCATCGCCTGGAGGCTCTGCTTAAGCGCTGTAACACCATGACTGACACACTCAGCACACTGCGAAGGTACTCAGCTTTATCCAGACATTTCTGACTTAAATAGGAAACAAGTTTAGATCATGTACAGCGTGTCTCATAGACAATAAAAAAACATATATCAAGTATTCTATCAAAGTTTTTGCTTCCAAGTATTTATATTCTAATTTACAAGCTTATTTTTCTTTGCGTTTCATTAGTCCGTTAGTCCAGTCCAAGTCTGCTTAATTTGGCTTAAATTGGTCCGGATCGAATCCTGAACCTTGCATTTGTTCTGCATTCAGATTGCCTTCAACTGGACATTTCTCCTGCAAACCAAAGCTTGTAAACAGAACCACACGATGAAAGATCTGTTCAGTCATTGCCCAGGAATTGTGAGGGTGGGGAAAAGCTACGAGAGAAAGAATATTGGAAGTCCTAAGCTTTGCAACCCTTGTCAGGACAGTTAATTTATTCAAACTTTATATTTCGCGAACCAGTTTTGAACGTCTGTATCAACACTTTTTACTTACTACTTTGGTATGGCAGAGGCATGCTGCAAGGTGGTTACTGGGGAGGGGACGGCTAAGAAGGTATGCTGATCAGTGTTGATGACACATGCACTATATTACCAAAAGTATGGGCTCACCTGCCTTGACTCACAAATGAACTGAAGGGCCATCCCATTCCTAACCAATTTAGTTCAATGTGATTTGGGTCCACCTTTTGCAGCTCTTTCAGCTTCAATTCTTCTGGGAAGGCTGTCCACAAGGTTGAGGAGTGTGTTTATAGAAATTGTTGACCATTCTTCCAAAAGCGCATTGGTGAGGTCACACACTGATGCTGGTCGAGAAGGCCTGACTCTCATCTTTGCTCTAATTCATTCCAAAGGTGTTCTATGGGGTTCAGGTCAGGACTCTGTGTTGGTCAGTCCAGTTCATCCACACCAGACTCTGTCATCCATGTTCTTTATGGACTTTGCTTTGTGCTCTGATGCACAGTCATGTTGGAATAGGAAGGGACCACTCCAAACTGCTCCAACAAAGTTGGGAGCATGGAATTGTTCAAAAGGTTTTGGTATCCTGAAGCATTCAGAGTTCCTTTCACTGGAAGTAAGGGGCCAAGCCCAAGTCCTGAAAAACCCCACACCCTCATTCCTCATCCACCACATTTCACACTCAGCACAATGCAGTCTGAAATTTATTTTTCTCCTGTAACCTCTAAACCCAGACTCGTCCAGATTACCAGAATGCGTGATTTATCACACCAGAGAAGGCATCTCCACTGCTCCAGAGTCCAGTGCCGGTGTATTTATATCCAGCACTTTGCATTGCAGTTGGTGATGTGTGGCTTGGATGCATCTGCTCGGTCATGGAAATCCATTCCATGAAACTCTCTATGTTCTGTACTTGAGCTAATCTGAAGGTCACATGGACTTTGGAGCTCTGCAGCAATTGTGCAGAAAGTCAGCAACCTCTTTGTACTATGAACTTCAGCATCTGCTGACCCCTCTCTGTCAGTTTATGTGGTCTACCACTCCATGGCTGAGTTGCTGTTGGTCCCAAACTCTTCCATTTTTCTATGATAGAGCTGACAGTTGACTGTGGAATATTTAGGAGTGAGGACATTTCTGGAATTCACTAAACTTCAGTGATTGGCCCATTCTTTCACACATGTTTGTGAAAACAGGCTTCCTGCCTGAAGGCTTAATTTTATACACCTGTGGCCAGGCCACATGATCAGGACACCTGATTCTGATCATTTGGATGGGTGAGCCAATATTTTTGGTAATGTAGTGTAGATCAGGGATAAACAACTCCAGCTCTCGAGGGCAGCATTCCTGCATGTTTTCCAACATTTAATGTTCTGGCATGTTCTAATTGGCTGGACATGTTGAGGAAAAAGTGAACTCTGAATCAATAAAAGACTGGAATCTGCCGTCTGCTCAAAGGGTCTGTTTATTCAAGAATAAATTCAGAAGATTATCATCATTTCAAAAACCGGTCATCGGTCGGAGCCCAAATGCAGTTAACCCAGTCAGATGAAAGAAGCCCCTGAATATCTGTTTGGTCCCATCTTTTATAGATCAGAGGGCGTACCTAACACATTGCACAACCACTCTCATTGCAATAGACACATGTGATTCTGGCAAATTCTACCAGAGGAGCCATTCACCCCCACCAGCTGCTCCAGCAGCCTATCTGTTAACTTTTTCCAGGAATCTTTGTTGAAAACACTTATCAAGAAAACATGCTTGACTGACTGGTTATGAAATGTGTTTTTACCAAAAAGGAGAACAGGGAACATTCCGCAGTTTCCTGGACGAACTGGACGAAAACATTATCAGTCATGGGTTAACTCTGGTTATAATTCTAGATATTGTTTATCAGGCTCCCAAGGTAAGGAAGGAGCAAATCTATTCCTAACAGACACACCTGAACCAGGTAATCAGTCATGAGTTGGGCTTGGATATCTGGAAATAATCCAGACACTGCAGTCCTCTAGACCAGTTGCCTGATTGTCTGGAAAAAAGTGTGACAAGCAATGTGTTTCACGTTCAAAGTCATTTTAAGTAGCCTACATAATCCTATTGTTGCTCTGTTTCTCATCGTTTACATCCTGTAACACCCGCCTACGGTGGCCGTTAGGTTCAGTTGTTCCGCGACGGGCACATAGCCTATTCAGACTGAGGAAACTCAGAGCGAACCGGCGCTCAGCCTGATTGAAAACTAACCAAGACCACCTTGAAAAATGGGTCTGAGGGTGGTTCCTGGTCCCAGAGCGGGGTCTGCGTATTCAGACAGAAAATTTGTTCCGGATAATCAGGGGAAACTAACTCTGGTTCACTTTAACCAACCCAAAGGTGTCCAGTCTGAATCCACCATAAAACTAGTTTTCATTCTATTTAAATTAAGAAATCTATGCTCCACAAGATGATATAAGAAGATTAGTGAAAAAGTTAGGACACCACTAAAAGCTTGCATAATAGTATAATATTTATGTAATATTATGGGATGTTTAGATGTTTAATCTGAACCATTCAGAATGTATAATAGCTGGGATAACTCCAGCACAGTTCTTCCTTAACTTCTCATAGTTTGAAGAATTAAACAAATCAGAGGGCATTGTTGCCTGCCACAGGTGTACATGTAATGTAACAAATCAACAAGCTCTCACTGATGAAAAAGTTAGGACACTGTCATAACAAATCCTACTTCAAAAGATGAAACCACATGCAGGTGCATCACACAAAGTGCACATGTTAAATCAATTGTTCCTTACATTCTGAATGAGTCTCGGTAAACAAGATATTTCATTCACTGACATTTAGGGGTGGTAGTGGGGGTGTTAGGAGTGGTAGTGAGGGTTTTAGGCGTGGTTGTGGGAGTGTTAGGGGTGGTAGAGGGGGTGTTATGGGTGATAGTGGGGGTATAAGGGGTGGTAGTGGGGTATTAGGGTGGTAGTGGGGGTGTTATGGTGGTTGTAAGGGTGTTAGGGGTGGTAGTGAGGGTTTTAGAAGTGGTTGTGGGAGTG
>BSAI01000012.1:3896771-3977481 GCA_036245035.1 Adrianichthys oophorus
GGGGGGGGGGTTGCCTCTTTAATCAGCTGCAGTGTAAGAGATGAAATCAGCACGACATTGTCAAGGATAGAAGTCAGGTTAATTCTCCATTTACACACAAGGTCATATTTAATTAGATTAAGCAAACACAAATCAAACGACAGGAAGCAGTTTTTAAAGCTCTTCCCAGCTGATGGTGAGTGTCTGTGTGACAAGCTGTCTGATCGAATACAATAAATGAAAGACCTAGAGAAGTGGTCTTGAATTTCCAACAAAACGTTCAAGGTTTTGACTCACAATTCAGCATTGTATGACACATAGAAATTTGTACATTACAAATGCCCTTCACAGTTGTTTTAAAATGATCAAACAGTTCAGAAAAATGTAACACACTGAACCACTCTCTCTGGCATTGTTGCTGTACATATAAAACCGTGATGCTTCTCCAGAAGTACAACTGTCTTTAGAGCTTTTCCTGTTTAAAATGCGTCTGGCGTTTCAAAACAAGCACCTCCAGCAGAGCTGTTGGGCATTTTGTGACATCCTCTGACTACCATTGTCTCTTTGTCTCTGCAGGCAGGTCACTGAAGGTGTGTGGAAGGGTCCTGAAGACTTTTCCAGCCCAACCCAGAAGAAAGCGGAAGACCTGAGTCGTAGTTCCGACCTGGACATCCTCAACAGTCCTCCACTCAGTCTCACGGACCTCAGCACCAGTGCCGGCCTGGCTAACTGGAAACCTTTGTCGGGTGTTGATCCAGATGTTTCAGGCCCAGAGCAGGACGTCCAGTCCTCCATGACCTTCAGAAACCGAATTCTGGATGAGCTGCCAACCCGGCGTCCTGCTGACAAGTCTGTTTCTGCTGAAGTCCGACTGGTAATCTGCTGCTCATGAGGAGTTTCTTTGCAGTGGAACACTTCTCATTGTTTTGCTCCATCAGGACAGGCCAGATGGCAAATTTCCATTTATTTTTGAAAAAAAAATCTCAGAGCTCTTAAATCTGTTATTCAAACTCTGTTTACACACTAGCAGATGGTTCATTATTCCATTTGTCCTTCCATGATCAGAAAACAAACTCTGTCCCAGTTGTGCCTGCTGGTATTTTGCATAATATTTGTCTATATCTGTATTTGTGTCAGGCAGCGGAGCGGGACTGGGAGGAGAAACGTGCCAGTTTGACCCAATTCAGTGCCCAGGACATCAACCGCCTGCTGGAAGAGACTCAGGCCGAACTGATGAAGGCCATCCCGGACCTTGAGTTTGCAGCCAAGCACATAAACAAGCCAGCAGTGCCCCCGAAGCCCCATATTACCCTCCCCATAACATCCACCACAACCTCGTCGTCTGCGGCTGGGACCACTGGGACAACAGCTATCACCTCCACCACCAGCAGCGTGCCCAGCGGTGACCCACAGCCTGGAAAGGTTCAGCTGGCTGCCCAGAAGCTGAACAGTATGGAGGGGGGCGGTTCACACCGAGGATCAGGTGAGGCGCCGACATCCCTCACGAGTGCAGAGAAGATTCATCTCCATTGCTCGTTAACTCTGGTGTTTTCATAGTGGATCTCAGCGCAGCCAAGTACAGAACTGAGAAGCCCTCCAAGTCTCCTCCACCGCCTCCTCCTCGACGGAGTTTCCCATCCGCACACGGCCTCACCACCAACCGCACGGGGGAGGTCATCGTCACCACCAAGAAGGTGGAGGCTGCTGTTTGCTTTCTGTTTCATGCTGATTTTCTGTTTTATGAGCAAATATGTACTGTAGTTGGAGAAAATAAAAAATCATTTGCGACCCTTAAAAAAATCCTTGTTTGCACAAACTTTGGTTTGTACATTGACAACATGTCAGCTGCTGAAATTCCACTCTCTGATTCTTTGTAGGTAGAAGATGATAGTGACACACCCAAGACTCTGGTGAAGCTGAGGAGAACCCCATCTGACGCGCCGCGGCCTTCCTCCACCCCGCCTGTGATCGCAGCCTCTGCCATTCAAGATGAAGACGATGAGGGGAGGATCATTGCAGAGCTGGAGGTAGGACACTGGCTGAGTGATGCTGCTGCACATTTTTGTTTCTGACTCACCTCACCAACACTCTCCCTCAAACAACAAAGATATTTCAGAGAGCGCCTGTAAAAATTTGTAGAAGTGTTCCTCTCCCGACCGAAGGCCTCCCCGCCTCGCTTCTTTGGGTCCTTGGGCAGAAAGGTAATTGAAAAATCTGCAGCATTTGCCATCACTGCTGCTGGATTCCTGCTCCTTTTGGCTTTACTCTCTTTACTGTTGCTTTTCTGCTGCAACTTCTCATCTTTTTTTTACAACTAAAACAAAAGCTGAGAATCCAGATTAAAAAGAAATACTTCAAATAAGTCAACTGACCATAAATTTGGCTTATTCTATGAGCAAAATTGGAGAAAAATCATTTTTTTATCTGGGTGCCAAAAAATGCTTTGACAATCTGTGTTCATTGTGCTAGACACCAAAATAAATAAGAGTAATCTGGAGGAAATGGGCAAAAAGTCCCATAGGCCCATAGAGCATGAAATGGTGCTCAATGTAGTTCAGAGCATTTCTAGATCCTGTTCAATCCTGTTCCTTACCTGTAAGTGTAAAAACTCAGGAACAAATGTCTTAATGCAGCGTCTAGTTCCAGCTGGCAAAAACAAAGAACAAAGCTTACTGGAAATCCTTCTGCTTTGTATTCTAACATGCACACACAAGCTTTTCTTTGTTTTACTGCTGTTTGTCATTCTCACAAATCCAGACCCAACATTCTTTTAACAGAAAGACAGTTCACAGTTTCAGGAGCAGTGTTGGAAAACTGAACAAATGGCTTTCTAGAGATGTACATTTTTTTTGCTTCACTGAATAGTTTAAATAAATGTTTTGTTCTATTTTTGTGAGGAAGAATTCAGGGAGATAATTCTGACTAACACAACCCGAAAACATGGCATTTTTCTTCTCTAAGAACTTCTTGCTTTGTTTGGTTGTAGTGACTGAACTAAACTTCCTGTTTAACCCTGAAAAACCTCCTTTCTCCTGCTCAGTCCCCTTCCTCCTCAGACCTCTAACTGTGCTTGTCAGACATGTGAGGAGTCTTGGTTAACCCCTGCTTCAGTTGTGTAAACATGCCGCCTCGTAGCTGTTGTTGAGATGTGCTTTGAGTCAGCATGGCTCGAGGCAGACGTTACACTTGGTTTTGCTCTTCAGGCTGTGATCAGCGAGAGCTCCTCGTGACAGTTGTGGTGATAAATTTAGCTGAGCACACAGCTCTTGCTTTTGTTTGGATTATCAATCAACCACTTCAGGAGGGTAGCTGTCAAAAAAAGGGCGGGAAAAGAGAAGTGCTGGGATTTTCTTGCTCTGAGCAGTTGGAATTCATTTTCCCTCCTGCAGGTACTTAAAATTCAGGTCTGGTTTGTGGAGAGCAGAGTTGCTGTAAAACTGCATCAGCAGGGATTAATGTTGGCAGAAAGTCCTCCTCTCTAATTGTGGTATGAGAGCTTCTTTTCCTCTTGCACAGCACTCCTAGCCCTCATGCAGAAAAAGAAAAACTTTATAGAGTCTACCAATATGAAAACATCTCTCATGCTTTTGGTGCTTCTCATTTGTTATTCCATAACTGTTTTTACTGTTTTTAATGAATCATTCTAAACTTTTTAGAAATATTTGAGCAGGAAAAAGTACTTCTGTAAATGTTCATTTGTTAATATGTGCAACAGGAGAAGCTCAGCAGTGTTTGACGTCTCCTCTCCCTTATTGCTTAATTCCTTGATCCAGCCTTCAGTCTGGGAAGAGCAGCAGGAGCTGCATGAATGAACAATGCATGCAGAAATTGTCTGTACTGTTTTCTGAATAAAAAGTCTTGTTTTTGAACTCTTCAGAAAAAATAGGCTTCATACAGTGCAAACAACCCCACAAAAGACAAGAAAATGGAGGAATAATGGCTGCTTTACCAATCTATGCCAAGAATATTTCAAAACATTGTTGACAGGTTCCTAGAACTATGAAGTCCCACTCCCTTCATCATTTGATCTGTTGTAAAAGTGTTCCCAGTGGTATTTTAATTAGGATTATGCACTCTTTAGACAAAAAAACCTGTCATTTTCTTCATTGTTTCTGCAGAGCAGCAGGAGTTCATTAGAAATTCACCTCTGAGTTGTGGAGCAGAGTAAGCCTGCCCCTATTTGCCATCATCCATCTGTTTACACACTCTCCCACTACCTTGCAGCTCCTCCTTCAAACCCTCAACCTGACATTAGCAGTGAAACAAAATCAGCATACAATATTGGAGTTATTCAGCTGTGCAGTTATGATCCAGATTCCAGCTCAGACGAGGAAAACAAATACGTCTGTCTGGTTGTCTGCAAGTGGATGCATCAGAATGGAGTGGAGCAGGGAACGTGTGGCCAGCTGATTGTAGTTTATACCTAACAACTACAAGCTTTTCCAACTGCATTTTTTCGTCTCTTTTGATTCACCACAATTTATATAAAGAAATGCTCAACTCAAATTGTACTCAGTTCAATACGTCATTAGGAATATGCCACAATAACATGTCAAAAACCCAAACATTTTAATTGGAATGGGTCTATAAGCAACACCAGCAGTGACAGTCTCATGTCACACATCATGTCTGCTTTTGTTCCTGCTTCATTTTAAATAAAATGTTGACCGTTTCAGCTTATCTTTTGTTTTGAGTTTAGAGAGTTTGCTACATGTTAGTGGAGCTGTTTTTGTTTTGTTTGTAATTCCTAAAAAGACAACAAAGGGTAAAAAATTGTAGTTTCACCTCACACCTCTAACTTGAAGGTGATCTTCAGACTCATTCAAGAACCTTTAAAAAGCCTAACAACATGGGTGCTTTAATATTGAATTTTTTTTTGTCATTGTCTAAAGTAATATGCAATTTTCAGTTGACAATTCAATATGCAATTCAGGCTTTTAATATGAAAATAAATTTAGCAATTTACAAGTGAATATTAAAAATTATATTTAAAAATGTAAATAAAAGCAAAATTAATTGCATTTTAAATTGTTATGGGTTTTTGATGTCATAATTCAACTAACAATGCATTTTGCTTGCTCCAGTTCTAGTCGGACAAATAAAAATATTAAAGACAACTAACCAATGGAATTATTTAGAGTTGATGATGTTAGTGATGAGAAAGCACTATCTGCTAGTGAATAAACGTCTGTGTTTATGATTCCAACTGCGACCTCTGTTTTGGAGCCCTCAAAGAGATGTTTTTCAGCACATCTTTACGGCTGCGCTGTTCTTTAAGACAGCGGTTCCCAACCCCTCTATGTGGGTCACTTGATACCAGGCCACAGCCAAAAATAAATACAGTAGCAGATTATTTACGTGTTGTTTATTTTCTGATCCTGAAGGAAGTTTTATTTTGAAAAACTTCCGACTACTGTCCGTCTTGGTCCCGTGACTTGAAGCAGCTAACTGCTAAGTTAGTAGCCCAAAACTAACAAAAAACTAACAATAAATTGTGTTTAGAAAGTTTCTTTTGGGCAGAAAAGTACCAATGAGGAAACTAAAGAAAAGCCTTCTACTTCAAAGATAAATCAAGCTGCTGTTTACAGACAAAACCCGGAGTCTTCCTCGACGTACGGATTTATGGAGACAGTTATTCACACGTAGCAGAAGTCGCTCTGTGTAATACTAAGCGTGTTTAAGATCACCCAGGCAGGCGTCGTGCTGTGCAGGTCGCCTGGGTTGCAGTGCATGTTGGGTAGGTTTTGCTCTGACCTCACATGTTAATCATCATAAAAAGATTGTGAGAAAGGGGAAGGTGCAAGGCGCCAACCTTGGCAAGCATAGCCAGAAAATAGGTACTGTGCTGACTGCAAGCTGCCTGGATGACTACAAAGCAACAGTTCTAGTAGTTGGAAGTGATGCTGATCAGACTGTCACTCAATGAAGGAAATCTGAGTATTTTATAACTCTGTCTGCAAATCGGGACTCACTGATAAAAAAATAGGAAAGATTTCTCTTTATATAAATGGTTATAGTAACTGAAATCAACATCACTCAGATAACTTCATCATTAGAAATCATTTACTTGAAACATGTATTAGTTTTATTTTTTTCTAATGATAATCATTTTGGTTTAATGCTAAACATCAGACATACATTTGCATTTACGCAACAAAAGGAACTCATAAGTACAAGAATCATAAATCATCTGTGGTTTTTGTGTTTTATTGTGGCCTTTAAAAGTTCACTTACATTTCAGTTGTCTGTATTTCTCTGGGGCAGTGCCCATTAAATGATCCCAGCGGCTGTTTTTCATCTATTGTCACCAGACAGATATTAAAATTGTCTGCCTACAAAGGTAAGAATATAAAATAAAAACACAAATATGAAACGATCAATTAAGATGCACTGCTCAGCATAAATGAGCACACCCTATTTAAAAAGTACTAATTTAATCAGTAGTGGGATGTACAAAAGAACAATTTCCAAACAAGAATGAGTTTTACTGAACATTTGTTTAACTCCAAAACATGAAATGAAGGTGTATAATGTGACTTTGATCACAAAATCTTCAGTTTGACTCAAATTGGTTGAAGCAGAAATGAATCCACCCTGCATCACTACTACATCTAGTTGTAGTGATGAGCAACTAGAGTAGTTGTTTGTATGAGCAGTGTGATTTTGAAGGACAGCACCAAGTCTTCTAGACATGGAATGAACAAGTTGGAGACATTGCAACATCTATCTCCTTCCATTCTTCCAGAATAACCTCTTTTAGGGCCTGGATGCTGGATGGAGAGAGATGCTCACCTTGTTGATTCAGAATTCTCCACAGGTTTTGGATTGGATTCAGATCAGGAGACAGACTTGGCCATTCAATCCCCTTGACCCTGTTCTGCAGAAATGCAACAGTAGTTTTCTATGTGTGTTTTGGATCATTGTGGTGTTGGAAAAGTTCACGGGGTTATGGCAGCATCTTCTCCTTCAGTATAGAGCAGTACATTGTTGAGTTCATGATACCATCAATGAAATGCAGCTCCCCAACACCAGCAGCACTCATGCAGCCCCACATTAGGACACTGCCACCACCATGTTTCACTGAAGGCACCATGCATTTTTCTTTGAAATCCTCATAAAAAAGTCACAGTGACTTTTGTCTCATCACTCCAGAGTACAGAGTCCCAGTAGTCTTCCTCTTTTCAGCACAGGCCCTAGAAAATTCTAGGTCTGCTTTTCATGCATGGGCTTTAGGAGAGGTTTCCTTCGTGGATAGAATTCATTAGTAGTCTTAAGTGTGTTTTTCTCCTAAGACTACACCTGTTGTGTTCTCATTTTTACAACATGGACTTGAATGAATTAGTTGGGGAAATCCCTTTTTTGTGTGTGCAAATTAACAAATCTTGTTTGCAATCAATGGCCCACATTTGTGGGAGTATTTTGTAGTATTGTAGTAGTATATGTAGTAGTATCATACAAAATGTTGATTCTGAAAGGACAGTAAAGGTTTCCTGAAAAATGTAGTGGGGTGTACTCATTTATGCTGAGCACTGTACCTATTAATCAAAAATGCATACATTCAAAGAAATTAAAAATTTATATAAAATAGGTAATAGCATAGATCCAACTAAGGGGGAGAGGTAAATACAAATGCAAACGAATGTTATGGACAACCCCAACTTCCTGTTGTCGTTCATTCTCGCTGCAACTCAGCATTCTCCTTCATCTCAGGCACCTTTCCCCTCCCCCACCTGCAGCCGCCTGGTCTCGACGAGAATCCAGGCGAGGTGCAAGTCATCTGAAACATGCCTAATATGTGGCGACTGACTCTTTATTGATTGATGTTTTTTTTCCATCATTTAACCTTTCAAAAGAACAGAAAACAAAATAATGGCATGTGCAAAAGTTTGGGCATCCTGCAGAATTGATAGTATACACCGCCCAATTTGGAAAAGCTGAGACCTGACAGTGTCCTGAATTGTTCACAATCATTTGCAAAGACCAGGTGATTTCAATCTCAAAGATTGTAAATGTAAATGTCTTTAGAATTCTGACTCAAAAACAGCATGTCATTTTAAAATGTTATATTATTAAAACAATATTTATATTAATATTGAATATATTCAATATTTTATTTTTTTTACTGTCATATTAAATTGCAAATTGCTAAATGTATTTTCATATTAAAAGCCTGAATTACATATTGAATGTTCAATTGAGAATTGCTGATTACTTTGATGTATGACTCTTCCAAACTTCCATACTTTATGACTGAGCACTTGAATTGAAGTCGTACAGGAGTGATAAACAGCTGTGAACGCAGTCGTGAAAACAAGCTGGCTCTGGACTGATGTGCAGGGTGACAGATCATACGTTTGTATCTGGCAATCTGCAGAAAAAAATCTGTGTTTGGTGGTTTTTAAAAGTGGGGAATGTTGTGTGGCTCTGTTTATCGGGAGCTGGACTTGGCTCAATGAAATGAGCCCTGAAGGCTTCATAGGAAGAGATTTTAAAAAATTTCCAGCTTTTAACTTTGTGGCACAGTTTGCTAACATCGAGAAGACCAAAGCACCAAGAAGGTTCATGAAGTCATGGATCAGAAAGTTTGAAGGAAAGGAACTTTGCTGGACTGCTTAGAGTCCTGATCCCAACCTGACGGAATACCTTGGAGATGAATTTTGAAAAAGTCTGAGCTTCTTGCTTAATACCAGTGTCTAAAACTGCATTTTTCTTCAAACTTTGGTTTACAGAATAGCACCAGCTCTCCTGGACCAATGAAAGGCCCAACTGTAACTGCTCGACTCAAACATCTCCAGCAAGGCAGCCTGGAGAGACCCAAGACCCGCAAACAAAAAGAGGACTTCCCCAAAGTCCAGGTCCAGCAGCAGGTATTCCACTTCTGAACCCTCCACCTCTGACGCCTCGCATCTCCAAAGGAAGTCACGCCTTCCCTGCAGAATGCTGGAGATGAAAAACAAGTTTCAGATGTAAAAAAGAAAAAAAATGATTTTACCTGATCTTGATGTGTTTTAACATTTAAGTTACTGGATCTCACCTGGCTTGCTCGGAGATCAAGTCTTTGTTGTAGAAGTCTGTTGATGTTTTGACTTGCAGAGGAAAGTCTCTGTGGTGCTTGTGGATCACTAAACTAGCTTTATAATAAATTTCGGAGCCATTTAGAGACAACTTTTGCCTCAGCCGTGCAACAAGGTCATCATCAAAGCCACGGTAGTATCTCATCTGTCAGACTGATGAGGATTCCCCCTGATCTCCTTTTTATCTTTGCTCGTCCTTTCTGACACACTCTTTCACCCAATGCTCAGCAGGCAAGACCCTAACACCTGATGAAGACAGTGCTTCACTCTCAGACAGATTCTCAATTCAGCAGAGAGACTGTTTTTTGCCTTCACACAGCTAAAATGTCATCACTGATCACAGGATATGATGAGAATGAGTAAAAATGAATGTAGGTTTTTGTTCAAACACAACAAATGAGAACACAGAGTAAAATAGAAGATAGGCAGTTCTCCAAATGAAACATGAGAACTGTGCATTATTTCAGTATCTTTCTCAAATAAACAAAATTGTATGTCTTTTTTTAAAACAGGATGTTAGCCTTTTAGCCACCTTTAAGAAATACCAAACTATATAATAATAATAACTATTCAAATTTTAAATAGCTGCAGGTAAACTGCTCAATTTGATACTGTTGTAACAGGAAATGTAAGCTCAGCTGAATCATGCAAAGTAAAAGAAGATTTATTTTATTTTTTTGCAAAAAGACAGAAAAAAAATTTCTGTGACGATCTCTTCAAGTTTGTCCAAACTACTTAAGAGTTTTAGAACACTATTTAAGATTTTAATACATCATAGTTTTGCAAATGTTGATATTTTGTTTATATATTAATATATGTCAGAATCAAATGTGACTATTTTCTTCTGAATAACTGCACCTGCCATCTGCATAAACACACTTGATATCTGCATAAATGCACAAATCTGCATAGATGCACCCGATTTCTGAATAAATACACGTGTAATCTGCACCTACCATCTAAAAAAAACACAAGGCATCTGCATGAATACACCTTTCATCTGCCAAAATGCACCTACCAACTGATTAAAGACACCAATCTTCAGCATAAATACACCTGCTATCTGCACAAATGCACCTAGCATCTGAACATACCTGTCATCTGCAAAAATGTGTTTGCCATCTGGATAAATACACTTGCTGTCTGCATGAATGCATCTGACATCTTTATAAATGCACTGCATCTGCATAAATGCACCTGCTGTTTGCATACATGCAACTTACATCTGCATGAATGCACTTGTCATTTGCATAAATGCACCTGCTATTTATATAAATGCTCATGCTGTCTGCATAAATGTTCCTGCTGTCTGCTTACCAACACTTAGTGACCTGCTGTGGTATTTGGTAAAGCACCCAACACTGTAGATGTGTTGCATTTAGACAGAGTGAAGCATATTTTTCTTGCCACGTTTGTCTCTGCCACGAAGCACACATCCCATCTGTTACAATGAAATCAATGGACAGAACTTTACATTTAAAAACTGAAACATACTGTGACGTCTGAGACGAGGACAGAGAGATGTTTGGATCCATGTGCAGCAGCAAAGAGACTTAAAAAGGCAACAAACTGAGCAGACAAGGGCAGAGGCAAAAACTGAGTCAAAAGGCAGGCAGGAGTCGAGGGCATGGAGCGAGACTGGGAGACGAGAGACACGCGAAGAATCAAAACCAGAGAAACGACAAGACAGGTAAGCGCTCGGTATGTCTGCTGGGTAAAACAATACTTCGCGCCAGTATAGAGTCCAGGTGGGGTTTCAGAGGAGTGGAGTTGATGAGATGATTGAGAACATCTGGAGAGACATGGGAGAGAGAGTGGAGGGAGCTAGTATTCAGGAGAGGGCTCTCTCTGATGGGAGGAGGCAGAGCTGGAGGACTGAATCCTGACACATACACAGGTATTACAATAAAAAACAAACCGACCCTTAACCTCCCCCCCAACACATACATTCATGCATTCCATGACCCCACACTCAATGAATACTTATACATTTTAACTTCCAAAAGACACCAAAAGCTTGGCTCTGGTGTGAAGAAACAGTATTTTGGGAATCTATTCATACCAGGATCCAGTTCAGCTGCAGGAACATCGCCACAGTGCCCACCCAGACCGGGACAGCAATGGGGTCCACCCCTGCAGTTGAATGTTCAACTGCAGCCGCCCCAGCAAGGGCAACAACTGGAGCAACAACCACTGACCAAGCCGGCAAGCCCTGGCACAAAAGATCCCCACAGGAAAACACTGGGGCTGAATCAGTAAAATGTTGAAATTGAATACAGAAAATAAATATATATTGAAACAAATAAAATATTGAATAAGCAGATACGATTATCTAAAAGGTGGATTTAGAGCCTCTTTTTAAAAACCTCTGTGGCCTTTTGGGTCCTGAGAGTCTCTGGCAGGTTGTTCCACAGCGAGGACCGTAACGCCATAAGTTTTGGTCCTCACCTTAGCAACAACTAAAAGGCCGGACCTGGAGGACCTCAGGGTCTGCGAGGGTTCATACTTCAAAGCAAAACCCTTAAAAAGACCATTAAAACAGTTATAAACCATTAAAAGAATCTTAAAGTCAAATCTGGAAATGCACAGGAAGCAATGCAGAGATTTTAAAACTGCTGGAACGTGTTCCCGTCCCCTGGTCCTCTTCAGAGCTGGTACCGCTGAGTTCTGTAATAGTTGTAAGTTTAAAAGAGACTTTTTGGGTAAACCAGAGAGCAGGGCATTACAATAATTTAACCTACTAAAACTAAAGGCATGCATCAGCACCTCTGTGCTGGCAAGATAGAGGAATGGGCGGACTCTGGTAATGTGTTTGACATGATGAAATCCTGTCTTAATGATATTTCTATCATGTGAGATAACATTCAGCTCAGTGTCATGTAAGTTTCTTACACAGTGAGAAGGTTTCAAATTCTGCAACTTTGGTAAAATCATCTCTCTCTTGTTCTCAGGACCGATGATTAAAACTTCGGTTTTGTTCTGGTTGAGCTGTAAGTTCTCTGCCATCCACGACTTAATATCTGAAATACAATTTAAAAGAGTGTTAATAGGTTCAAGGTCACCAGGAGACACAGTGATGTAAAGCTGTGTATCATCAGCATAGCTGTGAAAGTCAATGCTGTGTCTCCTGATCACATTTCCAAGAGGCAACATATCCAAGTAAAAAAATGTTGGACCTAAAATGGACCCTTGGGGAACCCCACATCATGGATTGCTGAAGAGCATGTATCCATACTTACATAAAATGTTGATCTGTAAGATAGGAAAAAAAACACTTAAGATTTTCTTCTAGTACTGTAAAGTACCTTGCATAGTAAAAGGCATACACAAAATTCACCTCCTGTATTCTGGATTCATATTGCAGTGACTTTGTAACTTTTTCATAGCTGAACTTTTTAATTCAACACCCTGATAGTAGTGGTCAGATTAATGCATTTGTAATGAAAGATGGTCGCACGTTCTTTTGTAAGAGCGGCTGGTGTGAATGACGAGGACTCTGAAGATAGGATTAGATGAAGACAGAAGGTTTGCTGATGATGAGGATGATTCCCAGAAAATTGCAAATCTGAGGTTTCAACTCCTTAAGGTGAAGTCTCTGAATGTCAGACTTCAGTCGACACAAGTTCGAGTCTCATCTGTACTAGGGCCACCTTCTGTGAAGAAGGAAACTTCCTTTTTTAAGATGTCAAAACATTTGAGGCTGAAGAGAACCAACAAAGACCTTGAAAAATCTGGGTTCTGAGATGAAAGTTTTTACATATTATGTTTACCAAGTAGCAAGAAAGAATAATTACCTTGAAGACTTGTCAACAGAATTTGGATGAATGAAGATTTCTTTGTGCTACTATCAGCCTGACCTGTAGCCTCGCTACTGTGACTTCTTTGATAACTTATAGATGGATCCTATCACGTGATTTTGCAGACCCCTGAAAAAACCACAGACTGCTTCTTGATGACCCCACAGAGACAGTTTGCCATTGTAGAGGCTGAATAGCAGTAACAGTTACTACAGTCTTTATGGTTATTGGCGTCCCTTTTACAGATGTTTTATTCATTTGCCCTGTAACCTTTAATGCCCTTCTAAATTAAAATCTCAAGCCTTTGCATTGGATACAATTCCTTTATTTACAGCTTTTTTATTTCTTTTTGTCTTCAAACACAGATAAATAGCCTTTATTCTGCTTTCTATTCTTTATCCGCTCCCTGCCACTCTTCCTCTCCTGCTGTGGTTGTGGCATCACACAGATGAGGAAGAGGAGCATTGTCAGGGCAGATCTTCTGTCCCGCAGCTGTGACAGCAGTGCAGAGATGCATCAGTTCTGCCTGTCTGCAGTTGAGAAACAGTTCCTTCTTCTATCTTTCAACCACTCAGGAGCACACCCATTCACCAAAAATCAACATCCACCAGCAGCAGCCCATCAGATGATTTCACACAGCAGTGGCAGTGCTGTTCTGTGGAACCTCAGTGACTCAAAGCGGAGGTGGAACAAAACTAGTATTACATTTGTCTGTTACCAAACTTTGATTTATCTTGTTTTCCTTTCCCCTCCCTTTCACTGCTTCATTTTTTTCTTTGAACTATTTTTCTTTGCTCTGAAATCCTCCCTCTTCTCTTCTCTTTTTTGGGCAGCATTGAACTTTTGTTACAGCTTCCAAATTGCATATTAATCCATCCAATCCTGATTTTGCTGAACTTCCTCTTCACTGCTTTTTCAGACATCCTTTCGGTCTGTGAGCCTCCCGTTTCTTTTCTTCTTGCTTTGCATTTTGTCATTCTCTGTCTGCCTCTCAGGTCTCTGTGGTCTCATCTGGACTAAGTTCCTGAGGAGTGAGTGCACGGATCATTACAGTTATGGACTTCAAATTCCTAATTCAGACCTCAAAGGTTGGAAAGTTTTCATTTGCCTCTGTAAGCCTGCAGGACTCCAAACTGTGTCACGGTGGGCGTTAATGAAGGATACCATGCACAATCTGCAAAAATGTCTCTGTGGAGTTCACAGACGTATTGCTGGTTTATTCAGCATCATGGAGCATTTGTCTGTGAAGGTTCACATTTATCCAGGTTAGCTCAATGTCAACAAAATTTTAAATCAGGGTTGTCCGAAACCTAGTTTTGTCCTAGCAGGCGTTTCGCCTCTTATCCAAGAGGTTTTTTCAATCCTGGAGCATCATATCTTTAATGTGCTTTCAGGATCACTAACGTCTATATATTTGTTTTCTGACTGCATACACAGACATCTACACACGAATAAATGATCTTCCTTAAATTTGTTTGAAAGAAATGTGTTGTTTTAGTTTAATAAAACAGCAGGAAGTCAGTGCTGATCCATACTGCTGTGCAGGAGTGGATCTCTGCTGGAATCCACATGCCATTGAACAGTCTGTTCCATACTCAGACATAGTCAGAGATTATTTCACTAATGAACAATTGTGTTGCTTTGTGACACTTAAAGGAGTGGATCACAGCAAAAATTCTGCTGACTTCAATGTAGCTGTTGCTATGGTAATCAATGTTTAAGTCTGCTTTTTTAGGCTTTTATCTTTGCTGTACACAAAACATCAACAGTTCATGATATCACACTTATCAATCAGACAATTAGTGAACTTTTATGTGGTTTAATCCTGAATGAATTGAATCCTGACTGCTCTGGTCTGACCAAGCTCAGGTCCATTCAGCAACATTTCAGAACCATACACGACCATTGCTCCTTCTACTGGATGTTTCCCAACAGTTTCAAACTCCATCATGATTTATTAGATCTTGTTCTGCCCTCATGTCAACACTGACTAGACTGCTTCACCGGAGACCTCACTCCCTTTTTATGAAGGATGTTTGAAGCACTTGCAAACTGCACTGAATGGCTGTCCTGTTCCTGCATGTGACCTCTGGTTAAGCCTTTGTCACAACTGCACTTACAGGTGGATACGGGCTGTCTGCCGGCAAGAAACAGGCAAACCTGTACCTGGCACACAAGTGGTCCACATCAAATATCAAGATCATAGGCTGCTCATGTTAGCCTAAGCCCCTGGAGAGAAAATGTTCATGCACACGACAAGTCATAGCACGCACATAAAAACAACACGCAAGGTTAAGTAAGGGGAAAATAGGTGAGATGCAGGTGCAGTGAACACATTTTTCAAAATTTGCAACCTGCCAAATCCTGTGGCCCGCCAAGAAGCCCATTGGTTCTGGTTACGTGATATATGCACGCTCCTTGCGTGCAGCCTGAATGTTAGAAATGAGGAAATTAGACAATGAGAGCTTTGTTTATGTGGACATCCTACAAGCACTTTTGCATCATGTGCACATCCTGTGAGGGTCCAATACTTGCACCTTTCAGCTAGAGTTTGGTGTTAAGGGCACCATGTGACAGAAGCACCCGAATGTGATAAGTGCATGCAACTTACACAATCCTAGTTACTTTCAGTAATTTCCAAGTTTGGAATAGTTTTTGCCTTTGGTAGAATAGTGGCCACAGACAATTGGACTTCTATGTTCTACATGACTTGATACAGTCTCAAGCAAAGGATGCTTTATTAATCGTAGGCATTTGAGTCATCAGTGAAGCCATTTTTTAATCCTTTTAATTCTGATCATACAAGAATAGGCAATTTTATGCCTATACACACACTACTAACTTATAATGCAACAAACACAAACATTCAAATTTTAACTCCCATGATGCATTTCTGCTATTTCCAGAAAAAACCTAACACAATAGTTTGTCGATGCCAAACTGATGTAAACTGACCGCGAGGCAAGAAATGAAACGTTTCCAAAATGTTCTTGAGCAGTTGATTTTTAAATAAAAGCAAGCTCTTCTTTATTTCTCATAATGCTCAGTTCTTTACAATAAGTTCCTGTAAATCACATGAGTTTTTTTTTTCTTTTAGCTTTTCCTATTGCATTGCAATTTACAGTATGGCATTAAAAACAACAGAAAAATGTCAGATTTTCCCCCAGTTTGCATTGCAATTCACAGTATTATACTTTTCAAAAAGAAAACAGTACAATACTGTAAATTTTGTTGAAATTTCACTGTAAGTTGACATCAAAAGTTTAGACTGATAGTCACAGATTTTAAAGACAATGCTGGCTTATGTTTCTGAGATGGCTCTAATGTTGCATCAGTGTGTTAAAACGAGTGGGAGTGAGTTCGAAGCGTTTCAGGAAAACCGGGCTCTGACAAAGAAACTGTTCTGGATGGGAGTTTTCTTTGCCTGAAAGCTAGATAAACGTAAGTACAGGGGCAGAGGTAGAATGCTACAGATGCTTAGCACAAAATGTGAGGTTTTGTCTTTGTTTAACTCAAATAGTTTTGTAGAGAGTATAAAGTGTGAAACAGCAACACTTTTCTTTTGGTTTGCTGTTTCTTGGAACATGTCTGTTCTCAATTGCAGTTTCAGCAGGATTAAAACAGAGAAAAACTGTTGAAAGAAAGCTAAATGTTTTGGAGGGAATTGTGAAACAAATCTCAGGCAGACATAAGAAAAGTGTTATGTCAGCAAAACTGTTCCTGAAGAAAACATTACTGGAGATAATCTGAGTTAAAGGGTTTAGTAAACTACATTGATTAAAAGAGAAATTTTTAGCATGTTTAACCCTGGGATAGCAGACTGGTAGGACAGAAGGCATATATAAAGGGAAACTTCACAGATATGTTGTATGTATTTTATTAAAGGATCATAGTTTTTTTTAACAAAACATGTATAAAAGAAATTTTCATCTATGTTTTATATACTCAAGCTTTTTTTGTATTTTTCTACTTGAATAGGACCCATGCACATGTAACACATTTACTCTGTAAGTTATTACTTTTCTGCATCAAAGACATTTGTTCAGTTTTTTTCTGCTAGCCATAGAACAAACCAGAATCACAGCTTGTTTATAGAGACACGGGGGCCCTCTGGATGTTCGAGATGGTGCTGCCACATTTTTAAAAAGCACATTTAAACGCTCACCTCACCGATGAGACATTCTAGTGGTAGCAGTTTTCCTCTATTATAACCAATCATGTGTGTGCACTCCACAAAATATACAGTTAAAACTGTTTATTGATGGTTTCTTGATGAATTTGTGATTGTTAAACCATTTGTGGATGTTTAACTTGTGTATATAAACACAAATGATATATTCAAATTTTGATTCCATGTGAATTTTTTTATAGGAAGTGAAAAATATATCTATAAATATACTCCAAAATGGCATGCATACTATATACATTCCCGGAAAATCTGCACGCTGGGTCAACAGAGGTCTCATTTTCTTGTCAATAATTCTGTGTATACTTGTGGGTGTATAATAGAGTAAACAAACATTGTACAGCAACATTTTTGTATCATGTTCCAAATAGCTAAAGGCCTTTCTGTCAGAATAAAGAGAAAAACACTTTTATTTGGACAAGTATCCGAGAGATGCTGTATATCAACCACATGCTGTTCCGTCAGTCTGAAAGCGATGCTTGCTGTGTGGGTTTATGTTGACTGTGAACTGTGAAGAAGAATGATAAAATAATACAAAGTCAGTATACTGTAACTAAAGACCCATTAAGCCGTGCAAAAACAGAGCACAACTTTGTGTGTTAAAAGTAAAAAGTTGCTGCTTCATGTGACAAAAAAGGGGAAAAAATAATCAGCCAAACCCAACGGTTGCTGCTTTTGTACATTCCTGTTGTGTCTTTGTGACAATAAAAGTAAGACTCTTATACATCACTGCTGTCCGTGTCGCTTTTATTCGTTCAAATTATGTGTGTGTGTGTGAATGGTGAACACTTATAAACTGCTTTGCTTCCTTCCTTAAAGGCCCAAAGCGCTTTACAGTCAAAGTCCCATTCTCACATTAATGGCGGCTCTGCTGCTGAACACTGGTGCCAACCTATAACCACAAGAGGCAATGTGGAGTTCAGTGTCTTTCCCAAAAACGCGTCGACATATGGGGCAAGGCGGGAACCAGAACAGGGATAATCTGATCAGAGGTCAACTGCTCCACCTTTGTACCACGGCCACAACAGAGTATGTTTGTGTGTGTGTGTGTGTGTGTGTGTGTGGGGGGGGGGGGGGGTCTTGTATGTGTACGCCTGTGGGGATCAAACACTTCCAATCAACCAGGAATCAATCAAACTGTTAAGAGGACAACCTGGATGATCCACTCAATGTGAAAAAACATGCATTATGTTGAAAGGGAAACTTATAAGAAGACAATTGTGTGTGTGTCCACACATTTGTTACCTTATTTGGACCTTTCTTGAGGTTTACCAACCCTACACAAGAACCAGTGAGCTTGGTTGAGACCAATTTTCTGTTTATTTCTCTTTCTGTAGAGCAACACTGATAAAAGATTAACAAAACTGCTCAACACAAAGACAGCATGTGAAAAATCATGTCATGAAAAACTGTAAAGGAAGATAGAAATGAAACCAAAATTTCATTAGAAAAAGGTGAATAATAAAAGCAAGAAAATGCATATAGTAATTTTCCAGCTGCATGTTTCCTGGTGGGAATATGCTGGTTGTTGCTGCATATTCTGCTGGTGAGCAATACACACAGGTGAGCTAACACACACCAATTACACAGCAGTCTTTAGTTTTGTTATGCTGGCTCTGCCAAGCTAATAAAACGAAGATCTCAGGACTCGAGGTGACATGTCTGAATTCTTTGCTGTATTTCTGTCCATACAGGACTATAATTCTGTTCAGAACCCTATGAGTCAAAAGAACAAACAAACATGCATCACCGAATATCACTGTTTTAACCTAAAACTGACACAATAAGGCCTGAAACAAGAAGTAGATGCTTCTGCTTCTTCCACAGATTTTTACAGGACTTTGGTCAGAGTTCACACGTCAAAATAGTTCCATGTATTACTCTCAGCTTTCCTGGGAGCTTTCAGCACTTTTTGTTTAGATCTTTTTAAAGGACTCTTAAAATCTAACTTTGTTATGATTTTTTTCTTAATAAAATGGAAAAAAGATTTTTTGTCAATATTAATTTCAATTTTTCCTTCAGTTATACTTTGTCAGTTTAAAATTACACTGTGGATGTTTTTTCAATTGTCCATATATATATATGTTACAAATCTGTGATCTCTTGAACTGGCCATATAAATAGACAAAATAAAAGAGAGGGAATTAATACTCTAAGCTAAAATAACCCTATTTTTTTGTTTTCTTTCAGAAATCTTCAAAAATGGTTTATTTGTGATTGGTTTCTCTGAAGAAGCTCTTCCAGCCAGATGGTGGTTTCTTTGCAGCTTTGGAAGACCTCTCATGTTCCCTGTTCAGGAACCTTCTTATTATTCTTTTGTACTTTCCTGAAATTCTCTCAGAAAGTCCCTGTGACCTCTGTTTTCACTGTCTGTTACATATTTGAACCTCTGCTCGTGCCTGCAGTCTATGTGAACCGTATCAGCATCCGGGTGCAGTTGTGAGCTGGCTCGTGTTAAGCTCCAGGTGTCAGCGTGCAGAGCAGCGCCGCTGGTGTGGTTCTGCTGCAGCAGGGTGCTGCTCAGAGAAAGATATCTGAGGAGACTTGCAGCTGTTGCTTGTGCTTCCACTTGGAGCTGTGGCGCCCGCCGTCCAACCGCCTGTACGGCTGATTCCTCAGGTCTAAGTGGAAGGAGAGGTTGATTTGGTTAAAACACATCAAAAAATGAAGCTTGAAAAGGTTTAAACTTTTCTGACTTTTACTGATGATCATGCTTTTGAATTTGAGCGAGTCGTGAGCTTATTTACGACAAACATTAAAATGTTCAAATTCTTCTCCCCCCCAACAGAAAAGACAGAAAATGAAGAACTCACTTAATGTTCTGATATGGATTCAGTTATTAGATGTTATCCTTTCGGCTCATAATGCCAACTTTACCTAAACTATTGTCATCTGAAGAGTCAACATGTCAGGAATGTAGTTTTGATCTGTTATCCTTCACTCAGTTTTTTTTATCATAAAGTCGTCTGAACTTTAAAATGAAAAAAAAAAAGTTTTTTTTAAATATGCGCAGGTCCCATTAGTTATTCTCACCAAATCACTCACTGGTATGCCACTTTGTGGAAGCCACACATTATATTTGATGTCAAATCAAATATATTCAAATGAATACTTCAAATGAAAAGTGTTGTTTTTATTTTATGTTACACGTTTATTATTTTTGAGGAGCTAAAATAAACTTTACATACTTAAACACAATAATCCACTTAAGCCTCAAAAAGGAGTTTTTTGAAAAAGCGATTGTAGTTTTAAAAATCAACTTTCTGACCAACTTTTGAAGGTTAAAGTTTTATCAAACAGGCCCAAAAGTGGGGGCACGGTCAAGGAGATTTTAGGCAGATAAGTCAGGTTGTCAAACCCTGTAAAGCTTAGTTTAACCTCAATAAGCAGTGAAAGCTCTGCTTTTTAGTTTCAGTGAGTTTCTAACTGCGACCTGTTTTCCACATCTTGTAAAAGTCAGGGGAGCCAATTAAATGCAGCTTTCTGAAAAGAAAACCTAACTGCAGCAGAAAAGAAGCAGGGACAGGGATGTGAGGGCGTCACCTCGTTACAGAAAACGGTGTCGCAGAACAGGTGGGAGTAACGTTTGGTAGAGCGAGCCACAAAGGTCGCAGACTTTAGAGCTGACAAAAGACAACAGAGGAAGAAGAAGAAGTAAATAAAAGAGACAAAACATAAGAGAACATTTTAAAAGATGAAAAAATAGGCAAGAAGTAAACCACCAAAGCGGAAGACTTCCTTCAACTTTCTTCCTTCAACTCAAAAACATATCTGTCCAGAGACTGATAGAAACTGTGGCTTTTTAGTCACCACTGCATGTCATTCAAATAAATCAAAGGCCACTTCTTGCGGTTTTTCACTTTTGGTGTTTTTTTTCTATTCTTCCTTTAACTGTACTGTGATCTAAAGCAGTGCTCTCCAACCTTTTTCAGGCCACGGTCCGGTTTACTGTCAAACAATATTTTCACAGATCGGTCCGAACAGGCATTTATTTTTAAGCTTAGAGTTCCTGAAATACTAATTTTTCAAATTAAAATGTTATGACAAGAAGGTTCAATAAAAAAAAGTTGTTGATTTGTAAAAGTTGTTTCTGATTCGTAAAAATTCAATTCTTGAACATTTCTACAAGAATTCAGCCTTGCTGTAGACAAATTCTTAAATGTCTCTTTTACAAGTTTCCACAAATCAGAAACTTTATTTGATTGAATCTTCATTTTGCTTGTTTCTGGTTTAAATTAAAACTTTGTGGTACAAATTTTGCCTTTAACATCAAAGTGGACACAAACAAGCAGGCGCTAACTTCAGCCACATTCGACTTTTTAAGGTGTGATGAAGAAAAAAAGCAAAACAAAACGACAAAACTGTCTTAAAATTGTTTTTTTCTAAATATAATAATAAAATGTAATCCGCCGGGTCTGCAATTTTTTTTACTTTCAGTGTATGAGAAACATTGGAGAGTCAGTCGCCACATTTTAGACAGAGCAGCTTCTGCCACGTGAACACAGCTGTCTCCATAAATCTGTATGTTAAGGAAGGCTTCTGGTTTTGTCTGCAAACAGCAGCTTTAGGTTTCTATGAAGCCAAAGGCTCTTGTTTGGTTTCCTAACTGGTTCTTTTCTCCCCAAAGAAATTTTCCAAATAGGTTTTTTTGTTTGTTTTTTATTAACTTTTTAGCTTTGGGCTTTATACTTAGCGGTCTGTGAAGCTGCTTTAAGTCACATGACACGTCAAGACAGATGGATGTGGTCAACAGAATCTGGCTGGTTTTCCAGAATAAAACTTCCTTCATATACAGAAAATAAACAAAATGGAAATAATCAAAGTTAGCGTACGTATTTTTTTTTCTGTCTGCGGCCCGGTACCAAGTGACCCATGGACCGGTACCGGTCTGCGGCCTGGGGGTTGGGGACCAGTGATCTAAAGTGCTACCTTTAAATAAATATATGAATGTAAAAAACCACTCAACAATGTTTTACCTTCATCTGAGTGCTTGAGTATTGAACTCAAGCACTCAGATGAAGGTTTTTGTCATTTTTTCTACAGATTTACACTGAAGGTTCTTTGTAGGAGTTGAGATCTTTGACTGAGGGGTTCAGAAAAAGACTAATAACCAGGACTTGTTAAAGTCACACATTCCTAAAAGACGTCCGTTTCTTCAGTAACAACCAAGGTTCATAACAAAAAGGTTGTAGTGTAAGGATGAAAAGAAGTCTGAGAAGTTTTGGATAACAGCCGTGACTCTCGTGTACCTGTGATGATATCCTCGATAGTGCCGTCCTTCCCCTCCCTCACCAGAGGGGCCGACTGTCTCTTCTTTAGCTCTGCCATCAGATCCATGTGAGGCTTTACACATGGTGTGAAGGACTGCGGAGACAAACATTTCTGACTGAACGTTCATCCTGTCATTTACTTAGTCACTGATTAAAAAAGCCAGATAAAAGCCAGATAAAATGCATGTTGTTATAATTTTCTAACAATCTGTCTGGCAGTCCTTTGTTGAATGAGGAAACAAAACTGAGAAGTGTTGGAAACAAACCCATCTGCTCTGAATTTGCATGAAAACCTCCATGACTGCAGCTGCTTTTGAACTGCATGCATGTCAACTGATGGTGTTTTCTGCCTCACAGCCAAGTCAGGATTCTTCTCAGAACTTTGAAACGAAATACATCAGGGAGGTGCAATCGATGGTGGAAAGAGCAGCACAACATTAAAAGAACTGAGGCCCTCACGTCACTCAGTCATATTTAGAGTTCATGATTCAATAATAAGAAGGTTCCTGAACAAAAACTGATTAAAAACAGAGTTTACGGAGTAGGACACTGCTGAGATGACAAAAAACAAAACCAACAGAATTTGCTCAGAACATCATAGCAATATGGAGCAATGGTGGTGGTAGTGTCATGATCTGGGGCTTCTTCGCAGCATCATGACTCATTTATCTTGCTGTAACTAATAAAATTGATTAAATCTGTACAATATGAAGACTCTGATGTTCTCCATCAGTTCCTGATCCTAAAGCCCAACAGACCTGTTGTGTTTCAGAACAAGGCAGGTTTTGAAGTGGTGCAGGCTTGTATTTTATGAGGACGTTGTTTTAAAGAACTTCTCTGCAGTCATGTGAAAGCCTTGAGCTGTTATACTGTGTGTACCAACCAAAACTTATTTTTTCCCATGTGGTCAGAAAGGCTTGTAGAGACTTCTGACTTTATTTGTTTGTAATTATTATTGCTTTATTTTGTATGTATTGCAGATTTTTTCCCAGGGAAAGTCCATGCCAGGGCACTGGAGAGGAGAGTCCGGCCGATAGTCGAACCTCAGATCCAAGAACAACAATGCGGTTTCCGTCCTGTGGATTTGGAGAGGCATTCGACCGTGTGCCCCGTGGTGTCCTGTGGAGGGTACTTTGGGGTCCGGAGAGCCTTACTCAGGGCTGTACGGTCTCTGTATGACCAGAGCAGGAGCTTGGGCCGCATAGCCGGCAGTAAGTCAGACCTGTTCCCGGTGCATGTTGGACTCCGGCAGGGCTGCCCTTTATCACTGGTTCTGTTCATAGACTTCATGGACAGAATTTCTAGGTGCAGCCAGGGTCCGGAGGGGGTCTGGTTTGGGAACCACAGGATTTCCTCTCTGCTCTTTGCAGATTATGTTGTCCTGTTGGCTTCATCGAACCAGGACCTCCAGTATGCATTGGAACGGTTTGCAGCCAAGTGTGAAGCGGCTGGGATGAGGGTCAGCACCGCTAAGTCTGAGGCCATGGTTCTCGACCGGAGAAAGGTAGTTTGCCCTCTCTGGGTGGGTGGAGTGCTCCTTCCCCAAGTGGAGGAGTTTAAGTATCTTGGGGTCTTGTTCACGAGTGAGGGAAGATCTGAGCGTGAGATCGACAGGCGGATTGGTGCTGCGTCCACCGTTATGCGGTCGCTGTACCGGTCCGTCGTGGTGAAGAGAGAGCTGAGCCAGAAAGCAAAGCTCTCAATTTACCGGTCGATCTACGCCCCAATACTCACCTATGGTCATGAGCTCTGGGTCATGACCGAAAGAACGAGGTCCCGGATCCATGCGGCTGAAATAAACTTCCTCCGTAGGGTGGCTGGGCGCTCACTCAGAGATAGGGTGAGAAGCTTGGTCACCCGGGAGGAGCTCGGGAGTAGAGACGCTTCTCCTCTACATCGAGAGGAGCCAGTTGAGGTGGCTCGGGCATTTAGTTCGGATGCCCCCTGGACGCCTCCCTAGGGAGGTGTTCCAGGCATGTCCCACTGGGAGGAGGCCCCGGGGAAGACCCAGGACACGCTGGAGAGACTACGTCTCTCGGCTGGCCTGGGAACGCCCCCGCGACCCGGTCCCGAATAAGCGTAAGAAAATGGTTGGATGGATGGACGGATGGATGGATGGATGCAGATTTTTTGAGTAAAACATTTTTTACATCACTGACATCATTGAGTATTGAGGGTGGAAATATGCCTTAGAACCCAGCAAGAAGCTAAACAAGTACAGGAGGAACACCAAACTCTACAAACTTCAAGGTAAGACTTTTCTGGTTTTGGGTAAGAATTAAATTCAGTTTCTGCAGCAAACTGAAACCCAATATTTCCTGAAATTATTCAACCCTGGAAAACCCGGGGTCAAATTTGGCTGCTGTTTTTCATTTCTTTTCTTTCACTTTGTTTTGTTTTATGAATTTTTTTCTTTCTATTTATTATTTTAGTTTTTAAACATTTTTGGCCGTAGTAATTGATGCAACCTAAAATGCACAAATAAAAAACAAATTGTCAAATAAATTTGAATGCCCAGAGAAAAATTGTTCTCTTGAGATCCGCAGGATTAAAAAACTTCCTGCTGGCAAGAAGTTTTCATGACGGCCACTTTCTGAAGATCAGAAAATCCTGATGTCCTTCTATATTTTGTATAATTTCTTTGCTTTGCCTTATTTTATCTGAGGATGCGAGCCTGAAATCTGACATGTTTCATTTTTCTGTTCCAGTAGTGATACAGAAGCACAATCACAGACTTCAAAACTATAGGAGTTCCATTAAAGTTGAAGAGCAACCCTCTCAGGTCATTTGTGAATGTTCCTAATGTTGTCCTGGAGGTAAAGACTTCAGTATGTTACCTTCCTCTCAGCCCCCTTTGCACTGATAGAACCCGATGTAGCTTCATAGTTCAGGTCAAACTGCTTTCTCCTCTGCTCTTTGTCAGCTTGCTGTTGATCAAAAATCAGTCAGACAGTAACTGTGGTGCACTCTTTGGTCTTCTGCATCCACAAAAAAACGCTTTCTTACCTTGTATGCTTTGATGAACCTGTTAAAATGAGAGAAGAACGCAGAGGGTGAAGTGGATTTGGGATCCTCTCCAAAGTACAGCACAGCTGACTCATATGCATCCTGCTCAGAAGAAGAAAGAAAGAAAAGAAGAACCCAACGCTAAGATCCTCAGCCAAAACATAGAAGGAATGATAAAAGTATTTTCTCATGGCTGAGCAGGTTAGCTGAAGCTGACCTGAGCCGTTTTTCCATCAGCAACGAGAGAGCTGAGCAGCTGAGCGTTGTTGTCGACAAACGTCTTCAGTACTGGGTTGTCTTCTTCAGACAACTCATTCCTGATCAGCTCCATGCCTCTTTTCAGAGCTGCCACATCACTCAAGAGCTGGTCCAATGAAACTAAAAAAACAAAAATGCAACTCAAAGAAGTCATCTGAATCTTCCTTTCTACATGACCACATGTTTGTAAGGTGTCTGTGAAGACATCTATGTATTTTATGGCTGGTCAGTGAGATAAGGAAAAGCCTGTGATTACCAAGCGCTGCCTTTTCCAGAAAATGCAGCTCTGTGTGAAACGACTGCAGATCTGAGTAGTGCTCCTGGATGATGTTAATGATGAAGTGCAGCAGTGTCTGCGTCCGGTCTGTGGATTTGGTTTCAAATAGCTTAAAGAAGTTGGCAGAAAATTGAGAAAAAAAATAAGAATTTAAGGATGGACTGAATTATGCATTAATGGTGAGTGCCAACTGTTGATGGAGACTCACAAAATTCAAACTTTCCAGATGAAAGCCATAAGCCGGCCCTTGTTTTCCGCTGTTCATGTAGTTTCCAAATGCCAGGATAATCTTCACATGAAAGTTGTGGACAAATACAAACAGAAGCAGTCAAAGGTTAAAGGCCACGCTCAACTCATTTAATATGAACTAGGATTAATGCTAAACTAACTTAAAGTAAGGTAAACTAAGCTCAACTTCTGGAACCCTCATTAAGGCTTGGCAGTAAGTTAACTGTGATTCTGAATTACCTCAGGAACCTGATTGTGAGGTTAGCAGTCTTGCAAAATCTAATTTATGCAGCAAGTTTACTTGAACATGAACAATAAAGATGTACATTAAATTACCAAAAGTATTGGCTCACCCATCCAAAAGATCAGAATCGGGTGTCTTAAGAACTTGTAAAAACAGTCAGGCATGCAGATTGTTTTTACAAGCATTTGTGAAAGAATAGGCCGCTCTCAGGAGCTCAGTGACTTCCAGCGTGGAACTGTCATTGGATGCCACAACATTGGACGTGTGCAACAAATCCAGTTGTGAAATGTCCTCTACCTCTTATTTACATACAACATTTTGAACAATTCCATGCTTCCAACCTTGTGGGAACAGTTTGGAGCGGTCCCTTCCTTTTGCAACATGATTGTGCACCAGAGCACAAAGCAAGGTCCATGAAGACATGGATGACAGAGTCTGGTGTTGATGAACTGGACTGACCAACACAGAGCTCTGACCTGAACCCCATAGAACCCATTTGGGATGAATTAGAGCAAAGATGAGAGTCAGGCCTTCTCGACCAGCATCAGTGTGACCTCACCAATGCGCTTTTGGAAGAATGGTCAAAAATTAAACCTTGTGGACAGAATTCCAGAAGAATTGAAGCTGTAATAGCTACAAAAGGTGGACCCACATCATATTGAACTCAATGGGTTTGGAATGGGATGGTCCTTCAGTTCATATGTGAGTCAAGGCAGGTGAGCCCATACTTTTGGTAATGTAGTGTATTCTGGAAAGATGCTTAGGAAACTAGACATTTTTACCAGTTAAAGTGAACAATTCAGAGTATATACATCTGCTTTTCTTATTCCATGCACCTCAACTAATCTTTCATTTCCAGAACAAAACTAGGTTATTATTTGATTTTCATAAAAGAATAAAATAGTGATCTTGTACCTAAACAATTTCAACAGTCATTTTCCCCGTCGTGGGATCAATCAAAGTTCTATCTTTTTCTATCTAACCAATATTTATACAAAAACATTAAGTGTTTTGAAGGATACAGATGTGTCTTTGCTATTGTTAATGCGTTAATTAACATAAAGTTTCTGCTTTAGGCAGCAGAAACATCCCAAATGTGTACTGGGTGAGACATGATGTCTGACAGGCATTACCTCCAGGATTCTCTTCAGCTTGTTGGAGGATTTGATCGACATGGAGGCTGCAATGATGGCATTCAGTTGCTGCAACAGACGGTGTTTGGATCAGATTATTGCGCTTGATGCTCCTCACAGCTCAGTGAACAACAGCTGAGATCATCTGATCCCAGTCAGGACGTTTCCTCTGAACTCACCGGCTGGATGAGCTGCACGCTTTCGGGGAGGTTACCCATAAAAGTGAGGGTGCGAATGCGCTGAGGGAGCCGAGGGATCTTGCTAAAGTGCACCATGAAGCGGTCCGCTTTGCCAAGCTCATCCAGAGACCTGCCCTCTGCCTCAAATTCCTGGATGAGCTTCATTTCATGCTTTGTGGGGATGAAAGGCTCAAGAAGCTCCAGGAAATCCAGCCGCAGAGCTTTCAGGTCATACCTGTTGGACAGGAGTGGTTCAGTCCGACTCATGGACTGTTGGAAGGGACACATCAATTACTTGACAAAGCGCTTACGTTTTGATGGCGTGGCAGATTTCAGAAGCATCCATGTCCTCTTTGCGCAGAGTGATGGCCAGATTTTTAGACCTGTTAAGATTCATCACAGACACTTTTTTAGGAGACTTGTGGCTTGTTTTGACCTTTAGGGTTCCTACGTCCACAGTGGAGGCCTGGGCTTTGGTCTTAAACTGCTCCTCAAACGCAGACATGTCTAGAGTCTACAAAAACAAAGAAAAACACAGAATGCATTCATTAGGAGTGCCTGTCATGACAGAAAAATCATCTTAGCAACTGGTAGTCATTTCAAACTTACATCTGTTTTTTTTTAGTACTATAGATCTGGTTGCATTTTTAAGTGTAGCCTTTTGTAGCATTAATGGAATGAAACAATTTTTTTATTTAACAAGCACATCAATTTTAATTAGTCATCAAACATTCATTCATTCATTCATTTTCCAATCCGCTTTATCCCTTTCGGGGTCACGGGGTTGCCGGAGCCTAACCCGGCTACTCATGGGCGAAGGCAGGGTACACCCCTGGACTGGTCGCCAGTCTGTCGCAGGGGCAGTCATCAAACAGTTCACATGTTTTTTGTTTTCTATGAAGAAAGCTCCTTTTTAAAAATAATAAACAGCTTTACCATGAATTCAGAATATATATGGGTTTGGCCTCAAAATGTTCTGGTGCATAAAAAATATGAAAAACGCTTCACATTCATGACTTCTTTTCCTCATTTAATGGCATGTATTTTGACCTTGTGCTGTTGGATTGAGATAAAAGGGTTTCATGGTTTTTTTTGGAGCGATAATGTTCAGCTTTTGCAATCTTTTTGCATAAACTAACAGAAGCTGCAGTGATTCAGTCCATCTAACCTGTAAGACAGACATGTCATCCAGCTCACTGAAGATGGTGCCCTCCACCTGTTTGAACTGGAGGACTTTCCAGTTCAACAGTGGCATGCGGTACTTTGTTTGGATGGGCTTCTTTGTTTTATTGCCTGGAAGAGAGCAGAAACCCCTTATTTAAAAAGATTGCTCTTTTAAAAAGATGTTTGAAGCCAAAACAGGTTCTGAAAAGGTTCCAAGACAAATTCCATTACTTTGGTTGTTAAAATGTCTTACAGTTGATCACAGCACAGAGAAGCTCACACAGCTACAGTTTTTCTATGGCTAAATGGACTCTACAATTCAATTCAATTCAATTGTATTTATATAGCCCAATATCACAGCCATAGCCGTCTCATTGGACTGATTATCAATATATTGCAAGAAGCAAAAATAATTATTAAACATGTAAAAGTAAACAATAGCTGGTTATAAAACAGACTAAGCTGAACAAACATCTCTGTCCTTACACCCTCCTTCGCGGTGAGGAAAAATTCATAAAAAAACCCTATTTTTTGGGGGGGGGACTAAGAAACCTCAGGGTTGCCCACATGAAGGAGAGATCCTCAACCCCAGACAGACAGGTGATGTGCTAAAACTATTAAAGAAAAGTGAGCTTCATTTATTCTATAACTACATGGTTGAATAGCAAGTTTATGTCCAATAAACAAACACGTCTAGATAAACAGCTACAAGTTAAGATAACAGCTAGATATTTAAATAAACAAAGACAAGTTTGAATAGTCTATCAGATGGGCTTCATCCAGTAGGAGTTGTGGAAACAGCTGGGGTTGCTGGAAGAGCCAGAGGCGAGGTCACTCTACAAACACGACATTTTTTTCAAAGTAGTAGCACAATGTCAATGTCACAATGTGATTCTGGTTATCTAATAATAGTGGTATTAGTGGGATTCATTCCAATGTCATAATGACATTTAAAATAGAGCCTAAATAAAACCATTCTGTGATTCTATAGATGTCAATGAGAGCTAAACATGGTAAAGATTTATTGTGGTTTTAATGTCACTGTAGTTTTATGCATCATTTTCAAAACGATGATGATGAATCCAGACCTTCTCTGCTGGTGGACTCACCAGCTGCATCATCTTTCTGCCAGTATGTGGGGCCTCCAGAGGACAGCGGAGGGGGGGGAGGAGGTGGGGGAGCTAAAACTGGAGGAGGAGGAGGAGGTGGAGGGAGTGGTTGAGGTGAAGCAGTTGGAGCTTGAATAGATTCTTCTGTTGGAGATTGTGGGGTGGTCGGAGCAGCATCAGTTTCCTCTTTGAGAAAAAGAAGAAATATTCCATTAAACATGAAAGGAGGTGTCTGCTGACATCCACTGCTGGGACAGAGCAGCCAGACTTCCTGTGCTCACAACTGCAGGTATAAGGTTTGAACAGTCACTTTTATTTTCACAATTGACAATCATTATACTCACTAAGCACAGAACAGTTATAGCTGTAACACTTTTAGGGTTTTACTTGCCTTGTTTGATTTCTTTAAAACTAAAACATTTAATAGCTGACAGTAGCATTTATTAAAGATCAAAACTGCAGCAGTTGAACTAATTAAAGTACTGTATTTTTTATATGTATATATGTTCTCATTATTTACAATACAATAATACATTTCATAATTCTTTTCACTTTATTTCCCTTTCACATGTCGTACTCCTTCTCTTAAACATCCAACTATTAATTATAAAAATAAATTTTAAAAAATAAACTTTCAACACACCTCTGAAAGGGCCAAAGAAGCATTGACCTAATGTTCCTGAGGTAATTACATTCAACAGATTCCTTTCAATTTCTTTTTGATGATTTCTTTTTTACATTTAACATATCGGTGCTTTTACAATTTTTTATGTGATTATTATTTGTATTTTTTGTATATTTTCAGATAAATATTAATGCATGCTCCCTGTATTAAGTTTTGCTTTTTTAGCTTGCTTAGAGATTTACAAACGCAGTCATAAGAGCAGCCTTGCATGCATTTTCTCCTCTATTTTTCTTTCAAAAACGTACAAAGTAGATTTCCAGGTTGGCTACTGCCATTCTGTGATTAATCCTATTTTTTCAGCTACTCATCATGAAAGTTTTTCTCAGAAAGGACATTATTTTCACTCTCTGCTCCAGTCAGCCTTCCTGTTACTTTCATAACATAGATTGTTTTTCAATTGCACCAAACAATTTCTGAATACTTGCATTATTACACTATCTGTAAAATGACATTTTATTCTCATTTGTCAAAAGAAAAGTCTTTATTGCAAGTAGGTGATGTACAGACCCTTTCCAAAGAATAAAAAATCATGGAAAATGGATATTAAGCATTTATGTTTGTCTTTACATAATTTGGGGTTCCAGGTCAAAAAACAAAGTAAATAAGATAAAAAAAACCAAGGTGGATTTAAGCTGAGGTGGATGATGGAATGTTAAAAAAGGACTGTTCTTCTTGCAGAAATTGGGTTATGTGTTCACCATATCCTCACACAATACAACCTCTTTACAGATGTCTACCCAGTGATTAGGCTGGAATACACATTTTTGTTGACCCTTTCATTGTCTCAAGTTTCATATGAGAGAAGCTTCTCCACACCAAAGTTCATTAGCATAGCAGCAGGCAGCAGGATGACAGTGTGGTCAGTGTGGACACCTGCATCTCCAAATTATGGAAGCAATTGTGACTCATTCAAAATAAAAACCTAAACCGGAAATGCTTTTTCATTTTCAAAATACAGCTGCCTCCGTTGACTCAAAAATAAAATGAAAACTCAATCTGCCAAATGGCTTTTTCTTTTTCTTCTTCAACACCGCTCATTCTGTCACTTAATTAAAATGATAAAGAAAAGAACATTTGACATTTCATTTTCAATAAGTTCTCTAGCAAATGTGTACCAAAATTCAATCAGAAGTATCTAATTTTAAAATTAAAATGGATTACAGAAATGCTTTTTCATTTTCACTATGTAACTGCATCAATTGACTCATAAACAAAATTAAAAATCAATCTTCCAAAATGCTTTTTCATTTTCGACTTCAACACCGCTCATTCTGTGATGTAATCAAAGCGATAATGCAAAGGCGGATTGCTTTTTCGTTTTCACATTCACCACGCTCAACATGTCTCATATATCACTTCCAGCTGGCAGTTCCAGAGGAGGGGGGGAGCAGGGGAGGGGCAGCGCGATGACGCCGGTGCTCATTCTTCTTCTGCATTATTGATGCTACCGGCAAACGGCATGGCGATCTTGAATTATGAGTCACATTGCTTCCATAGCGGACGGCAGAGGAACATGAAAAACATTCACCAAATGGAGCACAATGTTTCTCAAAGTGAACATGGATTTATGATTACATCACATAGATTTTTTGAAGTGAGGTACTAAAAGAAATTTTTGATGCATTAGGGATGTGTGATGCATAAGAACCGGTTCAAAACTGTTCATAAAAAAAATAAAGTGCTGACCTGTCTCCTGGACTACTTTGACAACTACTTCTCCGGTTGGGGGCCGCTCCACATAAAGAAGACCCTGCTGCACCAAATCCTGAACCCGGGAAACAAGCTTCTGTGGATCGTCTGTGTTTACCTGGGAGCTTGAATTGCAAAGACTTTCCTATGACAATAAGTACAAATAAGTGCATGTTACTGCTTGCATAACACATAAATCCAATATTTTTTAGCGCAACATATAGATGGATTAATCATCTATAGTCTAAGAAGGACTCATGTTAACCTGGTTTGTGTTATTTAATGTCTTTCTCAGTTTCTAAGCAGACTCAGGCTAAAACAGTTGCCCTGTCAAGTCATTCTCTATTCCAACTTCTTTATCCCAGGACACAGATCCCAAAGGCCTTCCTCTGTGGTTTAGGGTGGATCCAGACTCAACAGTAAGGCTGCTGATCCTGCCTATTAGGTTTTAAAGACCAAAAAAAAAAAAAAAAATACAAGAAAAAAATTGCTAGTAAAATAAATAATTCCGAACTAATTTAATAAACTCCACACATCCTTATGTGTGGATAGTATTATGAGACAAACACCAGAAAAAGAAACAACGCAGAACAATAAATCAACATTAGTTTTTAAACACTTAATAAAGTGAAACCTAATTCTTAACTTTATATCAAAGTGCTCTGAATGGATCACAGACCAGAGAAAGATTTGTGGAAATTAAAAAAGTCAAAATAATGAAAAAGTAAAAGAAAAAAAAACTAGTTTGTGAGGATTTTCAATGATTTGTAGTGTTATGATCAGCAACAATGATATTTCTGAAGTGTAAAACTAGACTTTTACTCTAATCCAGTTTTTCTAACCTATCTGGAGCTCCTCTCTACTCATGGAGTAAAAAGTTGACATTGAAGACATTTTACCTTCAAGATCTCTAGTTCTTTGGTGGTCTGAATGAGCTTGTTCTCCAGCTCTGACACTTTCTCCTTGGCCTCACTCTCACTCTCCTGCAGTTTGGTGTTCAGCTGTGGAACAAAAGGAAACTGAATAAAGATACATCTTCAACATTGTGCTGGGAAGATCAAAAATCTGAAACATTGAGGCCAAGCTGCTGTCTAGAAAAACCCATCTGTTTTCTCACATTTGCTTACAGAACCCTACCAGCCACAATCATAATGGCTGTTACTGCTATGGTAGCAGTGCTTGTTTAACTACCACCTTAGTGTTCTCGTCCTGCAGTTGCTGCACGTGTTCCATCATGGCGCTCTTGGCCTCTGCGTCCTCAAACAAAGAGCCCACATCAAACACGTTGTCCAGGTAGGCCTGGATTTGCACCAGCAGCCTGTCGCTCTCTGTGAACTTCAATTTCTGCAAAATAATAAGAGCAGTTAAAAAAAAAAAAAATCTTCATGGTTTAGTTTCAGCCAATACACAGATTTAACAAACTGAGAGACCAAAACAATCCTCTGGACATATCTGTTGTTTAACCCTTGTATGGTGTTCGGGTCTGTGGGACCCGTTTTCAGTTTTTCTTTCCGTAGAAAAAGGAAACAATTAGTTTTTTTTACAACCTGAAATTCATTTGCTTTGGCTCATTTTCTGTGAAGAACATAAATCAAAACACATTTTCATTGACCGCATACTGTACACCCACCCTACACATATATATTACATACAGCAAAAATACGAACACCACAGAAGGGTTAAAATGGACTAACTTGTTAGTTAACATTAATCTGTGAACTGCTGAGTCATCTAAGCCACCAGGTTTTGTTCAAAGTAACAGTCATTGGTCAAACATGCCTCCAGGTAGTCATCCAGCAAGAGCTGAGTGAACTCGTGCTGAAGGAAGACTCGGAAGTTCAAGTCCTCCACTGAGTGGACCACAATATTGATGAACTGCATACAGGCCACCTGTTATGCAGATAAAGGAAAAACACATTTTTACAACAATGCAATCTGAAGAACAAAATGTGCAACTTCTCAGGTGGTGATGTCAAAACAAAGCAAAACTCTTCACTTTTAGGGGAAAACAGACTACAGATTAGGGGTGTCCCGATCCGATCACATGATTGGATTAAAGACTAGCTCAAAAATTGGATGTTGTCGCTGAATCAGTTTTAGATATTTCATGCATTCTTATCATGATCAGCACTTTATTTTCCAGCTTATTATTCCGGATAAATACTCCACTAGAAGTCTAAATATCATGAACTGATAACCACAATTTATTGCGGTGCTAGTTTGAGCAGGAGGCGCACAAAAAAAGTTTAGCTAAACTAGCCAGATTTTCAGATTCGGACTTCTGGAATCAATAACTCTTTAATGTTATTATATATTGTTTTGTGCTTTACTTTGCCCCACAAAACAAATTGTGTGAACAGAAACAAAGCAAAGGAAGCTTCACCATAAAGTCGAGGTTGCTCTCCTCACTGCGGAAGTATTCCAAGAGCCTCTCAAATCGCCTCTTTTCCCCACAAACCTGAGGAACAGAGGACACCAGGTCACAAAGCAGCTCTCTGGGTGTGTGTTGTGCATTGAAAGAATCCACTTTTACTGCTTGTGTTTTAACTATCAGCAAACACACGGGGGCAGTGTGCTCTCACTGACTTTCTGAACACGCCGTTTCATTCTTACATATCACAACGATCAGGTTCCACTTATAACATGCTCTTTCTAAGTCCTTACGGGTGTCTATCTTTTTCTAAGCATTGTGAAATTTTCTAAAAGGTTCATTAATGCTAAATTGGAATCATCTAACTTACTGTGCTGTCATTACTGTTAAAGTTCTGTGATGTCCAGTCATTCCACGTCCTCTAAATAATGCAGCGTGCACACCTGCCAGGCTGTTCCGGCCTGAACAAAGCTCACTTTGCGCCGCGCAGACACGTTAGCCTGGTTCTGGCCGTCAGCCTTACGCTCTATCTGACATCGAGTCCTCAGATTCACACCCACGTACAAACTGCTTCTTCACTTCAGGTGTCGCTCGAAGACACTCAGGTCACTGGTGTGATAACGGAGATCACCAAGGCGAGGGCTAAAACCAGATGTACGTGACATGACCTTCTTTTCTGATTCATCCTTCTATTTTCTTCCTGTTTTGACTGAACTCAGCAGTGAGATGGAAGCAGAAATTTACAACACAGGTATCTTAAAAAGCAGGTGTTTTAGTAAGAAGAAAACTATGAAGACATGAGTTGTTTTCAGGGTTCAGAAGTTAGTGATTTTTAGTACTTATTCATTCTTGATTCAGGGCTGCTTTGTAACTTCCTGGATTAATAATGTAGCTCCTGGTTTGTGCTTGACTGTTGATGGCCAGTAGAAGATTCAGAACTCTTGGTCAGAGGTCTCTCTGAGGTTTCTCATATTTACTCTGTGAATTTGCGTTTTGTTTGCAGGTAGAAAAACTGCACACAGCAGCTGAAGGGGAGAGCCAAAACCTGCTTTTCAAAGACCAGACGGCTGTGCAGGACAGATCAGTGCTGATGCTTCAAGCTCTTTACATTGCAGCTGGTTTTGCCCTCAATAATGATGATAAAAATGCATCACAGATCATAGCAAAACCTAAGAAAGATATATAAAACTACTAAATACAACAAGAAAACCACTCTCAATTGTTAGATTGAAAACCCGTCCTCAATATTTGAAAATGCTTAAGATGGGTCAAGATATACTTTTATACATTTAAGTCAGTCAGACTGGACTAAATTTAAACATAAGCACCAATATTATTAGTTTTGTTGTCCTACTTGTTTAGTAGCAGTTTAAGTTAAATGACATTAAGCTTTTCAGCAGGAAACAGGAGATCCGTCTGACATTGACCTGGTTTACTGCCTCACAAAATTCTTAAAAAGTCCCAATTTCCCTCCAGTGGAATGAAACAGCAGATTGGATGTGGTTTCAAGCCTTTGTAGAAATCCCAATAATGGATGGAAAAAAAAGAGTAATCTGGAATTTTGTAAACGGGTTGTGGAAAAGTAAATCTGAAAAGAGGGCAAAACCTAGGAAGAAAGTTTAAAAGGCTCTGGTTCAGACCTCACAGCAGTGAAAAGTCCTTCCCTCTTTTTTCTCTGCTTGTCAGATCGTCACAGCATGTTTTATTTTTCAGAAAGAAAATATCATTTTCCTTTCATAACTGTTGTTTTTGTGGTTCTTTTGTGTTACTGGAGAAAAAAGAGCCTAAACCTGCCAGCTCAAGATGTGGGGCCACAATGGCAGCAAATAGATGACTAGAGATGAGTGTCTTCTTGTTTCTTCCATTCTTCTTTGATGGATTGTTTGAACTTGTTTGGGTTTTTCAGCATGTTATGAAACAGAATCAGATTAAAGTCTGGATTTTTTTTTTCAAAATCCCTGAAATCTTAACAAGATAGATTTGAGAGATGGACCTGCCGTTGTGTTTGTGTGGCTTTATGTGACCAGCTCATTCATGATTTGGCAAATGGGGGGGGGGTGTAACTTTTCACTCAAGGTCCTGATGAAATGTTCTCCAGTTATTTTCATGTGTTTGATGACGTCAATTATTATAGTGACAAATATCCTAAAAGTGCAAAAATCTGAACATTAAAAAAGAAGAAAGCAGAGCACAGCAGCTGAAGATTCTGATGGTCCATCATTACTACAGAGTAAAATAGAAAAGCCTCTTCCAGCTCAGCTTTTTATCTAAAGCATTGCTCTGCATGCACAGATTCAATAAAACTAGAACTCTTAAGTATGTCAAACATATTAAGGGCTTTTGCAAAGACTAAGAATCCATCCTAACTTTTTAGCTGGAAAACATGGCTAAAACCTATTTACATGACCACCATGAGGTCATGTAAACAGGTTTTTCACCACCTCAGTGGCTGTGTCTCCCTGCTCCACCTCATCCAGTGGCAGTTCCACCTATGTCCGAGAGTCAATTCAATTTTGCTTAGAGTGACCCAGTATCGTACCACCTCTCGTTGAATGAGATACGTACAGAACTGATGAGGTTACGCCCTGAAAAGTCTGTGGCCCCGGGCGGTCTCTTGCTAAAGGTCCTGAGAGTGTGTCCTTACAAGCTGGCTTACGAGCTGGCTGAGCCTCTGCAGACTTTATTTAACCAGAGCCTCCTGACAGGTCAGGGTTCGCTCAAGAGGAAGATCTCATGCTTTATCCTGGTTCCAAAAGTAGGGAAGCCTGCAGGGGTTGAGGACCACCGACCAGGGGCTCTAACCTCTGCGGTAATGAAGACTCTCAAGAGGCTCATATTACAGTTGCTCAGGCCACAAGTACAGCAGGCTCAGTTGGGGTAGAGGAAGCAGTTTTGTACGTTTCACACAGTTCAGTCATTCTTAGACTATGCTGCTTGTTATGTGCAGATCATGTTCTTTGACAAGTGCGTTTAATACCATTCAGCCAGAAATTCTGAGCAGAAAACTAAAGGAACTGGGTGTGGACTCTGTTTTTGTTTCATGGATTGAAAGCTATCTAACACAGAGACCCCAGTTTGTCAGGTTGGGAAACATCATGTCTGATACTGTACTGACTAACATTGGAGCTTCACAGGGAACAGCTATATCTCCATTCCTGTTCACTATGTACACTGCTGATTTTGTACACAGGTCCACATTATGCCAATTACAGAAGTGCTCTAATGACACAGCTGTTGTGGCGTGACAGAAGGGTCATCTCTGCTTTTATCAACGGCAATGGACTCCTTTTAAACACAACTAAGAAAAAGGAGATGATCCTGGATTTATCCGGAAGCAAAGGACCCATCAGCCTGTTAAAGTTGACAGCAGCACTATTGAAATTGTTCCCCTTTTTTTAAAATACCTTGGAGTTCACCTGAACAACAATCTCAACTGGTCTGTACAGGCAAAAGCCTCTTTTAAAAAGGGTCAGAGCAGACTCTTTTTTTTAAGACAGTTCAAATCATTCAATGTTTGTAACAAGCTTCTTCAAATGTTTTATCAGACACTCTTCAGTGCTGTTTTTTACGGTGTGGTTTGCTGGGGCAACAGCATCATGGCGAGGGACACTAATGCCTCGTTTCCACTGAGCACTCCGGACCGGACTGGTCCTCTCCTGCCTGGTTTAGAATGGTCCGGGAAATTCAAGCGAGCATTTCTGTTGTGTTGGGCCATCAAGGCGCATGGGGGGTGCAGGTAGACTGATGACGTAGCTGTGCGTCATAGCTGTGTGACGACAGCAAAAGGGAATGGCAAGAACAATGGAGGTTGTGCGTCAGCTGCTTTTGTTCATATTTGGGTTCTGGTATTCCGTTTATGCAAAGAATTTAATATTAATTGCAAGACGATTGCGGGAGACAAAGAAGAACACAGCCAAATACAGTTGAAAAGAGAACAACTGAATGTTTGGAAACGTTGGCGCTGGTCGGACGCTCTATGTTGTTGTGATACAACAATCAATGGATTGGTTACGGCCAATCAACGGATTTCATCATATGACCACAGAAGCTCCACCCTCGCTGGTCCTTTCCATTTTTCTATGGACCAACAACAAACGGGGGACCGAAACTGGTTCAAAACTTAATTGGTCCACTTTATAATGGACATGCTAAAAGTACCAGTCTGGCCCGGTTTGGACTGCTCAGTAGAAACGAGGCATAATCGCCTACAATAGCTTGTTATTAAGTGTACGTCAGTGGTAGGTGAAAGGGTTCTCTCAGAGAAGCAGTCGGAGTGAGAGGTTCATCTCGCTGCGCTGCAGACCGGAGAGGTTCAGGAGGTCTTTTACTCCGGAAGGTTTTATAACAGTCTTTGCTGACAGAGCATTATAGTTTATTTTGCTTATCATTACCATTTTTTTCATTTTTAGCCTTTTTATTCATCACACTCATGTCTTTTTTATGCTTAGTTATTTGTTTTTATCCTTTTTAACTATCTTTATGGTCTGTTTGGATGTGACTGCGGGTGTATCTGATTGAGCTACCAGACGTGGAATTTCTCTCTGCAGAGAGTAATAAAGTATCAGCTGGTCACCATGGAACGTCTCTGACCTCTTTGAAGTTGTTGAAGGCAGAGAGGATGATCTCATGGCCTCCTCTGACCAAACACACGGCTGCCAGCAGCTCCAGCACCAGAGCTTTGGTCCTGTGGAGAGTTACACACATTTACTTATTTCACCTGCTCTTTGCTTTCTCCATATGTATTCAATGGATATTTCATTGTGGTATTTACTGTATTTTAGTGTTATGTATTATGTTATTATCTGTTTTTTACTTATGGTAACAAATCAATTCCCTGTTTTAAGATTAAAAATACATATTTCCAAAAAAATCCCCAAATAAATGTTTATGTTAAATTATCTTTGGCATAATTTGTAATAACATTTCCAGATTTTTATTTTTGAATTTATTGAAATTACATAAATTAGGAAGCCAGAAGTGTTTTGCTCGTGTGCTTGTGTAAATGTGTGCGAGTTACCTTACCTGGGGTGTCTGTCATTGAGGCTCAGCGTGATCTCATTCACACAGGACGGGTGCTCCATCACCAGACAGAAGCCCGACTTTGAAGAGACAAAACAGAAACCAGATCCATTAACAAATGGTCGAAGAGCTCTTCCTCGGAGGGAAGTTTCAGAGAACGCTGCTCCCAAAACCTAGAGACAACTTGCATTCCTTTTGAATGGTGTTGAAAACAAAAATATGCTTTCTCCTTCGACACAATGCAAAAGAAATCTGCAACCATCAGATAAAAACAGACACTAGATGGGCATAAAAGATATTCACTCCTTCAGGGAAATGTTATAGTGTAGAGTAAAATCTTTTATCAGTTAGGGAAAGGCCACCCAGTAAAGCAGCTGTCAAACACAGAAACAAAAGTTCTTTACAGAGAGGAAAACGCTTTGCGCAAACAGAGAAATAAGTAGAAAAGTATACACTACAGCAGTAGTGCAGTATTTTTGGAATGAAGGCAGTAAATAAGAGTTTAGTCGTAAATATAGATCCAGTTGGTAAACATCTGAGTTTGTAAAATGTTTACTTTCACCCTTTTCTCTTAAATGTATTTTATTTTAGTTTAAAATGAGTAAAAACCTCAAAATATCAGTTAATATGTCTTCTTTACAGCCAAATAAAGTGCGTATTTTACTACATTTTGCTACAGACTTTCAGTTTAGTGTAGACCGGATATGAAAGTGAACACAGAAGCCTCAGACATTCAGGCATGTTAACATTTCTAAACACTGTCAATGAACGTCACAACGTTTAGGAGCGCATTCCATCATGAGTGTATGGCATCTGTGGCAACAACAAAAACATTCAAACCAAAAATGCATTTTTCTTTTCAATGTTCCGGCAAACTTACCGGCAAAATCTGCAGATAATCTTTTCACAAGAGCTAGATTCAAATTCTGAAAATATTGTTTCAAATTTAAAATGTAAGACTCAAGAGGACATAAGACTCATTAAAGTTATTCTTTTCTTGGTATTTTCTACAAGCTGTATGTGGGAACATTTTTACTAAACATGAGCAGATAATAGAACACGAGTGGGCGATTTAGGTCACCTGATAGTTCATGATGGCACGTAAACACATGATGCACAGATGGACGTCATCTTTCTGACTCCCAACACGGGAGTTCCTCATGGGTCTCCTGTGTGGAAAAGAGCAGAATCCAATACAACCAACTTACTGCACTAAATATAAATGCATCTGAAAGGTTAAAACCAAACTGCCTACAGATTCTCAGACTTCCATCAACAAGAATTCAAAAGATTTTAGGAAAAAAAGATTTTATTTGGATTTTTAATGACCATTCTTGCTGAAAGAACCCACCTATGTCTGAAAGCTCCGTTTTTGTTAAGCCTCTAGCATGTTTTGAGAGTATTCTCCATGCTGATACTACCACCACCATGCCAGACTCATATTTTAAAGTTTTGCAAAAATTAACAGCATTCAAAGTACAACAAACCAGACAAGACCAGTGAAACTTCATTTTAGCTCTGTTAAACAGAAGACAATAAACGATAACTAATAATCATCTGATTGTTTAGTCACATGCATAAAATCACCCGTGTTTGATCTCATAAATTAGAAGGATAAAAACTCAAATTTGGAAAGCTAGAAATAAATATTCATAGAAACTGTGGTGAAACTGCAGCTGTGGATACAATTATGTCTATTAGACCTTTTTAAGCACAGTATGCACCAGAATTTTTATATTGGGCCATGATGGCGACCTGCCACAGTTCAAGCTGAAGGTCCAAACTGAGTAGAAAGTAGATTACAGCAGTTTTAATACTGGTGCTGTGTTGGGGTCATATAGGTTGAAACGAGTATTTTAAAAACTGTTGATGTTCTACTATTCTCATGCTCAAATAACACACAGGTTCAGAGAAAATGGTCTGAAAAAGAGAAAAAAAAAACTTCTCCTTTAGCTACACAAGATGAACTTCTTGTAATTTATGTCATGTTCTCCTTGAAGTCCATTTGTTAACCTCCAGACTTTGTTTCACCCCGAAGTGAATCAAAACTCAGTCTCAACCTTATTCCCCTGTCAGATCCACGGCAGATGAGTTTTCAAAGTTGCCAAACCAACAATAGACAATCCAGGGAAAGGAACCCAAGTGAAAATCAAACCTTGCAGTGTGAATGTGCCCTTGGGTAAAAGTGAACTTATTTGTAATTTGAATTAGGTAGATTGATCTCTGCATGTTTACATCTCCCAGCTCCACTTTTTCCAAACTCACCTTTCAATCAAAATCATTTTCATTTCTAAAATCAACACAATCTGATCATTTTTCCATTTGATAATTATCACTCTTTCCTCTCTCAAAACTGTTTTCTTATTTTATTGCTGAATCCTTCAACACAGATAAGTTCAGTGGAAGCAAATATCTCAGAAGATTTGTAATAGATTTGAAACGAGACAGTGTTGGCTGCTTGTGTTACTTGACACTAGAATGTTCATGTGTGTCCAGATCCGTACAGATCTGGACACACCTCAATTGGCTCCTCTCGTGCCCAGCCACCCTACAGAGAAAGCTCAATTCAGCCGCTTGGATCCAGGACGTCGTTCTTTCGGTCATGACCCAGAGCTCATGACCATAGGTTAGAACTGGTACCAAGATCGACCGGTAAATTGAGAGCTTTGCTTTCTGGCTCATTTCTCTCTTCACCACAACGTATCGGTATAGCGACCGCATAACGGTGGACACCGCACCAATCAGCATGTCCATTTCATGCTCCGATCTTCCCTCACTCGTGAACAAGAACCCAAGATACTTAAACTCCTCCACCTGGGGCAGAGCACTCCACCCACCCAGAGAGGACAAACCACCTTTCTCCAGGTCGAGAACCATGGCCTCAGACTTAACGGTGCTGACCCTCACCCCAGCCGCTTCACACTCAGCTGCAAACCACCCCAATGCATGATGAGGCAAACAGGACAACATCATCTGCAAAGAGCTGAGAAGAAATCCTGTGGTTCCCAAACCAGATCCCCTCTGGACCCTGGCTGCGCCTAGAAATTCTGTCCATGAAGACTATGAACAGAACGGAGATAAAAGGGCAGCCCTGCTGGAGAACAGGTCTGATGTAATGCAAGTTGATGCGGCTATGTGAACCAAGCTCCCCCTCCAGTCATACAGAGATCGGAGAGCCCGAAGTAAGGCTCCCCAGACCCAATACTCGTACGTCTGAAAAGGAAGGCATGATCACTGCTTTAAGTGGACAACAAGAAGTGGTGGTACTCTCTTTCATGAAAGTTGAAAGATAAAATTCAGAGAATCTTGAATGTAAATATGATCAATAAAAATAAGTCTTTTTTTCAATGCGTCATTATATGAAATAAGAAATAATGAGCTCAGGTCAAGTCTATAAATAAATGTAGTCATGCATTGACTCTGTAAATAAAATTATTTTAAATGAGTGTACGATTACAACATTGATTTTAATTTGATTTAATAATAAGCAAACAGGGGATTAACAGTGAAAGAAAACATGTAACATTTTTTAACTGGAAACACTTAGTGATGCTGTGATTAAATGAAATGAGCTGATCAAAATACTGTTAATAGAATGTTAAAATATACATAAAAAATAAAACATTAGTTTGTTTTCACTTCTGTATAACTTGTTGAAACTTACATAGAACATTCAAGACAAATTATAAGTACATTTCTTCTGTCCTGTAAAAGATACACAACGTAGAAATGAAAAATGAATCAAACCATGCCAAATAAAAGACAACAAATACAATAACAAACATTGTTCTAGGTCGTTCTCTTTAGAAAAGGCTCCAACATGCTTTAAGGTCCATTTTTCATGCACTTGGGGCAAGAAAATAGATCCCTATGCGTTTCAGGATTGATTTTAAAGTTCTTCTAATGGTTTATACATGTTTTAATGGTCTTGGGCCTTCTTATTTAAGTGATCTACTTTTAAAGTATGAACCCTCGCAGACGCTGAGGCCCTCTAGCATCGGCCTCTTAGTTGTTCCTAAGGTAAAGACCAAAACCTATGGGGAGGCCTCATTCCACCACTATGGTCCTCGCCTCTGGAACGGCCTGCCAGAGAGTCTGAAGGCCGCAGAGACCATAGAGGTTTTTAAAAAGAGGCTCCAGACCCACCTTTTTAATCAGGCTTTTTTTTTTTTACTTTTGTAATTATTTAATCTGATCTTTTCCTCTAATTTTTTTATTTATTACCTTTTATTTTCAATCATTTTATAGTTAATTTATATAAACAGTTATTGTTTTAATTTACTAACCATGTTTTTATGATTATATTCACATTATTTAAGTGTTTGTTCAATTGTTGATTTTTATTCATTTATTCTTTGACTCCAGTGCTTCCTCATGGGGATCTGCTGTTCTGGGGCCCTCCTGGATCTGCCTATGGGTGAGCTGGTGATGCGGTGCTCATTCTCATTGGGGCGCCTGGGGAACCACCATGTAGAGTGGGCTCTGTGCTGCCCTGTGTTGGATGGGCACTGCGGTGATGACCCCTGTGGTTGTGCTGGACCTTGGAATAAACGGATCCCCGCAATACAGTTTCCGCACCGCAGTACCGAGCCAGATTGTTTCCTTAGAGCTGCAGTTTTTATTAATTTATTATTTATTTTGTATGTAAAGCACCTTGGGTTTCAATTGAAGGAAAGGCGCTGAACAAATAAATAAAGTTTGAGTTCACAAGTTAACTTTTAAAGGCAACAATAAAACACATAACCACAGATGATTTGTGATGCCCGTGCTTATAACTTGCTTTTGTTGCATAAATGCAAATGTCTGCTTGATGTTTAGCATTAAAACCATAATTATTATCAGTATATAAAAAAAAAAACTAAATGTTTCAAGTAAAATAATTTTCAATGCTAAAGTAATCTGAGTGATGTTGATTTCAGTTAGCACAATCATTTATGTAAATACAAATTATTTTTCATCAGTGATTCACTATTTGCAGAACTAGTTACAAAATACACAGATTTCCTTCACTGAGCGCCAGCCGTTTCTGATCAACATCACTTGGAAGTACAAGAGCTGTCAGGACACTATTTCCCACAATGCATTGTTTTGTAGTCACCTAGGCAGATTGCATTAAGCTCAGGACAATATTTCAAGCTGTGTTCGCCTAGGTAGGCGCCTTGAACCCGCCCTTTTCTCTAGATATTTTAATGATGACTGACGTGATGCTGGGGCAAAAAACTAACCAGTATGCACCACAAAACAGTTGATCTGCGCAGCTCTGAGTCTGCATGGGTCAGCTCAAACACGCTTAATATATGTCTATGGTTGACGACTGGCGCTGCCAACGACTTGTGACGCAAATGTGCAGTGTGAGCGAGAAGGCGTATATATAATGATACATAATAATAATATTATATTAATATATATATATTTTATATATATATTAAAATAAATATATATATATATATATATATACGCCTAATATTTATGTGTTTTTAATTATTTCTTTTCATCGAGTAGCCTATTATTGAAAGTTGAGACGTGAGCTTGCAACAGAATTAAAACAAACACTTTGGTGTTTTGGCATGGAGAAGTGGTGGTACTCTACTAAGCTATTTTTAGAAGTGCCGATACAGAGCACCAGGAAGTACCGGCCAACTTAAAGCACTGGGCGAGATAGAAAATTGTCGTTCACTCAAGTTGCCTTCAGGAACTCTTGATACTGGGTTGATACTTGTCATTTTTAATAAACAATGTTCTTTTCATTTCAAATAAACATTTCTCAGTATGGCCATGGTTTAGCTCCACTGTCACATACCTGAGTGTAAAGACTTTGCTGGCTTTTGAGGCAGTGCTCGTGGGCGAGGAACTTCCATTGAGATCTTCCACTGAAGTATCAGCGTGCTGGTCTCTGTGTAAAGTGTTTTTATCCAAAGTGTCAACATCATTTCTGCAGGTCAACACAGGGATAATCTGTCTTAATCTTAATTCCAATGGGAAGCATGCTACTGAAAACAGGGGTGGATTGACAGAAAAAAGACATTAAAGTCTAGACTTACTTGACTGAATTGTTAACAAAAGACAGATAATTCACAAGCACGTCCAAGCCACGATTCTCATCATTTAAGAACTCCTTTGCCCATCTGTAGAAAGAAAGAACACTTTCTTTCTAAAAAGTAGTATAAATACTCAAAAAAAGGTTTGTTTCATTTTCAATTTAGACATCAAAGCGTAACTTATTCTTTCTTATTGTTTCAAGTGTGTTTTTTGTTTTGCTTGAGGTGGATTGGTGCTTCAGTTGCATTAGCTCCCCTTTAGTTGCCCTAACCCTCATTGCTCTGACCCCAACCCTCATTCTAACCCCACAGTAAAAGGGAATACTTCCAAAAAACTCAAACTCCATCAACTTTAAAGTGAGACAATAGCTCTACGCATTTTTCTGTGGTGTTCATTTGAACCTGATGAAGGATTTTGCTCACAGTAGCTTCCGTTTGACTTACCCGATGTGATTGGTTCTCAGGGAAATCTCCAGCTCTCTGAGGACACATGTGCATTCTTCAACACGTCTCTTAAACTGACAAAACACATTTCAAGGGTTTGAAGTGTACACACATTTTGTTTTGATTCAATAAACTGAATTGAAATATTTCTGAAAGATCATATGCTGGAAGGTTGACAAAGAGTCCAGTAAAAGAAGCAATAGTTGTTAGTAAAGAGCATGTTTTTGTGCTTGAGCAGAAACATTGCAAAAGCTCAATTTCTTTTTTTGTGTTGTACCATCCAGCTAATTCCTCCATTAACCTGGGAAGCTTTTAGCTTTTCCAAGTAAGCAGATGGTGGACTCTTGACCTCAAATCGCTCCTGAAGAAACAGACGCAGATATTTGGATTACTTCTCGCATGCAAACAGATTAAAACATACTGCTGTCCTTGTTCACAGTCCCTTCATCAGACAAGCTGCTAGCCACATATACACTGGCGTTAGCATAGCTTTTGTTGCTCAATCGGCCCTCCTTGCTTTCCATTTGGCACAGCTACATACAGAAGAGCTCAATAAAAAATACATTTCAGACACTGAACAAATGCACAGGGTATACAAGTAATATTTGTAGCAGACTAAGTTTGCTGCCATTTTCCCTTCTGGAACATGTGGGTTGGTGGAAATTCATTTGAGTGAGGAAGTCATTGGAGCAGTTTTGCCCTGTGAACATTTTCAGGAAATGCAAATGTTCTCTGAACAGAACAGCTGGTTTGTGTTAAAACCAGGAAGCTCTTAATCAAGCTGTGTTAACTGGCACAAAGTATGATTTTAGTAAAATCATGTATCAATAACTTTAAAATAGTTTTTCATTATTTTAAAACAAAAAATAATTTTAAAAATATTTTAATGTCTCCTGTCTAATGTAATTTTTACCCCTAAAAACATAAACTCAATTAAATGCGTGCTGTCAATAAAATTATTCAAACGAATCATCTTTTTTGGTTGTGATTAATCATGATTAATCACAATGTTTTACTAGGTACATTTTAAATGGTAATAGCATTACTCCAAAAAATAAAGATGCTGATATGCAGCCATCAGAAACAAACCTTGTGTTTCTGCACTTGAAATGGTCCAGGTGAAAAATGTATTCTGATCAGTTGCTAAGTGTGGATGCACATCTAAAAACGAAGTTCCGATCATTCATTCATTCATTTTCCAAACTGCTTTATCCCCTTCGGGTTCACGGGGTTGCTGGAGCCTAACCTGGCTACTCATGGGCCAAGGCAGGGGGATACCCCTGGACTGGTCACCAGTCTGTCACAGGGGCCACATGCACACTCACATTCACACCTAGGTACAATTTAGAGTAACCAATTAACCTATGAATCATGTTGTTGGACGGTGGGAGGAAGCTGGAGTACCTAGAGAAAACATGCAAACTCCACACAGAAAGGCCCCCCATTGGTGACACAGTTTCAAGTCCCCCAGCCAGGACTTGAACCGGGAACCTTCTTGCTGTGAGACAAGAGCGCTAACCACTGCACCACCGTGCAGCCAAGTTCTGATCACATAGCCCAAATGTTCTATACCACTGCGCTTATTTCTTTATACAAACTCTTCCTTCATGATCTGGACAAAAACAAGCAGTAAGAGGTGAACTTTCTCTCTGAACAGATTCTTTATTTAACCTTTTTTAAGTGACCGCGGTATAAATTGGATAATGCCTGGCGAAATGTGGATTGGTGAGAGGTGGATTGGTGCAGCGGGTTAAGAAAATGGATGGAAGTTCAGAAGAACTATGGATCGGTCCACAGTATTGGATGCGTATTCTACCTGCTGTCATTGAAAATGTCACATGCCCAAAGTTGAGCCCCTGATTGGTTGATGCGGCACGGCAACCTCACCAGAGTTCAAATATTTGAACTTCTGCTCAAATACCGCTGCTACCAGACCACCACGCAGTGCCCATTGCTCAAACCACGCTGCTGTCAGACTGCCGCACCGTGCCCACCAGTCAAATCGCATCGCAGGACCTCAGATTGCATCTGTACTATTGACTTTACATTGAAAATGGCTTCCCCTGACACGCAAATTGCGTTCAGTGTGAACACAGCTTAAGACCTGCAACACATTGAATGCTGATGAGCTTGTTAGCAGCATTACTTTTTTGCTGGAAAGATCAGCTAAAGTTTAAAAATAATACAAAGAGAAAGAAAATGAACTCTAGTAATGTTGTTCTAATGATATATTATTAGATTTTACCATAAAAAAGGAGCAACATTTTAAAGCTTTCTTCTAAAAGCTAAGCCCCCAGTCCTTAAATCATAAAAATGTTTTTGTATAAAAAAACAACAACAACAACAATCCGAAGAATGAAATAAATTTACCTGATCACATATCAATTCCCATTTCTTCTCATTGTCATACTGAGTCAGGATCTCTACTTTGTCTGGAGGAAGATTCATTGTGTTCTGGAGACAAAAACAACAAAGAAAAGAGAAGATTTATAAACATAATAAAAAATAAAACAATGAAATGTTTCAAGTAAAATATTTTTTTTTGATAAGGTATATTGAGTAACGTTGATTTCAATGACTACAACCATAACTAAATAGGAATCTTTTTTATGTTTTTATCAGTGATTCACTATTTGCAGAAAGAGTTACGAGATACACAGATTTCCTTTATTGAGTGCCAGTCATTTCTGATCAGCATCACTCTAACTACAAGAACTGTCAGGACATCGTTTCCCACAATGCATTGTTTTGTAGTCTTCCAGGCGGTTCAGTTAGCACAGTGCCAAATTTCCAGCTGCTCTCGTCTTGCACCCCCCACTTTCCTCACTTTTTATGAATATTGACGTCAGAGCAAAACCTAGGCGACATGCACCACAATCCAGGCAATCTGCACAGCGCTGCGTCCGCCTGCGTGATCTCAGACATGCCTATTAGCAGACATTGAGCCTATACTTGCATTTGGTTTAAAATGGATCCAGGACACCTTCAGGCAAAACTTCAACCAATGTGACTCAGAGATAAATACCTGGTACTGAACAGTGCAGGTGAAGTTTTCCAGATTCCTTGTATTTCTTACAAGATAATCAAGTATAAATTAAATATGTGTAAAAACAAGTAGGGCTGGGCGATAAACAATAGCTATCGATATTGCGATAATACTTCTTCTCGATAGTAAAATGACCCTATCGCAAAAGATTTATTTTGAAGGGTCTGAAATTAACGCTGGCATTTTCTCATTTCGCATCACATCACAAGCATTTTCTCCTCTTTGGTGAGTAAAAGTTAGAGGGTTGGTCACCACATGGAGAGTAAATGTAGGTGTAAACTTAGTCCCGTTCGTCTTTTGGTGCATTTATTTTTTCCTCTTTTTCTCCACCGTCTGCAAGCGAGGTGAATAAAACACAAACGACACAATACCCACCAGAAAGTTCACTTCACCTGTGCAGTGTTTAGTTTGGCTGATGAAACAGCAGAATATGTGGAGATTTCTAACTGGATCCAGTCAGAACTGGAGGATAAAGCTGCTTCACAAAAAGCAGCAACAGACAGATTCATAAAATGTGTTGATTTGGAGACAGCGATGCTGTTAGACACTGATGCTATGATGCTAGTTGTTAGCTGCTAATGCCGCCTGATGTGAAAAATACAATATCATGATATAAAAAATTCACTATGGCCTAGCCCTACAAACATGTAAACAAGAATAAATGTCAAATCTATTCCCATTTTATATTGATAAAGTTCAGACATCTGTTGTTTTTCCAAATCAGAATAATCCAAAGGAACATTATTAGAACATTGTACCACACTGGGTGGTCACGTCTTTGCTAAATTCAAAGTGTTTCCATACATTGGACTGGAATGATGGCTGATCAGTTTTTGCTGCATCACATGTGTGTTGTCTGCTGTGATGGACTTGGTCGTTTTTATGTTATAGTAAAATAATCCTACCTTGTCTCAATCTAAACAGTATTTCCCAAAAACAATAATAGATTGATTCATTTCATTTTGAAATATTTTTTTATGGTATAGGTCAATTCAATTTGATTCTATTAACATTCTATTTATTTGACCAGGATTTATCATTTAAAGCTCACATATCACAGGCTTGTAAAACAGCATTTTTTCACCTACGCAATATTTCTAGGATTAGAAACATATCATCTAGAAGCGATGCTGAAAAACTCATCCATGCATTTGTTAAGTCTAGGCTGGATTACTGTAACTCTTTGCTAGCAGTGTGTCCTAAAATTTCTTTAAAAAGTCTTCAGCTTGTTCAAAATGCAGCAGCTAGATTGTTAGCAGGAACCAGCAGAAGAGAACACATTACTCCTGTGTTAGCTTCACTTCACTGGCTCCCAGTTCAATCTGGCTCTGCTCGCTCCTGCTCAGCCCCCCCCCCCAACCCTTCCTATCTCCCTCCACCTCAAGACTTAATTATTTTCCACCCTTCTCTCACACTACATACACGTTAAGGGACTTTATGTCCTATGGCACTCACTTTAATTTCAAAGGACCACCAAATCCCAACTGCACAACATTACATTACACCTTTATTTCAAGGGATCACTGGATCCCACTGCACTCACTCAGACTCCAAGGGACCCCCAAGTCCCATCTGCATTACACAACATACTCAAGTCCACAACCCCCTCTCCTTCATCCCTCTCTTTCCTTTTCTACTAACCCCCTACCTATCTCACAATAAACCCTACCCTAACCCGGGTCTGCAACCCCCCTCTCTCCACCTGCAAACTTCATTACATCACTTGCCATCTGCCATTGCTTTATTTTATTTGGTTTTTCATGCCTCTGTTTGGTGCAGTGTAATTCACATGTTGTCCCTCTTTCCCACCCCCCTACGGGGGAGTGGGATAGATTTCTGATTCTAGGTGGATCATCTGTGTTCCTGTCTTTGGCTGTGACCTCGCCTTTGGCTCTTCCAGCAACCCCAGCTGTTTCCACAACTCCTACTGGATGAAGCCCATCTGATAGACTATTCAAACTTGTCTTTGTTTATTTAATACTTAGCTGTTACCTTAACTTGTAGCTGTTTATCTAGACGTGTTTGTTTATTAGACATATACTTGTTATTCAACCATGTAGTTATAGAATTAATGAAGATCACTTTTCTTTAATAGTTTTAGCACATCACCTGTCCGTCCGGGGTTGAGGATCTCTCCTTCATGTGGGCAACCCTGAGGTTTCTTAGTTTTTCCCCCCCCAAAAAAGATAGTTTTTTTTAATGAATTTTTCCTCACCGCGAAGGAGGGTGTAAGGACAGAGATGTTTATTCAGCTTAGTCTGTTTTACAACCAGCTATTGTTTACTTTTACATGTTTAATAATTATTTTTTGCTTCTTGCAATATATTGATAATCAGTCCAATGAGACGGCTATGGCTGTGATATTGGGCTATATAAATACAATTTAATTGAATAAATTGAATTGAACACCTTGTCTTTTGACAGATCAATTCAGTTGGATAAATTGATTATTTAATCGTTATATTGAACCTGCCAGTTTGTTAGCATTTTTTACTTTTTTTCCCTGTCCATACATTGTTTTTATCTAATCGTAGTATGATTACTACCGCCACAGTTTTTGCAATTAAGAGGACTTTAAAAACAATTCTTACTTCTTTTACCCTGAACAGAAATGCACTGAAAGGCATTTTCCAGTCTCAATGCTGACTGAAACATTGATGCAAATCCAGTTTTCTGATTCATTAGTTTTATATGTTTGGCTGGTGGAAACCTTCATTTCATTTCAATGTATTTCTTTTGTGGTGAAAAAAGGGTTTGGATTGAAGCGTTCTGCCTTGCATAGTGAGTCTATCAACAGAAGTTCTGTTTTTTGGGCGGATCACATGCAGGATTTGCGCTGCTACTAGGTTACTGTGGTTTGAGAAGAAAGGACTATGAAGGTCACACCTCAGACTTTAAAAGACACTGTATGTTTTCATTTTCTCTGTACACAAAGAGACTTTATGTTTGGTTTTTTAGTTCTTACAGTGCAAAGACACAAAAGTCTGTTGATGCACAGATTCAGAAAACATGCATTTGTAATGTCACTTCTTTAAGCCTTTAGTGGCAGACATAAAATATTTTCATGAAAAGTGGGGAAATGCGCCGGCTGAGCATTTAAACATTTAACACGTGCAGACAGGCTGTCACGTGTTGTTCAGATGAAATTAGGCCCATCAGATCAATAATGACTGAATCTGATAAACCTAGTTAGATGAGTGCTGGATTGATCAGAGCTGGTCCTTTGTGGACCTGTTTTTTACCACAACAATCTTACTGTTTGAGTTTCTTAGAAATTCTGTGTCAAACAACATTTTCCCTACGTTTAGAGGTTCAGCCCTGCCTTCGTCTTTGTGTCCAACATGAAAAGGAAGAGATTCTTTAATGACAATGTGGCATATTTGAAGGAAAAATGATGTTTGGATTGTGACCTAAATCAAGATAAACAGAAGAAACTTACTTCATCAGTGGAAATGACCACATAACCGGGAACAGGAATACAATAATAAAATGCCTGACCACGCATAATAAGATAGAAAACAAAAATATAAAGAAAATCCACTGATACTATAAAATACTTGACTTAAATGTCATAATGAAAAACATAGTTGTTAGAAACCCATTTGCTTTACTGTACTCCTGAAAACCCAAACAAAAGAGAACGTTTCTCACTCATCCATCCATCAATCTTCAGAGCACTCTGGGGCTCAGGGGAGCTAACCCGGCTATAGTTGGGCAAATGCAGGGTACACCCTGAGCAGGTCTGCTGCAGGGCCACACAACCCCATGCTCACCAGTGGACAGTTCAAAAACACTTATTAACCCATGAAGCATGTTTTTGGACTGTGGGAAGAAGCTCGATTGCCTGGGGAAAACCAATATGTACGAGGAGAGGAGGAGAACATGCAAACTCCATTCAGAGAAGACCTAGCCAGGATTTGAACCAGAGCCTTCTCACTGAAAGGAAAGAGCGCCAACAACTGCTCCACCATGCAGCCCCTTTTCTCAGTCATGAAAGCGAATTTTTCAGCTTCATTCACTGCTCTGTGCTCTGGTCATCGCATATCTTGTCAAAGAAACGGAGGCATGAGTGAGACTCAGAGGACAGGCTTAATCTGAAAAAAAAAAATAAATAAATAAAAGCACAAAAGGTTGAGCAGTTCAGCAGGATGCAAGCATGTGCACCAAAAGCAGAGGCCTGTTGCAGTACAGCAGACTGACACCAAGGTAAATTTCAGTATCCAAGTCTGGTTGAAGCCTGAGTCTCATGCTGCCAGTCATTTTTCTGGAGAGGACAGGACCACTCAAACTACAAGCTGTAGACTCTGATTTACATCATTGTGGATTCATTTGACCATCAAGGCTCAAAAGGACAAAAGAGGTGTCAAATCAATGCAATGAACTCTTGATATACAGGATAATGATGAGCCAGTCACATATTACAGTCACTCAATGTTCACTTCAGTTATCTGACTGCAAACTTTTAAAGGTAAAAAGAGAAACAGCATGTCAACATGGAAGAGAAGTGCAACAGAAAGAAGACCTCTCACTTAGAGAAGATGAGTTCAATTCTCACATCTTATTTTGAAATGCAGAGGTTTCAGCTTTTGCTGGTGTCATTCTCTTCATCAAGTAACTGCACTAATAATCTCTGATATCATCCTCATGGATTTTGAACGGCACAAATGAAGCCTGACATGTCGACTGAAGTTTCTTTGTGGGGTTTGTGTGTTTCCATGTTGCAAACTTTAGCATGAATGGTCTGCTGGAGCAGAAATGTAGCCAAAGCCAAAATCTGCTTGGCAACATTTAGGAGAACCTGAAAGTCAAGTGAACCAGGCAGAAAAACTAGTAGTGTCACTACTCACAGTGTCACTGTGGCTTCAGGAGGCAGCAGGGGAATGTTCTGCTACAAACAGATTTGAATTTGCAGTTTTAGGTTTCTGCAGAACCAATTTAACTGATCTGATTGTTTTTCAGTTTATCTCATGGGATTCAATGACATTAAAACTTTGATGTTTATAACACTTTTAGATTCAAATGTAAAAAATTAGGAACAATGTGGATTTCACGCACCTTACCTGTCCAAGCAACCTTTGAGGTTATTAGTTTGTCCCTGCTACATCTGGATCCTGCTCTTAAAGGTCCAAACAAAAGGAGGATTGCATCCATGTTGTCACTGCATCAGACTGGAATCAAATGTCTGATCAGATCATCACATTGTTTACTGTTGTATGGTAAAATGATCCAGCCCTGCTGTCATCGCAGCCTCAGCTGAGCGCTGCGTGTGTGCCACAACAATTAAAAACACAACCTGCCAAGTGCTGTGAGCATCAGGTTTCAGGTTTGATGAGTTTCATTTTCTTCTCTCCGTTGGCTGCATGCCTCAGTGGATCAGTTCATGCTCACTGAGATGTGTGGTTGTTTTTCCCCGCATCAAAAGCGTGGACATTCTCTTCCTGTGTTTTCAGATCCTAGGAATTCATAATATTAAAAGGTTGTGGTAAAAAAATGTGCATAAAACAAACCCCTGGTCCAGATGAAAAGGATTATGTTAATAGACTTGCAAATAAATGTTGGTGTGGTACCTAACAGTGTGAATATAAACAGACTTTTCAGTGGACCAAAAAGCAGAAGTAAACTAAGCCCAGTGAATACTTGACATGCTGTACAAAAAAATTAGGAAAAAACAACCTTCCTCATGAAGGTTAGCTTTAATCTTCTGTTTGCTTCTGAAAGGTAATGTGCAACAGTAAAACAAATCAGTTGCTGTTCAATCAAGCAGAGTCCAAGACAAAATTTTAGTGTGAAAGCATGTTTTGATCGTCAAGTGTTCCATGTTTTACAAAGACAATGGTTAAAACACAAGACAACAAAAAGCAGACCTGTGCTGAGTAGGTAAAAGTGAAAACATGGGGCAAGACATTTTTAAAAATCCTATCTTCATGTTCTTGCTACCTTGCAACACTGTCACCAAGGTGTTCAGCAGAATCCATAAGGACGAGGCTGCATGAGTTGCCTTGATAAGCTTGACTGGTCCAGATGCAGCTTTGATTGCAATTTCTTGGGATGATTCTAAAAACTGTGCTTTTAAACGCTTCATGACTTCAAGGGTTTTAAAAAAAAGACTTTCAGTCCTCCTCAGGTTTTGGAGAAACCTCTGTGCTGAGACTTGTTGCCGCAACCACTTATTTAAGTATATTTTCATTCAAATGCATTGTTATTGAAGTCATTCCTTTTTTTTTACATTTTAAAAGCACATTTTCTAATGAACTACATGCTTCTTCCTTTTCTATGTCTGTATATTCATTATCCATGGTAGAGAAGTAGAATTAGAATTCAACTAACAACCACATTTGGTTTGGAAATATTCAAAGTGTATGCAAAGCACGGGGGAGACTCAACATGCATGTGCAGTCATTGTCTCCTGGTCAGCTTATGTCATTGCAGCTGGAAACACAAATACAGCCCTAACAAACCTGCTTACTGTCTCAGCTGAATGAATATGTGCTTTTTTCACTTCTCTTCCCACACGCAGCCATGCAACAGCTGGTTGTTTGCAGCTGGAGGAGTCTCCTGTATTTTTGATGATTTATTGTGCAGACTCAGCAGGTTTAAGAAGGTGAGGGGGTGAAAGAGATCATCTGCATACGGTTGGGGACAGTGGGGATGTAGAAAGAGCAACAGGAAGAACAAGAACTGTTTTGGCTCATGAATTACCCATGTTTATTTCCTGCATTCACACACAGCCAGACCTCTGCTGCAGTTAGTGCCATGCTACTGTCACTTTCCAACACTTCCCAATTCGGCACCATTAAACACAGTCTGCACATACACACAACTGAAGAGTGTAAAAGAAAATGAACTTTAACTTTAAAGAAACCAAAGTTTGGTTTCTTTAAGGAAAACTGATTTTCCTGCCAAATTTTAATCCATTCCACACACACGTGCTACAGGTTTCAACTCCTCCAACTCACTCACCGGTAAAGCTGCTGCTCGTCACTATCATTGACACCAAGCATCAATCACATGATGCTTTCAGATTGGTAGAAATTCATAAAAAGCAGTTTATTTTGGAGGGTGAAAACAATAAACAATATTTTAAACAACTGCTTTTTACCATATCACAAATCCTCTATCCAATCATCACCATCTCACCATCAATTGCAAATGAGAGGGCACCCTAAAAATACTCTGTGTTCTCCTCTCATCCACCTGTCCATGCAGGTCAGTGACAACCCTCTTCTCACCTTCTCCACCCACACCTGGCTCAAGGCTGACTTCCTTCACATGTCTCACCTCCAAGTCCTCATTACCAGGGTAGACTCCAGGAAATCTCCAAGCTCAAAGCATCCTTCCAGCTGGCTTCATGCCTCATCTTAGTCCTCTGGGGTTCATGTGTCAGGAACCTTGTATTCAATACAAACTTATGTTGCACCTTTCCTCTTATTAAGTCTCCTCTAAATAAAACTAGAACAAAATGTTCAAAAGTTAACTAAAGATGGCTCATCAACATTTTTCAGCTCAAGACCCTATTTAGACATCACTACCTGCTGTCAACTAATCCTTTGCCCACCATCAAAGGAGACACAGTAGCCATAAAATAGTCCAGCCACCGTCAGACATTGTCAAAGGCACAACACAAGCAGCAGCAGGTTTGGTAAGACCAATGAAGAACCAGATTCTTCTAGAAATAGATTTTGATGTGGTTTATGAAGCACACAAAAATTTTAATATGCCAACTGAGGTTAAATTGACCTGCGGCTGACCAACAACCGGCAGTTGTTGGAGACCCTCAGTGGGGCTAATGGACGTCTGAAAACCTAAAAAGACAACTTCTCATCTGTGTGCAAGTCAATTCAACACAAAAGAACGAGGTTCATAAAAATTCATCCCGAGTTCTTTGTCCTTATGAAATATTCCAACCACAGAGGTGAAATGACATACTAAACCTTTACCCAGGTGTGTTTGCTTCAGATGTAAAGTGGAACCATTTTACATTGAAAGAAATGGGAACGGCCTTTTGTGTGTAGTCATCCTCTATAGCAGGAATTAGTTAAGCTGATTTATCCTCTGTGACTTTTGCACACTAGAATGCTCCACTCTAGAATTTAAAGGTTTCCCTCTTTTCAGCCATCATTTCCAAAGACGCACATTTCTCATGAATTGTCAAGGCTAATGTTCCCACTGCTCAACAGCATTATTTGTTCAGGGTTCTACAGTCCATTTACGTTGTCCAACGTTTTAAAACACCTTCAGCATTTTTTTATTCATAAAACAAAGAGCACGAGTAACAGATCAAGTAAAACGTTTAGATGTAATCTGAGACTCACATGATGGTCCAATCAGTCTTACTCTTCTCAACAATTTGCAGGTTGGATTGAAGAGTTACCTACACAGACCTTAAATAGAGCAGTCCAAACACTAGAACATCAGCTCAAACAGGAGATGCTGACAACGTTTTGTGCTAAATTGCATGAAAATGTCTCACTAAATAAAGATTGATTTCCAATTTCCAATGAAACTGAGTTTAACTACTTGTTGGTCTTAAAATCCTGAAATATCTTAATTCATATATGAATAATTGTCATAAAAAATGTAAAGACAATAAGGAGCTAAAGATTTCTAGCATCATGGCTCTGCGTGGGTGCTGTTCCTGATGTGTGTCACAGCTGTCTTGTGCCACTGCAGACAAATGGACAGAATCACTGTTGATGGGATGGGTATGTTGCCTGGAGTTTACTCCGTAACATTTAAAGTTTGAAAAATGGCTGCGAGGTGGAAAAGAGTCAAGTTTGAAGCTCTGGGACCAGACATGCATTTCCCACCAAGCCAATCAAAAGACCATGCTCCTAAAAATGGGGAAATTTGAGCTCTAATGAGATCAAAAGAGCAGATTTAAACAGATATGAAGAGAAATCTGTCCCTACACATGTTCAATGAATCCAAAATAAAACAACAACCACCACAGAGATGATTGAAACTAGGCTGTAAATATGTTTTCCAATGCCTGCTACATGCCTCTGGTGGCTTTTGGTGGAATTGAAACATTTAGTAATTTCTGGTTTGTGTTCAATTCTTGAATGGAAGGTTGGAACTCGGCAGCATCTCACTAACAAAATGTGTCTGCTTACACTTAGAAGAATATGTGATATTAGATTTGTTATATAAACACTGGAGGTGAAATAAAAGGATAAACTAAAATTAAATGTCATTTCTTTCTGCTGCATGCCACAGCCTGCTGCATTATGGTGTATAAAGGTAGCCTTTCACAAGATATGTTACTAAACACAAGTCATAAATGTCATGGTACACGGCTTTCAGGTCTACTAACAGATGTTCCTGTAAGTGTTTTTTTAATGGTGAAATATTTTTTAAATATATTTTTAAAATATATTTTTGAAAGCTGTTTGATATAGTGTGAAAATGAAATCATTTGCTGATCTGTAAAGACTGATGCTGAGTCTGAGCCTCAGCAGGGAGAATACCACCTGCCACTCAACTTCAGGAGCAGGAAGAATCCGAGACATGGTGATAAGATGATAAAAATGAGGAATGCGGTTGATAAGAAAGCAAGCTGTCCGGTGACATACTGAATAAAGGTGGGGTGTTAGGACACAAACCTGTCTCTACCTTGTTTATTGAAGGCACTGCTGCTGAGTGAGGGATGATGTCACGGTCAAGGAATGCTACCTGTCAAAAGTTACATTCTGAATGTGACTTTGACTGAGTTCTTAGAAAAATACTACTGATGTGTCAAGAAGCCTTTTGATTAAAAAAACAAAACTAAAACTAATAAATATGTATTCCTTTTTGTATGATGCCATCTTTTTGAAAAGAGCTGAAAAAGCTGTTGAGATTTTTCTGTCTCCCTTCTGGAAACCTGTAATTTTTGCTAAAGCAAAGCATCTCTCCTCACCCACACGAGGCACGAATATTTAAACACTTACGTTTCATGCAACACTAACTCCGACAGTGGGTCTGCCTTATGCCTGAAGGACTAAACTTTGAATAGAAACAGGACACACTGGTGCAGCAAATGTGACAAGAAGAAGCCGGAGTAGTAAAGAACAAACAGCTTTCTCTGAGGAAAAATGTTTTCAGTCATTCAGGGTGGATTTCTTTTGGGAAAAAACTGTTATGCAAAAAACAAAAAGAGGAAGAAGAATCAAAATCAAATGAATAATTACTAAGGGAAAACTAAGTTATTCGTTTAAAACTCTAACTAATTTCCTTTAAAGTTCTTTCTTGTTTTTTTTTATTTGTTTGTTTTTCAGAAAGAAAAACTAATCTTAACCTGTCTCATTTGATCAAACGTTTGGAGCTTCTGGTTGCCATCCATCAGAAACTAATAGGAGGCTTTAAATGAAAAGTAATGAGGGTTTTTCTCTGCAATCTGATCTGTCATCGTTGCGATCCTGCTCAGCCGACACGCGGCGGGCGCTGCGTAAAAACGTTCCTTTGTGTTCCCGCACACTGGTTATGTGTACTTGGCACAAACATGGGATTGTTAAGGATATGCACATGTCCGACATATTCCACATTCTTTGTTTCTGTGCTTCATTGTTGGTCTCTGAAGTCTTTCTGGAGGCTGAAGTTTCGGGACTCACCAGAGCTGCGCTGAAGCGCGCCTCCAGCTCCTTTTCAGGTGGCATAGGGGGCTTCACACCTGCCACTTGTCTCCCGGACTCAGTGGGAGTTAGGCTCCTGGTCTCCTTATTTTGAGAAATTTCGGCACTTCCAGCTGCGTTCCCCATGATTATGAGTCCAGGAAATCCAAACAAGACAATAATCCTTCAAAGCGTCCTTTTTGAAAAAAAAAAAAAGTCTTATTATTTAAAGTTGTATGGGACCCGGGGACTCCCTGTCAGCTCCTCCAGACCACTGTGTTGATTCATATCGAGGTAGCTTTCATCACGGGCTGATGTTCTCCAACAAGCAGAGGGATGAATTCCACCCCAGCCTCTGAATGAGTGGCAGCTCCCTGCGCATAATGAAACCCTAGAAAGAGGGAAGGAGATATCCTCACACTGACAGACAGAGTGACAGCCGAGGGAGCCAGGGGGAAGGAGGAGGAGCTCAGAGCAGGTGCCATCCAACACAATCAGCTCAAGCAGACGGTTCCCTTTGCCGCTGCAAAGCTGTCACGTGCGCTCAGGTGATGCGGAAACCTCCTCCACCTGCTGCTGCATGCTGCGACTCTCTAGGTTTCAGACTCAAGTCCACACACAGAAGAGGAAAACATAGAGTAGCCGCCCTGCCTGCCCTGCTCAGAGGCAAAGGCAGGGGCTCCATGTTTGACAGCGGGGAGCGCGCTGCCGGGTCCCAATACCACCCAACTTAAGCAGCACCAATCAAGATGCTTAATAGAATCCTCTTTTGACCTATTGTAAAAGCGTTCCAAGAGGTCTTTACGATTATGCCGTTTTTAGACACAATCAAAAACCTGTGTCGTTTTCTAAGACGCAGTTGCTGCAAAGTAGCATCAGAAATTAACCTCAGATGAGGGCGGGACAGTGGCCAACGTGAATTTGCATAAGTAAAAACACAATCTAAAAATAAATGAGCTGTAGAAATATGATGTTTTGAGAGTAAAGGTGTTTGGGTTATTTTTTAGGAGGAATAGAATATCTTTATTTCTATAGCACTTTTTACAGAAGGAATCACAAAGTGCTTTACAAAAAATTAAAAAATCAAATCAAAACGCAAAGAAGTAATAAAATCCAATTATAATGATAAAAACTAAAAATATAGTAAAATACAGTAAAACAAGGGATGAAATCAACCCAAAGCTTTCCTGAATGAAACGTTTTGACCTGTGATTTAAAACACTCTGAGTCAATCTGACACAGTGACAATGGGAGGGAGTTCCAAAGACAGGGAGCAACGACTTGAAAGAAGACATCTCCTCTAGTCTTAAAGTGGGTTTTTGGAACGCTTAAGAGATGCTGGTTGGAAGACCTCAGGGATCGGCCGAAGAGTAGGGGGTTAAAAGGTCAGACATATACAATGGGGCTTAAACATTCAAGGTTCAAAAAACTAAAAGTACAATTTTAGAATACGATACTAGATAGGTAACCAATGTAAAGCAGACAACAGAGGAGTGATGTGTGGACGTTAACTGGTTCCTATTAAAAGCCTTGCTGCAGTTTTGGACAAGCTGACGACGATGAAGGTGGTCAGAGCAGCAGAATATGTGATGCATCTGAACTCTACAGAGAAAGGTGTCAGTGTGTCCATCTTTTTGTTTGAGCTGAAATTGGTTAAGAAGGTTTTTTTTTACTCAGGAAGCAGATCATAGAGTGCAGGATGAACAACCACCATTTTTATGTCATACTGTTTCTGTGTTCTATAAAAAAAAGGCTGCAGCACATGACAAAATGGTCTTGTAGGACTAATAACATTATTCTATTTATTTATATGTTTCAGGTATTATTAGGCCATGCTTTAAAAAGTTGTGGGATAAATTATTTTTGTTTATTAAAATAAAAAAAAACATTTTTTTTAATAGACTGTTTTTACCTTATGTCTGATTAAGTTGTTTTAGCAATATTTGCTCTCACAGTTATGTCTGATTAGTTAGATCCGTGAATCATGTCAATGTCTTTTAGTTATTATTGCTGTGAAGGTATTTATTAAATTAAAACATATTCATTCATTTAATTAAGATGAAATAACACATCTCTGATTTTATTGGAAGTTTTTATTTTTTTTAAATGGTTTGTAACCACAGAAAAGGAGAGAAAATAACAAATAGTAATAATTAAAATTAATTGTCAAACTTGTTTTGCCTATTAAATGAATTCTTTTTTAATTAACTTGCCAATACATATGTCAGATTATGTTAAAAGATATAATAAAGCTTATTTTGTTTTTAGTTTTAAATACACCCTTCTCATTAGAAACAATAGACGTTTAAGCTCACCCAGGCGGACGCAGCGCTGCGCAGATCGCCTGCATTGCAGTGCATGGTTAGTTTTTTTTTAACTGACGTCACATGTGCACTGTCACAAAGGCATCGCGAGAAAGGGGCAGGAGCAAGGCGCTCACCTAAGCCAGCGCAGCCAGAAAATTGGTACTGCGCTGACTGCATTGTGGGAAACGATGTCCTGACAGTTCTTGTAGTTTGCCAGATGCTGAACAGAAATGACTGGCGCTCAATTAAGGAAATGTATATTCTGTACTTTCTGCAAATAGTGAATAACTAATGAAAAAATGAAAAAAGATTCCTATTTATTTATGGTTGTAGTCATTGAAATCAACATCACATATTACTTTATCATAAAAAAGTATTTTAGATGAAACATTTCATTATTCATTTCATCGGCGTGTTGAGATGTCACTGTGAGGTAAGTTAGCTGTCAATCAGAAATTTATTTGTAAAGAAAAAGTTTTATTCATAGATACAAAGTTGAACACAAATGTATATTTTGAAAATATCTTCATACCCATAGAAAATGGGATAAAATAGATTAAAAAAAAAAAAAAAAAAACAGCGATCTCCAGCCGCCTTTGATTGTTTTCAGGCTACAACAGGCGATCGTGTAAACAATGCAGCAGAGGGTCGTTTTAGAACCAGAATTGGTGGAAAACAGCCTAGAATCACGTAGCAGACGTAAGACTCCACTCATTCAGTGTAAAATAAAAACATGTCTGCTGACATTAGTTGATAATAAGAGGATAACGAAACCAAAACGGCTAAGCTAACTCGGAGCTAAAGGATGCTAACTGGCAGCTGACTGTTGCGGCAGTAAAAACAAACAAAACAGAAAATTTAAAAAGTCATTAGGATCAGAATACCCAACTGTCTTTCTGTTTCTAATTTTTTAAACTATTGTTACGGTCAGCTGCCAGTTAGCCTACTTTAGCTCTGAGTTAGCTTAGCTGTCTTTTCCATCTATTTTTTAACCCGCTATCCCCACGGTTCTGCCAGAGCTGAGGTGGGTGCATCCGTCACTTGTCGCAGGTTGCTGGCTGGCTAAGCGGGGATCCCACACGCTAATATGTCGCCGCTGGCCGGTGTTGTGCCAAGGCACATTCTGGCAGGGGAACGTGTTCGCATGTTCTTCACAGCCTTTGCTGTTAAACCCCAAAGTGAGCTGAGGTTTGTTCTGTTTCCACTGTGACCCTTGAGATGTTTCAGCTGCTTCACTGAAGCCAACCTGTGGTAAATCCAGTGGATTGGACATGATTTGGAAAGGTATGATCCTGTCTACATGAGGTCCAGGGTTGACACTACATGTCGAAGCACAAACCAAGCATGAAAGAAAAAAAATTGTATGTAGACTTCAGAGACAGGATGGTCTGGAGGCACAAGGCTGGAGAAGGGTTCAGAAACATTTCTGCTGCCTTGAAGGTTCCAATGAGCACAGTGTCCTCCATCATTGGTAAGAGGAAGAAGTTTGGAACCACCAGGATTCTTCCTTAATCTGGCCGGTCATCTAAGATGAGTGATCGGGGGAGAAGGACCCTGGTCAGGGAGGTGACCAATAACCTAATGGTCACTCTGTCAGAGCTACAGCGTTCCTCTGTGGAAAGAGGAGAACCTTCCAGAAGCACAACCATCTCTGCAGCACTACACCATTCAGGCTGTATGGTAGAGCGGTACTGCAAAGAGGAATGGGCCAAACTGTCTAAAGAAAGGTGTGCCAAGCTTGTGGTGTCATATTCAAAATGACTTGAGGCTGTAATTGCTGCCAAAGGTTCAGTTACTAAGTATTGGGCATTCATTCATTTTCTTTTATCGCTTTATCCCTTTCGGGGTCACGGGGTTGCCGGAGCCTAACCTGGCTACTCATGGGCAAAGGCAGGGGACACCCCTGGACTGGTCGTCAGTCTGTCGCAGGGGCCACAATCACACACCCATACACACATCCACACCTAGGGACAATTTAGAGTGACCAGTTAACCTATGAAGCATGTTTTTGGACGGTGGGAGGAAGCCGAAGTCCCCGGAGAAAACCCGCGCATGCACGGGGAGAACATGCAAACTCCACACAGAAAGGTCCCCCATCTGTTTCAGGACCCCCAGCCAAGATTTGAACCGGGAACCTTCTTGCTGTGAGGCAAGAGCACTAACCACTGCGCCCTTGTGCAGTATTGAGCAAAGTACGTGAATAATTTCTGGATGCACTGTATATAAACTACAATTGGCGGGCCACAAGCTCCCTGTTCTGCTCCACTGTAATGCGAGGTTGAAGAGGTTGAAGACAAAAAACTTCTTTCATGAGATCTAGATTGCTTTTGGAGAATTGTGTCTCCACCTCTACAATGGCTATGTCAAAAATGTTGAGAAGAATTCTCTTTTGAGCCTGGCAAGGAGCCATCAAGTCATTTGTATGGCCAACAGTGGACATAACAACGCTACCCGTGAGCAGGTGTTTCACAGGGCCCTTCGTCACATCATGATGTCTTGCCCACATGTCTCCAACAGTTCTTAAACGGAGGTCACGTCATAGTTTTGTGACACACAAAAATGAGTGCAGTGATCCTAATAGATCAAAAAAGGTTTTTGCACATGACTGTATCTGGATCAAAACAGTATGGCAGAATATCCCCAATATTGCTCCCCATTTTTGTTGCTCACCATCCTAATGTTAGGATGGAGTTGTGAGGGGCTGGGAGAGCTAGGAGAGAGTGTAAACAAATGGATGATGGGAAGGGGATAGGCCAACTCTGCATCAACAGTCTCACCTACAACTCAGAGGTGAATTTCTGATGAACTCCTGCCGCTCTGCAGAAACTATGTTCTAGAAAACCTCACAAGGTTGTTCATTTTGACTAAAAACGACGGCATTCATAATTAAATGACCTCTTGGAATGTTTTTACAATAGATCAAAAGATGATTGGAGTGGGACTTATCTGTCTGAGGTCAAGCAGTCTAATCTGCTGAGTTATTCCTCTGAATGACCTAACTAAATCTTAACCGACATATTTCTCCACGGCTGACAGTTTCTCCACATTGCATCTGTCCCTTGTTCTCTCACTTTCAGTGAATGAACATAATATGCTTTGTCATAATTATCTTTGATGTATTTACTGTGTCACATTTTGGCCAGTGTTTCAATCATTTTGTTCAGTGTGTTGTTGGAGGCGTATTTTGCATTTGGTGGGAATTGTTTGTTTATTCTATTAAATTTGGGGTTCAGTGTGTAGTCAACCAATGTTAAAAATAGTTCTGCAGAAAAATCATCATCATTCGAGCTTTTCACACAGTCATGAAGTGGAAGTTCTTTTACTGCAAGGAACTGAACTACTTCTCCAATAGTTTTTTTTTTACATACTGTACTAGGCCTACTTTTTATTTGAATTTGTATGGACCGAATGGCTTCCCCTGTGGCTTCTCTTTTGGACATTTCAGACCAGGCTTTTGCTTTTTTTTTTTTGTTGATTTGATGCACAATTTTCTGAGTCTTTTGTCCTTTTTCAATGCTGCTTTCCAATTAAAAAAAAAACTTGTTTTGTGTAAAACAAATCTTTAAAATTGTTCCCTCAAAATTTACAACATGGGAAGCAGAAGCATGCATCAAGCTTTGCAGATTATTTGAGTCATGGTCTTCCACGATACCAGCCTGGGCAGAATGAACATGCCTTCTTACAAAAAAGACATTTGGAGAAAACCAGAGCTGAGTTGTTACAGTTCTATAGTGTTCATCCAGAGTGGCCACGGCTGGACTGAGAACGATGGGGACAGCAGGAGCTGCAGTGGTTGTGCAACCAGAAGAATTAGGTGTAAAAGAGCAGTACCAACGAGCTGGGTAATTATTCAGTGTCTGCTGCTAATGCCGTGGCACTAATAGATATTATGTAGATTTCTCATTGTGTGCTAGAGAGTGATCCTGTGTCGTCACCAATGGTTGCCAAGTCGGGATGAAGGCAGACTCTTAAAAGTCATGGTGGTGAGTTTGAGCTCCCTGTAAGCGATGACGAACAATGAACAACACCTGTCAAGGTGGCTAGTGGAAAAGTCTTTCATCAAATAGAAGTTTAACCCACATATAGCAGGTGGGCCAGTGTTAACGTAGAGTCATATATATTTATAAGTTTTTTCTTGCCAAAAAAGTTACTTAAAAAAACGAGTATGTTGTTAGTTACTGCTAACAATGGAAGTAGTTTAACCTCTTGGCGCCCTCTGGTGGAAATGCAACACAGTGCTAATCGTGGTTGAATGGTTTTGTGGATATAACATGGCAACATTTAAAGATTAAATAAAAAAAGCATATCAAAAAACACACTTTCAAATTCAAACAAATACAAACACACATAGGCACCCATTTGAAAAGAAGCACAAACACGCACACACAGCTTTACGACAGGTTCACACTGGATGTGGAAGAACCGCGAAGCTCTCTGCTCTCACTTATAAATCTAACCAGAGGCTTGCTGGGCCGCAGCGTCAGCGTGCATGCACGCGCGCAGCTCGTGGGTGTCTGGGAGTCAAGGTTAATTTGATTTAAATTTTTTAAAGATTATAATCTTTTCAGTTTTTTTAATTATATTTTATAACACAAAATAGGATGAAAAGGACCCTAGTGTAAACAAGTTTCTAACTTCCTCTGTTAGATCCCTTCATTGGTTGTACATTTGTATGGAGCATTTACAGTACTATTAACTGTACTGTTTTAATAACTTTTTTCTGTACAAAATGATTAATTAAACTCTCAGTAAATCAACAGATACATAAACAAATTAAAACTCAATAAGCAAATAAATCAATAATAACTATCAATAATAAAAAGTTCCATTAACACTGTTACATTTTAACAGTTGAACACAAAATAAGCTTAAACTTAACAGTTTTTTAACCTCTATCAATGAGTTCTTCTGAACATGGCTTCTCTTGTCTTCTTCTTACTGGACACTTGGCAGAGCTTCCTCTCCATAGCTGAGCCACATTTGGTTTGAGGGAGGAAGCAGCAAAGACTCTCAGTATGACTTCAAGGTGATTGTCAGTAAGTCTGAACCTGCAGTTGGACTTATTGAAGTTCAAGGTGGAGAAGAGCTTTTCGTACGAGTTTGTGCTCCCAATTTAGAATCTGAGCTGAGTGTGTTTGTTTTTTTAGTTTGTTCTTTAAATTGCCAAATCAGGGAGAGAGAAACAAAAATCATGAACCGTTTTTTGATTTTATTTTTCTTATTAATTTTCAAACATTTTAACTTTGGTCACAAATTATTTTAAATTCAATTTTTTTTTTGTTTCTCCTTTAGTTCTCAGTTTTCAGTGATGCCATCCACTACTGGATGTTTGGGGTTCTTGTTTTGTGTTGTATTTTTTTAACATAGGCCTTTTAGAAATTCTATTTTGTATTAATAAAGGTTTGAATGTTCTATTAAGCTTCTTGTCTCAGTCTTCCTGGTTGGAGATTCCTGCAATAATCTGTCTTCAGTTTTCTGGTGGTGTCAGGACTCACCCAGATCCTCCTCTTTCCAACAGAGGAAACACTCACCTGAGTGTCATTCAAACTTTATTTGTACAGCGCCTTTCCTTCATTTGAAACCCAAGGCGCTTTACATAAAAACTATATATATATATATATATAATAAAAATACAATTACAATTACAACCACTATTCCCTCCCCCAGCTCCTCCCTCCATCCACCCAGCCCCCACAATACATGACACCCCCCACAGGAAAACTGAACAAAGACTAATAACTGCAGCTCTAAGGAAAAAGTCTGGCTCGGTACTGCAGTGCAGAAATATTACAGGGATCTGTTTATTCCAAGGTCCAACACAACCACAGGGGTCATCACCGCAGTGCCCACCCAACACAGGGCAGCACAGAGCCCACTCTACATGGAGGTACCCCAGGCGCCCTAATGAGAATGAGCACCGCATCACCAGCTCACCCATAGGCAGATCCAGGAGGGCCCCAGAAAAGCGGATCCCCATGAGGAAGCACTGGAGTCAAAGAATAAATGAATAAAAAGCATTAAAAACAAAAAAAAAAATGGTTAGTATATTAAAACAATAATTGTGTACATAAATTAACTATACAATTATTAAAAGAAAAGTTAATAAATACATTAAAAAAGAGGAGAAGATCATTTTAAATAATTCCAAAAGTCATAAAAAAGCCAGATTAAAAAGGTGGGTCTGGAGCCTCTTCTTAAAAACCTCTATGGTCTCTGCGGCCCTGAGGCTCTCTGGCAGGCCGCTCCAGAGGCGAGGACCATAATGGTGGAATGAGGCCCCCCCATAGGTTTTGGTCCTCACCTTAGGAACAACTAAGAGGCCGATGCCAGAGGACATCAGGGTCTGCGAGGGTTCATATCATAAAAGCAGGTCACTTAAATAAGAAGGCCCAAGACCATAAAAACATTTATAAACCATTAAGAGAACTTTAAAATCAACCCTGAAACGCACAGGGAGCCAACGTAGAGATTTTAAAATGGGAGTAATGTGTTCCTGCCCCCTGGTCCTCGTCAGAACTCCTGCCACTGAGTTCTGTGATAGTTGTAAGATTGAAAGAGACTTTTTGAGTAAACCAGAGAGCAGGGCATTACAATAATCTAAACGACTAAAAATAAAAGCATGCATCAGCACCTCTGTGCTGGAAAGAGAGAGGAATGGACGGACTCTGGCAATGTTTTTAAGATGATAAAATCCTGTCTTCACAACATTTCTGATATGCGGAATAAAATTCAGCTCAGAGTCAAAAAGTACGCTCAGGTTTCTCACACAGTGAGAAGGTTTAAAGTTTATGAGTTTGGGTAAAATCATCTCTCTCTTGTCTTCAGGACCAATAATTGAAACTTCTGTTTTGTCTTGATTGAGCTGTAAGAAGTTTTCTGCCATCCATGACTGTATGTCTAAAATACAATTTAAAGGAATGTTTACAGGTTCAAGGTCATCAGGAGACATGGCGATGCAAAGCTGTGTATCATCAGCATAGCTGTGAAAGTTCACTCATTCAGCCTGTGCGTAGTCTTGTATTCACATTTCTGCTGTACATTCTGCTTGGTTCGTCTTGTCTTCTGTTACTGACCTTCACCTGTTTACTCGCCTTCTGCCTTTCTCCTGTGGTTTGACTAGCGCCTGTTTTCCGACCTTGTCTCTGCCAGCTCCTTGTCTTATTAAACCTTGTTGCATATGGATCCACACGCCTCAGGGTCTTCGTCACTCTCCGCATAAGAAACCATAATGCCACAACGTTGGCAAGCTGCACTCCCCGCGTCTCCATAAAACACAGCACAGAAGAGATTGATTGACAAGCTCAACGGCAAAGTAGCACTGAAAAAAATTTAACCAAACAGCGAGACCGTGAAAGGTGAACAGCGATATAGCGAGGGAAAACCGTATAGTAGTCATGCTCTCCCAAAGTGTAGTGTAGTGTCTGTCACTTTCAATATTTCTTTCAAGTGTACGATAATATTGTTTTCAAATTTATAATTTTATTTTCAAAAATTCCTTCAAGTTTACGATTTGTACTTTTGAGTTTAAAGATGTTTTCAAATTTTCAAAAGAAAAAAAATTCTAATTTACAATTTCTTGTTTTCAAATTTTCAATAGAAAATTTCGATTTTGCAATCTGTTTTTTTTATTCACTTTAAGCTGATGCCAATTTGGCCCCATGTACGAGCCTACACGGGGCGGGTCTCTGCTCTGCTGCTCACCTGAGAGGACTCCCTGCAGCGTCTCTTTCCATCTGATCTTTGAGCCACATTGGAAAGCACTGTGACTGCAGAAATGAGGACATGTCTGGACTCTGCTCGATCCCTAACTCTGCGCGCACATGGGTGCGCAAATGCGCTAGTTGCTATTAAAAAAAAAAAATCTCTGTTTTGTTTCATTTATTCAAAAGAAAATGTCAGAGCCTACAAAACCAAAGTAATGAAGTGACGAGGCTTTATATAGTCCAGTAACTGTAATTAGTTACCAAAATATGAACTGTAACACGTTAGGTTACTCCGTTACTGACAAAAGTAATTAAATTACAGTAATTTGTTACCTTGTAATCCGTTACCCCCAACCCTGGCTGGCTGTGGCTGGCCCCTGCCGTGACCTCTCCTGGATCTCCTGCGGTTGCCTGGAGCGGTTCTCCCTTGAGGGAATGCTCAGAACTCCTGGGTGGTGGTGAGCGACTTGTCTGGGATGGTGGAGTTCTCGGGCGTGGGGCCCTGTGCAGGGATCCCTGGCACGGTGGGAGGGCCTCTTCTGGCTGGGCTAGGGCTTCCAGTTGGTACTTCCGTACCTCACTGCTCTCGGGTTTTGGGGCCCTGCGGGCCCTGGTCTGGGTGCCTGGCCAGACTGCTGGGCAGGCGGATCTCCTCCGTTGGCCCCACAGTATGGGTGCAGGGGGGACCTGGTCTCCGCCGTTGCTTCAGCCGGGTCTTGGTGTGGGGATGGCTGGGAATTCTCCCTCTTTCTTTTTTTTTTTACATTCCATCATCCACTTCAGCTTAACATAAACATTCATCTGAAAACAGGTGTCGGCTCACCTTTAGCACAATTAGTTTACGTGACAGAAAGAAACACTTTACATGTGTTGGTTTGTATGCATAAGTGTGCGTGTGAACTGTATGTTGACACGTTTGTGAAGACTCTTGGAGCCAGCGGGTATGTTTGTAACAACAACATTATAATTATAAACTTCCAGCATCTTGTTGCCTTTTGGGTTATGATTCTACCCTCCCTCCCCTGTAGTCATCCTCTAATGTCTGTAACCCACCCTTTTCCCCTGTCTATTGTGCCCCCCCAACATCCCTCACTCTTCTTCCCCGTTTTTCTTTTCTGTCCGGTCCAACAAAAGAAGGATACAAACATGATTAATATAAACAAAGTTTAAATGAAATTACAAAAGGGGCTTATTCCAACATACATTTTGTGTTCCCTATGATTTATAACCCTGATTGTAACAATAAAATCTGTCAAACACAAAAGGCTCTCAGCTCATATATGTTTGCTCAGCTGTTGGACAGGACAAGTAAAAAATAAAAAATAAAGTAAATAAATTCAACAATTATATAACTTAACTATAAGCTAAAACTTAAAACTAAAAACATTATACTGCTTTCAGGCTGTTTTTTGTTATGATTTAATATAAAATGTGATCACCTGGAGGCAAACATCACTGACAAATCTGTCCTTGTTTTCTCAGCATGTTTTAATTTGAGTTTACAGTTGGATGACAGTAAAGCTGCTATTTGAGATGTTATTTGGAAATAGTATCTCAAAAAGTTGGAATAATAGGAAATAGTTGGAAAGATGATATTATATTTTTAAAAAATTAGAAAAAGTTCAAAAAGTAAAACCCCTAAGATATGTCTGTGTAAATGTAACGATGACGCAAAGGTGATTGAACCAAAACAGACAAGGGCAAAGCAGGACGAAGTCAAAAGGCAGGCAGGAGTCAGACGTAGAGCGAGGCAGAAAGTCGAGGGAACAGGCAATAGTCAAAACACAAAAAGGTCAAAACAAGGGTAAGTTTACAGTAGAGAATGCATACTTAGCATCTAGCAGAGTTCTGGGGGGCATATATGTGAGATGCTGATAAGGATAATGTGAAGCAGCTATGAGAGAGCAGAGTAACTCAATACTCAGGCTAGGGCTCCCTCTGGTGGTTGGAGGCAGAACTGGACAGTTGATTTCTGACAGTAAAACTGATATAATTTGGTCTGTAGGTTTTTTTTTTTTTTTTTTTTTATCTACCGGACAATTTGGCCAGTGACTCAAAAGTTAAATTGAATAAAATTAAAGTTAAAAACAGAGTAACGTGGACTGCAAATTGTGCAGAAGTCATGTTCCTTCTAAAACTGTAAATACCACCAACCTTTTTTTTTATCACATGAAACAGTTCCACCAACCATGCTTTATCTGAAATAAACAACAATTCTCCAGCAAAAACAACAAAGTTCAGACCTTCACAGCAGCAACAGTCTAAGCTACCAGAAGAAATTCAGAGAATTTGCTTTTAGTTCCCAGATTATTCACAGGATGTTGACAAAAATGTTTGTCAATTTGATGTTTGTTCTGTAAAACTTGAAAACATTAGACTTTATTTGTAGAATGAATGCTTTGTTTTTAAATGGAACTGATCAACAGTTTAGTGTTCTGTTTTTTTGATGTTCTATTTTGACACTTGAAAGCTTTTGCTTTAATTTTCAGTTTAGTTTGCAATATTTATGCCTGTTTTCAATTAACTGAAAAACAAAACTGTTGCATCGTGGTCCTTCGGTGCATTTGTTGTGTTTAAAGTATGATAGGAAATAAAGATATAAATCCAAACAACCTGCTGATGATTACACATTTCTCTAATAAGCCACAGAGCGCTCAAACTTGACTGATATATTTCGTTATTGCCTGACATGAAACAGCTATATTGTGATATAAAAAAATTCTATATCCCCCAGCTTTAACTTAAAATGTGGTAAAGTGTTAAATAAGTATACAACGTTTTCAATGCTGTCACATTTGTATTTAAATATTAATAGGTTGATATATCAAACAAAGACTTCATGAATGTGATGCACATCGCTCACCTCCACAGTCTCACTTCCCTGTCAAAAACAAACATGGCATTTCTTGTGATTTCAAAAGAGCTTGTGGTCAAAGTTATGAAATATTAGTGTGTGACCATCTGCCTTTCATTGCAGCTTCACAGTTGAATCTGCTATACAAGTTAAAAGAAAATGTGACCCCATTTTATCAGGTGCCTGACAGCTTTGTATCCGCCCTTAAGACTTCCTGAAGCAGAACATTTCACATATTGAAAACTAACAGCTCGGCAGACTCAGCCTCTCTTTCTGATATTCTGATAACACACTTCTTTATTTTAAGTTGTGAAATCTGCAGAAATTTTCTTGACTCCATCATATCATTTTGAGGCTTTTTTCACTTGTGGCACCACAAGCTTTGAAGAAAGTTCTAGCTTCTTATGCCCTTTGAGTAAACTATTAAGGTTCTCAGCGTAGCCTAAACAAAAGCAGTTGCTTCATCTAATATTTTTGATACACTTACCAGTTTATTCCACATAAATTACTTGAAGTCTTGAGAAAACTGTAACTATGTTCTTCACTAATGCATGTAAAAACTTATAAACATCTGTAGACAAACTGAAATACCTGGGGTAACTCTAGATCAGATCAGACACTTTGTTTCAAAGGTCGTGTCAAAAAGCTAAGTAATACACTGAAATCAACAACTTTGTTTGAAATATATTTTTGAAGAAAAAGACATTAATGCACCATCATCTGATTTTTAACTTTCATTTCAAATTAAAGGAATGAGATTAAGCTGAGCAATCGTGATTCTTCAATAATACCCCGTTTTGAGCATGCAGGTCATTGTAGTTTTAGATAGTTAATGGCCCCTCTCTCACCGTGCCGCGAATTCGCTGCTCACTGCTTGGCCGAAAATGTGTTCTCTAAGTTCACCACCTTGTTCGCATGTGGGGGGAGCTATCAGGTAATGTTTCTGATCCCTAGATGAGACGGGCGGTGTCTATATTTCATTTACAATGCATGGAAGACACAGATGATGTTCAGAGGCCAGTTTTTTTCTTTTTCAAAGAACTCTTCAAAAACATCGGTGATCATGTCTCCATGGAGATCGTAGCCATCAAAAATAAATTAACAAATATATAAACCAAACTACCCACAAAAAAAGTAAAATTTTGTGATCAAATAGCAAACACTCTTTGTTATGAGTCTGCTATTGTGGCGACAGCGGTTTGTCATTCACTTGTACAACTCCAACTCAAGATATGTTCAGGTGATTTACTTTTTTAAGAGATAGTTGCATTTTATTAAGCATAAAGAATAAATCATTGTTTTAAATACATTTCTATGAACGTCAAAAACCAACAAGAAATTTTAAACTAAAGTTTCATAGACTACATTTATTTGTGTTGACTAGGTATTACTAAAAAAGCTCGTGGCTTTAAAAAATACATTCCAATGATGTTTTTAATCCAAAGAATTATCCTGATGTTTTTAATTAATATTTATAGTAATGTGTGTTAAGTAATTTAGCGGGAAATAAAAGACTAAACAAACTACGAAAGCGGGATTCAAACCTGGAGTTCTTTTGATAACAAATATTACAATGCATGTGGACTAACCACAGTTGCCACAAGAGCAGCTGGTTGACAGGTGGGTTTGTCACTTTCTAAAGACAGCTACCCACAAAATGCTGAGTGAAGGTGTAGGGGACTGTAAGCTAGTGGAAGAGTGCATGAACAGATGCATGATGGGAGGTGGGGGCGGGCTTACTCCATGTCAACAGTCTTGCAACAACTCAGAGACAAATTTCTGATCAACTCCTGCTGCTCTGCAAAAACTATGTTCTAGAAAACAACCGTTTTTTTTTTCTTTTACTTTAGCTAAAATGACATCATAATTAAAAGACCACATGGTAACACTTTTAAAATAGATCAAAAGAGATTGGAGTGGGACTGCAAATATTCTATATCCTATATCCTAAAGCAAAAAAGCCAAAAGGCCTCAGAGAGGCCGGATCTGAAATAAAAACAAAGATTGATGTTAAATAATCCCAATGTCTGACAGGACAACAAAGACACTCTAGTGTTTGCCTCCTTTTTTAAGGAGTTAGCAGTTCATGTATAATGTAGTTTTAATGGTCTAAAAAATTAAAATCATCCGGAAGGATCCTAATTTGGACTTTAAATGATTATCAATACTTTATGAAAGAAAATTACTTTGAGCATTATAGCTAATAAAATGACATCTAAAAGCACAAAATTTAGCGACAAAACTGACATTCATGAAATGAAGTGCACTGTGATACATACTTCTTGCTAAACACATGACAACAATACCAAAACGTCATTGGCATTCTATCTAATGAAAGAAAGTGACCAAACTTTTGAGTCAGTGAAAGCCATTATTTCTATGTAAGAGGTAACAGAAGTTTATTTATATAACATGGATTAAAAAAAGGACAGTTTCAGATCACTACATGAACAACAAAAAATGTAAAAAAAGAACATATCTATACATTTAAATAGTAACAAATAGCCTACATCAAAAAGTAGAAAAAGTGGCAATAAAAGGACTAAGCTTGGTAAACATTTTTACAAAACTGAGAGAAAGTCAGCTGTGCTGGAGATCTGATGGTCTAAATTGGTAAGATAAGCTGATTCTTCTGTAACAGTTCTAGCATAGCGCCTGTCCGTCCTGGGAGAGGATCCCTCCTTCATGTGGACATCCCTGAGGTTTCTTCTTTTTTGTACCCCCCCCAGGATAGGGTTTTTAAGAAGTTTTTCTCACCAAGAAGGAGGGTCTGAGGGCAGGGATGCCAGTTTAGCTTGATCTGTTTATTGTAGTTTAGCAACCAGCTGTTGTTTATATTTTTATGATTGACTTCATGTTCTTTGCATAAATACCTGTATGAAGCCCATTGAGCCGCTATGGTTATGAAAATGGGCTTTATAAATAAAATTGGATTGAATTGAATTTCCGTGTTGTTTTAGAAACACAAAAGAAGTTTGTCTTAGATGCACCGAACAGTTCAGTTTTTTGGTATAAAAAAGAAATGTAATATAAATATGTTGTCCATGTGAATTGATTCATTCTTCATCAGCTGAGTACACGAGTTTTCTCTCTCTTTGTGCTAATTGCTCAACCTGTGGACTTGCTCTGGAATGGCTGCATTTATTTGGTTTCGGCAATCTGGAATTTGATGGAATGCACAGTATTACTGCTGGAGTGACTGTGGGACACTGGCGTGAAGCCTGCGACAGTGGACCCAGGAGGTGAGGAGACAGAGATGGAGCTAAGATTCTGGAGGAACCTGCAACGCGCAGACAGGCAGCCTGCATCCTGGAGGAGATCTGAGACGTCCTTACGGAAACGCACACCGATCAGAGCGTACAGGATGGGGTTGAGGCAGCAGCGGGTGTATGCCAGAGTGCAGGTGGTGTACTCCAGTATGAGCTCGCAGACCGGCCCTGCCATTTTACGGAACAGCACCAGAGTGTAAGGCAGCTGGAATGTCAGAAAAACCATCACTAGTACCACCATTAACCTCAGAGTGCGCTGTCGCTGCCACTGCTTCCCTCGTCGTGTGTGACCTTCACACAGAACCCGAGCAATAACAGTGTAACACACCACCATGATGAGGAGGGTGAGGCCGAAAACGGCAATCAAAGTTCCTTTTGTAGCCATTTTGACTTGTTCGCATGTGTAACAGTCTTCTTTGTTATACCAGGCAAAGAGGATTTCAGGCAGACTGAGGAGAACAGCAAGAAACCAAACACCCACAGCCGCCAAGTTTCCTACTGTGCTGATCTGGTTGCGCAGTCGTAGCATCTCTTGAGCTTGCACCACCACCATATAGCGGTCAATGCTGATGCAGGCAAGCAGCAGCAGGCCGCTGTACGTGTTGACAGCATGGAAGGCACGCGTGGCTCTTTGGAACGACTCAGAGAAGCTCTCACTGAGGTTAGTGTCAATGACTTTCAGGGGGAGCATGAGGAGCAGAAGGAGGTCAGCCAGGGCCAAATGGAACAGGAAGATGTCAGTGGATGAGCGAAGCCGAAGACGCCGATACAAAACAAAAGTGGCGATTACCAGGCAGTTTCCTGTGACACCCAGCAGGAAAATCAGGCAAAAAGCACACGTCTGGAAAATTTTTATGATCCTCTCCTGCTGTAAATCAGGTTCGCACCAGATTCCCTCCAATTCTGGGATGGAGATGTTGCTTTCATTATCACCGTCATGGAAGATGGTGTAGTCAGCGTAATCAATGGTATCCATGGCTGTCATGAAAGAACAAAAGCTAAATTAGTCATTCATCAAAAGACATGGAAAATGGAATTTTACCCTGATACTGGAAAACAAGTAATTGTTGTTGCTACATCATTTGGTTTATTTCAAGGAATTTTAGAAACAATAACAAAGGAAAAGGACAATAAAATAAAAAAAAAAAAACATAGATATCTCAATGTTATTTAAGATATAAATTCATAATTTCATTAGAAAGCAAGGCAAAGAAAAGAAAAGAAAAGGATTATTTCTTCTTGACAGTACAATTGCTCTCAGCCATAAATAGATATATTCACATTATGCATACATTTCACACAAGACACGTTGAATTCATTACATATAATGATGGTCAGAGTTAGTTTACCGGTAACTGTTTGAAAGAAGTTTGGGAAAAGCAAACTTTTATAATTACAATTATTTATGAAAATATAATTGTAAATCAAAGTCTTGTCAGATCAGCAGCAAACTAAAGATTGTGATTTCAGGGCTGGAATCCAACCTGTGAGTGTAGTAAGCCTGATTTAATAATGATGCACATATTTAATATTTTCTCAGTATATTGGACCAAAGGTTGTGTAATGCAACAAGATTTTTTACATTTCTAGTTAAGATCCACTGTTGCTCAAAGTTGTATTTAGTTCTTTTGGTGCATTCACACCGGAGGCGACTGGACGCAGCAGAGGCTTCAGTGTTTCAATGTTCAGTCAATGTAAAGATGCGATCTGACGTGGCGATGTGGATGCAGCCAGGGAATCGGCTTAGGGGAAGGGGCGTTTTTAGTGACAAAATCAAAGAGTATAAAAATGAATTGAGAATGACTGTGCAATGTGAGGATTTTCATCCTGAACTCCCATTCATTCTCTTAACCCACTGGGGCCGCAGGGTTGCCAGACACTGTCCGGTTACTGTTGAGTGAAGGCAGGATACACCCTGGACAGGTCGCCAGTCTGTCGCAGGGGCCACAATCACACACCCATGCACACTCACATCCACACCTAGGGACAATTTAGAGCAACCAATTAACCTGTGAAGCATGTTTTTGGACGGTGGGAGGAAGCCGGAGTCCCCAGAGAAAACTCACGCATGCACGGGGAGAACATGCAAACTCCACACAGAAAGGTCCCCCATTGGTGACACTGTTTCAAGTCCCCCAGCTGGAACTTGAACTGGAAACCTTCTTGCTGTGAGGCAAGAGCGCTAAACACTGCGCCACTGTGCAGCCCCGTAATATAAATAAATCAACTTTAAAATGTAACATGACTGAAGTTCTAATAGTTCATTTAAAATGTATATTTTTCTTAAATGACCATGGTTTGAGGGGATATTGCTCCTCCAGGTGTCCTTTAACATGAACATTACCATCCAATGCAACAATGAGATTAACGCAATAAAAACACAACGCGCTGAAACATCTATAATTAATTAATTGCGATCATTTGACACCCTTTTTATAAACACAAGCTCCTGCTTAACATCGTCCATCTTTTCCATGAAGTGGTCATAAATGAAGGTTGTCGGCGTTTGCTGCACGGCCTGGGCGTCAAGGCGCAGAGCAGGAAATCTGACGCGTGTCAACTAAGAGGCCTGACATGAATTTGACACCTAAGCCGCGTCCAGTGTGAATGCACCATCAGTTTGCTATAAGTATTAGATGAAACGTATAAATTTAAATTGTTTGAATGTTTCATTACAACTGGCATTGTCAAATACCATAAAGCCCTGGTGTGGTGATGTTTCAGGTAAGTGTGCTTTGTGTGCAGAAAAGTCACCTTCAAAAACTACAACTAAACGAGACGGTCTTTTTGTTTGCTCTATATTGTGACTTTCATTTATCATCAGAAAGAAACTGGAGTGCAGAGGGGGCACATGAAAAGCTTTCAGGGTTTTCTTTCATGTGTCTGTAGCGAACGCCATGAGTCATTCTGGCTCTTCTCAAAATGCCACAATAAGACAGAGTCGTGCAGAAGAGTATGTGTTAAATAACACAAAGCTTCAATTTGCAAGAAGTCTGGGTTAAGGTGGAGCAGAGTTCTGCTCCTACATCAAGAAATACTAGTTCCTTTTCTATCAGATTGAAAGTCACTTTGAGTAAGCAGTGCCAGCAGTGAAGTCATTTCTCACCCGCTTGCGTGACACTGGCATCAGGTCGTTGGCACAGGGGAAGTCGTGGGTCTACAGATCAGTCAGTGTCGCGTGCTAACAACATTTAAAGAAAGTTTCCACAATCACCTTTTTTTATTTTCACCTTTGCTTCTGACTCTGCCATCACAGAGCCCGCAGTATATTTATGCCTACTTTTCCTACAAACGCACTTTTACAACTTCTCTTGGTTTTGATGACATGTTAAGGATTTCACTGCCAGGTAAGAAGCAAGAGAATACTTTTGTGTGCATAGATTCATGGCTGACAGGCTGGCTAACTGAGAGGAAAAAGGACTTCTGACCATAAACATTTGTGATGGTATAGAGTATTGTAAAGAATTGCGGGGTTTCAAATAATTGTTTGTTTGATTAATTTAAAATGGTATTTGCAAACAACTAAAAAAGAATCAATAAACGATCAGTAGATGTGAATTAATCGTTAGACAAAGTTTAGAGCTGAAATGAAATGATGAAAAAAAAAAAGATCAGAACCATGTTTTATTGATCAGTCACAACAGGATTCCTAAAGGCAGCTTAGATTGAAATCTGAGAAATTCAATAAAATATTTCTAAGTTTATATATTCATTCGGAAAAGGAAATATTATGTTAGATATATTTTTTCTACATTTTAAAAAGCAGTGTTTTGTATTTTAATGCCTTTGTAATTTCTACAAACAGCTTCTGTTGCGTGACAGAAAGGATTTCATTTTCCACTTTGAGTCACTCTTGTTACTCTGCACAGCTTGCTTTTTTCCATTGCTATGCCGAAAATGCGTGATCAAAATCTACATTTCCATAAAATAAAAGCATCAAAATAACTAGAATTATAATAATATACTGTAAAAGATACTATGTCAATATATAGTGTAAAACAAATCATGAAATACCTTTTACGAGTCACACTCACTTCAGTATTTTCTGAGTTTTACATTTGTTTTATCAAACATCGTGTTATACATAAGGAGTTGCTGGTGGTTTTGTTTCACAAAATATCTTTATTTTTTTAATGGAAACAGATCAGTAAGCAGACAATATATCACTGAATTGTAAAATAAAACGACTTATTTATTTATTATTTATTATATGTATTAAGTAAATACCTCCAATCAAGCAGGATTTCTAAAGAAAAAACATTTATTTGTTTCCCGGTATTTTTTAAAATCTTCTTGTTAATTAATAAATGATCAGGGGAAAAAAACAGATTTTACTGTACACATTTTGTGATTTTGTAAAGTTACCTTTGGCGCCATGTGAATAATTTAAAAAAGTCAAGGTGTCAAAAACATTTACTTTCTTCCACTGGTGAAATAAACCAAATATTGAGGAGACTGTTTGCATTTCTCTAACCCTAGTAAAGTGTAAAGTAAAGTGGTCTGTTTTGAGTAGGCATCAGTTCATTTAGTTATGCATTCAGTCATTATTCTGCGTGAAGCCAGTGTGAGCTTTGTGGATCATTTTTAAAAGATCATGTTCTCTTTAGCTGATATTAATGCACAAACATTTTATTACTTTAAATGAAAAATCTGCTCAGCAAAGCTTCAAAGGACTTCCAAAGGGTTCTCTTTTTTTTTTTTTTTCTTGCATCAGTACAATAACTTGAGTCATAGGAAATTTGTGGATTGTGTAAGTCTGGCAGCAGACAAACACAAGTGAAATCACATGAATA
>BSAI01000012.1:3981301-4024812 GCA_036245035.1 Adrianichthys oophorus
GAGGTTTGCGTGTGCGCGTTGAGAGGTCTGCGTGTGCGCGGTGAGAGCTCTGCGCGCGTTCAGTTAGAACTGCACGGTGCAGTTGTACTTTACTCTCACTCAGTTGTAAAATACGCGCCGTTCAATTAATGGCTGAGATGTAGCGCCATACTCTGTGAACGTGCAGGTGAAAGGCAGAGGAGGAAGTGACGTGTTCCTCTACTAAACGGAGGCAGGCAAGACAAAGGCGAAAGAATAAAAATATAAAATAAAAAAAGGTGAATTGCATTCTTAAGTGCGGCAAGATTTTAAATATTAGACATCTCTTTCCAGTAACTTGCTGTATTTTCTATCTAGTTGTCCGCTCTCTGTCTGTGAGTGATTCAGTCTTTCCTGTAACATCTTCAGTAAGTTTTCATCATTTTTAGTGTTTAAAATTTTTGTTCTTGATAGTTTTCTGCCCGTGATTGTACTCCGTGTGTGAAATTCCAGTCATGGGTGACGTTACCAGCAGGTGTCACATTCTGCAGCGACTGGAGCGATTCCACTGCAATATCCGTGTGATCACTGCGACGCGAGTCATTTGAAAGTATAAAGCAGCCCTTAAAATACATGCTGGCAATGCAGCAATGTGCATCTTGATGAAGATGAATCAGTTTTGATCCGTTTTTGAGCTGGTCGCACGTAAATACGTGTGAATGACATCAGACAAAGAACTGTAAAGTTTAAGTTTTATTTGGTGAACAACAGTTAAAATGTAACAGTGTTAATTGAACTGTGTTAATGAGGACATTTAAATCTGAATGCAGAAGCTGTAGAAGAGTGAAAAAACAGAAAACTGACATTTATTATTGATTTATTTACTTGGTGATTTTTTATTTGTTTATGCATTTGTTGATTGACTGAGAGTTTAATTAATCATTTTGTACAGAAAACAGTTATTAAAACAGTACAGTTAATAGTACAGTACATGCTCCATACAAATGTACAACCAATGAAGGGATCTAAGAGAGGAAGTTAGAAACTTGTTTACACTAGGTGTGGGGTTATGGACCCAGGACATTTGTTGGTTTTGTGTTTGGTGTCCACTTCCTGTTTTATTTTGTTGTTGGTTGTACTTCCTGTGTTCTCTCCCTCCCTTATCGGCACACCTGTTTTCACTTACCTCATCCCCTCCTCTTGGTTATAAGTCTTCGTCTCCCCTGCACTGGTTGTCGGGTGGTTTTTGTACCTTCATGGATTTGTGGTCCGTTTTCGAGTTCCTATTCAAATAAATGAGTGACTTTGCATGTACGAGTGTCGTCTGCATCTGTGTCCTCACGTCAACCCTGACACTAGGGTCCTTTTTCATCCTATTTTCTGTTATAAAATATAATTATGAAAAACTGAGAAGATTAGATTTTTTTAAAAATTGAAATCAAATTAACCTTGACTCCCAGACACCCATAAGCTGCGCGCGTGCATGCATGCTGACGCTGCGGCCCAGCCTCAGCCAGACTCTGCCTTTAGATCTAAGAGCTGCAGAGAGCATAGATGTTTTTAAGAAAAGGCTCAAGACCCACCTTTTTAACCTGGCTTTCAAATAATTTTTACTTTGTATCTTTTTACCTATTTATCTATTTTATAATGTTTACAAAAGTTTTCATAAAGTTGAGTTTCTACCTCATGCACCAGATTGCTTGTTTGCTGACTTCTATGAACAAATGTCATTTTAAGAGTGAGCACAGTTTCTCAGTGTGTATGAGAGCCAGAGAAGACAGAATGCGATCTAAAAATGGGGAACAAAGTGGGGAGTGTTTCATACAGTTGGTTTCCCCACTAAGGCCTGAGTGCCTTTAGATTTCTTTCTTGAAATCCACTTTTTGTGCATTGACTCATTTTTCTTTTATGACTAAAGAACATTTAAGATCAATTGTTTCATCTTTGAGTAACTTTATGCAGCCATTTTTTCTGTTGTAGTTTTACATACATCAGCAACCAAACCGAATTTCAAATAAATATTCAATTAAAGATAAAAAACGGGATGCAGATGTCACAGGCTGTGTCTCTGCTTTAGAGTGGAACCACAGCTGGGTCATGGGTCAATTTTTCTTTAAAAATGTTGTTTTTTTGTATTTTTTTCTTTCAAAGTCCTATTTTTATTAGAGTTCTTTAATAAATATAATGAATGTCTAAAGGGCATTTTAAAATGATTTGGATATTTTGTACATTTGCAAGAAGACAAAAACTAAATCCTGTAGATATCTTTGGTGATTAATTGAATTTGTTTGAGCAAACCATTATTTTGTGTTCAGCTTTGTAAATATGCTTTAATAATTCTAGATGCAAATATATCTTAAGAGTGTACAGCAGTAATTTCTGAAATCAAGCCATGCCGTTTCTTTTGAAATATTCCCATCAGGTTTCTGTTTCTGTCATGGGAACATTGTCAACGCTGGGGCAATTGTTGAACATTAATGACAAACTGTTGGGACTCAAAAATCAAAGGGTGTGTTCAGACTGGAAATATTTGGCTTGCTTAAAGTGAACTAGAGTTTGTTTCCACTGATGATTCGGAACAATTTTCAGTCTGAATACAGACCAAACGCAAGGTTCAGGACTCGATCTGGACCAAATGAAGTCTGGACCAACAGACTTTTCCAGGCTGAATACATCCTTAATGTTCTTTGTCAGCAGGAGCATCTTTATGGGATCAAAATTCCTGAGTTTAACATGTTTTAGTTTGAATTGGGATCAGAACTGGAATATTTTTAGGATAACATAACTTTGCTTTCACAATTGAACCCAGGATTAGGATTGGTTGGATTGGTTCATACAAAGCTCCTGTGAAGATATAGTGGAACAGAAAAAAATGTCACATTGGTATGGCTAAATAAATAAATAACGTCCCCCTAGCAGCCTTTAGTGTCCAGAAGGGGGCTGCATGTGTTGCATATGCACATGTGTGCTTTCTGCATTCCGGCATCAGCAGGTCAGTGGCAATGCTTTTGCTGTTTACTTTGTCACAAAGTTACATTATTTTATTATTTTTACTGTCAATGAAGCTCTCAAACATTTATACCATAAACCATTTTTTTCATGAACTCGTTTTCTAAATTCCAGCTTTAAACTTTGTTTTCAGCGTTATTGTTTCTCTGTGTCTTTCAACAGGCAGTAAAGCATTGCATGCTTGGAACTTCCTGTCTGCTCAGGCTGAGCTGAAAACAGAGGCCATTAAAAACCTCTGACATCATGCACATTAACAGTCACAAAACACAAGAACCATTTATTAAAAATATTGTGTTTGAGGCTTCTGGGAAAAAAAAAAGAACAACTCTAGGAAGAATGTAGTCTTTTTTTCTCCAGCTATGCATCAATCAGTCTGCTTGAATGCAGAAGTTACTTTGAATGTTGCAGCTCTGTATTTTTGCACACATCCTGTTGCTTTTTTTAAGGTAAACTAAAGTCTGAAATCTTTCACACTGCAGCGTCTTCCTGATTCTGCTGCTGTCTTCCTCCAGATGCTTTCACTGCTCCTTAACAGAGGAGGAAATCTTTTAGAGCAGCTATTTGAGAAGGAGAAGGAAACTGGGTGTTTACTTTGGTCCGAGTGATCCCACTACAGTTAGGGAGCTTGTTTCTGTGGCAATTGGTTTAATCTTTCATCCTCTGCAGACTAAATAAATCTGCAGCTCCCAGAACTTGATAAAATCGATTCATTCAACAGAAACGTTTTCAACACATAGTCTGACTGTGTGAGCAAGTACATTACTATTCAGAAATGTAGTGTAACCCAAGATGTAGAAATATTGATTACAAATGAAAAAGAGAAATATTTAAATGAATTTATGAAGTGTAATAGCATCTCTGATTTACAATAAAAAAAGTTTGCAATTCAGAGGAAAAATCAAATTTTATGTTCAGATCTAAAACTTAAAAAAAGACCAGTTAGGCAAAACATGCCCTATAATTTAAATAATAAAAGATTTAAAATTAACCATCCTCTCTTCAGTTCCTAAACATGTTTGACCACATTTGTGTGTATATATATGATGTCTAAATGATTTTTCCAAAAAGATATGTATAATTTAAAGAACTAAAACAAAAAAGTATTTTAATTTTTGATTTGGAAAAATCATTTTGATTTTTTTGCATATTTGTCATGTCAGACTTTCAGAATTTCTACCCTTTGTTATAGTGCTGTAAAACGAAAGGGAATGTTTAAAAATGTAAGGTTCTTTTGTTTGTTTGTTTGTTTCTAGATTCTCTTTGCTGCTGTTTTATCAGCTCGTTCTGCACAGTCTCCTCTCTTTTTGTTGTTTCTCTCAGACATCTTTAGACATTTCATTGTGATTTACGAGAACATTTTTTCCTGGGGAAACCACAACATTTGTTCTATTTCTTGAACATACAGTTAGATTGCATTCTGTCTATAGTGTCTCAAACCACACAGTGTACCACAGCATAGACCGCTCATGCAAACAGCTCTACAGACGAAGACAGGTCTCGCTCTGAGGAGAAGCGCTCTCCCTCCATCGGCTTGTTTCGCAAAAACAAACGAGATCTGAAAAGTCCCCTGTCCCTAAACGCCACCTGCCTGAGGTGACCTGACAGGTGACCTTCAACACTTCATAAAACTGACAAAACTAGACGTAAAAGATATTTAACCATTTTTTAGCAACGTAGTTTTGTTCAATGTTGTAGGTACATCCCAATTATTATTGACATTTCTGTTCATGAATCCAGTGTTGAGCAGCAGTCATTCTGACCTTTTTATTCTTTAGATCTTTGCCTTTTTTTATTTGGAAGAAATTAAGGAGAAAAAAAATTCAGAACAAATGTAAGATTCTGCATGTTTGGAAACAAACTTCTTTCCTTTAAGGCAAAAATTTAAAGAAAATAATATAGACTGCCAAATAATTTTTACAAAGTTCTTTTTTAATTGAAAAAGAGAATAACAAAGTTGTTCAGGAAACCACCAAACAAAACTGTGAAATTAAAAACGCTACATGTCAACTTAAATAATCAAAATACTCTGTCAGATTCTTAAAAAAGAATCTGGTTGAACTGATATCCAATTCATAACTCTTTAACTTATCTTTTCATGTCATGTCATCAAATGTCTTTACCATACGTCTATATTACACAGTACAGTATATTGCTATGACAACTCCTGCGACTTATAAATGCTGATCGTGTCTTTTTAGAAGTTACATGTTAGAAACAAATGTGCATCTTTCACTTGTTGTTGGATCAGATGCACACAAAGCATGTTGAGAGTACAGGGTGGTCTCTGTCCTTCCATCTACCCATGCATTGGGGAGGCAGCAGGCATAGCTGCACAGCAGTTTCTGCAGGTTTAGTTTGCAGTTACCTTGTCCTGAAACAAAGACTGAAAGTGCACAGTGAAAGTTCTGAACATCAACATGAAGCACATCAAAACCTGCTGGTATCTTCAGGTTTTCAGGAACCCACGAGCAGTTTGTTGACACACAACACATAACGGAGCCCTGCGGCAAACCCTGACATCCCTGTGCCGGTCAGACACCACAGCTGTGTTGACAGAATGACAAAGACTTACTTACTCAGCTTGAGCTTTTTTTTAATCTTGTATTAAGTAAAACCAAATGAATTACAACAATGATGTTTGCAGTCACTGTTTACAGTCATAAATGTCATTCTACATTTTTCTTGAACACTTTCATCCCACCTTTTATTCTCATTATTGGACCATCAACCTTTTGTCACCTGCTCTTCATTTTCCTGCTTTTTCTCCATCAGAAAAGCATGAACGTTCATGCTTATCAGGGCTCACATGAAGAGGGCTGGGCTTCTTTCCCCATCACTTTGGCTTTGTTAAGTCTCAGAATGGCCTCTCAGGACCCAGATTAGCCTCAGAGGCTCCACTCATTGCAGCATCATGACCTACCTGCTCGTGGCTGTTCTCACTCTCGGTGAGTCTTCACGTGTAATACTTGTTACTTGCAATATCCAGGATTGGGATTTGTTGTCCATGGATGTAGGAATCGATGGCTGGGAAAGGCTGTCTATTACTTTTAAAAACACAGCTGCTGTGTGTGTACAGGGAGTGTGGCTTTACAACAAGCAAACATCACAAAGGAAAACTTGGGAAAAGTGGTGAGGAACCAAACTTTGGCTGCGTTCACAAAGGAAAACCGTGAGTTCACCTTCTGCCTGAAGATTCATGGAAATGTGATTGACTACAATCTTGATCCACAGGTTTTAGATTAAGCGTGAATTTTAAATATTTTACCGATCCATTTTTTTTAGTGGTTTGGAACATTGTTCGTTTTTGTGGTACATTATGTCTTATCATTTCTACACATTCTCAGTTTGAACAGCAGTTTGTTTTTTCCAAATGTCTGGATAAACTCCTTTTGATGATGTTTGAAACCAACATGAGCTCTGACAAACAGACTGTCCACTTTTTTCAGAGTAATATATGAATACCTCTTTTATTTCATTTATTTTGTCTTCTTGTTTGAGGAATTTCACAGCTTTCATAAAGAATTTCTCATGTTCTATAATCTTCAAACGTTGATATGAATCCTTAAGGAAACTGAGATTTTCCTCTGTGGTTTTGGCAGAATACAGACAAATTCAGAGCTTCCAGCTTTTATCTCTGAAATATAGTTGTGTGGTCATGAGACAGAGCTATGAACATGACTCATTTCACAAATGACTGTGAAACACCCAGAATTCGAGTCTCGTGCGGCAGCACTGGAGTCAAATCGACTGGCTGCTGCAGCTACATCGCAGCAGTTTGCATAAATAGGATAAGAAAACAGGAAGTTCTTGTGGGTAACAGGAAAAGAAAAAGATTAAGATGCATCCCTCCCTCTTGAAAATGGCTAACAAAACCCCAAAACTGGAAGATAAGGAATTATGGAAATAAGTGCAAGTTACTTCCAAACTGCAGTACAAATGACCTTCGGTTGTTGTTCCACAGTTATCGCTCTCTTTACATTATGCTGTGCATGATTCCTGAACTACTTTTAGGTTAATTTCTTTGTAAACCCCGCTGAAGAAAGAAATAAAATGGCCGACTTTTTTCCCTTTCGTTTATGTGTAAGAATGACTGTCAACAATAACGTTTATTTTTGGTCAAGTAAACACATAATAAAACGAAACCTAAGTTTTACTTAGCTTAGTCTATAAAAACATAACTTCAAAATATTACATAGAAAATAAATAGACAAAGACCTTGAGGGATATTTGCCTCAAAAATGCTAAAACATTTTTAAATATGCATGCAGGTATATGGGATTACAAAAATGTAATAGGTCATCAGTATAAAATAATATAAGACAATGCAAGAAATTGCATATATAAATATATATCTATGTCTATATATAGATAGATAGAGACATAGATATATATCTATCTATATATACACACGTACTACCAAAAAACGTTTTTCTTTAAATTCAATTTTCTTATATTAATGTTATGAAAGTGTTAGGTTTCATTCTTATTCCCGGCAGAAAAATTCTGTCTTTTATCTGATTCAACAAAGCTGACTGCAGGGAAATGTCTGACCTGCAGGTACAATTGAAACAATCAATGTGGCTTCGAATGTGTCTGAAGATGGTTTGACAAAATTTGAGGATCAGCTTCAAAGCAACCAAACATCTACCGTCGTCACGGAAGATGACGGTCAGTAATAATGATTTTTCTGGTTTCACTTTTAGTCACAAGCACAGATGTGCTGTGACAAAGCTTAGTCTGCTGTTGAAATCCAAGTCTCGTTGTTCTCATTTTCTTCCAGAAAGATTTCAGGATCAGGAGTTTGATCAGGATTTCTCAATACCTCAGTGTGACAGAAACCAGCTGATTTATGCCACAAACTCCATCTGTGCTGACCGATTTCACAAGGACATGCAGCACATCAGTGCAGACGACTGGTGTGTTCTAGAAAACATTATCAGGTAGACAACTACTGTTCTCCTGCCTCACGTCCACATAAACGCCTTCAAATCCCCTGAAAACAGCAGAGTTGTATGAACTTAAGTGTTTGACTAGTAAACAACATGACATTTATACTGTAGATTTTTTTTTACTGTCCAGGACCATGCAGTGTCGGAAAACATTACTTATTCAGAAATTCAAGCTCAGGTTTTGGCAGGTCACATGCTGTTAAAAATGGACAGTTTTAAACATGGATTGTTAACCTGTCATTCAAAACAAACAAAGGAATACTAACAGGATTTGAGCAACACAAAGGCTTGGGTTGATCATGCAGTCATGTTTTGCTTATCCTGTAGGAACATTGTTCTCTAAAACCATCAAGTGACACCATTTTTTCTGTGCAGAGACTCTGACATTTATTTATTTCATTCATTTTTGATAAGCAGCTACAGGTGCTGCTGTGGGCCCTCCCACATCCCAGCACTTCCATGAGGGGCCCTCAACAGGAAAAAGTCTGTGCAGCTGCAGTGGCATCAGGTTCCTGCACGTTTGTTTGGCCTGCCTTATCTTTGTGTTGCAGCCACGCAGAGGCGCCTGCACAGAGTCAAAAGGAACTTTTCCTTGCGAAAGAGACATGCTTCTGAAATAAACATGCACACATAAAAATGTACATGTATTAAATAAAAAGAAGATATTTGGTGTCACTTATACTTGGGATCTTTCTCTTCAGGTCTGATAGATGAATCAGAGAAGACCCATCCAAACTGGCATCTGACTAAAAGATAACGTGAAGTTTGATCAATGTCAAGCATGCTGATCTCACAAAAGAATGTTCATGCAGAAGGTTTTTTTGTTTTGTTTTAAAGGCAAAAAAAATGAGTTCACATTATAAACACAACAACCTTTCAAAGTGTTTTGTTATCCTGTTATACTGTGTTCAGAAAGTTCCTCATTTTAGTATCTCCTTCCTTTATGATTTTGCAGTAAATCATATCATATAATATGTGTTTTGAAAAACAAAAACTTTTAGGTTTTCTTTCTTCTTCCCAAAAAAAAAAAATCGTCCCGAGGGATTTTTTTGAAACCTTGAAGCATTCAAAGTTTCTTCCAGTTTACTGGTTTTCTTATTGTGTCTGGTAACTTTTTTTTTTCTGCTGCAGACCCTACAATGTCATGACTTTATGTGCGGAGATGGTGACTAACTTGGTCGGCTGCCACTTTCCAAACTCTGACATTCAAGACCTCTTCCTGTTCCTCCACTTTAACTACTTCCACAACTGCAGTCAGGAGCAGCAGTTTGAAGACGCTCCTCAAAGCGTGGTGCTCATCCTCACCATCATCCCTGTGAGCCTCATCCCGGTCCTGGTGTATCTGGTCATTCGCAAAAGTTAAAGCTCAGCCAGGCGGCAGAGGGCAAACCAAAATAGAGCATGTGTTTTATCAGAAAAGATGTCAAACACAACCGCAGTGTTGCACAAGTGGGTTTTTGTTGTGTCAAACATTTTCCGCTGCTGACATTTTCTGTCTGCAGTTCTGCTTCTGAGCATTTTATACTTTTAGTGGCACAATTCTTAACATTCCTAAATTCAACCCTACATTTAGCCTCAATTTGAAATTTTTATATGATGCAAATGTTTTTCAGTCTCTGCAAATAAAAAAAAATGTATATATGTTTGACACGCTCTCTCACAGAACATTTTTATTACAAAGATTTTAAAATCTGTAACAGTTTCAGCATCTTTCTCACTTGAAACTCTGGAATTGTCATGAGACTGACTCTTGAGGACATTTGGGCTTAAATGTCCTTTGAGTTCACATGAGTTCAGTTTAAAACTCAAAAACTAGCACAAGAGTCTAACTTTAGTCAAATTGAAAAGTTACTTTATTCAACATAGACCATCAACTGTAGCATTAAAAAAGGGGGGGGTGTCATTAAAAAAATTGTTTTGTGCATGAACACCAAATTTACCCAAAAAAATGACAGAGAAGAGCCAAACAGAAACAATGATGCAGGGAAGCATTTGAACGTCTTCTCTTGAAGTCTCAGCAGGACGTTGAAACAAGTTGTTTTGGTTTGTTTTACCTCTTTATCTGCAGCTGCTGAGATAAAACAGGAACAAAAATCCTGGTGACAAATGTTGGAACTCCTGATTTTAGGGTTCTGCTTTCTTAAACCCTTTGATGTTATCTTTAATATTTAAAACTGTGCGACAAGTAGGAAGTCAGTACATTTATAAAATGATATTTTTATGAATATCATTTAAATGTCACAGTTTGACAACAATCTGTGGTTTTAAATGTTTGTGCAAACTTGCAAGTAATTAGCTCAAGTTAAGTCATTTTTATTCCATCAGATTGTCAGCTCATTAGCATAAATGGATGAACTTACTCTCTTGAAAAGCACTTTAAAAAACTTGCTGTTGATGTTTCTTTATTCTTGTATCTATTTAGTGAACAGACTCCTCATGTGTTTGGTCCACACATTGTGATGATGTTTTGATAGCCATAAGTGTCATTAAAGAAAAACTGATCTACTGGATAGTTGTTCCTGATGCAGCTTGAATTTGTAGCTGTAAAAAAGCCTGCTTAAATTCAACCAGCTGCTGTCCTGCATTATGTTGGTAGTCTTTTTGAGGAAATGGTCATTTGATAATTGCCACTTGCACAGAAACCACATTCTTTATGTTTTAAGGTCTTTAGAAGCTATGAAAAAACATGTTCAAAAACATCAATTTTTTTGCCTGTGTCTTTAGCATCAAACACTTTAAAAAATGAAAGTCTACAAATACAGTTTAACTGTGCTGAATGCTCAGGACTTCTGTTAACTTGCAGCAGTGAAAAAGTAAATCATGGTGCAGCCTGTTCTGTTGCCTTTATGAGAATTCAAAGAACATACAAAATATTAAACATGAATTTTCTTCTCTTTCAAAAAGTTCATTTTCTTTATTTTTTAACATAGACATACCTAGTCTATGTCCTTCACACCAATAAACGGTTCAAAAGTTTTCTTTTTTATTTCAAAAGCCTTTTTTGCTCAAAAATCTGCTTTCTTCTTTGTAAACCACACAGTGAAATCGATCTCTTGAAATTAACAGTCATGTAAGGGAAACGTTTACAGCCTGAAGGCATCACATGTTTTCAATTTCCCCCTCAATTCCCCTGAATTTCATCATACCATGTATAGCGTCAATAAAAGCTGTCAAAATAACTTGGAAGTTTTGAGACAGTTTTCCTGCTGAGTTTGAAGATCAGAAGCTGCTTCATGTCAGCAGATCTGTGCAGCTACCTGAGGTCACGCCCCCCAGTTTTCTTTTGCAGCAAAAAGTCCCAGTGGTTCTGGTTACTGAACTCACCTTTCTGCCAGGTGAGCAGGTGAGAAGGTATCAAAACTGAATGGGTTTGAAGAAAGTGGTCCTTGTGCACCAAATTATCATTTTAAATGCATGCACTCTACAGTAAGATTTTTATTGATGTTTATACATTGTAATTGTTGTTAATTGCATTTAGACTTGACGTTGCAGAAAAACCGTATTTAGTTGTAGGAAACATTGCCATCCAGAGGACAAAGGGAACATCAACTCTCAGTTTGAATGTCTGGAAGTTTCTGTGGTGCTTTTTCTCTTAAAGCAAAGCAGATGCTGCTTAAACACTTTGTCAAATTAAAAATCCTCTTTAGTTTAATACTGTCTGCCTCTCTTCTAGAAAGTCGTCTAGACCTTTTTAAGAGAGCGTGCTTTCATTTACAGCATTTGAGAGTTTATATTCAAACAGCTTTACTTCCTGTCTTTGCTCTTTTTGATTCTGGTTCTGATATTTGTATTGTATGTTATGTCTTATGAAAGTTTTCACACAGGTTCACAAGTTTTCACAGTATGTTTCCAAAATTTGCAAAAATATCAAATAAAACCCTTCAGTGCCTGTCTCTTGAGTTTTTATCTGAAAACAAATCTGAAAAATCTGACAGGAAAATTATTGTAAAAACAAAATCAAATAATTTTCAATTTTGTCCAATTTTGACAAACAGTGTAAAACTGTGTAAAAATAATAGTCATTTAATAGTTAAGATCTTAATATCTGCTGTGGATCAAATTTGTGCGTTTTGATTTAGTTTAATTGACACTTCTGAATTAGAAATGAAAGCTTTGGTGATGCAATTTGGAGCAAACATGGTCAACCATAAAGAAGTGATCAAAATCAACCCTTTTTTGTCTAAATTAAATCACATTTTAGAATGTAAAGAAGTTGAGTAAACAAAGAAGACAAAAATTGACTGCTAACGTTAATAAAGACACGCTGCAGTGCAGCAAAGCACTCCTATGACAATCACATTCTGAAAATAAAGAGTTCTCGTTTTAAACGTGTTCAGGTGACTTGAAAGTTGGTCAGTGAGAAGCAAATATGTGGTAAGCCGATCCTGTAGTCCAAATTTGAGTGGATCTGCCAATGCATTAGTAATGTGACTCAAATGGAAATTACGTTCATATTGTTGGTTAAATGGAAATACTTATGCAATGCAGTGAAAAACAGATGCATAAAAATTACATTTTTAAGTTTGTGTCGAGAACAAAAAGCTCCCAGACATCATGTTCAGTAATCCAGTACAAGTCTTCACTGATCAGTTTATCTCTGCGTTTAACTGCTTTCACTCGCCTGCAATCAACTCAGGCAAATGTGCAAGAATGAAAACACTGCACTGTAAAATGTCGTTCAGCCACACCAAAGGGTTTGCACTTTATTACTGCACCAGACAAATCAGGGACATTTTGAAAATATCTAGATATTGTTAAATAAACAAATAACACAAGGTTCACATGAGACTTTCAAATAAATGCAAAGACACTTTAAAATAATGAAACAGGAAACACTTTCCATTTCATTTTTTTCTGTTGCAGATGACAAGTAAAGTACAATTCCCATTTCAAAGAAAACTTGATTTGGTGGATTTCTGGGTTTCTCCAGGACAGAACACATTTTTGAGTAGTAAGATTTAAATGAGAAAGCCAGAAGCCTCTATTACAGGCTGGGATTTCTGGAGAAATAAATGGTCAATAACGGTTTGGTGTGTGGGGGGGGGGTGTTAAATTGTTCATTGGAAAAGACTAAAGATGGACTCACTCCTGCTTTGGTTTCCTCCTCCTGCACATTTTGAGGCACAGGTATTGCATGAATCCAACTACAGCAGCTATAAGCATCAACACGACTGCTACTAAAAAGGAAATGACATCCACAGAATAATAGGAATACCAGGGCATCTTGTAGGAATCTGTGCGTAAATGTGCAGCTCCCTTGTGCCGCATGACGTACTCGACCCAGTACACAGCCGTGTCCAGAGGATGCATTGGCTTATCCCGATGGAGGGACGACAGACGCTTCATATTGTTTCTGTAGGATGAATTGTTGAGAACTTCTTTCAGGGCTTCCAGAAAGCTCTGGCAGTTTAGCTTTGCCCCATCAACTCCCTTTGCTGCACCTCGCGCTTCCAGTCGCAAAATGTTTTCGAACTGGTCGAACAGAAGGGGAATGCCTACAATGGGCACTCCATGGTAGATAGATTCATAGATACCATTTGTACCACCATGGGCAACAAAGGCTTTAACTTTGGAGTGACCTAACAGGTCATTCTGCGGCATCCATTTCACCAGGAGAGTGTTGTTGCCCAAGTTGTTGGGCCGTTCCCCTGCATGTCTCCATATCACCTTTTGTGGAAGTTGTGCAAACGCAGCGGCTATTTCAGAGGTGATGTCATGTGGAAGACCTTTCACCAGTGTCCCTAATGACATGAGGATAAAGCCATGCTCTCCTGAACTTTGGACAAAGTCCTCCAGCTCTGACGGTAAAGGCTTAGACGGCTTACACTGAAATCCGCCAATGTAAGCGATGTTGGGCATGGTTGGCCGGGGGAACTCAAAGACAAAGTCCACCCTCATGAGCCAGATATCTGCCCCTTGCAGAAGGTGGTAGAAGCTTACATTCTGACCAAAGTACCTTTCCACTAATGTGTCATAGTGAGGACATACAACCAGCTTGTCTATGCATGTGTTGAAGAAATAGAAAAAAGTGTTTTTGGTCCTTTCCCAAAATGTCATCTTGTCAGTGACAGCATGTCCAGAAATTGGAACATACGATGTTGGAGAGGGCGCCACCACAAAATGACCCTCCCCACTGGTGATCCATCTTACATTGAAAACAGTTGGCAGTTTTAGCTGGTGAGCCACCACAACCCCTACAGGGATCCCTGGGTCCACGAGAACCACGTCAAACTGAGAATCCTGGATACTCTGCAGCAGAGCTTTGTTCTCAAAGATTTCTACAGCCAACATGCTGGCCTGTCGGTGAATGTTTGACAATACTGTGAGCATCTCCCAGTAGAACTTCACAAAGCCCATTGCAGACCCACCCTGCCTCTTGATCTCAAGCATCTTGACCAAGAACGTTACAAAGAAGTCCTCTTCTTCTATGGAAATTGCTTCTGGTAGACTGACGGTGATTGAGTGGTAGTGAGGGGCATTTTCTTTCACATACCAGCTGGTGGCAGTGCGAACCACAGTGACCTCGTGACCTTTGGTGTGAAGGCTCTGAATGAGCAGGTTCATGTTGAGCCAGTGGCTGCCATCCACCGGGAACACCAGGATCTTTCCAGCTTGAACAGTGGGTCCAGCTGGGAGGTACACACACACCAGAAAAACGAGAAACGCTCCGCTGAAAGTCCCCATCGATTAACTAGGAAAGGCAGAGATAAATTCATTGTAATAAAGATCTATTTTGCAATAATGGATTTTGTCTGATGTTAAAGCTGTGCATATAGAGGATGACAAAATAAATACTTTCTAAACCACTTCAGTTCAACGGGAACAGAAACTCAAAACATCTGGAAAGATTTAAGCATTTAGAGTATCTATGGGGAGGAGTAAGGAAGAAAAATCTAGAACAGAAATATATGTGTGGGGGGGGGGTGTTGACGGATGTCTTGCAGTGAGAACACTGTGAAAACTTTGTCACTTCCAGCTCATTTGTGATTATTTAATATTTGACGCAAAGAAAAACAGTGGGAAGTAAAAATCTCTAGAATCCCATACAGAGGGCGAGTGACTGAAACCAGCTCCAACCGGGACATGACAGGAGTGGCTGCAGCCTGATGGGGCGTTCCAACATTAAAGGTAAGGAAATGTTTGGGACCCAGGCCGTAAAGGGATTCCTGAGGTTCAGCCCACTTTGAATGCCTGCAGCGGTGACTATGCAAAAAGTTTCCATTGAGAGGCCAGTCTGTTCCCCTTTAAAAAGGGTTCAACTTTACCCTCACAAAGAGAAAAAGGTGGAAAATTGTTTAGAGGCAGATGTGGAGTAGTAAGGAGGCGCATCCTGGGGCTATATTTTCTTCCCAGTCAGTGCTTGTATAGGACTGTACCACTTTCAAAGGTACCTGGTTTATTAGATACCCCTGCCTCTGGCTTTGGGTTTTCTCCTATTATCAAATGAAAGCTTTGCTGAACCAGGATAACCATGAGCTGCAATGCTGTAAGAGAGCGGGGACAGCTAAAGTGACTAATTTTAATCAAGTGTAACATTAACAAGTGAAAGCCAAACTACTTATGATCAACTAATAAACACAGAACTAAAAATGAGTAAAAAAAAAAAAAAAACACAAATTAAAGCATCAATTTAGATGGTGAGGAGGAGTTTTGACATCCAGCTGGGCGTTACAGAAACAGAAAACTGCCCCTAAACAAAGAACCAAAGCAGCTTCCGTCAAAGACAGCCATGCAGCAATATGCTCGCTCAAAGGTCACCAGCTGAACTACAGAGCTGCTCATAGCACCTTCTTTGTTTCCATGTTGTGTACTTAATGCTTGATCTATGAGTTTATGTTTAAAACAGCACAGTTGTCATTTTAGTTTATTGTCCCTTCTCTATACGTTTTCCATTTCCTCCTCAGTCAAACAGTGCAGCTCCATGTGACTTGCTCTCAAAAATGCTTTCAGCTGGGCTTTAGCCTTGCTAATCTCTGGATCAGAAGTACACATTTACGGCTAAACTAATTCAAAACAGAGCTCTTTTTTACGAGAATTTTAGAAACAGCTTCTCCCTTGACAGGAATTTGTTTCTGCTGTGGTAAGAATGTCTGAATGTCAGTGCTGGACTGAGCCTTTTGCATGAAAATCTTTAGCTCCAGCCATATATTAGGAAATCATTTGCTCAATGATTTGTTCTCTTTGTCTGGGTCATTTAATACTCAAACGGTCAATAGACCAGAAAGACTTCTTGTTTGGTTGTGTAAGTTTAGGATACAATCAGTGAAGGTCCGGCCTCGAAAGCACGAGAGCTGAAAGTACACAGCATTCCTCAGCAAATGAAAGTGCAGTGGAAGGCACGTGAGTCCAAACAGCAGGTTTTAGTGTTCTCCAATCTGATAATCTGATCATCTTTTAACCCTGCAAAACAGCTATAATCTAACATTTATGAACCATTAAAAGAATACCCTGAATTGTGTCTGCATACCTGGTGATTAGAAAAACAGATCTTTTTGTTTTCATTTTCTCTTAACTGTAAAAGGGCTGTGTGCATCAGTCTGGTAATGAGCAGCAGTAAAAGTTTTGAGGCCTACCTTAAAGCTCTCACCAGGTGGATAAAACACAGCTTTCCCTCTCTTTGCATGAATAGAGTATGGTGCTGTTGTTCAGTAGAATTTAAACCCTGATTACAGTTATGTAAGAAAACTTGGGAGGGGTGAGTGAGGAGTGGACTTCAGTTACATGTGTGCAGTCTGGAGGGAAAGGGGAAGGATAAACATCTGACCACAGTGCACCACCCTCTGCTTTTGTGAAGGACCCAAAAAGCATTAGATAGCAAAATATTTCCCAGAACTGTTGCTTGATGTGAGGAATGACACATATCTGACAGCTTGGTCACACAGAAGGAGCACGATTGGTCAGCTCCACTCACTGACAACAACCATTTTTATTTGGATTTCTAAGTAACCTTCTTGTTAATTCTTAAAAGTCCAACTCCAACCATATTTTGATCTTTTGTCAAAGTGTTCCCACTGGTCTTTTATTTATGTTGATGCTGTTTTTGACAAAAATAAAAAAAAAACTGTGTGGTTTTCTAGGACATAGTTTCTGCAGAGCGGCAGGAGAAATTTGCCTCTGAGTTGTGGGCGAGACTGCTGGTGCAACAGTAAGCCTTCACTGATATCCCATCATCCCTTTGTTTACATTCTTGTCTCTTCCAGATCTATAATGGCTACCCGTTTGGTCCCTGCATGCATGGACATTAAGTCACTTCCTCTTTGTGGCCAACATTGAAACAATTGAGTAACTTTATTTAGATTTTCTCCTGTAATTCGAAGATTTTTTGTACATCTGTTTTTCAAAGATTGTAAACCTTGTAATTTTTTTAAATAACTGAAATAAAAACGTGTTTAAAAGATCAGCACCCAGTAAAATTTCTCGACAGTTCTGCCTCCTTTACAACTGTAAACAGAGAATAACTCCCTGATCGCACACATTTATGTTTTCTTCAACAACGGAGAGCTTCTCCCGACTGGATTACAGCGCTGAAAAGTGAAAGGTCGCCTAAATGCAGCACTGTATAATCATATTTTGTTATTGTTACAGACAATAGAAAATCTCAACAATACGTGACAGAATGACAGACACACAGCTTGGAGTCATTCTCTCTGTTTGACTGTTTTTATTTTTCATATGTTGGTAACAGAGATGTGAGTGGGTTTTACTCTGAGGAGATGTGACAGGCCGCTGCAGCTGCCTTTGTTGTTAAGAACGTGTCTGTAAAGTCACACTGTGTTAAAGTGTGAGTAACGTGGTGCACTGGAGAGCAAACTGCCATCAAAAGAAACAGAAGAAGAAAACATTTGTAGTCCTCGTGTAGTCTTTGCAAGATTGTCCTGTCCTCAGCCTTAACATTTCTTTTGCCTTTTGTTTTTGCTGACATTAACATCACTTTTTCATGAATGTAACATTTTAAGGGGTTATTGTTATTATTAACGTCTGCATGCAGCTCATCAGCCATTGCACAAAGGTCCAATATAATATAACAAAGAGTGAAAAATTTAAGGGGGTCTGAACACTTTCCGAACCCACTGTATGTATTAATCTGTGCAGTGCTTGCAACTTGATTCGCATTTGTGAAAATGATGAATGGAAGACAGCATTCTAGACCACCACAGGCCACTATGAATCATGAGTCATGGCCTTTGGACTCTGTAAAGCCTCCTCTGTGTTTCAAGCCTTTGTAAATGATGTCTTTAAAGACATACTCCACCACCAAGTCATAGTCCACAGAGATGACATCCTGGTCTACTCTCCAACATTTGGAGAACACGTCGACCACGTTCGACAGGTCCTCCAGCACTTGCTTAAGCACAAACTGTATGCCAAAGGTGAAAAGTGTGAGTTTCTTTAAACCTCAATCTCATTTCTTGGCTATATCATTGGCGCATAGGGAGTAGCCATGGACCAGGGCAAGGTGGAGGCAGGAACCAAGGGGCCACAACCCACCTCAGTAAAGGACCTGCAACATTTCCTGGGATTTGCACATTTCTTTACATGGTTTATTTGTGCTTTCAACACTGTGCCCCTGCACTAACCGCACTGCTCAAAGGAGGACCACAGCAACTCAAAGATCCACAAAAACAGAGAGAGAGGTTTCACTCTGACACAGAAATAAAATACACAAAACACAGAGTACAAAAGAAAACTAAACCCAATACGGCCACAGCTGTGCCACCAGCCGCCGGACACCCAGGTATTGCCGCCAAACAGTCACTCACTTCAACCAGTTTTTGGTGGTCTACTTTACAAGACGTAGCCCAGTTTGAAGTTCAATGCGCCACCTGTCAGACAGCAAAAGTACCCAGACAGCATCAGGCCGGCCTCTTGCAACTCGTTCCAATTCCTCATCATTCCTGGACACACAACGCTGAGGACGTTGTTACAAATTTACCATGATCTCAAAGTAACAGCACCATCCTGACTGTTTTCGATTGTTTCTCTAAGTCCTGCAAGTCCAGTCTAAGTCCAGTTCAGTGTGTGAAGAAATAAACACATCGCCACTGGCCAGTCCACCTCTGTTGTCAATCAAACAAATAAAAAATAAAGACAAGGGATGAAGGGAGGTGAGGTTGGAGGGGAGGGGGGCGGTTAATGTCCGAGTTAATGTTCCAGCAGAGTGGACTGTACCATCAACAGTATACAGACTGTACCAATGGGTTTTATAAGTGTAGCGGTGCACTAAGAAAGATATTTAAAAGAAATATAAAACTTAGAGTTATGAGGCCGCCTATTACCCTACTAACAATCAAATATCAGCATTCTTACATCTGCATTAGCCTAGCTAGCAGTGTACAGCTTAGCGGGCTTTCTAGGGACCTTAAACTTACAGCTGGTTGTGGCTCTGTGGCGAAGGCTGTTGTTGATCCCATCTCAAATGTCTGGATAGCTGTTAGAACATCTCATCCAATGTTTTTGGCCAAAAGGTGGGACATGCCTTGAATCAGTATAGAAACACAGGCAATAACTCTGGCACAAATCAGTTCAGAGATAGAGCAAAATCAAGTTTTTTAATTTGGTAGGCCACTTCCGCTTAACTGTAAGTTAATTTGCATATAAACTAAACATTTAGCTCCAACCTAATCATTTAGTTAAAAAGTTAAATATTTAGCTCCAAACTAGATATTTCCCCTGCGACAGACTGGCGACCAGTCCAGGGGTGTACCCTGCCTTCGCCCATGAGTAGCCGGGTTAGGCTCCGGCAACCCCGTGACCCCGAAAGGGATAAAGCGGATTAGAAAATGAATGAATGAATGAACTAGATATTTAGGTAAAATTCTAAATATTTAGCTTGCAAACTAAATATATATTTATAAAAAAAATTAACTTAAAATTAAATATTTAGTTTGTATGTTAAATATATAATTTTTAAATAAATATTTGTTTTAAAATTAAATATTTAGCTTGCTTAATAAACATTTAGCTAGTAAATGTAACATTTATAAATACATGAATTAAAAGGTGAAAAAACACATGAAAAACGAAACCTATTTTTTTTTCTCATGAAACAGGCTAAATAACTAAAAATATTGCTGTTAAAATTTTACTACACCGATTTACAAACGGCACCCGATTTTTAACTTAAAATTAAATATTAAGCTTGCTAACTAAATATTTGGCTAGTAAATGTAACATTTATAAATACATGAATTAAAAGGTGAAAAAACACATTTGAAAAAGGAAACCAATCTTTTTTTCCAAAAATGACCAAAATATTGCTGTTAAAATTCTGCTGCACAAAATTCAGAAACGGCACCCCATTTACCTGATTATTTCTCCTTGTGTCCTGATCTTTGCCTGTTTTGACCACATCTTGCCTTGCCCTTGTCTGTTCCTGTTTACTATTAAAAACCATTGCACATGGATCCAAACCCCTCCGCCTCTTCGTTACAGAATCAAATCACCTGAAATTTTAAAAAGTAGTAGAAAGTGTCATTCTTGCGTATAATATACAGTAGGTCTGTGGAGATTGTTATAAAAAACATTTATCTGTTTCAAGTAATCATTAACCTTTCCATCAAAGATATAAATCCACCAGCAGGAAATTAGATTTAACTCTGATAACATGTTTGCACAACCCAGTGTGCCTCTCTGTTTAAGAGGGGAAGTGTGCACTCACCACAGCATGAAAGCTGTGCACTTTCTCTTCCTGTAAAACAGTCATGAACCCATGCAAAAACACTTCTGCTTTTGCTACAAGGTCATGTGTTAATGTGAAACCAACAGCACAGAAGGTTTTGGAGTCCAGACTCGGCTAATGCTCCGGACACTGAGCAGCCCTGTTTGGTGAAAATGTTGCGGCCGTGCTCTCTGCTCACCTTGGCCTTCTTCTCCTGCTGCTGCCCCGGCGTTGCTGATGTAGGCGACTTCGCTCCATGTATGCAGTTCTTCTACAGCTCCTGGCCTCCAAAAGGATTATCAGGGACACCGATCTGCCAGCGTTACAACAACCACTATCAATTTGCCACATTGTACAGTCGGCCTCGCCGCTCCCCGTGGTTCTCTGCCTACGGGTATTCAGTGCCTACAGGGAAAAGGCCGTCGTCTTCCTGGAAGTTTGAGCCTCAGGTGAGAGTGTTTGACTCCAAACATCATTTACTTTCATTTCATATACCTAAAATATTTCACTAAAGAAATGTAATGAATGTACAATGAACCTTTCTGAAACAACCATTTATTACAGATCAGGTTTTGCCTTGCCTTCATAAATATATTTTGCCTCAGTGGCTTTCAAGAAAAAAACAGAAAAAAGGAAATGAGACCCATTGTTTATCCATGATCTGCCAACTCTGCACAATGTCAAGAAATATGCAGTGACAGTATTTTAAGTCATTTAAAAAAGCTAGTAGTTGTAGTTTTAAACATGAACCATTTTATGGTTTTTATTTTGATTTTATGGAGGAAAATTGATTAACAACTGAGGGTCAGCAACTGAAAATGGTCAGTTAGAACCAACAAATACAGGAATTCCTTCATTCATAACCACTGCGCCACCGTGCATTCCACAGGAATAAAAAGATAAAATAAAGATGTGTTTTCTTTGATGCAATTTATCTTTTCAAAAGATTTTAAAATTATGGTTCTGATCATGGTTTATCACCGGTTCTGTTCATAATCTTTATGAATCTTTAATCAAAAATTCAAAATATGTACAATGAGACCATGAAGTAATTTATTAATCGAGCCCTCTTGATTTTTTTTCCTGCAAAACATTTATTTTACTCCTTTTTATGCAGGAAAAAAATAAAAAAGAATTGCTGGTTTTGGTAAAAAAAAGATTCATCTTTTTTAGTTGAGATCACCAGTGATGTAAAACTTGTTTTTTCTTAACAAAACGTTGATTTCAGAAGAAATTTTGAATTAAATGTTTACATTTTTAAGTTGAAACATACTTAATGGAATGGTGTTGAATTGTGTTGAAATATAAATCTAAATCCTCATTGTTCTCATACCATTCAGAAAATGTGTGACACAACAGACGTGAGTAATTTACACCTGATTATTTTGTAATAAATACAAATAATCTGAAAAACTTCACCTGCACTGTTCAGTACCAGATATATATTTCTCAGTCACACTGGTTGAAGTGTTAGATCAAGGTGCCCTGGATCCATTTGAGGTCAGTGAATCAGATCTAATTGGATCGTTCAAAATGAACCAATATTGATTATGAATTGGATGAGCAACCACAAATTGTGGTATGAATCGAATCATTGTTACAATGAAATGTTAAACCTCTAATATTAGCTCATTATTTTGTCCAACGCAAACAGCTGGCCCACCCAGAAGCTAATGGGAACATGATCCCCTTTCCACCTGGGCCCTTGGACCAGAACGTGGTGGAGAGCCAGGCAGTCAGCCTGGACTACATCAACTCAAGCTACACACGAGGCCATTTGAACCCCAGCCTGCACCACCACACCCACGAGGGCCGCTCCTCTACATTCACCCTCACCAACGTGGTTCCTCAGAAAGGCGGGTCCAACGATGGCCCCTGGGAGAATCTGGAGCAGATGGTCAACCAGACTTTAGCAGCTTACTGTCTCGGACAGGCCTTTGTTGTGACTGGTGTCATCCCGTACCGCAGCGATGAGCACTGGCTCAAAAATCGAGTGGCTGTGCCAGAATACATGTGGTCTGCATACTGCTGCCCAAAATACAATGACAGTCTTCCAAATCATCTGGAAACTCACTTTCCCACGTACGCAGCCATCGGCCGCAATGACCCCAACAGCACAGAGGAGATTGTTCCGGTCAACAAGACAGCAAAGAAACAGTTCAGAGGATACGATGTGAGAGAGATGCCTCTGGAAACACTTGAAATGTACCTGAGCGACAGGTTCAACACGGTCATCCGTGTTTTTTATAACCAGTGCACCACATCAGACTGATTTGGAAAAACAGTCCAAGGTTAAAGAGTTTGATGGGACACAATCCCCATGAGTACACTCTTCAAACAGATACTATGAGTTTTTGTACACAGACTGATTGTGTGTACATCAGACGTCATGAGTGTTCATCATCCCAGCAGAAATGCTGACAAGTGCCTTTTTTGCACGTCCAAGTTGAGTGTCAAAGCTTTGGCTGCAATTTCCAGGTCAGGTCTTGAGACTACTAGTTACTGTAAATTAATATTTCTCATCACAAATGGTCATGAAACTTTTGTGGGGGCATCATTGTTTCTGCATTCTCAATGCAAAAGCATTGTAAAGAAACCTTTTATTTTTTTACCCTGACAGGAAAGTCCTGAGATAAAAAACAAGAAAAAACTAACTAACTTTATTCACAAGTTTGAAATTCATGTCCTTAAGGTTAAATTTCTGCACGTGATATTCAAGTGCTACTCAAGTTTGAGACCCAGGTCCGGGCCCATCTTCCCCCTGACCTGCCTCCCATTGAATGAGTGTAAGGAACAACAGGAATTGCACAATCCGTGAAACAGAATTGTGATGTCACAAATAAGGAATTGTGGATTTAAACCTGGAATGTCCTTATTTGTTCTTTCCAGCTTCAGAAAGATACCTAAATGAGTGTGAGTAAATTCACTAAGGATTTTTTTTCAATGACAATGCCTTATTATATCGGAACCAAAAGCATTCCCACTAGGTCGCCTGATTATGCAAAAGAACCGCAAAAAAACATAAAAGAAATTGACATCCCTTGCAGCTCTGCAGCACCTACGGGGCCATAAGTCACACACAAGGCTCTATTCAGGGTTTGAATACAGAGACTGGATTAAAAATTGCATTAAAAAAACACTTTTACATTTTCACACAAACAGTGTTGGGTAACTCACTTTTAAAGAGTAATTGATTACTTTACTTTAGTTACTGGATGAAATTGTAACTAAATGACTTTACTCATTCCCCAATAAAAAAGTCATTCACTACTCATTACTTTACTTTTTTACACTCCTATACAAACTCTCAAGTTCTCAAAGCAAGCACAAACAAGATACCCTTGTAAAATTCCCACAGTAAAACCAGAGGCTATTCAATGGTAATCAGATTTTTTAGCACCACCTCATTCATTCTGAATATGAGAAATGTACATTGTATACTAGCCTACATAGTGTACAGACAGGTTGCTCATTGACACTAGGGCAGTGGAAGGCAGTTCACCTCCTGGACATTACTTGTGCTAAACTGAAATGTTTTTGTCTTTGTTTTCAACAAATTAGAAATTATTCTAACATCTCCAGTTGCAGAATGCCCCTAAGGAATTGTTAACATCCATTATTCTTCTCTTGTCATCTTAACTTTGACCAATCTCCAACTCTACATTAGCACGCATGCATCAATAACTTTTTTTTTTGTAGTTTCCATTTTGTTTCATTTAACCAAGAGATGATGTCCGAGTCAACTGTTTACACAAGTTGATTTTGTTTTATTAGTCACACGTTTCATTGCACCAAAATGTGAGTAATGGAGTCATGAAGGTTTCTGTAGTCTAGTCATTATAATTTAATTACTGAAATTTGAACTGTAATTTGTTACATTACTCCATTACTGACAAAGTAATTAAATTACAGTCTTTCATTACTTTGTAATTGATTACCCCAACACAAGATTGGCCCCAAGATTTGTCTGGTGTGGCCCCGGCCCCCGTTAAAGAATAACGGGGGCATAACTAACTGAAGCAAAAGAAAGAGGAATGCAGCAATGTGCAAAAGACAAAAATGCAGACAGCAAACAAAGGAAGCAACAATGACAATGTATCCAAAGGCGACAGAAAATAAAGAACAAATGTTTGCAAACAGGGGGCTGCACGGTGGCGCAGTGGTTAGCGCTCCTGCCTCACAGCAAGAAGGTTCCCGGTTCAAGTCCTGGCTGGGGGACCTTTCTGTGTGGAGTTTGCATGTTCTCCCCGTGCATGCGTGGGTTTTCTCCGGGGACTCCGGCTTCCTCCCACCGTCCAAAAACATGCTTCACAGGTTAATTGGTTAATCTACATTGTCCGTAGGTGTGAATGTGTGTCTGCATGGGTGTGTGATTGTGGCCCCTGCGACAGACTGGCGACCAGTGCAGGGGTGTCCCCTGCCTTCGCCCATGAGTAGCCGGGTTAGGCTCCGGCAACCCCGCGACCCCGAAAGGGATAAAGCGGATTGGAAAATGAATGAATGAATGTTTGCAAACAGTCGCTAACCTTTGGTTATTATCGCTTTGGTTCTGGGGGAAAGTGTGGCTGCAGGAACATGAAGCAATAACAAAGAACACCTCGTGGGTTTGTTTTTAGTATTTTGGCGCCCTCTTTTGGCTAAATTAAAGCAGCTTAGAAAATGTAAATTAGTTTTATTTAGATGGTTTTACTCTATGTTGATGACTTTTTAACACACATAATAACAAAACTCTGCATACACTATAGCAATAAAATGTTTTTCTTATATTGATTAGAAAACTTGTTGAGGCTGTGCATGATTGCATGCTTTTCTTCCCTGATTAAATTTGATCAATTCTATCTGTTGATAACTGCAAAGACTTTTGTTGCCCCACAGTGGTCAGTAGAATGAAGTGTTGTCTTTGTTTTGTGGCATGTTGGAGTTCAGCTACTGCAGCACGAAAAGATCCTCCTGGTAATTATGGGTGCCAGCCGTTATTGAACAGGTAAGCTTTGAAGAACATTTTCTTATTCACAATAATGACCTGGTAGGTGGAAAAATACACCTGTTCTAAAATGGACATAGTGCTGACCTGCTGCACAGAATGTTGTTGCCCCACAGCAACATTTCTGTTCTGAAAAGGGTAACAGAACTGGGCTCCAAATAGCATGAGTTGACAATTTCAATATAAAATCGGTTTAACTTAAATGAGCTTTTCTTAAATCATCTTAAGGTCTTTTTTTGACCACAAGACAAAGATTTGGAGAACTTTAATATGGGTTTGATTTGACACGGTAGTCTGTACAAATAAAGTTTTGTTGAAAGACTTTAGATATTAGGGGTGAAATATTAAAAACTTTAATTCCAGTAAATCACCAAAAAAGATTTTTCTTGATTCTAAAAGACTAACTATAAATTGACCTAAAATATTTTGGAGGGTTTTGATGATTTCTGCAAATAGACAGAGTCGACCTTTTTTTTTTTGTTTTGTTATTTTTTGTTGAATTCTTCACTCCCTTTATCTTCAGTGCTTTTTCTGGTGAAGCCTTGTCATAAATTCACTATATTCCATTTTTTCAAAACTTCAAAATGATCCCTGTTTATGAACTTTCTATGATAAGGAAGACGAAGCTTGTTAGGAAACAAACATGAAAACTTGACTTAATCTTCATTCAGTGTATTTCTTTTGACCACATCCATCCAAACTGTTTATCCGATGTATTCAGCATCATTTCAACATTTGTAAAGTTTTTTAGGTTCGCATTTCTGAACATCCAGGAATTCCAAGACCTGCAAAAGGCAGTTCCCTCAAAGACTACACTTGAAGTTTGACCTGACAGGTCAGCTGGGGTTCATTTTGAGACTCAAATGTTTTAAATCTGTTCTAAACAGTAAAACCAGGCTTTTGTTTACTTTTTTTTTTAAACCTAGTTTTGCTTAATGGTTTGTCTTCTGTAGAGGGAGTCATTTCATTGACCCAAAGAGCCATGATGGAAAGACTGATTGAAGAAATCAGACAGTTTGGTTGGTTAATGAGGTGAATCTTTCTCTATGTTGGACTAATTTAGGAAGATTCATTAGAAAAAAGTCAAACGTTTCAGGTTAAATCAAACAGACCGGTTTTCAGTTTTACATGTGATCAACTCATCAGCTTTAGGAGACTTTCAAAATCAGTATTTCATTTTTAACTGGAACAGAAAACATTGCTGAAAAGGCTGCTGGTTGGTTGCTGAGTTTAGAGTTATTTCTGAGGAAAGGCAGTTCCTGCAGTGATGGAGGACAGACCCGTCTTCTCTTCTATCCATTTGTTGTAATTGGTGACTCTGGAGTAAACACCAGGCCGGAGCTCTTCTGCACAGCCGTCCCCCCAGCTGACAACTCCAAAAAGAAAGAACTTCTCTGCTACTTCACACACCAGCGGGCCTCCTGAGTCGCCCTGTGAAGAAGACGAGCATCATTAAAGTCTGCGCGGCAGTTGAGGGATGCCCAGGTGTTTGCAGGTACCTTGCAGGCGTCCTGGCTCCAGTTGGGACTACTGGCACAAATCATATTATCTGTAATCATGTTTCCATAATAGTCCTCACGCCTACACACTTCATCAGCGAGAAAATTCACCTGCGCCTCTCTGAGGTACTGAGAGTTATACCAGAACTCTGAAGAGAAAAGGAGCAAAGGTTACGTTTGCACAGGTGCAGCTACGAGCATGCTGCAGCAGCTCCACTCAGAGCTCACCGTGTTTCTCTTTTCCAAAACCCGAAACCTGACAGGTGAAGCCGGGGTGCAGGGTCTGCTCAGGGGGTGGCAGGCAGACGGGCTTCACTGAAGCGCTCTCCTCAGCACATCTCCCATGCTTGGGCTTTAGCTTCACCAGAGCTGCAGCAAACACAGAACGTAATCACAGACTAGTTCAGAAAAGTTACTCATTTTTCCAGCAATATGATCAACTGTGCACTGACTCCTAAGAGTTACAAAAACATTCAAAAGCATGAAACTGAAGACCCTGATCTGTGTCTGTGGACAACTGAGCTGCATCAAACCCTTTGAGCTTCAGCTGCAACAAAACAATGAAATATCTGTACAGTTTATATCTCGTGTAAAAAAAAAAAAAAAAAAACATTAAAAATTACATTTGAAAGCCTAGACTGTTCTTAGGAAGCTCAATTTAGACATCTCAGATCCAAAAAACTTTAGACCATTTTCAAAGATTGCTTCTATTTCTAAAATCCTGGAGAAAGTGGTTGCTAACCAGCTACATTTTTATTTCATTTCATATTCAGATACTTTTCAATCAGACTTCAAGAAGAATCATTCCACAGAGACGGCTCTCCTAAGAGTTTCTAATGAAGAGCTCATGGCTGCTGACTCGGGCCACTTCACTGTCTTAGTGCTTTTAGACTTGAAATCTGCTTTGACACTGTACATCACAACATTTTAAGTGAACGTCTTCACAATGACTATGGCCTCTGTGGGTCAGTTTTAAATTGGTTTATCTCATATCTTATCGGAAGAACTCTCAGTGTTGCTCTGTAACTTTCATCCATCCATTTTCTAAACCCGTTTTGTCCCTTTGGGGCTGCAGGAGCCTAACCTGGTCACTCATGGGCACAGCCGTGGGGCAGGGCACACCCTGGACGACCTGTCAATAGAAAAAAATATCTTGTGGAGTTCCCCAGGGTTCTGTACTTGGTCCTACTTTATTTGTCTTTTAAATGATTCCTCTTGGGAGACTTATTTATCAGTTCAGCCACATCTCATTTCATTTCCATGCAGATGACATCCAGCTTTTCTATTCTTTCCCAGAAAATTATTGTTACAAACTACAAGATCTGCTGGATTGTTTATTGAGCATTAAAACATGGCTGTGTAATAAAAATCATTTACTCTTACAAACACCTCGGTTCTCTTCGCTCTTCTGTCTAGTCGAGTCTCAGAAACCTCGGGATGTTGTTCGACAAGTCCATGTCACTGGAAGGTCACTCAAAACAGATCTTAAAAAAAAAAACGTTTTTGTCGTCTGATGAATGTGGTAAATTTACATTTTTTTTTGTCTCGATCTGACCTGGAAACAATTATTCACGCATTTATTTCTTCTCTTTTAGATGACTGCAACTCTCTTTTTACCTGTTTTAACAAACGCTCCCTAAACCGTCTTCAGCTCGTCCAAAAACTCTGCAGCAAAGCTTTTAACAGGAACCAGTAAACGGCTACACATCACTCCTCTGTTGTCTGATCAACATCTATCTGATCTACATCTATCGCATTGATTTTAAAACTCTACTTTAACTTTTTAGAGTCTTGCATGGTCAAGCCCCCGGCGTACACCTCTGACCTTTTGAGCTGTTGTCCCGTTGTCGCTGGGTCAGATTGAGTCCGTCAAGTGTTTTAAATTCCAGGTCAAGATGTTTTTATTCAGGAGAGCTTTTAGTTGGTTTCAGTCCTTGTTTTATTATGCTTTAACTTTCACTTTGACTTTTAGTAGGCTGTGTAAATATTGAATTTTATTACCTTTCTGTGTTTTGGTTTTATTTTATTCCATCTTTTATACAGCACTTTGTGATTTCTTTCTGTGACATAAAGTCATTCTATTCTGTTATTCTATGGAAAATGGAAGACTACTTGGCAAAACTTTCTGCCCTCATTGGAGGGAGACTGGAATCCAATTGCTCTGGTTTTTCTGACCAAAAAGACCAAAGACTCTGATGATTTTTAAGGATGTTTCCAAAATGTGCACTAAAATATTTGTGGAACTTCACTTGTGTCAGTGGTGTCGGGTCACACTTTGTGTTATGTAGAAAAATAGATTGAAACCAATATCGTTGTTGTAGTTTCCATCACTGTTGTCGAATCCTTCATGTTTGAAGATTTCGGCCACTCTAAACATTTGCTCTGTGTCTGGGTTGCTCTCATTCAGGGCACTTTTTCCCAGAGTGACAGAGAAATGTCTGGATCTGCTTCGAGAGCTGAAACACAAATTCCCAGGAGAGGTTCAGTCACTTATTTCTCAGCACCTGCCGTGTCTGCAGTCTGCCCTTCTTACCTATCATGGAAGCAGTGGGCGGCTGTGAGGACCCAGCAGGCTGAGATCAGGCTGCCCCCGCAGCGGAAGACCTTTTTTTTGGATTTGCTATGCCAGAAAATAGCAGCCATCCATGGGTGGGATTCCACAGAAGTAATGGTTCCCCCTACAATCTTCATCTGCCTCCTTCTGGTGCGCCTGCCACATGTCGACTCTTCAGCTGTGAAATGAAACTGCAAATGTAATCAGAATACCGGGAAATGCGAAGGGAAATGTTTCCCACTCACTGGTTAAAGGCTGTGTTGGTTCTGGAGAAGCTTCAGACGCGACTGCAAATGAACGAACCTTTGTTTTTATTTTGGACTTGATTTTCACAGAACATGATATCCTACCAGAACTTTTAAAGTCCTGTACCTGAATCCATTCTTAAAAAAACAAAACTGTCAAGCAACCTTTTAAGTTCTGAAGTTCAGACAGCACCAGAATAAGATCTGACTGAGCATGTTATGAAACACTTACCGGGTAGAAAGCCACAGCGTGGAACATCACAGTATTCCCACTGCAGCTGATGGTTCTTCCAAACATAACACCACGGACGCCTTCTGAAGTGAAGATTTCTGCAGAAAAACACTGCATCCATCAGGAGCTAAATCCTAGCTAGCTCCAACAAGCTTATGTGTTTTGTTCATGTTTGAGCATGTCCAAACACAGACTCCTCAAAAACAATCATTTTCTAAACATCTGGGGAATCTGGATGGGATTTGTGACCATTTTCCTGTTTCCTGTGCATCCTTGTTTTCAACAGAACAGACTGTGACATACACGAGGATGACAGTAAATCCTTTCAGATCAATTATCACTATTTACATGGAAGCTCCAGGTTTGTTTATCCTGTTTTCTGAAGAGCAGTCTCTCAGTAAAAGCAGCTTTCTTAAGGAAAGTGACTCAGTAGAACTGTAAGCAGAACTGATAAACCTCTGGCAAAGTCAAAGTCAGCAGAAAACATTTGAGGTTTCTTTGAAGCTGCAAAGCAGTCTGACCCTGTTCTGACCCAAATGCTCTGACTTTCACAGCTTTGAGGGGTTTTATACCAGGAAGAGTGTTTTTAGCATGACATGCTGCTGGCTCCCTCCTGGATTCTGAAGTGCTTTCTGAGCAGCCTGAATCATGAAAGTCCAGCATATGTCCAGCATATGATTGAAATGTCACTTCATTTCCAGCTTTTCTGTAGATTGAAGGATATGTTATGCAGATCAAATGGTTCCTTTCAACCAGCAGGAGCTTACCTGCAGTAGTTGTGCCTCCCTGAGTTAAGATCAGATGATAAGAAGCGCCTCCTGGTTTCTGGGTCCCACTCTGCACAAGCCTGTCCGTTGGCTGTTTCAGACACTCTGCCTTTATAGTACAGTCCAATGCCCTCATAGCAGTCGTTTTTGACCTCTACAAAAACACTGAAGGTGATGCCCAGATTCAGTGTGAGAAAAGTGAATCAATTGTGGTCTGGGTGTAAAAACCTGTTTCACAGTGGATCCCATCGAAACCCTCAGGACAAACACAAAACAAATGTTCCCCCGTGATCAAAGAAGGAACCGATGAGCCCCCATTTAGACAGAGCCCGCCTGCAAAATGAAAATGAATAATGCCATGCTCAGAGTTCTACAGAGCTGAAATATCTGCTGTGAAACTTACCAAAACCTTCAGAGGAGAAGAATGGGTTTGAAAATCTGCCCCAGATGTTGGGTTTCCACAGGCTCTGAAATATGTAAAACAATAAAAAGAAAAATGGTCTGTAAGGACACAAAAACTACAGTAAAAATAACCACTCTTACTGTCTCCACTCCTGACAGGACAATAAGCATGCACATGAAAGCACCACTGCTTCTTCTAGCTGTCATGTTTCTTCAGGGCTTGTAATCCAAATACTCTCTGCGTGAATGGGCTTGCACAGAAAAATGTGATTCCTCTTTAGGGTTCTTTGGTTTGAGCTGGGAGGAGACTTCTTCCTGACTGGTTGACAGTGGGGAAGCAGCTGGCTGGCAGGCCCACTGGATTTGGATGAAAACATTTCTTCAGAACAAAACGATGAGGGGTTTTCCATACCCAACAACTCCTTCATGTCCTAAACTGAATGTCAGTCTGTAGAGAGTCAGTATACAGTAAACCCTGGAGAGTAGTGGCCCACGAAACCAAAGTAACAAACCACAAAAAATGTGGACATGAAAATAGCAGGAACTTTAAAATGATAGCCATTGGGCACAAGGAACAGGCACAAAGTTTGATACGTTTTCATTTTTCTTTTACAAAATACAGTTTTTGGTGTTTTACAATTTTGTTTAATTCAAAGAAATGAAGCATGCAAAACATCCATCCATCTTTTGAACTTGCTGAGTCCCTTTTCGGGTCATGTTTGTAGACTGTGCCCAGAGAAAGCCCACACATGCACGAGGACAACATGCAAACTCCACACAGAAAGAACCTAGCTGGGATTTGGCACAGGGTCTTGTTGACCCCAGTGAGACTGCTAACCGCTACACCACCGTGCAACCTTGCTTTTGGAAAAAAAAAAATTTGGTGGGGAAGAACTTCAATAGAGGAGGCGCTAGCATCTAGTTAAAAGTCTTGTCCCGCCCTCCCCCTTTTGTTCCCAAAGGCACCTTGGGGAAGAAAGGTGAATGAAGCGACTTTAAACGTGTCATGGAAGTTAGCGCCCTCACCTCACAACAAAAAGGCCCTGGTTCGAGTCCCAGCTGGATCCTCTGTGTGGAGTTTGCCTGTTCTCCTCATGCACGCCCGGGTTTTCTCAAGGGACTCCGGCTTCCTCCCACAGTCCAAAAGCATGCTTTGTAGGTTGACTGGTTACTCTAAAATAAGTGTGCCTGGGAGTGATTGTGTGCCCAAGCGACAGACTGGCGTCCTGGGGTGTACCCCGCCCTTGCCCTACAGAAGCTGGGACAGGCTCTGGCAACCCCGTGACCTCAACAAGGATTTAGTGGGTAAATAAATGGATAGATAAAGAAGGTTTTGAATGAAAACAAATTGTAAAAGCATCAATTTACAAAAGCACTTTTTCTGTCAATCATTCAATGCCAGAATCTGGCTGTTTCTGTTTGTTTTTTTGATTATTATCATTATTATTATTATTCTTTCCCTAAAAATGACGTCAAGTTTAGAGAAAGCTTACTGATAATGAATATGAAGAAATTGACATGAAATGTTCATCTCATGTTGGAAACGGTTTTTACACAGAAGTATCTGGAAGGTTTGCTGATTTGACTGTAAACAAACACTGAGAGAGTTCTGTCCCTCTTTATTATACCAGCAATTGCGACTGCACGTCTGGCAGTGGTGCATTATGGGACACTAAGTTTTTGTTTTAGTGTTTTGGTTGTTGAGGGTCACATTTGTTTGGATAATTGCTTTGTTTGCTGTGATGTTTGGTTGTTTTTTTTTTCATTCCAAGCACGTGGTTTTCACATAGAGGTAAAGACACTCTGTCTTTACAATATTGTGTGAATTTGTTCTGTCAGTAAGGACTGTAATGGTGTTTCTCAGTGGAACTTGTTTCCCTTTATTTCCACTTTAATAATGGTTGCTGTTAAAGAATCAACATTTCATGACGTATCCTTCAGGTTGACTTTCTACTCCTTGAACCCAAAGGGACTCTATAATGCGGGATAATCCAGAGGCCTGGATTTTAACATTTGAATCCATTGCTTTGTCATTTTTTAAATTTCCCTCACAGTACTTCATTCCACCATTTTTAAAATGACAAATAGTTCAAACACATTCCATTGTGGTCTATATTTGCCAATCTAGTGAACATTGATGCTTGCTCACTGGTTTTTGCACAGAAATTTCCATGGCACTGGAGTTTGGAATGGTAGATTTGGACTCCTAAAGCTGAAGGTGCATTAATCAGGTCTGGAGATAAATGGGTTGAAGAAAGAGAAAAAAGTTCCGTTTACAACCATTCTGTAAAAGAGACAACAAGAAATGAATGCTGTTAACACACTGTTAATGAATGACAAGGAAAATACAAATCCTGAACAGATTAAAAGAGAAGTCTTCCTGTTTTACTGTAAACTGTACTTCTCTTCACATTCATCCCAGGGTGCTGCTGATGCCACTTTCATTTTAGAAAAGAAGATTTAGTTTTCAAAGTGGAAGTGAACTTTAAAAAATGATGTGAAGCAGAGAAAGCTCTAAAAAGCTCAGCTGTGGATAAATCTTTGATGTTCTGAATATTAACCTCTTCTGGAAACACCTGAAAGAACTGGTATTCGTTATGATAGTTGCTAGGATGACCCTCCTTGTATTTGGATAAAATCTCGCCATGTTCATATTGTCCAGACTTTTTAAGACAAACTTCTTCTTGAAGGCCGCCATTCCTCTGTGAAGAGCAATGCTGTAAACCATATTTCCATCTTGTTTTTGTTTCTTTTGAGCTGTTCTGTTGTTTTCAGTGCCCAACTTTGTCTCTGTCCATGGTCTGAAATGTTGGGAATATGTATTACAATGATTTTTGCTTTACTGTTTTTTATTTATTAAAAATTAGAAGACAGCGAGCAGCAGCCGACCCCAACTATGTGTGCCGCCCACAGAGAGAGGATAGCAGGAGCAAAGCACGGAGGAGGAAGGCTTGCTCAGACGATGAGGGAGAAACCAAAAAGAGGAAACTGTGAAGCATCTGAACCTGCAGAGCCCAGTTGACAGGAGCACAGCGAAGTCAAGAAGCAGATCAGCAAAAGCAAAGATGTCCAGAAAGACCCATACAGGACAGTCATACCATTGACTCAATGACACTGACTCATACCAATGACTGATAAAATCTGTCTATGGTCAAGACTGACAACAGCAGGCTCTTTAAATAAACACCAGCTACATCCAACCTGATCCAGCGTTAAATCAAAGAAAATTCCCCTTTGTTTATTAGTAAAATATGATTTAATAGATATTAATAAATGAAAATTAATCCATTTAATATATATTAAATAACACCTGACCTGACATGATATTTCTGTGTTCAGAAGAATTGGAAGCCGAATATGAACAGCTGGAGAAGTTGGGTAAGGAAGGCCACGGAGGTGTTTTGAACAGCTTTCATGACCCTGACGACCTGCAGGTAAGCGCTTCTCATGCAGCTGCAGTGAATGAGCTTCAGGCTTTCATGAGAAAACACATCAAAAATATTCATTCATAGCTTGATTTTAGATTGCTGTTCTTCATTTGGTCTCCGTTAAATGACAGTGTCATCTGAAATGTCTGAGTCTTTCATGGGTCATTCCACCTTCATTTTTTAAGCAGAGATGTTTGTGTCCATAGAGTAAAAGGCGTATGCTTCTATAGCACAGTCTACTGCTTTTCTACCTTCATTGAAGGCCCAAAGCACTTTACAGTCACTGACCTATTCCCCCATTCACACACACACATTCACACACTGATGGTGGCTCAGCTGCCAAACCCTGGCACCAACCTTCAATCAGAGGCAATGTGGCGTTCAGTGTCTTGCCCAAGGACACTTTGACACATGGGCGGGCAAGGCGGGAATTGAACCTGCAGCCCTTTAATCACAGGCCGACTGCCCTTTCCACTGCACCACGGCTGCCCCAAGTAAATAAGGTACGCTCAGAAATGTCAAAGTTCAAAGAAAGTGGAGGTAAGTGTGAGTCGTGCAGCCCTGCAGAAGGCTCTGCTCTGGATGTGTGGTTCTCCTCCTCATCCTCTGCAGTGATTCTCCAGGATGAAGATGGACAGTGGCTTTCACAGAGATGCTGAAGTTCAGTCTGCTGAAAAAGCAACCCTTGTGGTTCTGCTGGACTGATCTGGACGAAGAGATCGTTATTGTTATGGAGAGATACGGAGGTTTATGTCCAAAGTGAAGGAAGAGGAAGTTGAGCTCGGCCTTTGCTCACATTCTCTTGTTGTTCCAGAACCTTCCTGAAGTTTTGACTGAAATCTATCTGAACATGTGAGTTAGGTGCTTAAGTTAGATGAGTTAAGTTTGCAAAGTTTAGAAAGAAGAGTAAAACAGACCCTGTACTGGATATATCTAAAAACATGACAGCAGGTCATCATGTTGTGTTGTGCTATTTTATTGAGAGCATGAATGAAGGAATTCATTCAAATTGGTTGGATATGAGCAAATATAAAGTTATATTTAATTAGCTGCATTTAATGCACAAATTGAGTTTGGATTAACTAAACGTTACAAGTAAAGGCTAACAAAGCCTGAGCCTTACTCGTCAAATATTATTGTGCATGTTTAATAAAGTTGTCTTAGCCTTAAAACATGTCATTAACAATGTTCTATATCATCCCTTTGTCAGTTCATGTTTTTCTTAGTCTTTTTCTCTCTTTCTTCAAAATTAGCCACCCGAGGGTTTTGTCCTTTTCATTTTATTGCGCTAATAAAAATAAACAGGTTAACATCCAGACACCAACTACCGCTGAGCATCCCATCAGCTCAGCCTCAGACTGAACCAATACTTTTTACAATTTGTTTGAGAGATTGGAATTGAGTTTTTTAATAAGACATCAATGGTGAATGCAATCTGTAATTTGGTTTAATTTGTAGTAGTTTGAGCTTGAGATGAGCGTTAGACTGAAAAATACAACCAATTCCCTGGTTCACCAAGCCTCAGGTGAATTACGCCCCCTCGCATTTTTTTTTTTTTTTTTTTTTGACTGGTTCTGTTCCACAGTGAACCGCAATGAGGTGAGGGCGCCAGTTCCAGTGTCGTGCAGCAGAGGGCGCACCAACAAATACTGCATATGTCAATGGTCATACCTGACACAACAGGTGTGAAAACTCCCTTCTGTGTTCTACAATGATGTCATCACCACGTGTTTTGGTCAATCTGAATCTAACATCAAGAAAAAAAGCAGATTTGGCAGGAAAAAGACATTAAAGTAAATATGTACATACAAGGCCGGAACTCACGTTGTTTGGATCCTGCTCTGACTGTGCTGCCTTCAGGAATTCACGGAATGATGACCACGTCACTGTGTCAAATCAAATCAAACTTTATTTTTAAAAAGTGCAGTAAATATGTTTTCAGCACTATTTGGGGCTTTGTTTTATTTTTGGCTCAGTTTTCTAAATAGTTATTAGGCTCAATATTTTCTTTCGATCCAGAGCATATATATTTGTCCCATTAAAAAAATTGTGTCGAAAAAACGTTTTAGGATTTATTAAACCCATTTCAGTTTGGTCGAGTTTTAATAAGATTTCATATCCAATTATTAATTTTTATATTTGGTTAAATCTAGGAATTAAAAGAACTTTACATTGTTGCTAAATTATGTTCAAAATGTTGTAGCTATCAAATAAAAAAATCCGAGCATTCCATGAACGCATCCTGAGCTCAGACTGCTGTGAGCGGGGGATGCGGGGAGCTGATCCACGCAGACGCGGATCAAGCACGCGCGAAGGAGGCGGCGGGTAAAGATGGGAAACTCCGACACCAAACTGAACTTCCGAAAAGCGGTGATCCAGCTGACCACCAAAACACAGGTCTGTTGGTGCTTTAGTCCGGAACCCAAACGCGTCAGGTGCATTTAAGGACACGTCCGCACAGCTATGCGTTTAAATGAAGCCAGCGGAGGGAAAGGGAAGAGTACCAGATGGTGACACGGAGCGCGGAACGCACGAAAGTTTGACCGTCAGTCCGGGTTTCCCACCTCTGAACGCTTCCCGGCGCCTGGAACCAGCTGCTGGATAATTAGGAATACAAACCAGAGGGTTTTCTCCCTTTAGTTGGTGTGGCTAAACTTAAAGTAAACGACACTAAGTGACATTCAGCTAAAGAAAGGCTTGTGTTTTTGTGCATTCTGGGTTTTTTTCCTAGAATATGAATGTCTTCTGAAATACTTAAAGAGCAAGTTCGTTTTGATGACTGCGTTACATTTTTGCCAAGCAAATGAAAGAGAAAAGACTGAAAGTAATACAAAGTTTTAATATTTAAAACTTAGTATAAATATCACGATTATCATGGGACATTTAATTAGCTGTCCCTCTAATCTTTAGGTTTAAGATTTGAAATGAGGACATGCATGCGTGTACTCATTGGATCACACAAAGAAAGACAATAAAGTTAGATTGATTGCAGTTGAAGGTGAGTCTGCAGCAGCTGATCCTGTGTGAAACCCTCCCAGCTGTGGACTGTCATGTCAGTCTGCTTCCTGTCCTGCAGCCTGTGGAGGCCACTGATGATGCATTCTGGGACCAGTTCTGGACCAGCGCCATTTCTGCGCAGGATGTCTTTGCCTTAGTGCCCGCAGCGGAAATAAGAGCTGTTAGAGAGGAGTCTCCGTCCAACCTGGCAACCCTCTGCTTTAAGGTACATTGCAAGTGGACGAGCTGCGTTTGATTTTCCAGCTTCATGCGTTTTAGGAAATCCCTCAAAGGTTGGCCTTCGTGTCTGCTTTTTGAATAACATTTTCAAGGAAAACTGAATGTTTATCCCTTCTTAACTTCCCATAAATCATAGCATTTTCCTTTTGAATTCTTTGAATAGCAGTTGATCTGTTTTCTTTTCATGTTAAAATAAACTAGACAGTTGGAATTGATGAAATGAGCTTCTGATTTTCTGTACAATTCTTATTTCAAAAAGGACTTCTTATGTATTTTTATCACCTCGGTTTGTATTCTGAACTTTTGCAGGAACTCACTTTTTTTTTTTTTTTTTTTTTTTTAACAATCCTTCTTGCCAATAATGGAAAACATAACAGTATTCATTACCAGTATCCAATACAGTTATGGTCCCAGTGGCAGCACCTCCAGGTACAAGAAGGCTGCAAAAACGATTTAAAAACAGGCTGAAAATAGTTCCATGACTAGAAACATGAATGTTTTTTTAACCTGTCAGGTTTAAAACTGGCATGTTTTACTCCTGACCAAACACTGCAGAACAGCAAGATGTTAGTGAAAACATTTGGATCAGCTCTGAACGTCTTCAGTTTTCATTCATCTGAATGGATCCATGACCAGCCGGCGCTCAGCCGTGTCAGCTCTCTGGTTCCACTGAAGAAGCAGCGTTAAGGTTGGAGACAGCAGTAGATGAAGGAATGCAGATGTTTGCTCTTCTCACACAAGTTACAAGCCAACTGTCACAGAAGCTGCCCCGAAGACAAAAAAGACGTGACGCGTATGGGTCAAAGCTGTACCGCCTGATGGCACTGAACATTATACATCATTCTAGATAGTTCTGCAACTCAACCATGTGCTTTCTAAAAGAAAATGACAAGTCTCTGTAGTTGTTGAAAGAATCACAAACTAAATGCAACAGCAGCACAAGGTGTGCGATACACTGAGATCACCTGATCCACTGTTCTGTAGAAAGTCACTGTCAAGTTTGGGAATAATTTACCATTATAGTCCAAGGTTTATATGTTTTTTATTTGGCATTTTTTCACATTTTCTATGTAGTTGAGTTGCCATTTAGGGTTTCATAAAACGGAAAAGTTCTAGTGTAAATGATTCATGAAATAATTATTTCAACTTAGTTTTTCATGCCAATGACTTGAATGAAATTGGACTTTTAACACTTTATCTCTGCAATGCAAAGAGCGTTTTCTAGAGATAAAATATTCTTCTACTCATTTAGAACAGTTAAGGTGTTCCACTTGTGCTGGTCTTTTGTGTTGCTTTGTCGTACATTTGAAGACAGAACTAAAGAAATTCTTTTAGCTTTGAGAAGTTTTGGCAGAGTTCAGTCTCTGCAGCGTTTCCTGTGCTCTCACAGGCTGTGGAGAAGCTGGTCCAGTGTGTGGACTCTGGCTGTCCCTCAGAAAAGGAGCACCAGATTGTGATGAACTGCAGCCGCCTGCTCACCCGGATCCTGCCCTACATTTTTGAGGATGCAGACTGGAGGGGTTTCTTCTGGTCCACCATCCCAGGAGCCAGCAGAGGGGGGGTATGAGTGCAACACAGTCACAGCATGTTTGGGTTTACCCAGTGAGCATGAACAGAGCCTCTCGTGCTGTTACGAGGTTTGTGAGAAAGGAAGCAATCGTCCTCCTAAAGTGATGCCTGAATGCTTTGATTAAGTTTGTCTTCATGGAAGGAAAGTTGGTTTAGGTGAAAATGTTTGAGGTTAATTTAACTTACCTAATACAAACTGTTAGTTAGGTTCAAACCACCAGTTCTTTAGACCTGTGGTATAAAAGAAGAGTCACTATCCAAAGCCAGACCCCCCCCATCTGCCGGGTTTCTGGTTACTTGGTCGACAGGGAGCTCAGGACGAACACTGGTCAAATTGTAGCTCGTTGCCAGTGATTGGATTAAGGAGAGATTGAATGTCTGCTAATGAAAATGGGGTGGTTGAGTCAGGACTCGGAGCAGAAGCAGGTGGAGCGGTCTGATGGGACCATCACACAGACCTCACTGTTGCTCCTGCACAGCTTTTAGTCCTAACTTGTGAAAACAAACACATTTGTTCATTTCTTTTGTTAGAGAAGAGCAGTTAAGTTTTTTTTATGTCATTAAAGTAGTTTTAATAACATATTGTGTTCCTGAGAATCTGATTCTCTTAACACTATCATTGCTAGTAGAAGAATTCAATTCATTGAGTTTTGGCAATAATATTCCTTAACATGCTGAATTCTCTGGTAACATTTGGTCAACAAACTCTCTCATAATGACAGAAATATTAACATCAAGTGTCCCTGTCATTCTTTCAGGACTCGAAGGAAGACATTTTCTGCATCTTCACATCATATCTAAAAACCGTCAAACTTTGATTAAATGAAAACAAATTAAAAAAAATCTGAAAAGTGTTCTTGGATGACACTTTTTAAATTAAAAACAACACTTATTAAAACTGAGGATTGTTAGCAAACTCACATCAGTCCTAAAAGACGTGAAAAAACATAAGGAAAAATATTGTAAAGTTAGGGTGTAATGATTCAGTCTCTCAACAAATCGATTCAGATCATCATTTGTAGTTGAGGATCTGATTCTCTGACCTAAACTGAATCCAGGACAACTTTATCAAAACTTCAACCAGTGTGACTCAGAGATAAATATCTGCTACTGAACAGTGCAGCTGAAGTTTTTCAGATTATTTGTATTTCTTTCAAGATAATCAACTGTAAATTAAATATGTGTACAAACAAACAAGTGTACAAGTAAACAAGCTTGAATGTCAAATCCGTTCACATTTTAGTTTGATAAAGTTCAGCCCACTGTTGTGTTTCTACATCAGAATCCAAAGGAACATTATTAGGACATTCTAGCACACTGTATGCTCACATGACTTTGTAAATTCAGTGTTTCCGCACATTGAACTGGAATGATGGTTGATCCGTTTTGTGCTGGATCACGTGTGTTGTTCGCTGTGATGGACTTGGTTGCTTTTACACTATAGTAACATAAAGTAGTGAAATAAACCTACCATGTGTCAATCCAAATGGCATTTTCCAATATCAATTATAATCAATTAAATTTATTTTGAAATGATTTTTTAATAGTTTAGGTCGATTCTATTAAGAACTTGCCTCATACAGATCGATCTGGTTAGATAAATCTATTCATTGATTCACTGATACACCCCTACTGTTAAGTATAACCATTTTGGTTACAATTTAACGAACAGGATTATCTATTAGAGACAGCAAAGGCCATTCTTTGTTTTATCTTTTACTGTTGTAGTTTTTTAATCATCAAACACAAATCAATCTTCAGTGGTTTTAGTTTAGCAGGAAGCTTGACTGGCTCTTCTCTGTTAGTTTTCTGAAAGTCTGTCTAGATGGACTCCAGTCACTTCCAGAACTGTTCTGTAATCTGAACAATAATCCCAAAGACATTGGGTGGGACTCAGATTAAGAGTTCAGCTGCAATTCAAGGCTCAGACTGTCACTGCATCAAATTCTAAATGAGGTCCAGTCGACATAAAGAAAAATGGTCTGTGAAGATGCTTTGCAAGAAACCAAACGTATCCATAAATACACATTTTTGTTTCAGTGTTTGGATGAAAGCGTTGATGAGAATGAAGCTCGGCCATTGGCTGAATCCCTGCTGCTGGCCATCGCTGACCTCCTCTTTTGTCCAGATTTTACAGTTCAGAGCCACAAGAAGAACAGCACGGTCAGTGTTTAACCTTGTTGTGTTGTGCTCGTGTACAAGGATTTTTCATGTTGGTTTACATTTCTGTGGAATACTTGAAAGCAAAAGGCTCTGTTCTGCACTGATTACAGGATCATTCTGTCTTCCACATCGTTTAGTTTAAGATTTAAAAAGTCACAGGTGAAGCTGAACATCCAAGTCTGCCAGCCCAGCAGCAGCAGCAGCAGTAATGCTGTTATCTCCGTCACGGTCGTAGCTCCAGTTAATGAGTGACTCCAAGAGAGGGTGAAGTCGGCTGTGTTTGAACAGGATCTGCAAACACTTCAATGCCTGGGAGGTGATCTGTGCTACACACTGATCACTTCTCCCCTCTTGGTGCCTCCCATGGAACCTGCTGGCTGCCGGCTGCTTGTTCAAATTGCCTCTGTGACCCATGGAGCATGTCACATACGTGCACAGAGGAGACCGTTTGATAAGGTGTTTTTGTGGAATGTGTTATTGGTAAAGGAAAAGATCATTTGTGAAAAGTTTTGCTGTCACTGGTATGAAGTTCTGCCATGCAGAAACCACGATGCTGTACTACAACCACATTCAGAAGATAGGATTGGCTTGATAAGATGGCTGTGATCACGACTGACCTTTAATGTGACCTTTTGCTGACAGTTCACTGCAGAGGAACGTCAGCAGCACCTCTTCTCAAAGCTGTAGTTCCACACTCGGGTGTCACATGCAGATATCCTCAGTAGAGGGCTTAGCTGTTTCCACTTCATGATGGCATGCCGTCTAAATAAATGGAAACTCCTTTAGCAGTGGCTCTTTTTAAACAGTTATGAATGAGGGTTTCAAATGTGCCCTTGATAATTGTAAAATATGGTGATTAACCATGTTATAATTTGTAAGGTAAATTCAGATTGCTCACCTTGTTACTGGCAGACGCGAGTCTAGATGTGGCATTGTTAAACACTGCAGATGTGAAAAGACTAATACATTTTAAAGTGACGGCAAAATACTTGGATTCCCTGCTGATTTTAGTCATTTGGCAGTCATTAAGTTAACACATTCCCTGCAGCTGGCTACTGGGGCTGAACATTTTATGAGCAATTGAATAAAATAAATCCACTTTTCAAAATTTTGGAGGTACTTCCATGTCATAGCTGATGAGTCATTCCTTTTTGCAAAAATCTTCCTGAACGTTCTATGGATTGCCATGAAATCTGCAGGCTGGCGAGTTCAGTGTAGGACCTTTGCATGCTGCTTCTTCAGCCCCTGCTTTGTAGCCTTGGCTGTTTGCTCACATTCACTGTTTTGCAGTGTTACCTCATGATCAGTCATCAATATGGATTATTTCAAGAAGGAAGTAAAGCAGAGCGAACCTGGTAGAGACTAGAGTAGAAAACAGGAGACAGACTTTAAAGCTTAAACTGACTGACCACTGCTGCACCCCGGAAAACCTCAAATGAAAAACCTTTTGAGCAGATGACGCTTTTCGTGAGGTCTCATCAGGGAAGACTGTCAATCAGATCTCCTTTGAATCCTCCTGATGCGAAGAAAAAACAGGAGGATCTTCAGGTGCTGCCAGGTCAGATTTTAGTCTTGCACTTGTAATGTGTCACCTATGGTTCCTGCTGCTTTTGGATCTATGAGATCCTACCATTTGATCCTGGGTGGATTCCTCATGTTCTCATGAAACTTTGAGCTTCTTGCATAGAGAGCCAGACTGAAGAGGTTTTTCAGTAATTTAGTTCCCCAACCCTTGTGATCCTCTCGCCAAGCTGCGTGGCAATGTTTTAGCCCTCATAGCTCGTCCTCTGATCAGAAAATTGCTGGTTCGATTCCCACATTTCCCACCCATGTATTGAAGTGTCCTTGGGCAAGACA
>BSAI01000012.1:4025783-4041902 GCA_036245035.1 Adrianichthys oophorus
ATTGCTACATAGAGCTACAGCTAATGTTTTAGCCTTATTGCTAAATAGAGCTACAGCTAATGTTTTAGCTTTACTGCTACATAGAGCTACAGCTAGGTCTCCAGGTCTGTGCGGCCAAGAATCAAATTCAGTAATGGCTGGACATATTTAAAAAGTTACGTGGGAATAGACACTTTCTATTATTTTCTGTTGGCTTCATTGAGACAGACCAGACGAAACCTTAAAAAAAGAGTTCTGAACAAAAAAGATGCTCTGTGGTTCAAACAAAACCTTAAAATAAAACTGAACAGAAGTTTGAGCAGCACTGACTCATCTGGTCTTTGATTCTCTTGGTGGTGTTTTCAGGACGGAGCTGTTGAAGCTGCTTTTGACTTGTTTCTCTGAAGCCATGTACCTCCCTCCCTCTTCTGAAAGCAAAGTCATCAACCCCTGGGTGGCCTTCTTCTGCTCAGCAGAAAACAGGTGAGAAGGTGACAAGAAGATGCATTTCCAGAAAAAAACATTTTGGTTCCTATTTTATAGAAACTTAGTTTAAAGTTCCACTCTAACCATATTTTTTTTCTTTGGTGAAATCGTTACAATTAATATTTTATTCATAATTTTGCAGTTTTTAGCCAAAATCAAAAAGACTTTGCTGGTTTTTTTAAGACATATTTTATGTCCAGTTCATTATAAATACATTTCTGGTTTTTGAGCAGGACTTTTGACTCTGAGTAACACCCCCACCCCCTGCCGCTGGTGGTTCTGTCTCCTCACCCAAAAATAATGGCGAGCAATATTGGATTAATCCAGCCGTACAGTTTTACCCAGAGGCAAATACGGACAAGGAAAATGAATGTGTGCAAGGGGGTGGAGGAGCAGAGTGGAAAACAGAGGCTTTAGTATGCCCAATTCAGTAACTGTGTCATTAGTCTGAGCTTTTTCAAGCAACTGGTTTCTGATCCAACACGATCTCAATTAAGAAATACTCAAACACAGTTTTACACTTAAATTATTTCATATAGGCCCTCTGTTGCTTCATGAACATGTTAAGAACACAAAAAGGCCATTTTCATTGGATTGGGTGTTTTAATGTTAAGCTTATGATAAATTATAAAATGTTATAGATGTGACCTTTCATAAAATATTTTTCCACAGAAGAAAAAGAAAAACTGCAGTTCAGAGAAATACTGTATTTATTTTACAATGGTGTATTTTAATTGGGAGAGAAAGAGAGATGCACATTTAGAATAAGTGTCTGTCTGTGGGTGTTGTTTATTTATTTAACCTTTATTTATCCAGGCAAGACCGCTTACATAAAAAACATCTTCTTTTCAACCGTGGCCTGGAAAAAGGCAAGACCTTTTGAGAAATGAAAATAAAAAGTTACAGGAGCAGTGTTGGGAAAGTTACTTTAAAAAAGTAATTGATTACTTTACTTAGTTACTGGATCAATATTGGAATTAAACTACATTACTCATTACATTTTTAAAAAAAAGAAATTCACTACTCATTAATTTACTTTTTTTCCACTCATATACAATTCTCAAGGGAAGAACAGCTAACACAAACAAGATCCTCTTGCCTTTATTTAACAGGGCTCCTTTGTTTCAAAACGACGTCTGTGGTTAAATACAGGTAAATAAATAAATGCAATAAAATAAAAAATATTTTAAAGCAATAACCTTGTGCAAGGTATGAACATGGTTCAAAAGATAACCTGGCTTCATTTGAATTCAGTCCACAGTGTGAAAAATGACACAAAAATAAGTTACATGTATATGCCCCTGCTCAAAGTCAGATGTGGAAAATACTGTTTTGTCTGTATTCATGTCTATCAAATCTGAAACTAAATCAGTCTTTTGAAAACACAAAGAACTATTAAATTCTTCCATGTTCACTTTGGCTTACTTCATGAATTCCATTACAATGAGTTATAATGAAAGTTCCGAGTCTCTGTCTGCCTTTTGTGCACAGTTCTGCAAGTCTACAGAACCATGCAGGAACTATAGGTACTGCTGCGCAGCAGAAAAAGAACACATGCTTTAAATTCACTCTAATAATAAACAGTTCTGACAATAAATTTTACTGAATCATCTGACGTGTGCATTTTGAAGGATTAATAAAACACATAAGGTCTCTTAATTTAGTGTCATGTCAGGAGTGTTTCAAAACAAGTTTGTTTTACTATTAGAAGATCACCTCATAAAAAATATACTTAAATATGATAAAATGTAATTAACAAACTCATTATTGATACACAATAAGACAAAAATCAGGCTACTTTGAAGCTCCATGCCAAGCTTCTGGTGAAACATTTTAACACAAGAACATTTTAACAAACAGAAAAACTCTAACTCATGACTACAATTCCAGAACGTTGACTGAGCACACCCCTTCCCCTCCCCGCACGTTGCATGCACCGCGACTCAAAGGCTCTGTCCTCTTTTCTTTTTTCATGGAGATACTCCTGTGAATCCGGTGTTCTCATGTAACATTTGCATCTGAAGATAGAAGAATGAGCTTGTTTGCGCTTTCATGTGAACGTATAAAACTCAGGAGAGGGAGGGAAAAAAGAACAAAATAAAGAACAGTTCCCAGAGGACCACGAGCCCATTCCCATCGTTCATGTTAGTGAGCCGTTCAAAAGATTCAGTTCATTTGTGAATGTCACAACTCTAGTAAGACAGGGTGTATTAATATAGAAAAACGACTCCCAGGAAGGGTTAGGGTTAGGCTCGTCTTTCACACCAAAGCGCGGCTAACAGTCACATCAGTACACAGAGCGGGTCTCTGCTCTGCAGGGATCACAAGACTTCTTGCAGCATCTCTTTTGGTCTCATTTTTGAGCCAGTTTGGAAATCACCTTGACTGCAACAATGACGGCATGTCTGTACTTTAATCAATCCCCGACTCTGTGTGCACATGCATGGACATATGCGCCAGTTACGCTGTTTTGTTTAATTTAACCAAAAGAAAATGTCAGAACCTACAAAACCAAAGTAACGAGGGCTTCATCGTCCAGTAATTGTAATTAATTTTAAAAATTTAAACTGTAATTCATTAAATTACTCCATTCCGTAATTAACGTAAGTAATTAAATTACAGTAATTCATTACTTTGTAATCAGTAGCTCCCAACACATAGACAATTCTGATAAAGAATCAGGATAAAACAAGACAATAACTAATTCAATTTAATTAAAAGAATTAACATATTAAGATAATTAGAATCATAAAATGGGCTGCACGGTGGTGCAGTGGTTAGCGCTCTTGCCTCACAGCAAGAAGGTTCCCGGTTCAAGTCCCGGCTGGGGGTCCTGAGGATGTGAGTGTGCATGGGTGTGTGATTGTGGCCCCTGCAACAGACTGGCGACCAGTCCAGGGGTGTACCCTGCCTTCGCCCATGAGTAGCCGGGTTAGGCTCCGGGCAACCCTTTGACCCCAAAAGCGGTTTGGAAAATGAATGAATTAAATATATTTAATAATATTTTGGCTAATTTATTATCTGTGTGTAGGTTTTTCACATTGTATTGATCTTTTAATATATTAATGAGAGTATCATAAAACTAGGTTACAGAATTTTTCCTTAAAGTGAGTATTAAGATTCCTTTTTAAATGCTGTCTCTGAAACAAAAGGGTCCACTTTAAGGGTTTTTGTAAACTATTCCATTCTCTGAGTGCTGCAGACTGAAAGGATAATGAACCCGATTTAGTGACTGTTAAGTGAATCAGTTTTGCAGAGCTTGTGTTTTACATGGGAGAGAAAGTGTGCAAAAGCTGGCTCGAATAAGGAGCAAAACGCCAAGGAGAGTTTTGTAAATTAATAGCAACCAGTGAAGGTTACATCGTGTTAATAAGGAAGTCTGATTTAGTGGAGTGGAAGACACAGTGGTGGGTTTTGAAGGGAGCATTCATTTGTTATCAGAGCGTTTGTTTGGTGTGGCCGTTGTGCTAAATTTAACAGGTTGGATATCTGCTAGGTCATAACAGGGAAAGTATTGCCATATGAAAAAAGCATTTCTATGGTGAAGATGAAATTTATAATGGGTCTATAAATGAGTGTTTTTTCTTTTGTCTTTTTACATTTGTAAAATGCTAACTTTACCCTCACAGAGTTTTCCCCATGTCTCCATTATATTGATGTTCATCATGATGTTGTCTGCTTATGGAGATCTTTGGTAAAATGTGATTTAAAAAAAAATAATTATTGGAGACTGTTTTTTTTTTTTTATTGAAACTGTATCTTCAATCGATCACGAGCGGATACACGTCTTCAGCTCTTCTCATCTTCGTTGTTTTCAAGCGACATTAGTCTTGAATTATCACATAATTACTGCAAAAAAGTAGTAATTCTGCAATAAAGAGAGCTGAACATGAACAGAAGAAAAACCAACACACTTCTGACCTTGCAGACCTCAGAATTGCGCTTACCGACATCCAAGCTAAGCTAACACCTCAGATGCTACTCGTGGAAGAGATCTGGCAGGACAAAGGACCTCCTGGAGAGAAGAGTGAATGACATGGATCAACAATTAAAAATGAATTCTATCATTCTCACAGGATTTAATTCAACCCCTAGCTAGGCCTGGTGCAGATAACGTTAGCACAGCAGCTAGTGGAGCTGTTGGTGCTGCAGGTGAGAGCTTGGAGAGTCAAGTTGAAACATTTTTCACGTCTAAATAAATTTCCTTGGATTTAAACACTGTCAAGATCTGCCAACCGGTACTCAGAAGAAAGGAGTCAGATAAACCAGTGATTATTGTAAGGTGTTTTAGATCAAAAGCACAAGATGGCTCTGATGAAGCAAAGGAAACACCTGAGAGGTGTTTATTTAAATGACCATCTAACTAAATGGAATGCTACACTGGCAAAGCACACTAGGCTCTTAAAGCGACGTAAGCAGATCCAAAACACCTGGGTGCTGAATTCCAGGATCTACGTGAAACCACCCTGTCCACTGGACGTCCAAAGTACTGGTCATGAACAGCATGAAAGACTTTGAGATGTGTGTGATCGCGGACATCTGAGCCTTCAATTGAAGCAAAATTAGAGTCAAATATGACTTCAAGAAAATATGGCTGGATCTACAGCTATCTCTAAGGTCAACCTCGACCCTGATTTTCAGCAGCAATTTCTGTCCTGCAGCTCAACTTGCTTGCTGTGATATCAGCTGAAGGATGGACCTGACAAAGTCTGCAGTCATAACAACAAGGAGAACTTTATAAACGCCGTTCTGACCAGAAGGACAGCTGTAAATCAGGCAGCAGAAGGAATACCATATTGGACAAAGGCTCTAACTAAACATGTCACTTGACTTGGTTCCCTAAAGTGGGATTCATGATAAATGATGTTTCTAATGAAAATAATTTGCACATATTTTTTATTTTTGACACTGATTTATATAAATGACTTCTTTGATTTATGAAACTCGATCTATGTAAAGAATGTATCTAATTAGAGAAAAGAATAATTATAATCTGCATCTATTTTTTGGATGTTTGATACTTGCTTTATTGCTGACTTTTCTAGTTAAAAAAGTGAAATTTTTAATTAAAAATGTTTTTGGATGTGTGTAATTTGTGTCACTGATTTGTTTTTCTAATATAAAATAATCCTGAATGCACTTATTTTTGAATTTTGATCATTGATCTGCTTATGCTATTATCTAGTTTAAGCTTATTTAAGTTATTTCTACTTGCATAGCCATGTGATTTGCTGTTACTTATTGGATTCTTGACCTAAATCTGTGTTGGTAAAGTATAAATATCTGATCATAAGTTACCAACCAGATGTTAATAATTCATGTAAGGAAAATGGTATGGTCGAGCCGAGGGGGGATTATATAAATTGGCTTCCTCCCACTCCCTTTCAAGCAAACTATCATTTGATGCCTAGTTATCCTGTGTTTGACATGTTTTTGTAGATGTAAAGCTCTTTTGATTGTTACATATGTATTATTCTTGCCTGAATCCTTGAAATAAAGCATTTCAAATAAAAAAAAAAATCAAAATTAGTATATAAAATACATTGTGCACAGTAGAAACCAGTGCGCACCTTTAGAGTCAAATTACAGTGAATCGCCGTAAACTGTGCTCGTCCTCATTGACTTTCACAGCTTTGTCTGACTGTTTCCCTGCTGCAGACACACCCTGCCTCTCTTCACATCCCTGCTTAACGTGGTGTGCGGCTATGACCCTGTGGGTTACGGCATCCCATACAACCACCTGCTGTTCTCTGACTCCCGTGAGCAGCTGGTGGAGCAGGCGCTCCAGATCCTGGTGGTCACTCTGGAGCATGAGGCTGGGTCTGCTGCAAGTGCCGCCCTTCAGGCTCTGGACACCTCCGCATCACCCACAGCTGAAGAAGAAGAAGAAGAAGAGAAAGGGGTATTTTCAAGGGGAAAAAGAAATCAAATAGATGGTTCATAACAAACGTCTAACTGAGTTGTTCTGTTTTCAGCCAGCTGGACCTGAAAACCTTTTTGTGAATTACCTCTCCAGGATCCACAGAGAAGAGGTTCTGTCAAGTGCAGTCATCAGCTTTAGCAGTGCGCAGTGGTGTGTTGTGTGATGTTTTGTCAAGATCTGCTCTCCTTTATCATCAGGACTTTAACTTCATCCTCAGAGGTCTAACTCAGCTGCTCAACAACCCTCTGATTCAAACCTACCTACCTCAATCCACCAAGAAGATCCAGTTCCACCAGGAGCTGCTGATCCTTTTCTGGAAGTTCTGCGACTTTAACAAGGTTAAACAGATGATCAGTGCTTGCATACAGATGAGTTGTTAATTTGTTTCTGTATAAAAACCTACTAAACTTAAATGTACATTTGAGTTTAGAGACAGACTTTGAGGTTTCTGCTCTGTTGCCTCGTGACTGTTTGGTTTGTATCTTTAGACTGCAGAGGATTTACTTGTTTTTAATGGGATCTCGTCCTCCTCAACATCCCCTCATATTCATTCATGGTTGTTCGTTACCTATCCAATCCTTGTTTTTCAGCTTCTCATCTCACTTGGCTTTTGGTGACAAACTACAAACACCATAGAAAACAGAGTTTTAGGAAGGATATTTAAAAGTTTGTGGCCATTCTTTTATTTTTCAGAGCAGTGGGGTTTGGATTTCATGTCGCTAGAGTTGTAGAATTGTGTGTACGTTCAAAATGCACACAACAAATTGTGCCAGATTAATATAATTGAAATATAACCACCATAGTTACAGTAAGAGCACCACCCCTGTCTCAAATGGTGTCAAACATTTTTTTTGTGTCTGAAAATGTTGACTATGATGTAGTTGATGACCTATTGATATCAGAATTATATTCTAACATTTTGTGCCGTCAAGTGTGTGAACTGCAGGCAAATCAAGCAGGAAATAAACACAAAGCATATTCAAATTACATAAACTTATTTTATTGCAAGTATTTAGAGAAGCTTAGTTTAGCAGTTTAATGTCTGGAACTGAAACCTTGAACAGGTTTGAGCCAACCTAAAGGCTAGCCTATTAAGCCTGTTAGCCTCATTTCAAGAATGCAGTTTATGCCCCTGAAACGAAGCGGAGGATGGTTGCTTCTGCAAAGTCTATTAATTTCTTATAATGGACACCTCAAAGGGTTTTATCCCAGTTATACCATGGTCACTTATAAAAGAAGTAGCAATAAATCAATTATTAGTTCTTTAATCTTGTCATTTACAATGTTTAAATCATTTTTCCCATGAAGCGAACTATTTAATAAGCAATACAATGTGTAGTCATGGTAATGGTTATTAAACTGGTGTATGAGGACTAACCAGCGCAGTAAAGTGGTGTTCAGATGTTGAAACAAAAGTTTGTTTCAAAGAAACAAAGTCCACATGTTTTATTGAAGAAAAATCTACCATTAACTCTGATCATTGAACTTTATTTATCACTAATAAAATTATTTACAAACACATATTCACTCTGTATCAATCAGTAAGGTAAACAACAGAAAATCAACAACAATTTCAAGTTGAGGCCAACATTGCTGTTGATGGTAAAATGTGACAGAGATCCTGTCATGTCCATTATAGAGACATTTGAAGGACAGAGATCGTTCTACTGCCTTGCTGATCAACTGTGGAAAAACATCTGTTCACTTTTGTTCCAAGTTTCTGTTCCTCAAATAACCAACTGGCATTTAAGCCAGCACAATAATACAGAACATTCATTCATTCATTCATTTTCCAATCCGCTTTATCCCTTTCGGGGTCACGGGGTTGCCGGAGCCTAACCTGGCTACTCATGGGCGAAGGCAGGGTACACCCCTGGACTGGTCGCCAGTCTGTCGCAGGAATACAGAACATATACAGTATTATTTTAAACCACATCTGCAAACTTTAGAAATGTAGTATCTTTGGTGAAATGCTGAATTGACAATTACCATAGCATCTTCTGGTTGTTTTGGGTTGTACAAAACTGAGCAGCCTGATATTTTCTCTACTTCTATGTTTTAGAAATTCCTGTTCTTTGTTCTAAAGAGCAGCGATGTTTTGGAGATGCTTGTTCCAATTCTTTTCTTCCTGAATGACGCAAGAGCCGATCAGTGTGAGTGAAATGCCAGCAAGTTTATTTGTAAAACCTCTTCTACTGCTCTGATTGTATGAATAGCTTTTTTTTTTTTATTTCTGGGTGTAGCTCGAGTGGGTCTGGTGCACATCGGTGTTTTCATCCTCCTGCTGCTGAGTGGAGAAAGAAACTTTGGTGTTCGCCTCAACAAGCCCTACACACTTCGTGTCCCTATGGACATTCCTGTTTTCACAGGGACCCATGCTGACCTGCTCATAGTGGTGAGATTGCTCAAAAGGAAACTAGAGAACTGCTTTGATAAGAATGATACATATACAGACTAATTCAAGCAGTTTTGACTTTCGGTTCCCAAAATAACTGCTTTACTATTCAGATCTTTCACAAAGTCATCACTTGTGGACACCAGCGACTCCATCCTCTGTTTGACTGCTTGCTCACCGTCATTGTGAACAGTAAGCGTCACAGTTGAAGTTCCGCCTCCTGCTGGAGAAATGGGTCAACTGCTGTACTATTCTGTGTCTCCATATCTACCTTAACGTTTTGTGTCCCACAGTTTCCCCTTATCTAAAAAGCCTGTCCATGGTGGCAGCCAACAAGTTGCTCCACCTGCTGGAGGCCTTCTCCACACCGTGGTTCCTTCTCTCTACTCCCCAGCATCACCACTTGGTCTTCTTCCTTCTGGAGGTTTTCAACAATATCATCCAGTACCAGTTTGATGGTATGGGCAACTGTGGACTCTAGCAGGCCAATGCTTATTCAGAATGCCAAAGTCAATACCAGATCCTTTCTGTCAGGTAACTCCAACCTGGTGTACACCATCATCCGTAAGCGTAACATTTTCCACCAGCTAGCCAACCTGCCAACTGACAAGGCATCTATTCAGAACGCCTTGCAGAAGAAAAAGTCTGGGATTTCCAGGGTCAACTCTGCAGACAGTGAAGCCATGGAAGACTCCAAGCCGCCTGCACCTGCAGAGCCTGGAACGCTCAAAGCCAGTTTGGAGGCCACTCCAGGTAAGAAATTGTTTTTTATTATAACTCCCAAACTACAGGGACAGATGGAGGTTAAAGACAACAACTTCTCAGAGCTGTGTAATTTGGAGGAGCAGCATATTTGTGTTTGCTGGAGTGAAAAATCTCCACTTTTAAAAAAGAAGGTTGTCTGAAACTGCTAAGATCATTAACCAACAAAGCATAAAACTTTTGTTCCTGTTCCTGAGCCAGCAATGGCTCAGCCATTTAAACAAGAACATTTTTTAGCTAATAGTGTATTTAACCCAGTCGAGTTGTACTGTAGCACATATTTAAAAAGTGTGCTTTCAGCAAATGAAATGCAGTTTCATTCAAAAATGATTTCCACTTGTAAAACAAAAATGTTTTGCTGGTTTAAATAAAAATGTGTGAGAAAAGCAAACGATGCTTCAGATTCTATAAAGTAATGGAGAATGATCTAATCAATACAAAATACTCTAAGCATGTTCAAATCAGACGAATAAGCCTAAAAATGTGAAGGAGACTAAAAAATTGACTGAAAAGGATCAAAAGTGTAATTTATTATTTACAACTATTTGTTGAAAAACTGTCTTAGAGGCAAACATTTGTCTTTAGATCTTTTGTAAAAGAAAAAGACAGACACAGGTCCAGCAAAGTAGTGCTACTTCAGCAGTTTGTAACCGGAAATATCTCTGCATTTCTGTGTGATCTGGTCATGACAGGATGCAGGAATGCCAATGCTGGACAGAATGAAAAAGGAAAACGTTGCACAAAGGTTGTGGGTGTTAGCTTTAGAAATCAGGCAGTTTCCTGAAACTGAGGTCTGCAGTTTCACATTGTTCAGGTGCTGTTACTTTGTCTAAAACAGGCCATTCTTTCCATTTGTGAGGCTGACAGGCTTTATAGCACATCTTCATTACAGAATATAGATGCGCCAAACTGTGAAACGACAGGAAACACTGAAGAAACAAATATACAAATGGTATCCATCCAATCATTTTCTATAGCTGCTTTTTCCTGTTTGGGATGGCTGGAGTCTATCCCAGCAATGAAGGGCGAGAGCGTGATCACACTGGACAGTTCTCCACTTCACCACCACACACTCACATTCACACCTTCATTCACAACAACTCAGTCAAATACACAAGTTGCAATAATAAGAACAAAATAAAGAAATAGATAAATAAATAAATACAGATAATGATAAGTAGTGTACATGGACATTGCATAACAGCACGTGTTTTATTTTATCTAAGCTGCTTCCCCTCTCCATACACATTTCTTGAGAAGACAAAGGAGGAGCATCCCTTTTGTAGTAGACTGAGAAGGTCATCAGGAAGATAATTAAGAAGCGGTTGCCAAATCCGGTAAAAATCATCGTCATTCCCTCTCAAGGAGGCACTAAGATGTTCCATGGGAAGAACTTGGAAAATTTCTTTGTACCATTGGGTAGCTGTGGGAGCCTTCTCCTTGATCCACTGCAGAAGAACCCATCGTCTTGCCAGGGGTAAGAGTTTTTTCAATAAAATCAGCTGTGTAGCAGTTACAGATAGCTGCTTTGGAGGTATATTCAGAAGGAACAAGACCAGATCTAGTTTTATTGTTTTGAGCAGTATTGAACTAAATTCTTTCGTAACGTTTTTTCAGAATTTAGATATTAGTGGACATGACAAGAAGCAATAATAATAGGTTCCTGTCTGCTTTTTACATTTGATGCATATGTTGGAAACCCGGGGGTTGATCTTGTTCAAAAAGTAAGGAGTACATTGTAGTCTGTGTAATATTTTGTAATGGTTTTCCCTCTGCCTGTTGCTTAAAAATAATTTATTTAAGGATTCAAAAGCATTCCACCACTGCCACTCCACCATTCCAAGATCTTTTTTCCCACAGTGCTTTAGCTCTAGAGTCTACAAAACTGTCATACAAAAGCACCTTTCCAAAAACAAATAAGAGAAATGAACTTCTTGTTAACAGCCGACAAACTAAGGTCCAGCAGGAAACCTTCAATCTGATTTTTAATTGATCGAGCCAGTGGGAGTAACCATAATGATTTTACAAAATGCCTGGCCTGAAGAAAACCAAAAAACTGGCAGCGTGGGATCCCGTACTTGATTTGAAGTTGTAGGAACAACATAATATTTCCATTGTCAAATAAATCAGCCACAAATTTTAATCCTTTTGAGTGCCAATCATTGAAGATACCCAACCAGGGGGGAAAGCTTTATTGTGAATTAATGGCTGTAATTTAAATTTTCTGATAGCAAACTTAGAAGGGAGTAGGGGGCACAGCTCCAGGCAACCATGAGGTTCCCCTGGGTTAAAGAAATGTCCAAGCCAACCATGTACTATTCTGGCATGACAAGCCCAGTTGTAGTGGAGAAAGTTGGGGAGTGCTAGGCCTCCTTTGTTCACCGACAGCTGTTAAGTCCTTATTTTTAGTCGTGGTTTCTTGCCATGCCACCCAAACTGAGATATATATCTTTGGATATCTGAGATATCCAATCTGTTGATCCCCAGTGGTAACATTTGCATTGGATAAAGGAGTCTAAGAAGGACGTTCATCTTGATTAAGATGATCCTACCCATGCATGACAGAGGAAGGTCAAACCACCTAATTAAATAATTCTTGACTGATTTGACAGTAGTTACAAAATTTAGTTTATATAGATCCTTAATTGAGGCTGAAACTCTAATCCCCAGGTAAATGAAACCGGAGAGTGACCATTTGAATGGGAATTCAACCAGGGTCGTATGGTCTCCAAAGTTGCCAAGAGGGAGCGCCTCTGATTCCTGAAAGTTGATTTTTTTTATCCTGAGATCTATATAAAAGATGAATCCAGTTTATAAAACCTGTACTCAGCCCAAATCTGCATAGCTAGCTAACAAATAAAGGTGACCTGGTTTAAGAAATCTTAGAGAAAGGAACCAGACGACGCCATGTGCATGAACTATCATTTTACCAGCAACAGCGATGATCTTGAAGTGCTCTCAAGGTTATGAACAAGAGGCTGCATGTAGCAGAAACTAAAATAAAAAGTGCAAGCACATATATATAATGTATACACACATACAACTACATGAAGTCACATATAAGCATTTTCATAGAATTTGAGATATACTTCAAGGAGAAACCTGACAAGTGATTAGATCACCTTCAAGTTGTGAGTGTTTCTCAGTTGTGGATAAAGATTTGCCAAATTATGCAAGAAAGAGAGGAGAAAAAAATAGATAACTTCACAAACTTGTTGGATCCTCTTCTGCAGCATCTAGTCCAAACTGTTTCAAATTTGTGATCCGACTCGTTGTGGTGTACCACGAGGGTGGCTGGAAAGCGCATGTTGAAGCAAATCCCCTTGCTGATCAAAGATTGGCACACTATGTTGAAAGCTCGGCGTCTCTCTCGCACCGCCACAGAAATATCCTGCTGGATGTAGATCCGATGCCAATCGTGTTCCAGTGTGAGTTTCTTTCGGAGCGCTGTCAGTATCCTCAGTTTATCCCTCAGATTGTTGAGTTTATTGATCACCGGGCGAGGACACTCACCCCGAGGTCCCAAGCGGTGTTCACGGTCGATCTTGATGCGGGACTTAATCACGAGGCTGATCCAGGCCAAGTATGGTGTGCAGCGAAAAAAGGGGTTGGTTTCCCTCTGTGCCCTCTTTCAGATTGAGGATGCGGATATTGTCACATCTATTCCGGTTTTCCATTTCGTCCAAGCTAGCCTCCATCTCTTTGATTTTCTTCTCAGTTTTGGTAACTTTTTCCTCCAGGACAGACAGCGTGTCCTCCATACCAGACACGCGGTGCTCTGCCTCTGCAATTCGCTTAGAGTGGCTCTCCAGGGTGGCTGAGAACCTGTCGAAGGTCTTAGAAAGCTTAGAAATTTGTCCTCCAACATTTTTAGAGACCTCACGTATCAGGACAGAAGTGTCCATGAGTGATGGAGGCTCTGTATTGTCCGCCGGAGAGAAAGCTGCTACACCTAGCGGCATATTAGCAGAAGACGCTAGCATCGTTTTCTGTGCCTGTATTTTGGTTTGTTTCGACATTTTAAAGTTAAAACTGCTTGTCAGGCAACCAGAGTAACTCAAGAGTATCAGGCTATTCAATATGCTAAAGAGGGCATATAAAGCCAAAGTAAAGAGCAACCCAAGATTAAAGTGGGAGCGGGAGCATGACAAAAACACGTCTCTCAGTCAGCCATTGTCATGTGGTCCTCAACTTTGATCATTTTAAAGTAACTAAATATTTGCTGCAAGGGCCTTTAAATTTTTTTAACTAAAACACATGACAGAAAATACAATTCAGAAACCAGACAACCCTGAAGCTGCAGAACAAATGAACAAAGCTTGTAGAACAATAATACAACTCAAAAGCAAAGCAACAGAGAAATACAGACGCATACTGTACCTACATACTTCATGGGGATTCTTCCTGTTAACATGATGTTGTTTTTTACAGGAATTGATAAGATTACAGAGAAGTCTCAGGTGAGCAAAGATGGGACGATGGTTACTGTGCCACACTCCCAGTCACCCTGTGACAGCAGCACCGTCAACGGAGCCAGCGACACAGAGTCCAATTCTGAGAGAGATCCGGAGGTAAACGCACGCCTCACTGCACCCCTCTCTGTCTGCTTCAACTTCAGCTTTTCTCTGTTGTCAGGCCTACCGCACTCCGTCCGACACTTCCGGGAGTCGATTGTCCAGTGTCTCTTCAGTGTCAGTCTGGAGTGCTAGTCCGGACTGGGTGAGAATGGGGTTGCTTTCATCTGAACTTTGGTTCTGTGTGACCTTTTACTATCATTACTTTTTCCTGCTTGTTCTCAGCTGCTGTCATGGAAAACCAGGCTTCCCCTTCAGACTATTATGAGGCTGCTCCAAGTGTTAGTCCCACAGGTGGAGAAGATCTGCATAGATAAGTAAGAAGACGTGGCATCCTTATCTACATTTATTATTATTTTTTGACACAAAACCCTCCCTAAAAAGATGATACCGAAGTAGAATGCACTGGTCTACCTTTGTGCCACTCGTTTCAGCCTGCTCTCAATAAACTTTAATAGTAACAAAGGAATTATTGCTTTAGATAGTATGCTGTAAAATATTCATTGCAAAAGTTTGATTTGCATTGGAAACCTTTGTTTAGGCTTTCCTTTGTTAATTAAAATCGATGTGTGAATGATGTCCGGATAATAATGTAAAAAAGGTCAAACAAAATCCCAGATGGAAAAGTGTTACATTAAAGCCTAATGTGGACTATTGTGGACAAAACCTCATGGATATTCACACAAACGCCAATCAGGTCAAAAAACAATAGACTGATCTCATCACAGAATTCAAGATAATGTGAGAATGTTTTTTTTCTCATCAGGGGTTTAACAGATGAATCAGAAATCCTTCAATTCCTGCGGCATGGCACACTTGTGGGCCTCCTACCTGTCCCCCACCCCATTCTCATCAGGAAGTACCAAGCCAACGCAGGCACAGCCATGTGGTTCCGGACCTACATGTGGGGTGTCATTTACTTACGGTACACAAATGCCCTGTACAGCTTTTAATCAGTTCACCTGCTATAGAGCTGTTTGTTGCGATTTTCTTCGGACGACTGATCTAATCCTTTTTTGTTTTCATAGAAACGTGGATCCTCCAATCTGGTACGACACAGACATAAGACTGTTTGAGATCCAGAGGATTTAGTGAAGCTGCTGATAAGAATCTGGTCTTTGAGTTTTGACTTCACACACTATGACAAGCTTAGCAGGTTAATCTCCATCGCGCCTGGACTGATGAATGACTGTAAATGTAAAGGAGCTGGCTTCTATAAAGATGAAGAATGTCTGTGTGACCATTTCTGATCAGCACATGTGGAGCCTTTGTGACTAAATTAAACTTAACATCCTCATGAAATTTACTGGAGATGAATCTTTACTTTATGTCAGGACACTAAAAAGAAGTAAAGGATTTTTCTTCTGTGACAGCCACTCTCCAACATCTTCATGCATGGACACTTACACACTAATTCACTTAGAAGGGAAATAATACAGCCATGCTCAGGTTTGACTTTTTGGTGTTTTCTACCATCTTCAGTCTAATTTAAGGGTGTATTCAGACTGGACACATTTGATTCGATTAAAGTGAACCAGAGTTAGTTTCCCCTAATAATCTGGAACATATTTTCTCTCTGAATACACCCAAGCGCTGGTCCAGGACCAGGAACTGCTCTAGGACCCATCTTTCGAAGTGGAACTAACAGGACAAGTGTAAAACAACAATTGCCCTGTTACCAAAGAGGAAAAAGGGTCCAACTGCTGACTTGTTAGCATGTTGAGTACATTTCAATATGTTGAGGGACATGTTGTCCCTCTTACCACTCCTCTATGGGGGAGCGGGAGAGATTCCAGGTGGATCCTCTCTGCTCTTTTTTCAGGCCTGGACCTTGTCTCTGGCTCGTCTTACACCCCTAGCTGCCCCACAGTTTCATCTGGATGAAGCCCATCTGTTGTTAATTCATACATGTAGTTGTTAATTCATACATGCAGTTGTTAATTCATACATGTAGTTGTTAATTCATACATGCAGTTGTTAATTCATACATGTAGTTGTTA
>BSAI01000012.1:4041912-4120092 GCA_036245035.1 Adrianichthys oophorus
ATACATGCAGTTGTTAATTCATACATGCAGTTGTTAATTCATACATGTAGTTAATTCATACATGTAGTTGTTAATTCATACATGTAGTTGTTAATTCATACATGCAGTTGTTAATTCATACATGCAGTTGTTAATTCATACATGCAGTTGTTAATTCATACATGTAGTTGTTAATTCATACATGCAGTTGTTAATTCATACATGTAGTTGTTAATTCATGCATGTAGTTGTTAATTCATGCATGTAGTTGTTAATTCATGCATGTAGTTGTTAATTCATACATGTAGTTGTTAATTCATACATGTAGTTAATTCATACATGTCCTGTGGCGACAGGTGCGCGATGACGTAGCAGGTGTGGAATTACTGGTAGCTGCAGTTGCAAACCTGCACACAGCCGGCTCTGGACTCTGGTCATCTTCCAATGACCGAAGCAGCAACAGAACCTGGCAACATTCTGAGCGACTGAGCAGCCCTATTTAGAATTGCACTGCTCTTCCCTATAGTGGGGAAAGGTCTAAAAAAAATGGCCTAAACATTGCCAGCTAACCCCAGCTGGCGGAAATCCCATACAGCAGTTGAAATAAGAAATATACAAAGGTGACCAGGCTAACTGTAGCAACACAGAATGTTCGTACACTACTAGACAATACGAATGATGCTAAACCGGAAAGAAGGACTGTCATTGTTGAAAGAGAACCCAAGCGCTATAGCATCAACATTGCAGCACTTTCAGAAACTAGGTTTGCTGATGGAGGACAACTCACTGAAAAGGCAGCAGGCTATGCTTTTTTTCTGGAGTGAGCATAAAGAAGAAAGACGTGAATATGGAGCGGGCTTTGTGATCAAGTCCAACTTAGTGAGGAACCTTGAAAGTGTCCCGAAAGTCAATGAAAGACTCACGGTCATGCAGCTCCCAAACTCAGACATAAGTACGCAAAAGATTAGTGCATATTCACTCACTGTGACCTTTACCTGATGGGGTAAAGGGCAAATTTTATGAAGAACTAGATTCACTGATATCATCCGTCCCTAGAACAGATTTGATTTGATTTGTTTATTTATTTCAAGCATAAGTTGTACAATACACAAAAATAATCACATAAAATTATCAAACTCATTATTAAGACAATGAAATGCATTGAGAGGAAAGAAAGAAAAGGAAAAAAACAAAAAAGAAACCAATGAAAATGTACAAACAACGCACTTAAATCACATTTGTAACATTTGTTAGGTATAGTGATTAATAACTGAAGTCCAATAGAGCTTGATCAATTGCTTGAAAAGGAGTGGGAAGAAGCGAATTTATATAATCCCACCCCTACATAGTTAAACTCTTCTTATCTTCATATTGTGAAATTAGAATTTCTTTATACATTTTCTTGAATTTTTGGATGTTTGAACATTGAGTTCATTACTTAACCCGTTCCAAAGTTTAGAGCCACACACAGACGCACAAAAACTTTTTTTTGTGGTTCTTATCAATTTGATCTTGAAGTTCCAACATCCCCTCAGTTTATAACCTCCTTCATTTTCTAAGTTTTTGGATATTCAGTGGTAATGATAAGAGATAAGATATTCAGATAAGTTACTTATACTTGGGGGGCTTTAATGCCAGAGTCAGGTCTGACTATTCAGGACTCCCTGAATGTCTGAAAAGCAGTAAAAGCAAAAACAAAGCCACAGAAATAGTCTAGAAGCAATCGGTCTGGATCCCAGTGGCCACTAAAACACTAACGTGGTCCAGTTAGACAAACACCCAGTTCCCACTTGCTACTGTTGTTCTGGATATCAAACATTTCCCATCTACCCCAGCAGTTATGGAGTTCCGAAGGAAGGCAGAGAAATGTGAAAAAACAAATCCTCCTGGCTGCCATGCTGGCCTTCATCTGCACTGTGTTGTGGTCTTTAGCTCTGTCAGCTTAACGGACCTTGGACTCGCCTCATCCTGCCTGCATTACTGCCACACAAACACACACGCTTCTGTACATCAGATGATTGTGGGATTAGAATTTGAGTTCAGGTAAGAGTGGTTGGGATTTTTTGTTGGTTTTTGTGGTCCTGGGAATGGTGTACACTTCTTGAGGCTCACTATGCTTCAAAGTCTTCTGAGTTTTTTGTGAACTGTTACAAAAACATGGTCGCTTAATGTCTAAAATATGTGATAAACAAAGGAATAAACTTTATCTTTTAATTATATTTAAAGAAATGTTTCATATTTTGGTTAAAGCCTGAGTTTGTGATTGCAGGTGTCATTCTATAGAGTAACTGACATTGTCTGATTCATGAAGTACAAAAAGAATTTGACATTTAAACTCAAATATTCTGCAGATCATGCTGTGTAGGGTACCCTTTCTTTTCTATGCCAAGTACACAGCATATTGTGTAATGAAAGAAACATTTCATAAAGACAGCCATGAACTGAAAGACAAAATGAAGGCAAATCAGTTGTTAATAAAACAAATTCAAAGGAAGTCTAAATGTTGTCTCCCCAAAGTTCCAAAGTATTTTTCGTCCTCAAACGTGCCAAAAACGTGGTAGGGGGCTGTGACGTTGCTGTTGCTCTGCCTCGTGTGAGACAGCTCACACTCATCTTAATAACACTGACATTGGAGAATTAGCACTATGAAGTTTCAGGCAGATTCTGTTTGTGTAAACATTATTTAGGAATGAAAATTAAAGAAAGTTTAGAAGTTGTACCTAGTGGTTAATTAGATGCTATTTTGTGTTATTTTACCCAAAATAAATTATAATCATTCAGACCTTTGAACTTTTTAGGAAAAAAATGTATTTGTCAGGAGTTTTAGATGAGATTGTGAGAAAAGATCTACAGCAGGAATTTTCTGTTTACTGACATGCTGGCTGACATTCAAATCCAGCTTTGTAAATTGTATTGTTTACTGTTTTTACAATTTTATTTCAAATTCAAGCAAAAATGCATTTCAAAGCTTTGTATTTTGTACGAGTGACATGCTATAGCTGATGTAGTTTACTTTATAAAGTCATTTTGCCAAAATGAATCAGTACTTTAAAATTGAGCTTTTTACATATGGATATGCTGTGAGTTTATAAGTTATGTTATGTGAGTTTTAAAATACTTTTTTATTAACATTTGAAGGTTTTCTGTGTCTGGAATACCCAAAGCAAATGCTATCATCAAAAAAATTGAGGCATACTGGGTAATGTAGTCCATGTTTCTTCTTCTGTGGGATCTGTCCGTTGCCATGGAGACGATTAGCAGTTGTTCCTGAACAGAAACGAGGAAAGTTGGAGGAACAGATACGGCATCAACGCGGCATTTAAAGCCAAATGTGAGCTGAACTAAATCAACTTGATTACAAACACGCTGTTGGCTAATCCGCTCCGCTAGTTAGCGTTAGCTGCGCAGCTGCGTTCAGGGACGGCTCGTTTTTTTAAAAAAACACGGAAACAAATTGAAATAACGTTCAGATCTGTCTGTGCGATCAATAGGCGGTAAGTCTGGCTGTGTGAATGATTGTTGTCATGAAAGACTAAAGACTGTCGATTTAAAAAAAAAAAACTTTTTGTACGATTAGTCAGAATCACTTATGATCACCTTAGTTCGTTTAAATTGACTTTTATCAGTTCCATGAAATTAACCACAATTCCAGTAGGATATATTGAAACCCAGGGATTTGTTTCCTGAGATCACATGTGCTCAGAGGCAATCCGAAAAGGTGATTGTTTGACAGATTTCGGGTACTGTTTGATTGACCGTAGGCCAGAAAAAGTAACACTTCATCCCAAAAAAGACCCTATCATATTTGATCAATAAATAACCTGGATTTCTGATTTAGGTTTAAAAGTATAATGTGATATTTCAACCTCCTTAGCACTCTGTGTAAGTCCAAGCTTCCCCGTCCTCTGCTCTACATGTGTTGTCTACTGTTTCAGCTCCTGCTGGACCTCTTCAGCTGTGGAAATGTCACAGAGGGATGTGATTAATTTTACAGCGTTGGAAAGAGAGTTGAAGGCCAGTGTGGAGTCTGAGCGCAGATATGATCGTGAGAATGAAGCCAAACTGAGAGCTGTCAACCAGGGAGTGTCCTACGAGCAGTTCAGGTGCCTGGCTAAAGTTCTACCTTTTTACAGAAGTACTGTGAAATATGTTGGAGTCAATTGAGAAAGCACTTTAATCGTTAAACATGTTCTCCTTGTTGCTTTTGCTGCTTCCTGGGCATGAGGACACCCTTGGCTGTCAAAACCTAGATTGTGATCCATGTGTCTGTCTCTAAGGAATCTGGTCCTCTCCTCTCACCTGAAACCTCTGGAGAAGAAGGACACTGATGGCGCTCCGCGGAAGCAGCCCTGGAATCTTGTTGTCCCAAACAACACATGATTCAGTTCCTTCCAGTCTGTCACACTTTAAGGTTTACATCCATTTTCTTGAAGATCACCAGATGTGAAGATGATAACAAATGTATAAATAAAAAAGTTTCAGTTCAAAAGTTTTAAAGAAAAACTGTGGTGCCTTTTTACACGCTAATAATAAAAAAACATCGGCATTGAGACTGTCACTTTGAGAGTTTATTAAATTCTACAAAGTGAGCAGGTTTGTGGAAACTACAGAGAAATAAATCTGATGAATTAAAATGAAGTTATAGGAAAGAGAAGATGCTGATGTCAGAAATGAGCATCTGTGAACAACAGTGTGGCTTCATGCAGAGAAAGAGAACCACAGATGTTTGCTGTGAGGATGTTTCTGGAGAAGAACAGAGAAGGTCAGAAGGAGCGGCTTTGTGTCTTTAAAGCCTGTGACAGGATCCAGAGAGAAGAGCTGTGGTTTATGAGTAAGTCTGGAGTGAAACACAGAAGAACTTTGAAATTCTTCAGGACATGGATGAGAGCTGGAAGACGGTGGTGAGTCTGTCTGCAGGCGCTGAAGGTGGAGGAGGGACTGCACCAAGGATCAACTTTGATCTCCTTGTTTCCGTGGTGATGGACAGACTGACAGATGAGGTTAGACGGGAATCTCTGTGGATCATGATGTTTGCAGATGACACTGTGATCTGTAGTGAGAGCAGGTGCTTCAAACCCAGAGAATGGGGAAGAGGTGTAGAAGTGTGTGCAAGCAGGTTGGGTACAGGTGTCAGCTGTGATGTGTGACTAAAGAGTGTCATCAAGAATGAAAGGAAAAGTGTGGAAGACTGTAGTGAGAGCAGCCATGATGTTGGTCTCATACTCCAGGCCTCAAGGGCTGCTGTGATAAATGTTTTCCCACTAACCTGCAATTGAAGCTCCTTCTTGGCTGAACACACCTGATCAGGTAATCAGCAGCAGAAGAGGCAGGAGTTCTTAAAAACCGGCCCTCGAGGTCTGCATCTGCATGGAGGCTGAGGCTGCTGGTTTAGAGACTGATGCAGAGCTGGAGGTAGCAGCAGAGCAGAGATGAAGATGCTGAGGTTCTCTTTGGGAGTGACCAGGATGGAGAGGATCAGGAATGATACATCAGAGGGACAGCACATGTTAGAGGTTTTAGAGATAAAAGCAGATGGAGATGTTTGGACATGACGAGAGGAGGAACAGTGAGGATGTTAGTACAAAACAAACATTTTATATTGAAATATACTATAACTATTTAACGGGTATTAAAAGACTTAAAATGATGCACAGCAGAAAATGTTAAAAACCTTTGCGAGTTTAAAAAATAATGAGAAACATTTTTTGTGAGGCATTTAGTTCTATTTTTAGTTGGAAAAACTTCCAAAGAACAAGAACGCGTGCAGTCTCTAAGTGAAATGCAGCTGTAGAAAAGACTCTTATTTCATTCTTTTCATGCTAATGAGATGTTAACTAGACGATTACGTCGTTTTAGTGACCTTTAGATCAGCCAATGGCAGCTTTTTTTTACTGAGGCGTTGACATCACCGTCTCTTAGCAACAAGCCTGTGTACCGCTCCGTGCTGCGGGCACAGACCGGACCGAGCCCTACCTCTGTGACGGGGAGGTGTCCGCCTCCTCCATGGAACCGAGCTCGGGCTGAGCCGATCCGATCCGCTGCCATGAACGACCGGTACCACCGGGCGGCCCGGGACGGGTACCTGGACATCCTGAGAGAGGCCACGCGGAAGGAGCTGAACGCCCCGGACGAGGATGGGATGACGCCGACCCTGTGGGCCGCTTACCACGGCAACCTGGAGGCGCTCCGGCTCATCGTGAGCAGAGGGTGAGTATGGGGACTCGAACCCGCAACCTTCATCTGCGGCTGCCTTTTGTTACTCTATACTTTGGTTTGACGTTGGTGAACAAATCTTTTATTTTTTTAAGTTATCCTTCCAAATGTAGGCTTAGAAACACTAACGTCAGTCAAATTCCCAAATCAGGTCCGTTTTGATTCATCATTTTATATTTATTTAAATACTCATTTCAAATTTCAACTCCAAACCATTTGCTTTCTTTTTGAACTTTCAGATGGTCATTTTTGCTGAAAAAAATTTGACATTTTGGGTTTTAAAATGATGAACACTGACATTAAGACTGTACATGTCTGTCAAATTTAAAAGCAAAAAAGTTGATTTTAGAACAAAATGTAATTAAAAAAGGGAGATTCTTCAGGGCCGTTCTTTGAGTCTGTGTTCTCAGGAAGAACTGGAGATGCTTCTTGAAATCAAACACATTTTTACAGCCTCATTATGCAAAAGGTCATGCACCCCAGAGACTCATTAAAGAGTTTAGCTCATTGTTCACAGTTGAAGCTCATTGGGTGTGATGACAGAGGCAGCTCCACTGTGGTTCAGCTGCAGAGCAGGAACTGACCACAAACTGAAGCATTTTCAGACAGAATTCAGCAGCTGTCACAAAGAGAGGTCTGAATCCTGCTGACAGAGGAGTCTGGTGCAGGGAGGTCAGGTGAAGCAGAGTTGTGCAGAGCAAGATTACTTTTCTTTTTATTCTTTTTCTTTACGTATGTTTAAACATGAAATCCATCAGGTTAAGATCATCTTTTAGTATTAGGGGGAAAAAAACAGCTCTGCTGTAGCTGGTTTGTTACTTATTCTACACGTCAGGGAAAACATAGCTGTTGACAAAAATACTGCTTCTGGTTTGTTGAGATGCTGTTGTGTGAGGCTCACTTTTACAACAGAGAACAAAACGGTTCACTTCCTGTTTGCATTGGCTTTAAAAAAAAACAAGCATTTATGCTCTTGTCTGGCTAAAACTGTGATTGTTTAACACTTTCTGCATTATGAGCAGAAGTGATATATAGAAATAAAAGGAGTCCCTACATTGCACCGGCATGCATGCTCATGCTGCAGTGCTGCATGGTGAGTGTAACTGTTGTGCCACTGCTGCAGGTTTATGAAGCGTACAATGAAGCTCAGCTGTCGCAGAAAGGTCAGAGTGATGGATGCAGTGAAGAACTGACACAAAGCTACGTGCTCAAATCAGTAAAGTAGCAGCACCACTTTTATAATAGCCTAACTAATAACCATGCAAACACTGTCATCGTACCAGGTGGAAACCACATTGGATGTGATTTATAATACAAACATGTCTTGAGAATCTGGAGTCCAGGTTCTCCTAATTCGGAACCATCACTACATAGTGTATTAAAGCTGTGACCAGTATTTATTAGGATAATGTGTGTATATGGAATGAAGGAAGGATGAATTAAGAAGATGTGTGTAAAAGGAAGAAAAACAAGATGACAGGAGAGGAGGAATTGAGAGAACAGATGAAATTTTGATTTTTTTGGGGTTTGTCTTTGAGGAATAATAAACCAAAACCAAAAAAAGGGAAAAAAAACAACAGTATTAAATTGAACAAATATAGTAAAGTTCTGAAATATGACAATATTATTTACCCAGCAGATCTTTGGTTGCTAAAACTTTCAGATTAGTCTAAGAATGTTTAGAATGTGTGTTTTATTTTCTTCAACTTAACAAAGACTCTTTTTTGGGGTGTTGCTATAAATGTGCATCATTTTGTGGGTAATTTTTGTGTGTTTTTGAGTGTTTTTTAAAGTATTTACCTCTGAAAATTAACCTAATCTTCAAATATTATATATCTTCCACATTTTGGTGTTAAATTTGATTTTACTTTCCATTATGAAAGCCTCTCTGCATTTTCTCCATCATAACTTCTGGAAATGACAAAGTCCTATTTTGAAGAACGTCAGAAAAAAAAGATTTTCTCTTCATTGCTTCTGTTGTTTCCAAAAGATGTCTTTTAAAAAAAATAAAAATAATTAAATAAAAAAGCTCTCAGCTCTTTTTTTGAACTGTATTAAACATTATATCTAGATAGGAATCCAATCATTCACCTTCCTTCCCTCTAATGTCTGAAAAAACAAATGATTTGTTTGTCTTGTTCCATCTCTGTATCCTCTCTGACTTGGAGCTGCAAATAGTCAGATTACTGTGTGAGTTACTGGAGTGTGATACCTGCCCTGTGTGAACAAACAGAGGAGCGGGAAAAAGACAGAGGCTTTTCAGCATAAAGGAACAACAGCAGGTGTCTCTGCCAGGTCAGGCTGGGATGCAGGGACCCAGAACTGAAATCAGGCCGTGGGTTCATAACCCCACTGACGTGTGTGGTAGCTCTGTTCCTGGGTGTCTGTGAAAAAAAGACTCCAAGTGTGTGGGATGAATAATACAGCGTCACATTTAACCTGCGGCTTCAATTATTGATCAGAAGGAAGAGGAGACGCAGGAAGAGGAGGGACTTGAGAGAAGTTGGCTCTAAAATGCTGCAGGAGTCAATGCAGGCCCCTTCGGCCCCTGCATGATTGTGGTTTCTTGATAACCCTGCTGCAGCACATCAGGTCTTCACTGTTTTTTAGAAGAACTTAAAAGAGCAGAAAAAGAAACAAGCTAACCTATTAAAAGACTGTGAATAGACTCATTTCTTAATCGTTTACAGTGGCTTGCAAAAGTATTCACACCCCTTGAACTTCTCCACATTTTCTCACATTATGACCACAAACATAAATATATTTTATTTTACAATTTTATGTGAAAAACCAACACAAAGTGTCACACTTGTGAAGTAGAAAGAAAATTATACAAATATTTTTTTTACAAATAAAAAACTGAAAGTGCAGTGTGCAAAAGTATTCAGCCCCCCCCGAGTCAATACTTTGTGGAACCCCCTTTTGCTGTAATTCCAGCTGCAAGTCTTTTGGGGTTTGTCTCTACCAGCTTTACACGTCTAGAGACTGAAATCTTTGTTTTTCTTCCTGCAAAACAGTTCAGTCTGAGTCAGATTAGATGGAGAGCGTTTGTGAACAGCAGTTTTCAGATCTCTCCACAGATTCTGGATTGGATTTAGGTCTGGACTTTGACTGGACCATTCCAACACATGAATCTGTTTCATTTTGACCATTCCATTGTAGCTTTGGCTTTATGTTTAGGGTGGTTGTCCTGTTGGAAGGTGAATCTCCGCCCCAGTCTCAAGTGTTGTTCAGACTTCAACAGGTTTTCCTCCAATATTGCTCTGGATTTGGCTCCATCCATCTTCCCATCAACTCTAACAAGATTCCCTGTTCCTGCTGAAGAGAAGCAGCTCCAGAGCATGATGCTGCCACCACCATGTTTGTATGGTGTGTTCAGAGTGATGTGCACTGTTAGATTTCCTCTAAACATAGCGCTCCTGCACTTTTCTGTTTTTGTTTGTGAAAAAAATTTAACTCTTGTATAATTTTCTTTCTTCTTCACAAATGTGCCACTTTGTGTTGGTCTTTCACATAAAATTCCAATAAAATATTTTTATGTTTGTGGTCATAATGGGAGAAAATGTGGACGTTCAAGGGGTATGAAAACTTTTGCAAACCAATGTCTTAAAAACTCTTTTTTCCTGATTCTTTTCAGCGTGACAATTGTCAAATTAATATTCTGAGGATTCCTGTCTTTTTTAGTCACATAAAGGTACTTTATCCTTACATCAAAAAGTTGAGACACTTTGAATTTAGGTCAAAGAATAAGGATAGTTTCTACATTACAAAGGATTCTTACTTCTTTTTCAATTTGATGTTTTATAAAAATAAGGGTAAAATAAATATAGATGATGAAATGCAACCCAGCTGCAAACTAAAACATGAGCCCAGAGGCTTTTTTCTGTTGGTAAGAGTTGGTTTAAAGAGAAACCTGAGAAACCAGGTTACCTACAGTCTTCATAGTGAAGAAACGAGACATTTTTCTTTTTGCATTTGTGTTTTAAGGTTGTTTTTTTTTTTTTTTTTGTATTAGGTTGAAAGTTAGTGGTTTCAAATGCCAAAGGGTACTTTAAAGATGTCCAAAGAACACCCATTGCTTTCAGAACTGCATGGACAGTGACAGTTACAGACAGTTGCCTCTTTCTTTCAGAGGGGACCCTGATAAGTGTGACATTTGGGGGAACACGCCGCTCCACCTGGCAGCTGCCAATGGCCACCAGAACTGCCTCTCTTTTCTGGTGGCCTTCGGTGCCAACGTGTGGTGTCTGGACAATGACTACCACACACCACTGGACATGGCTGCCTCCAAGGGTCACATGGACTGTGTTCGCTATCTGGACTCTATTGCAGCCAAGCAGATCACTCTGAACCCAAAAGTGGTTAGTAAGCTCAAAGACCGGGCCTTTCGCTCGGCAGAGCGCCGGATCAAAGACTGCGAGAAGCTCCAGAGGAAGCATCGGGAACGCATGGAGAAGAAGTTCCTGAAGGAGTCGGCAGCTTTGGACAACCTGGATGCTATCAGCTTCTCCAGCTATACCAGCAGCAGCACACTGAGCCGGAAGTTCAACACCGTGTCTTCGAACATGCCGTACTCACAGGTGGTTGATCTTTGGTTTGAGTTCAAGTTGGTTTCTGAGCTTAAGAAAGGCTGGATACTCGTTTGTAACTACATAGAAATCTTCAACTTTGTCTATGTTGAAAATGGATCATTTTGAATCCATTTCTAAGAGAAACTTCATATTTCTTGTTTTGGAAATATTTCTTGTCTTCTCAGGCTACACTGCATTCAACAGCCAAAGGTAAAGCCAAGATCCAGAAAAAGCTGGAGAAGAGGAAACAAGGTGATGGAACGTTCAAGATCTATGAAGACGGAAGAAAAAGTGTCCGCTCGCTGTCTGGCCTGCAGCTCAGTAATGACGTTATGTTCCTCAAACAAGGCACATATACCAACCCTAGAGAGCGCTCACGTCTGAACATCCGCGACATGTTCCACCGTGAAAGTGATGACGATGCTGAGAGCTTACCTCGTGCCATGAGCGATCCAGGCCTCTATGAGGCTGCATTCTCAGAGATCAGCGCAGACTCTGGTTGTGACTCCTTGTTTACCCGACCTGGGCTTGGCACCATGGTTTTCAGGAGGAACTACATAAGTGGGGGCATGTTTGGGATTGGGGAAAGGGATCAAGGAAGTGTTGCAGGAAGTGAACCTGTTGGCAAAGCTCCTAATGTCCGTCTGCATGGACAGCTGCCTCAGCACTTTCCTAGCTTTGATGAAGATAGCATTGGCAGTGCTTTGAGCCTACAGGAAAGGAACCTGCAGGAGTTGCCCTGGGAGGACACTGGCATTGGGCTGGACGAGGACACAGAACCAGATGAAAACCCTCTGGAGACCTTCCTGGCCTCTCAGAGCCTCAGTGAGTTCCTTTCCATCTTCCTTCGAGAAAAGATTGACCTGGAGGCTCTGCTGCTTTGCTCGGACCAGGATCTCAGTGGTATTCACATCCCTTTAGGCCCCAGAAAAAAGCTGCTGGATGCTTGTAAGAGACGTCTTCAGACTATAGAGGAACCCGAGGCCATTGAAGACACAGAACTTTGAAAGTCAGTGTCTGGATGAAAATGAAGAACTACTGCATTCCAGACACTGCTTTTGGTAAATAAAATACTTCAGTGAAAACAAAGAGAAATATGAGTTGGATTGTAGAAAGCCTTGGTCTCAGCTTATCCATTCTTTGGGCAAAATTAGTGTCAAATAATTTACTGCAGCAGTAAATCCTATACTGAGTCGTCATAGATACATTGAACAACAAAGTTTGTTCCTGATACCAAGGAGGCGTTTTTAACTAGATATACAGTCCAACTTGCTTCATCGTTAAAGAAACAGCACCATCTAGTGGCAGCTTGGTATGATTACATGAACGTTTCAAGCTAAAGTTCTTTCATGCATTTTTTTTATTAAGGTTTTGTAGTTTTTATTTTTATTTGTTTTCTAAAAAATAGAATATTCAGTTAGAGGAACTCTATTTTAATGTCAGCTTTATTTTTCAGCGTTTAATTGGAACAAGTTCTACATATTTCATGAGAAAAATCTTCCTCAGAAACAAAGAGAGTCCTGTGCTGTCAGTCTAATGTGTTTGCACATTCCTGTTATACTGAAAAAAACACACACGAGTTTTCTCTATGAAACAATAACAATTAAAATGTCAATAAATGTTCCTACATTTCAATATGAAGACTTTGTCTTTATTCACAATTATTATTTATCTCTGGCTCAGTCATCAAACAGACGCTGTAAGTGGTTGTGGAGGAGGACCATCCTGAGCCTGACAGCAGAGCTGTCGTAACAGTGAAACAGCAGCATGCCACGGAGGGGTCAGGGGGTGTCATATAGCACTGCAGTCTCTGGTTGCATCCCAACACATTAGGCTTCAGCATGTTTCAGCAGTTCTACCTGAATACATTTAGTCAATTCAAAATGCCATTTGTGTGGGGTTTTGCATAACTTCAAGGATGCGTGTTTCACATTCTGGTAGAAACACAAAAAACTTCAACCATCATGCATTCAAAGTCATCAGCCATTTTTTAGTGTGGTTTGAAAAAATGTCATTGTGGTTTCTGTTTTGGTGTATTGTTTCCTGTCTGGTTTCTCTCTTGCTGATGTGGGTGAAGTAGTCTGACATGCTCCTCCTCTGTGCTCATCTTGACCCTGTTGAACATTGTCCTCAGGAAGGCATGTGGGTTGGTGCTCATCTTCAATCCATCTCTTCTTATTAGAAATTTCACTTTTTGTGCCACTCAAAGGTTCTGTTGTTTGTGTCTTTAGTTTTTCATCAACTACTTTATGTGTTCATTTTCCTGCATGCGTATTGTTTATTTCAATATACTTTTCAGTCTTTATGTTTTTTTTGGTTTACTTTTTGATGCAATACTTTCCAACCATTAATAATCTCATAGGTTTGTTTACATTTTTTGTATCCAGCTTTGCTGTAACATTTCTCTGTCCCCCGATACTCCAAAACAGCTGATTTGACTGTTAAACTATTACAGACTTGTTTTACTGTGAAATCATTTGAGGGAAAGACAGAGTATCTGCTGGAGTTTTCCATTTTTGCACCACTTATATTTGAGAGTGGTGTGCCTGACCACCTGCAGAAACGCTGAAACATTCAACCAGCAGGCTGCAGCACTGACTACAGGACCCTTTTTAAAGAGCAGAACCACAACAACCCGAACAGCCCCTGTTAAAAACTCTGCTCTGCCTCTCGCTGAACCTCCTCAGGACATTTACCAAGGTTACTATCAGAGGAGGGAGGGGAGGAGCCCGCACAGAGAAAAGGAAACAGAGAGGGGGCAATCGACATGCAGAATGTATGAGACACCAGAGAGGAGGGCCAGACCCGATGAGGAGTTCTGAATCCATAATTTCACAGGACGGAGTTTGACAGGAAAGTCTGCCGGGTTGCAGGAAGAGTCATCTGACATGGTGGAGGAGGATCATCTGGGGAGCTCTTGAGGCGTCAGGAAGGGGCTGTACTTACCCAACAATGATCACGTTCAAAAAGAGAGTCCTTCAGTGCTGACTTTGGACCCGATGGTGCAACATTTAGCCAGCCTCTCCCAGGAGGACATAAATCACACGGTGACCTGTTTCTCAGCATGCAGCGTGTACTGACTCAGCAAGATGATAGAGCAGGAGGTGATGAAGAGGTAAGAGGAGATTATGTGATAAAGAATGAAGCCACAGGAAAAGAGAAGGTGGAGGAGTCCATGATGATGGAGCTGACCCGGCTGGTGCAGAACCTGGTGAAGGAGAGCAGCTGGTGGGAGAGGAGGGGAGTGGACTGCAGCATCTTAGCAGCAGCTTTCCTCTGTTTGCCATTGGGTAAGAAACAACTGCATCTAGCCATCAGCACCATTAGGTAGCTTTCTTATTCTGTCACTTAAGCTACACAGAGCTAACATCTTAAACACTTGAAACTAAACCCTGAAAACAATGCTCAACTATATAAAGTTCACGTACATATTTTGTCATCAGCAAAGTTGACCAGCACCACAACATAAGAGTCCAGGCTTGGTCATGCAGTTGTGTGATGAAGAGGTGTCAGATACAAGCAGCACAGCCGCCTCCAGTGTCAGATCCCCTTTCATTCTGTGCTTCATCTTTCTGCTCATCAGTGCATCTTGGGTTAAAGATGCAGACAGCCGACACGATGTGTCTGTGAGAATGGATCCCTTATTGTTCAAAGTTTTTTATGTTCTCATAACAGTCTCTTTATGTTTATTTGCTGTTATGCTTTTTTATTGATCTAAAACAACTGTCTCTAGTCTTGTAGAACAAAATCTGCTGTTTAAGAGATTTTCTAGTAATGTCTAAAACTAAGACCCCATAATGGTGAAGATGCTGTTTCTCATCCTGCTCCCAGTTCCTCATCCAAGATGATCAGTACAGCCATGAGTCATTTAAAAAGCCTCTAGCTTCAATCACATGAATGCACTTTTTCCTGGATGCTGTGGCTTGTGTAGTTTGATTCATTGGTGACATTTGTTTTCATCATTCCATCGTGTTACTGACACGGACTACTCTGCAGCGAATGAGAACACAGAGAACAGAACATGCTGATGCTTGTGCAGCTCTTTCAGTGGCTCTTGATATGATTTGACAGTCTGATGCCTTTCTTCTGTGTTTTAAAACCTTCATGGTTCTATTATTGTGACCATTTGTACTGACCCTTACCATCACACTGCCACTGCCTCCACATTTGACTGTTGATGGAAAAAACATATTTTGGATTTTTTGGTTTTGCTCCAGTTTCCAATGGCCATTAACCTTTCAATGCATTCCCCATTAAGTTCTCAGAACATTTAACCTAAGATGCTGGGGATCCTCACAGTCAGATGTAAGGGGAGACTTTTTGCTTAGCCTTGTATTGCTTATCACATCAATTGAATTATCCTTCATTCTCAAGGTCATTTTAGTTGACTGGTCTCTTGGAAAGTTCTTTACTTTTTTAACTTTTCTCACAATAGTTATATGAACCCCCAACACCACAGAAATGTAATTCAGACTGATTTAAATTACTTTCTTAGTTGTTCAGAGGGCAGCTTCATGTAATCGCATTGATACAATCAGAAAACACTGCTGCATTTCTTCATTCTCAATAGACTAGGCAGGTTTGGACATCGGCTTTGTGGCGTCAGTGGTCAGTGTAGCACATTTGCAGGAACGTCTCCCTCATGGTTTGTGTCTGATGCAGCCTTCCTGCTGCTGGGCTCCTCACAGCTGCTGGGGCTTTTTGTGGGCGTGCTGCTGATGGGCGTCGCTCATGCTGTCATCACCATCAAAGGAACCCACCTGGCCAGCCACGGGGCACTGAGCGAGTCCCAGGCGTGGGGCAAGTTTTGGACCATCTTTTTCATTGAGGTATCAAGAAAATAACTGAGAACTGTTGATGAAGATGGAAAGTTAGCCGACTCACTCACTTTGATGTGTTTTTGGTCAGAGGTTGTAACCTTGGCTGGTTTTTATTAAATTGATCTAAATTGAAAAATGGGCAGCTGTAGTTCAGAGAAGAGTTTTTTTTAAAGAACTGCAGAGTATTTCTATGAGTCAAATCTGGTTTCTGCACTGAGACTCTGCTGGAGTTAGACAGACGCTCACAACAGCCTGAACCGTAGCAGAAAGAAGGGAACCGCCCACATCGTCATGTCAACCACATAGCTTGGTCTTTTGAACGTAAATAATTGAACTATTTTAATTTCCAATGTCTTTGTGTGACTAATGTCTTTTACTGAGTCAATTTCTCCTCTGAGAGAATACTAAAGTTCTATTTTATTCTTTAACTACAGGTCAGAAAAAAGTCCACCTGATACCATACAAATAAGGAAATCTGGAGAATTACCTTTACAATGTGTTTCCACTGAAAATTGTCAGTGTTGCAGCTCTAGTGACTACAAAACCTGTCAAACGTGTGTTAAGCTATAGGAAAGGTTTCATATTTTAAATAGCTTTACTTAAGTTCACTGAACTTGCTGCCTTGTTAATCTTTTTCAGTTCCTGCTGCACTTTGCAAATTCAAATCTGTCTAATATTTTGGTCCACAGTTTGTCAGACAAGACAACATAGAAAATCACATCCTGTATGTCGCCCCTGTTGAATGTTGAAATGGTGGTGATGTTGTGATGGTCTTTCAAAGGCTGAGAATGATCTTCATTCCACTCAGATCTGCGGCTCCTTCTCAGCGCAGGCTGGAGTTCAGGGCCACATCAAGATGCATCACGCTCACACCAACATCATTGGACTGGGTGACTCCAGCGTGTGGAAGGTTCCCTCCCTGTCCCGCACAGTCTACCTGTTTGTAGCTCCCCTCGCCGTGCCAGTCATCACCCCGCTGGTTGCCTTCGGTGAGAAGGACTGACCCTGTCGTGCGTTTATCCAGATCTCTCCCTCTCAGGTGTTTGTGTCCCTTTGCTTTGCAGCTCAGGTTAAAAGGCGCTCTTTGGCTCTGCTCATGAGGACCGTCGTGAACATAACTCTGGGTCTGTACTCGCAGTACTGGCTGTTGATCAACATCTCTGGGTTCAGGTCAATGCACAGTGCGTTGTTCTGCATGCTGGTGTGCAGAGCCATGTTCTCTGTGCCATTCATCCATGTCAATATTTTCCAGGTAAGAATCTGTCTGGACTAAAGTCTTTCAAAACTTTGGAATTCTTTGGATCAGAAAGACTACAGCTCTGATTAAGATTAAGAGATTTTGCTTGTATGCATTATCACCTGCCACAACTTAGTTTAGGTTCATTTGGTGCCAAACCATGAGAAGATTGTGTTCTGTAACAAAACTCTGAGAAACTTCAGCTGAAAGCAGCATTGTTCCACTTTGTGAAATAAAGGGATGAAAGGAGTTATTCATGCGAGAGCAGGTCCTGCAGGTCGTTGGGCATTGTTGGATTACAGAACTGAGGTTCTTTGCGCGATCTAACAGGCCAGAGTGTTTGTTCAGACGGGGGGAGTCAGACTTGAGACCCCCTCTTCTGGGTCCTGTGGTGCTGTTGTTGGCTGATGTCCCATTTCCCCCCTGCTGTGCTCAAAGCTTTGAGGCCTAGTTAACCCTTTGGTTGCTCATACAAAAAAACCCTCTGTACTCTGGAATGTTTACAACTTTCACCTGATGGTTTGTTCCCATTGTTTAGCTAAAACATTTCCATTGTTGGGATAAGACTCACCTAAAGAGAAGCCACTGTCCACAAGCAAATTGTGTCCATAAAAATGTACAGAAATAAATGCATTGAAGCAAATGCTGTCCTCCATGTTAAAAAGGACAAACCTTTTTCTGCAGGAAAGGAGGTACATCAATGCATAATGTCCTGCTGTTTCCCAGCCCTGGTCCTCGAGGATCACTGTCCTTCATGTTTTCCATGTTGCCCTGTTTACCAACACCTGATTCAGATCACCATCAAGCTCTACAGCAGCCTGATAACGGCAGTCATCAAAGGCAGGTGTGTTTGAGCAGGGTTGGAAAAAAAATGTAAGACAGTGTTCCCCGAGGACTAGCTTTGAGAAACACTGCAGTAATGAGTTTTTATCACAGCATCTGAAACTTCTTTAAAGAATCTTTTGCTGCTGTTTCAACACAAACTCCTTTTTTGTTAAAGCTCAACGGTCTACAATTCTAACCAGAAGAGTTCTGAAAAAGAACTCAAGTGTGACTCAAAATGCAGGAAAGAACAACTGAAGAAAAGACTGCAGATCTGCGTCTGTTCCTTTGTTGTTAAAGACTACTGCCTAGAAAAAAGGGTGGTACATTTGGGAAATCCCAATACGTTTCCAGATGCAGACAGGCAAACAGCACGATTAGGAACCAGTTCATTCACAGCTATGGAACCGCTACTGGAAAGTTGCTTTTTTTCTTCAGATATATTTTAATTACCCAGAAAAGGAGCATACTCTTTGCAATGTCTTTACATTTCTTGTATCTTGTTAGCAAATCTAATTTATTTTGTACGTTTAGGGAGAGCTGTCAATCTCAACTGTAATGACATACTTACACATTTGATCTGTCTGTGCAGCACATTGGTTTGCCAATGTTCTCTTCCAAGTGCCGGCCAAAAAGAATTTACCAGATGACCCATGGCGTGCTGAATCTGCCGCGTAACTTTCTGCTGGACTGGACGTTTGGACACTCGTTGATTAACTGCCACATAGAGCATCATCTCTTCCCCTTTCTGTCAGACAACATGTGCTTAAAGGTAGGGTCTCTTCGTGAACTTTAGTACATTATTAAAAATAAAGTGTGAAAAAGGCATGTAGATAAGAGAAAAGCAGATCTTGGTGCTCTGTCATTGACTGTATAGGAAAACTAGACTGAGTGGCCCCTCCCCTTGGCATTCCAAACAGGAAGTACCTGCTGGCTACATAAGACAAAATCCTATAGACTTCTGTGGAGAAATAAACAGTTATTACTCAGTCATTCTACTTGTCAGTATAACCATTTTTGATCTGATATATTTTTAAGTGTTCTTGATAATCCTAATCAATTTTTCATGATGTTATTTCTTTATTGCATTATTCAAGTTATAAACTGACCAATCAGATCTTTCAAGAAAAGCATGTGGTGCCTGCTGGCCCCCACCTGGAACGTTGAACAGATTCTTCAGTGGAAGGGGTGTGTCTGTGGAGATTCTTAGTCCTCTAGATCAGTTGTGTCAGGATTTTGTTCCCCGGGACAGCAGGACATTTTCTGTATTTTTGTCAAATTTAAAAAATCTACACCATCAGACTGAGACTTGGAGGTAATTTGCCTGATAATAAAACTGAGTCAGAGGTTGTTTTATCCTTAGTGATGTCCATCCCATTTATGTCAGCTTTTTTCCCCCACTTTTCTTGATGTTCTTCAGTTTTCCATGACAATATTTGAAATGTTTCCACATGTTTGTTTGCTTTCTCCAGGTGAAGCCTATTGTCTCCAGGTATCTCACTGAGAAGCAGCTTCCATATCAGGAGGACCGCTACCTGTCGCGTTTGCACCTGTTCTTCCGTGAATACCAGGAACTGATGGTGTTTGCACCCCCCATCACAGAGCTGGTGGGGGTACAATGATGAAGGACTTGGACTGCAGTTTATTTGAGAAGGACGAGGATTTCTACAGGCTCTGTCATTAAAATACCTTTTAACTTGAAATTTAAATGTTGAGTTAACACTTATTTCCAAGTATTATACTTTTTTTTTTTACAAATATTACTAAATACACATCAGCTGTACGCTTCAAGATGCAATACAATATATTCAATACATTTTTTTTGTGTAGTTTTATCAAATTTAATTTTAGATTTGTTAAATTAACACTCAAGCGAGAGAAAAGTGACAAGTTTAATGTGATGCAACTGTTATACAGTCAAAGAAAACTTGTCTACAACTCAATAAATGAAAACCTTTATTCTCCTAATTTCTCTTTTACCAAAACCTCAGGAAAGTCTACATTTACGTTAACAGACTAGGATGGCACAGCCTCAAGAAAAGGTGTAAAAAGGAGCTGTAGTGGGTCAGATGGTCAGTTTTATTTGGAAAATAATCTAATTATGTGCTTTGTGTGGTGATTTCATTTATTTTAGTTAAGATAGATTTCACATTCATGTCTGAATTTGCAGAAGACTAAAACAGAGTGAGTAGTTGGTGTCAAACTGTATGTTATCTTCTCTCATGACGTTAGAACAGAACATTCCCAGGAAAATCATACTGTTGTTGTGATACCTGTTTTTTGTTTTTGTCACAGATTGGTTTCAAGTCTTGTCAACCCTTCGCAGAGCTGTCATACATTTCTTGCACTTTTAGCTCATCCCATTTTTTTCTCAAATGGTTTCACCCAGCTTTTTTTCAGAACACTTTTCAGAATCTGCAAACACATCTGCTACACTTTTAACTTGAACCTTTTTAACTAATATTCAGTGACACACACGAGCGAAGCACTGTGACTGTATCACAGTAGGCTATAGTGTTTTAAATTTTAAACATTTTTAGTTCTTGGAAAATGTTGTTTGCATGTTTTTATTAGTGTTGCATCCCATTGGGAAACAAACCAAATTAAAAAGTTGTTCAAACTTTACACTTTCTTTGCTGTGGTGAAATTTCCTCTATTTTTAAAAAGAAATATATGAAGAGAAAATAGTATCAGCCAGATTTGTGCGTGGGTAATTCTTGATTTGTGTGTAACTTTGGATTTCTGTGTGCATAATTCTTGATTTTTAACTCATACAATACATTTTGTGCATAAGTATAAAAAAGACAAAATAAAATGTACACATGCTCAACTTAAAATTACAACATGTTCAAACTAACTACAGAAACAAATCTTTTGCTCCCTTATCTTTCTCAACCAAGGCTCTTTGTCTCGTCTCCCCGTATCCTGGAATCACTGTTTTTCTCACTTTCAAAGAAAATGGATCTCATCGGTTGGGCTGCAAATGCGATCGACCAAATCTTTTCCACCATGAAAAGTGGGACAGCAGACCCCACTTGCCCAGGAGATATGTTTGCGGCCGGATAATGCAATGATCCATGGGGCAAATGGAGAATTTTCTACCTGTCACAACTCTCCCTGGAAGATGCTGAAGATGTCTACATCATTGGATTAATGGTCACCGGCTTTCTGCTGATTGGTACTGGTGGAATCTGGATGTATCAGAACCTGGCGAAGTGACTTACAGCAAAAGGCGGGCTGGGAGTGCTTTACGATGGGATACTTGAAGCCGTAAAGACTCAAACTGATAAACTGCTTGGGTTGGAGTCCAAAGTGGATGCATTGCATGCCCGCATGTATCGCACAGAGGTCTCACTGGGAAGAATGGAAACCAACTTGGATTGAGTTACAGCTCGGGTCGGGTCTTGGAAAATTGACCCAAGATCTGTGGTTTTTCCGCCTTATGCAGCCTGGTCTTTCAGCAGGCAGGCAACAGATGTTTGCCAGCGTCTAAACAATCATCTCTAATCAGACGCTCCCCCAAGCCAAGGACACTCTCCTTGAGCAAACCAAAACAAATCCGCTGAAGGTGGGATAAGCAGAACCAGCTGTCATGGAAACCTACATTCCTGCCCCTTCCACGACCCTTTCCCAAGATTTCAACGCTCTGGTGACTGACCTGTCTGTTGTGAAATCACTGTTTATATGTAGATGGTATTTTTGCTTGTACTTCAATTTATGCCGCTCTTTTGCGACACAGATCGAAGATGCTTGATTTTTGACATCATTCCTGTACACCCCCCCCCATGGACGTGTAGCGCCGTCAGTGGCAGCTGTCCAACACTGTACTGACTTTCCCAGATTGGGATGAATAAAGTATCTATCTTATCTTATCTTATCTTATCTTACTCACACACAGAACTGCATTTACACACAAATCTCATGTGAGACTCTTTTCACATCTTCCAGAAAGAAAAGATTTGTGCGTAAGTGATGCGTTTAAGTGCTGCTAAAATGCTGGGTCAGCTCCTTATTCCAACACAATGATGTTTTTGGCATCTGTATGTAACACAACAAAACTGAGTTTTGGACGTGTAGTTTTTGATGCACTAGAACAGGGGTCTCCAACCCTGTTCCCTGAGGGCTACCGTCCTGCTTGTTTTGCAGCCAACCTTGCTTCAGTAGATGCTGATTAGCTGGATTAAATCAGCGCAGTTTCTGATTGACTGAACACACCTGATCCAAGTGAGCAGCAATTACTGAAACAGGGTTAGCTGCAAAACAAGCCCTTGAGGAACAGGGTTGGAGACCCCTGCACTAGAATGACGTTTTGGATACGCGCTTTTGAATGTCATGGAATACCGCTTTTTACACCTGTTTTAGAACACAAGGCGGCATAAATTAGGTGCTACTTTTGAAACGGGCATAAAAAAACAGCGTTTTTGATGTCATTATTTATGGCAATTTCCCTGGTGGTTAATGATAACTTTCACTTGCCTCAGTACCAAGATGGGCGAGATGCTGGCATGGACCTCTACGTTAACACTGTATGTCAAGCAAAAAGTATATGAATCGCTAGGAAAAATGCCGGTTTTTATGGCGGTTTATGAGAGCTTTTGCTTGCCATATAGGACAGTACAAGACGGCGTAAGTTACGTGCTACTTTTAAAACATGCATAGAAAACATCGTTTTGTAATGTGGTTTTGACAATTTTTGATATCTTTCGCTTGCCATACCTTATGATACCTGCTGCTTGCCACATATTATGATACCTGCCGCTTGCCATACCTTATGACACCTGCCGCTTGCCATAAAAAGCGTAGCGTTCACTCGTCGCTCTGCATTTTTAAAGTCTATTCTCGGGTTTGAACAAACCAGGCGTTCACTGACCGCACCCTGAAAGTTCAACCTGCGTAACCTTCGGCTGTTTGAACGTAAAAATGCTGAATGTTGTCTAATTATAGGGAGTCGGATCTAGTAATGAGGTGCGGATGCGTTCTTTTCAAAACACGGAAGCGCCAACCGGTTGAATTGTGACCACAAAGGAGAACTTATTACGGTTTGTTCCCTGCCGCAATTCTATGACACCAAGTCTTTCTTGTACTGGAATAGAGTTTTGAAAGAAAAAGTGTGAAGAAAGTAGATTTGCACTGCTTTGACATTTAACACCAATCCTCTTCCAACTGTGGGTGGCGGACAAGCGCTAGTAATAGTCGAAGAATCAAAAGATGAAGCTCCTACCTGTAGTTCCTTGCTGAGCGTGAAGCATTTACTGTATTTAGAGAACTGGACTGATGAACCCTCTCCCTTTCTGGCTTCAAGAAGCCAAAATCCAATACACTTCTATAGAGAAATAGACATCTATTACCTAGTCATTCTATTTATCAGAATAACCATTCTTTCTCTGAAAATGTTTTCTTAACATCTTCTTGCTAATCAGATAGATGGATGGATGGATGGATGGATGAAGGGGTGTAGAGTTTAAACATGCTTACTCATGATTGGCGACAGTAGTTGCCATAGAAACTTTGACTCAGATGACTTGGACCCATCACTGTCGACTGGCTCCGCCCATATGGCTTTAGTTAGCTGGAGCCGGAGGTAAGGCATTTTGTGTGGGTGAGTCAATAGTGTGAACACCACAGGCTGAATGTACGCTCATGAAGTTCGTGTAGTGTATTCTTGAACGCGCCACACATGCCAGGGAAAGAGTCTGAAGCATTGACTGTTTAATAGACTAAAAATTCCCATACACAGCCAATGGTCTGAAGTAAACAATCTGAGGCTGCCTTACCACCACTTGGTGGCAGTATCTGCTCTGACACTGCTTTCAGGGTTTTGGATCTTTGTGGTGCTGCAAAGGAAGAATTCAGACCCAAGTCAAGAATTTCACCATCTGGCACAGACAAACAGTAGAGACAGGGTTTGCAGAAAGCTTCACTCTTTTGTGTGTTCGCTCTCTGAGCCCCACCCATCTTCTGTGAAAAAAGAAGCTGGTAGTTTCGTGTGGGTGTCTCTGTCTTGTAAGTGCAGGGGTGTCAAACCACGTCTTGAGGGCCAGTGTCCTACATGTTTTCCGACCAACCTGCCATTGCCGCTTTTTATTGGCTAAACACACCTGATCCAGGTAATCAGCAGCAAATTCAGCAGGATTTCTGGAAAACCAGCAGGAGGCCGGCCCTCAAGGACTTGAGTTTGACACCAATGGTGTAGAGACTGAAACTACGTCATTGCTGATATGAAGGTGTGGCCTCTCAGGCCTGTGGTCCAGGAACTGCTGGCTGAACAAAGCTGCTCAGCCAGTTTGAAGCAGAGAGCATAAGAAAGTGGAGGTAGAGAAAAGCTGGAAGCATGGCAGACACAGAAAAGGTAAAAACTATCTCCAAACAGCAGTCAGCAGCTTGTGGAGACACAAATACAGAATCTCCTGTGACGCCTGAACCAAAACTGAGTCCTGTCAAAGTTGGACCTGCTGATTTGAACAGGACTGCACAAGTACCTGAGATCAAAACCGATGAGAAGCAAAGCCAGGAGCCCAAAGCGCCAGAGGAACTTAAGATCGACGAGGACCTGAAAGAGTCGGAGGATCCCCAGAACCCTAATGAGGACAAGCAGGAGAAGGAACCTCAGACAGAGGAGGAGAAGGAGGAACCTTTGGGCCCTGACGATGTGGTTTGTGATTCTTGTATTGAAAGTCCTTGCAGGGCTGTCAAGTCCTGCCTCACCTGCCTTGTTTCCTACTGCGAGACCCACCTCCGACCTCACCTGGAGAACCCAAAGTTTCAGAACCACCGGCTTCTGGAACCACTCAGAGACATCGAGAGGCGCACTTGTGAAAGCCACAAGTGGCCCCTGGACCTTTTCTGCTCAGCGGACATCTGCTGCATCTGTAAAAACTGTGTATCGGAAGACCACAGGGGCCACAACGTCCTGCCGGTGAAGGAGGCTCGAGGACGGATAGAGGCAAGTGCACTAAACTCACATTCTGCCCTCGTGTTCTTTTCATTATATTGAAGAAAAATTGTGTTACTTTCTTACAGGAAGACACTGTCTTGTCAATTTCAGGATAAAATAATTATTTAAAATCTAATTATTTGAAAAATTAAATGAAGTGAAGGCCCAATTGTAAGATAGGAAATAAGGGCCTAGCATGACATAAATTAATGATTCTTTAAATTTAAAGAGTGTTCTGTTTCCTTCACCCACATGTCTGTTAAAGTCTTTTTTGGTTTTACGTCTGACAACTATCTTGAAAAAACCCTTTCCATCTATCCACACTTGGCAGAGAGAATTCCTGAATTGTTCCCTCTCATGGATGCATTTTTAGGGTTTGTTCGTGTCCCCCCCCACCCACCAAAAATAAAAATAGAGAAAGACAAAAGAGGAAAATGTTTAAAAGCAATTCTGAACAAAAAAGGATATTTTTGGTTTCAAGGACATAAAAATCTACTATACATTAAAAAGTTGAGCTAGCTGCTAGCTTAAATCCTGAAAAGAGGAAACAGCAGAAAGGTCTGTTCAGCTCTTCCTCTGTGACCATTTTTTTTTTTTGTAGATGAGCACTTTAAAAAGCATCACTAGTTCAATATTTCAATTGACCTTTTCTTTTTTATCTTAACATGTGTCAAAATGCGACAGTGCCTTTGCTTTCTGCTTTGGTATGTTTTTTTAAGCAAAACAAAATAAAAATCCAAACCTCATTTTTAAGAGCCAGCAGAAAGAAACCTTCAGTGGTCCTTTCCTCCTATTCTAAGTCTATAAAAAGTGAATTTACATAAAAAAATCTCTAACATTACATTTACACACTGGCACAGGAACTTTGTGTTTTGTTGCTGTGGACTGAAAGAAGAAGAATAAGCTTTTAAACTCTGGGGTCGCCTGGACTTGCTAGAGTAATTCAGACAGAAGTTACCTTATTTTTTGTCGTGCAGTGCTTCAGATGCTTGCAAGTGTCCCTCAACATGTTGCAGGCTTTTTAGCGTTAAAGATTTCTGTGTGGAGACCTGTCCAAATCTTCTTTTTCCTGTTATGCCCACAGAAAGAACTGAAGGAGAAGCAGGCGGATATTGTCCAGACAATGACGACAGCAGAGAATGCCATCAACAAGCTCCAGGTCAACACGGTTTCTATTGAGGTAAACAAAACTTGAGTAATTGAAATGATTCACAGCATTCCATAAAAGATAAAGCACAAGAAAGTCGCTGTTTTTGTCTGGACAAGCCTTCAGGCTTAATCCTCTGAGGTTTGCTAACTCTCACAGGTGTCATTGAAACAGCAGTTTACCAGGTGGTTATGGGGTAAAGAAAAGGAACGCTTCATCTGTCTGCACACGGCCCTGCTGCATTCTCTGCTTGTTGTTTTCCACAGCACTCCGTGACGGAAGTGCAAAAAGTGATCGAGACTCAGTTTAGGGAGCTGGAAGCAATGGTGGAGAAAGCAAAGAGGGAGGTGAAGGGGTTCCTGGAGAGCGGGGAGAAGCAGGCACTTCTGCAGGCCAACGGAATCCGGGTGCATCTGGAGCAACGGTGCAAGGAGCTGAAGAAGGCGCAGGAGCAGATGGAAAAACTGTCCAGGCACAAAAATGACGTGGACTTCCTGCAAGTATGTTGAGAATCAAGAAGACGGGCCTTGCTGCACCACATAGTAAATAAAAAACAAATAAGTAGATTCATTTCAGAAAACACACATGCAATCAAATATCAAAGGGCCTCTACCATGTTTTTCTTAAGCCTTTTATAGTAAATAATATCCATGAATACAATCATATATTACCTTTGACACACTAAAGAACAAACAATTGAGGAAATATGAGTTATTTTTGTGGACTCTTTTTCACACCCAAAGTAAAACGCATCAATCTCTGAGGCTCTGCCTTTCGCTCCTTGTGGGTGACACCCAAATCATGACTTCAACCTAGAGCAGGGATGGGCAACTCCAGGCCTCGAGGGCTGCAGTGTTTGCAGGATTTCCAGATATCCAAGCCCTACTCATGACTGATTACCTGCTTCAGGTGTGTCCAGCCAATTAGAACATGCCAGATCATGGTATGTTGGAAAACATGCAGGAATGCGGCCCTCAAGGCCTGGTGTTGCCCATCCCTGACCTAGAGCCTGGCTCCACGGCGTGTCTCCGCGTGTCCGCTCATGAACACAAACAACACTGAACTTTTTTAAAGATGGATGTGCATGTTGTGGAGCCTTACACTCTTGGCCCACAGTCCGATCCAGAATTTGAAATGCACAAAGTACAACAGCGACCCCAAAGATGTCTGCAGAAAGTGTCCGACAGTTAGAATAATACAAGAGTGTCTATCACGACATGCAACATCTGTGGAAATGTAGCATTAGCTCGTGCATTATATGCTTATATTGCATAATTTTAGCTAGTTGTATGATTTCTTGACGGGTCTGGCATCATCATCAGGTTTGATTGTAGGACTGGCACCAGCTCTGAGGATCAGTCTCCTGGACACTTTGATACAGGCCAAGGTTAACAAAACAGTCGTGTGAATTGGCGGTCACAGACAAAAAGTTGCTGGCCGGTCTGTCGTACGCTCCCGAAGATAAACTCCAACCATTTGTGATAAGCAGGCTCTTCTTTGGGAAGGCTGAACAAACACCAACATCTCTCGCTGCCTAAAAAACATTTTCTCCACTTCAAATTCATTTCATTGCTAGCCGTTGTTTTCTCAACTATAATTCTGATTAGACCAGAGGTGTCAAACTCAAGTCCTCGAGGGCCAGCCTTCTGCTGGTTTTCCAGAAATCCTGCTAAATTTGCTGCTGATTACCTGGATCAGGTGTGTTTAGCCCATAAAAGCTTCAATGGCAGGTTGGTTGGAAAACATGTAGGACACTGGCCCTCAAGGACTAGAGTTTGATACCCCTGGATTAGACAGACGTCTGGAAAAGTCATTGTTTTCCCAAATACTTCATTTTGTTCAAGATTCAGAAAGTTCTAAAAAAAAATGTTGTACAGCACGCAATTTGTGTCGTCGAAAGTCATGAATTGTGGAGCACCACGTGTTAAAAAAGATGTCAAACTCTGAGTGGCTGTTGTTGTGTTACAGGAGTATGCAGACTGGAAGAAGGAAGCCCCTGATTACTCTCTGCCGGGGGTCTACATTGGGCTGATGGACAGTCTGAAGATCTTCAGCCGTGTGATTGTTGACTCTACGAAGAAGATCTGTGACATGCTGGAGTCTTCGTACATTAAAAAAGTCAAAGACACGTGTAATGATGGTGAGCACATGCGCATGAACGATGCTGTGATACCATGTTGATGCTTGTTGCAAGGTTTAGTTCTTTAGATTCTTCTTTCGGTGCCTGGGCATGCGTCAACATGTGAAGGACTCGGAGTTAAAATGTGCCTAATTGAAGCTGAACAGCTTCCTCATAACTAATTTCTGTGTGATGCAAATGTGGTTACACACTGCCGCCCTGGTTCCCAAGGATGTGAGTTTGCATTCAGTACTGAAACATTAATGTGGCTTTTATATTCTGTTGTAGAGGAAATGGTTATTCAGACAACTGTGAAGACAATTGTTGCAACTCAGCAAAGCATGTCCATGCCTGACCCGAAGACTCGCGCTGACTTCCTCAAATGTAAGTGTTATGTTGTCTGAGTGCTTTAAACGTTCTCCAAATCTACAGGATAGAAGCATTTAACGAGAATCCTAAAGAGAAAAATGATCAAGGAGACTCTGTTTCAACCACCATTCTTTCATAAAGCATTTTAAAAACATCCAAGTACATAAGTATAAAGGGAAGCATGTGAGTTTACTGAAAAATTAAAACTATGAATAAGAAAGTCACTTAGAAACATTTTTAAAGTCAACTGCGTTAACGAGGTGTTAGAATTTGGGAGAAGAAGGATTTAGGCTGAGATTTAAATGTGTCCCAAAACGACAAGTGATCCCCACGTATTGTCGTCCTTGGTACGGCCAGGAGAAGCTGACCTGAGTCTCAGGAAGCAGGAAAAAACAGACGGAGCAACCCAATCAGGAGATTTCAAACAAAACTATACAAGTAACAATGGAAAGGCTGACACTGCAGCAAGGAGGAGGCGAAAAGGTGGTTTCCTTTCCATGTTCCTGCTGAAAGTTTTGCAGCAGCAGTTTGTGTGATCTGGATATGGCTGCTAAATGTTTGCTGCTTTAAACTTCTATTTTGTTGAAATTATTTGAACTTTTGTGGACCATTTTAACAGAAAAACACTTATGAATGTGTCCCTTTACACACTTTACACAAATTTACACATCTTGATTGAATGTTCTTTATACATTCTCCAAGTCACAAGTAGATACTATAGAAAAGCAGCAAAGTCAATCTTCAAAATTGTCATTTAACACACAGGTTAATTCTGAACTGAGACAACTAACTCCCCAAGTGGAGGAGTTTAAATATCGTGGGGTCTTGTTCACGAGTGAGGGAAGATCTGAGCGTGAGATCGACAGGCGGATTGGTGCTGCGTCTACTGTCATGCGGTCGCTGTACCGGTCCGTCGTGGTGAAGAGAGAGCTAAGCCAGAAAGCAAAGCTCTCAATTTACCGGTCGATCTACGCCCCAATACTCACCTATGGTCATGAGCTTTGGGTCATGACCGAAAGAACGAGGTCCCGGATCCAAGCAGCTGAAATGAGTTTCCTCCGTAGGGTGGCTGGGTGCTCACTCAGAGATAGGGTGAGAAGCTCGGTCACCCGGGAGGAGCTCGGAGTAGAGCCGCTTCTTCTCCACATTGAGAGGAGCCAGTTGAGGTGGCTCGGGCATTTGGTTCGGATGCCCCCTGGACGCCTCTCTGGGGAGGTGTTCCGGGCATGTCCCACTGGGCGGAGGCCCCGGGGAAGTCCCAGGACACGCTGGAGAGACTATGTCTCTCGACTGGCCTGGGAACGACTCAGGGTCCCCCCAGAGGAGCTGGAGGAAGTGGCTGGGGAGCGGGAAGTCTGGGCATCTTTACTTAGACTGCTGCCCCCGCGACCCGGTCCCGGATAAGCGGAAGAAAATGGATGATGGATGGATGGATAGTTTAAAATATCCTGTTTACCAGAGTTATTAGTTACTTAAAGCTTTGCTGAAAGAGAACCAACACACAAAATAATTTAAAAGGCAAAGACCCTCAACTGCAATTCCTGCAAAAGTAACAGACAGTCCTCAAACAACTTTAAATCAGGTTTTCATCGATTTGTATCACTTTAAAAGAAAAATATGAAATGAGTGTTTTATCCCAACACTAAAAAGCAGAAAAACTTGTTTAGGGGTCTTAATCTTAAACAGTGAATTTCCAGATGAGTGTCCTACATCTTTAAATGTGTGGGTTTTTATTTTATTTTTTTATAGAAAATGACAAATCTTTGTCAGTGTTTGATTTAGTTTAAGTTCAAAACGTGTTTGCCGAGGATTCAAGTGTTAACATGGCTTTTCTTCTTGGAAAATCCTCCACAGTTATCTCTCCAGTGAGTTTTGATCCTGACACGGCTCACACATTCCTCCGCCTGACTGAGGAGAACAAGAAGGTGACCAACACCACCCCCTGGCAGCATCCTTACCCCGACTTACCTGATCGATTCGAGCACTGTCGGCAGGTTTTGGCTGCAGAGAGCTTCTACCTGAACCGCCACTACTTTGAGGCAGACATCAGTGGTGAGGGCACACACATTGGCCTGACCTATAAAAGTATTCAGCGTAAGGGCAACGAGAGCAGCAGCTGCATCACAGGAAATGACTTCTCCTGGTGCATCCAGTGGAACGGTCGGACCTTTTCTGCCTGGCACTTCAACGTGGAGACCCCACTGGACGTGGAGAAGTTTACCCGCGTTGGGGTTTATTTGGACTACACACAAGGCCGGCTGGCTTTCTATGGAGTGAATGAAACCATGACACTCCTCCATGAGTTTAAGGCAAAATTCCTGGAGCCTCTATATCCAGCGTTCTGGCTGCCCAAGAAGGAGAACATCATCTCCTTAGTGGCTTCTGGGGAACCTTTACTACTGAAAAGCCCCTCTCCTCCCTCTTCACCTGCGACTGGTGCTGTTTTTGCCAAAACCAAAGCAACTTAACTGACGATATTCAAAGAGAAAGAAGAAAAAATGTAGACTTGTTGGCACGTGTAACATGCTCACAGCAGACTTTTTTTTTTTTTTACTCATTTATGCATTAAACTATGGAAAGAATGAGTTTTCTGTTTGCATCTTATCATCAGGTTGATGTTATTGTGGTGTGTTAACAAGCAGCAGCCCCACAGTGGGGAAGAAGCCTGAAACTAAACATAGTCCAGAAAATCTCTTCCTCTGTAAGACTAATGAACAGGATCCATAAAAAGTAAACATCAAATAAAAACGATTGCTTTTTCCTTCAGCAGACAGGTTTAAGTTACTGGGACTTTAGTACAGTATCATCTGAAAACCAGATGCATTGGATGATGCAACTGCCTGCTTTAAATTCAGCACCAGGGGTTGGATTGGGGATTCAATACCAAGTGGTCCCTGAGCTCGGCTGTGATGACAGCTCACCACTCCCGCAGGCGATGGGTCAAATGCAAAGGATACATTTCTCACACTCCCGACAGTGACATCTTACAGGACTTAGGCAGTGAAATTCTAGTTCTCTAACCAAAATACAACTTTGAATGCAGAGGGAATTTTTCCGTTTGTTCTTTGTGGGGGGTCCTCTGAAAACAACACTTTAACTGAAGTTGAAGAGCTGGAGGTTGATCTGAAAACATGAACTCCTCATGTCAACAGGATTACACTTCAACAGAGGCGCTTCTCTCTCTCCCTCTCCCTCTCTCTCTCTCTCTCTCCCCCCAACACCCAGAGATAAACCTCCATTTGTTAACACAACATCTTCCTGCTTTTGTGGAATATTGTTAGGTTCAAATAACCTGAAATATTTATTTCTGCAAAACAGAGGAGACAGAGACAGTTAGGCTCTTTTTCACTTACAAGGAGAGACAGAAGGAGGTGCTCGCTCCAACCGCCTCTGACCCCCCTTCCGATCCCTTGCTTTTTATTAAGGTCTGTGAATGCCCTAGTTGCATTCAGATGCATCTCTGAAGGAGGGGCAAGAAAGAACACAAAAACCTAGCTGCACCTGGAGATAGAAGCTACACATACACGCTTCAGCTACTCACTTCCAGCATGTTATCTCTGATGTGTATTGCTTTTTTTCCCGAAACTCTGATTTCAAAATCTGAATTTTTCAAAGTAGTCCAGTATCAAAGTCGTTTTTCAAAGTCCTCAACACTAGGTGGGAGTATGCACCTCAACACATAGAATTACATATTATTTTCTGCTGGACAATTATGACCGTATTGAGATTACTGCAGAAATTTACTTGATTTCATTTTAAGGATTTGTTATTATAAATGTGGACCATATTTGGTCAAAAATGCTCAATAGCTCTGAAGATATTGAATCTACAGTTACTAAACTAGAAAGGTATTGAAAGTGTCATTTATTATTATTTTTAATTTAAAAATACAAATCATAAATAATCATAAATGCTTATTGGCTCTGAAAATACTCCGGTCACAGTAACAAAACATTCAAATATGATTTATCTTAGTCATGTCAAAAGATTATTGGAAAAAGTAACTTTGGTTGTTTTTTTTTTTGTTTTTTTTTAATACAAATATGGATCATATTTGTTCAGAAAAGTTCAATGGCTCTGAGGATGTTGAATCTAGATTCACTAAACTTTATATAAGTCGTTATATAAAGTTTAGTAACTGTAGGTAAAGGTAAATACTTTTTGGGATCTGGTTTGATTGCTTCACCGCTTAGAATTTCCCAGAGAAAGGTAGGTTATTTCACTTCTAGCTGGTACTTTTTTCATTGTTTGGCTGTAGGTTTGCTCTTCTGTTGGATTCCTCTTCCACTGATGTGTTCACATCACAATCGTGAATTGTTTTGTGGTACTCAGGTCCAAAGGTAGCCTGAAGAATCTGAAACGACCAGATGGACTTTTGGAAGTGCCTGACTTCCTCTGAGTTTGAACATTCCTCATCCAGCTTCAGTCACCAGAATCCTGATGATTCCATTAATTTAGAAATCAAATAGAATGAACTTACCCAACACTGAATGAATAAACATGAGCATCACTGGGTAACTCTCAGTCCTTTCTTTACCTTTTCCATCTGCATCTATCACGTCCTCCCCTCAGTTTCAGCTCATTGACAGAACTGTAGGAAGAGTGTAACACCGTGGTTACTAAGCATGCGCCATGAGCTCATCGGTTCCACAGATGTGTTGAACGGAAACGTCACAGCCACGTCATTGAAAGCTTTGGTTAGCTGACCTTCGTGAGCGGCGACGTGGAACAAAGTATGTAACCAGGAAGAGCGCGTTCACAGTAAGCGATGCTAACCGGGGTAAGTGTCTCATATTAGATGCTTTAAGTTAACATTAGTGAAACAGAGGGAGCAGACTAATACCTGGAAGGCAGAAAGATAGTCATGAAGTGTTCCTGAGCTAACACTGCTAGCTAATGTTGCTGCCAGCGTTAGCATGCTAAAGCTCTTCAGCTAACTGTGATGAGCTTCTGATCTCCACGTCTGTAATCACACGTTCTGATGTGCACGCCACTACATATGTTGTTGTTGTTGTTTTAAAGATGTTTGCTTTATATGCTGGCTTTAATCGTGTTGATTGTTAGCCAACACGGCTAATTTTGCCTTACATTTTACAAGACTGAGTTTTTGCAAATGAAAACAACAAAGCAGGCAGTGTTTTCTGAGACGTTTGCTTTATGAAGAGGAACAGAAATATTAGCTACCAGAGCAACATTCCGGGCTGCTGGCAGTAATGCTGTCGGTTCTGGCCTGACTCGTGCCAGTGAAACTGCACATACATGTGTGGATTGGCGTGTCTGAGATCATGTGTCATGTACAGCACATGTTAAACTATTTTGATTAAAAGGTAATTGAAACTCAACTTCAACGCAAAGTGTTCTGAAGGAGAAATGAAGGACACACCAACATCTGGTAAACACTGTCATAGTAGAGGTGTAACAATTGATCGATTACATTATACAATCATTTTAAAATGAAATAAATCAATCATATCAATCTTGAAAAATACTATTTGGATTGAGACATGGCAGGTTTATTTTATTATAGGATAAAAACAACCAAGTCCATCGCAGCAGACAACACACATGTGATGACAGCAAACACTGATCAACCATCATTCCAGTCCAATGTGTGGAAACACTTTGAATTTCTCAAAGTCATGTGACCATACAGTGTGCTAGAATGTTCTAATAATGTTCCCTTGGATTATTCTGATTTGGAAAAACAACATTGGGCTGAACTTTATCAAACTGAAACGTGAATGGATTTGACGTTCATTCTTGTTTACTTGTTTGTTTACATATTTCATTTACACTTGATTATCTTGTGAGAAATACAAGGAATCTGGAAAATTTCACCTGCACTGTTTAGTACCAGGTATTTCTCTCTGAGTCACACTGGTTGAAGTTTTGGATGAAGATGTCCTGGATTTATTTGAGGTCAGTGAACCAGGTCCAATCAGATCGTTCAAAATGAAACAATATCGACTATGAATTCTATCAGCAACAACAAATTGTGAAATGAATCATGTTGTTAAATGAATTGTGACACCCCTGATCATAAAAAAACAAAAAACTAAACAGCAGCTTGTTAAAATATGCTCTCTAAGAAGTTGGGTACAATAAAAACACCTACCTGATCCCTTAAATGCTAATAAATGTTTTGAACATTTATTGTTTTGAACTCTATGCTTAGAAGGTATAGAGGACTTCAGTCTCTAGAAAAAGGACTAAGGAGAGACTTTTTAGTCTTTTCTGAACAACATTCTTATTGAATCTCCTTAAACCTTTGGTTGAAGTGGCTTTAAAGTTTTGGAGTTTGAGCCTCTTCCTCATTGATCTTTCAGGATACCAACGATGAAGACGTGTCTCTGTTCGACGCCGAAGAGGACTCAGGGAGAAAGTCAAAGAAGACGGGTGTTAGGTAGGTTGTGGATAAATCCAGATTTCTGGTTTGAATCACATTTTTCTCAGCCTCAGACACAAATTGCCTCCTATTTACCATGCTGCCCTTTTATTAGTCCCAAAGAAGACCAAAATTCAGCATGACCACACCCAACAATGGAGCCAGGAGGTTACAAGAGGAGAGGCCTATAACATTTACTACTCTCTGATTTCCCTTCTTTGTTCCCCTTAAAGAGGCCATTTAATCAAATGGATGTTAGTGACCCACCTGAAGGGATTATGTGGGACTTAACCCAGCAGCACTCAGTCTGATGAAGCCACTTGGATGATTGGAGAAACGTTTCAAGGAAGAAGACTTTAGTCCAGAAGCCATGACTCAATTTCAAACTAACATCACCTGGACGAATGAAAGTCTTCGCCATTCAAGACTGATAGTTCATTATTTTCCTTGTAAAAGGCCATCTTTTTGCAGATCCTTTGACTTTCATTAGCTATATTTAGAATTTTTTGCTTTCTATATTGTATGACTATAGATGACAACGTTTTTTGTACAAAGCATGACAAGATTTTTTAATTAAAAGTTCTCTTTTGTCTACAATTAAATGCAAACAGTTGAATTGGCTGTTCAGAGAGTTGCAGTTCAGCTGTTGGTTGAAATGACTGGGAGATGGTCATTCATAATCCTTAACCCCAGAGCTACTTATTGTTTAGTCCTGAACGTCATTTGAAAATATATTAAAAAGATTCTTTAATTAGTTCCATAATGAGGGCATTTCTTTACATTAATCAACTCTAAATCAACCCAGCCCTGTGGCTGTTAAGATTCAGATGTACTCATTATTTCTGTGGAAGCAGGTTTCAGAGATGACATTTGCATTGAAGGATCGAGGCTTCTGCTGTTATTGTGGTAAATGGAACAGTTGTGTCCAGCTTCAAATGAATTATCAAACCAATCATTGGTGTGATAGCAATAGTCATTGATAATGTTAGAAAATAATTGGATTTATCTAATATTTAGATCTGATGATCCCAAATATTTGAGAGTTTCTAAGTCAGTCATCCATCCATATTTAAAGCTGTTTTGCCTTTTCGGGGTCACGGGGCTGTCGGAGCCTACTCGTGGGCGAAGGCAGGGTACACCCTGGACAGGTCGCCAGTCTGTCGCAGAGCCGTTTTAAAATCATCCAAAGACAAATCAGAATGGAAGCAAACACTTTGTATGATGTCAAAAATATGTGAGAGCTAACGTATCTCTAATATTTAGTTATATTCTTGAATTCTGTTGTATTCTCGGTCAGTAAATAAGGCAGTAAAGATGCTATGAAGTATTATTGTACTGTGTAAATGGCTGTGTTATGATGCATTTCCAGGCACCCAGTGGCGTCTTTCTTCCACCTCTTCTTCAGAGTCATCGCCATCTTCGTCTATCTGCTCTGTGAGTTAATCAGCAACAGCTTCATCGCCTGCATGGTCACCATCATCCTCCTCCTGTCATGTGACTTCTGGACAGTGAAGGTTTGCTTTTTACTGTATTGACAATTCTCAAACAAATTCTGAAACACTCTTTAGAACTGTTGCACAAAAAGGAAAAATGCTCCTTAAAAAATAATCAACATTTTTTTCTAGATGACAATATTCAGATTCACTACAAGCTTTTTTAACTTTCAGGGGCTTCATATTGTCTGATTCTTACTCTATAAACAACATTACAATATATGCATTGTTAATCACCCACGTCCTCAGCTGGCCCCCCATTGGTTGAAAGAAGTGTACTTTGCTGGAAAAAAAACCGGCTAGAATGAACTGCCTTCATCATGCAGTTCTCTATTTTATGAAATATCTGAAAAACTGCTTTCTTGGTTTAATCTGACTGTAACATACATCTGTCCAGGACACTGCAGAGAAACTCTAGAGGTTAGCAGGGAACCTTTGGGCAGGGCAGCTCTAGAGGAGGAGAATTTGGACCTGCTGTTTGAAAAAAATGTTCCAATCACTCTCTGGTTCCAAGTGAAATTTTAACTCATTGAGAACAGAGCCAATACATCCTAAACGTTGTTTTACAATAATAGCAAAACTCAAAGTAAATGGGAGCAAAAGTAAAACTTACCGTGACTACAAACCCATCAAAAATCAGGGAGACATTTTCAAGTTCATATTGTATATATATTTAGCTAAGCTGGTTTTGTTTTATTTATAGGGATACATATTACAAAAAACACGTTTGCCGCAAAATAGTTCAATAATATGAATAAAATGCGAATTTGTGACCAGTACATTTTTAAATAATAAAAACAAAATGCTAATTTGTGGCCTTAAAGCAGTAAAATTGTATGAACAAAATAATAATTTTGATAGAGCTGGGCAAATAAATGAGGCGTGCTTTGGCCAGTAAAAATAACCTGGTTCTAAATATCCAGTTTAAAGACTCATTCCAATGAAAATAGTATTTTTGGTGTTTTGACTTCTTCTTGTAGCATTTTCTCATGATGGAAGATTTATATAAAGAAAATTAAGCTTAAAATTACATTTCTGAGTATTTCTTTATTCAAATCACTGTGAATCAGGAACAGACACATAAAAAAAAGTGGTTGGAAAAAGTGTGTAGCTGCTACAATCTGTGGGCCCTGCTCCGCTCCATTCTGATGCATCCACTTGCAGACAGACAGATCCATGCTTGACTTTGTTTTCCTCGTCTGAGCTGGAGTCTGGATTGGAACTGTATGGCTGGATAGCTCCCATTGCTGACCATTTTTGTTGCACCGGTAATTCTAGGAAGGAGTTGTGAAGGGCTGTAAGCGAGCAGGAGGGAGTGTAAACAAAGGGATGATGGGAAATGGGGGGGGGGCAGGTAGGCCTACTTCCAGAAAAGCAATGCCAGACTTTACAGAATGCATTTGTAGCTCATTCCCAGCATAAAATAAGGCTACATTTCTGTCATGTTGATTTACACTACATTGATTAAATTACCTGATAAAAAACACATTCCAGTATGATTAATTGGTCTCCTTTTTTTGTACAATTTATCATGTGGCTACGACTCATTCCTTTTTTTTGTACCGTGTTATCAGATTGACTCGGTATACGTCAGTGTACGTTCACAACCAAGCTACATTGTTACAATAGTTTAAATCCAAATATTCCAGGTCTTTGTTTTCCTATCCAGTTCAGATCATTTCATTTGGACCAGAATGTGTGTAATGCAGCATAACAATATAGAGATACAAGAGGTCTGTGACTTTCAACCTCCAACATAATTCTTCAAACCCTTTCCAGTTTATTTACAGCCATTTCATAGGAGTCATTAAGGAAATGTAGTTTTATCTTTAAGGATCACCCCCCCACACACACACACGCGCACACACCACCTTTGAGGTGTGGCGTTTTGAACAGTTCCATCAGCAACCTCTTTCTATGTTGAAATGTGCAGAACAGAGTACAGGGCGCTCCAACCCTTTCAAATGAGAGGATCTGCGTTTCAAAGGTTAATTTGTAAATTAAAAAAAAAGTTGCTTTTTCTTCCCATGACACTTTGTGACAGTTGTTCAAAGTTTTCCAAAGATTGATGGCTTTTTGCTGCAAGCTTTGGTTTCAGACCTGAAAGAGGTTTTGCTGTATGATGCTGTTCCCAGATGAAGACAATTTCTAGGTGTCATGTTTCTGTACAAATGTGTGTTTTGCACGCACAGCCACTCACTCTGGAATTCATCAACAGCACAGGAATGTCAGGAGAAACGAGACTGATCGCCCTGGAGAGCAGTATTACAGCAGCTGATATGCTTATCAGAGGAACAGTCTCTGAGCTGTTCTGTTGAATTTACACAAATGCCAAACATCTGGTTGGTTCTGATAGCTTTCTTTAGGACAAGTGAGAACAAAGATATTGCTATGCTATGTTGAGAACTTTGGAAACGGGTATAGCTACTTTCATTTCTTACTCTCTTGATGCTAATATTGTGATCTCTTATTACTTAGATCAATTTATAATCTAGTTCCAATTCACTTTTCCAAGTCGGGCTGAAACAAAACTAGCTTTAGAATCTGAACTTAGACCGTGCTGTGTTTGACAGACTGGACAAAAAGACAGCACAGCTGAGGGGAAGAGACGAGCATTTCTGGGTTTTGTCTTCTTTTTCAGAACATCACTGGGAGGTTAATGGTTGGTCTGCGGTGGTGGAACCAGGTGGATGATGATGGTCGAAGCCACTGGGTGTTTGAATCGAGGAAGGTGGGTTGTTGCCCTTCATTCTGCTGTAGGAGGTTTTGAGCTCTTGGGTCTTTGACCTTCAGTAGCACTGACCTCTTGGACTGTATGGTGTTGATAAATGCAGTTGTTTCCTGTCAGCAGGAATCACAGATATCCTCACTGTGAGAATATCCTGTTTCCTTCAGGGCTCTGGGAAACAGCATGTGTCAAATTCGGATTCTCAAATCTTCTGGCTTGGACTGATAATTTGCCCAATCATCTGGGTCCTCTTTGCCTTTAGCACGCTGTTTTCTTTCAAGATTAAATGGATGGTAAGTTTTTTTTGTTCTTTTTTTAACCTGTTAAATAATAAAACTGCTGTTCTCCTGTCTTCCACTCAGCCTGTGGTGATCATGGCTGTGGTATTGCAAGGGGCCAACCTTTATGGGTATGTGCGGTGCAGAGTAGGAGGAAAAACCAACCTAAAGAATATGGCAACCAACTATTTTGGTCGACAGTTCCTTAAGCAGGTAAACTCGTATCTGAGGAAAACACAAATATAAGCGAGTCTTTTCATCATTTTGTGTCTAAAATGTCCCAATCTGTTGTCTCCTCAGACACTGTCGAAAGAAGATGAGTCATAGACTGCAGCCTGCGATAAAAAACCCACGCATTCTACCTAATGCTGTGATAGATTCTTTTACCAAAAGGACTCAAACATTTTAGTTCAGCCATTCATGGGTTTGCAGGTTTTCTTTTAACGTGTCTGCCATTGTCTGTATTTTCCAAGAGGTTACACCCCCAGCAATAAACCGCGTTAAACCACCACTACAGGTGGGAGATGTTCATGGGAAAACTGTCAGTTTGTGTGTAGTGGAGTGTGTTAACCCTTTTTGGTTGTCTCTAGTTTTTAGTTCTTCCAGTTACATCTGGAAACGTTAAAGGCTTTGAGGATGGTTGTAAAAACATCTTTCCTTTGCTGAACTTACTCGAAAGTATTCCAAGTCATTTGTAAATATGTAAGTAAAGACATCATGTATAGCATTTTTGTGCAAATACATTTGTAACATTTTCCTCAAAAGTGTAAGGTCTTTCTTTTTAAATGCCAGTGTTGGACACACTCTTGAAAGTGTAGATCCACTGATGGAGCAGGGACTGCAGTTGTGAAGGAGCAGGGACCGCGGTCGTGAAGGAGCAGGGACCGCGGTCGTGAAGGAGCAGGGACCGCGGTCACGGCCAAAGCCAGGAACCACCAACCCTCAAGTGGAACCCTGAATCCTCAACTCAATTCCAGTTTTTCATAGTCCTTCTTAAGGCCTGACTTTAAAATTGGAGGATCATTTGTCCCAGTCTCAGGGGGAGGCTCTTTTGGTTTATTTGTAGTGTTTTTGAAGCTGCTATCATGATGTCTGCAAAAATGGCCCTCCGGAGTGTTGTACCAATTCATCAAGTACCAATTCATCAAGACAAACTACACAGTGATGGGTAAAAGATGTTTTGTTTATGGGAACCATTTCATTAAGCCAGCTTTTTAAGAGTTTAATGTTTTACCAGGTTTATCGCTAAATTCGTCTGTTATTTTGAATTACGCGTCAATACTTCCAGTTTTAAAAAGCGCAACAGCGACGTCTAGCGGTTTGTCTGCCATTGGTCAGGCCATGATATTTTAAGTCACAATATATTGACTTGGAATTATTTAAATGTATTTATCATGGAAAATGTTATAAGCATACGTACTGATAACGCTTAACGATCCCTTCTCTAAAACCCGGCGGGATATTTGATTGAATAAACGTTCCGCCTTGGATGAACTCGGATGTGAAAGAAATGAACACACCTCACCGGAAACACTGACGAACAAGCCTTCAAGTTAAAAGCAATTACGCTATAAATAACACTGAATTAAATAGTCAAATTGTCCTAATAGTTTAGGTTTCAATATTTATGTTACACAATTTTCCTTCAAGTGTTTGTTGCATTTAGGTGTGTTTATTTGGTCCTTTGATGCGGATCGAATGGATTATTTTGAAAATACCAGAAGTGGCAGTTCGGTTTGACACGCCCTCCTGTTCTCTGCTGAAAACAACAGTATAATTGAATGGTGGTTTGTTTTTCATATTGTATTTTTTGATCGGGTCGTTGAACTACATTTACTCCGCTCGAGGCCCGTGCTTTGATGGGAATCAGCTCCAGGATGATTCCCATCGAGGATGCGTCCGCCAGGAAGCGGGAGATCGAGGAAAAACTGAAGCAGGTCAGAGGCGGCCGAAGCGGAAGGAGCCGTTTCCCGCAGAGTTTTATTCGCTTTTTCAGCTTTAAAGATTGTGAACGTAAACGACTTTCAGTGCGTTTCAATAAAATGTCGTGAGAAATGGGCTGCCGGGTGTCTGCTGTGTTACAGGAACAAGAGACGCTGTCGTTCATCCGAGAAAACCTGGAGAAGAGCGATCAGCTGACCAAAGGGATGGTACGGCGGCTTCATGTTACGTTCTGCTGGCTGCGGACATGTGAAAGAAGTGCTTTCATTCGGACTCCTGAGCCTACAGGAGCGTTCACTGTCTGCCTTAACAGCCAAACGAAAGAATAACAACAATGTCCTGCACGATGTGGCTTACTTTGACTTTCAAAACAAAGGCACGAGCTCAACTGCTGGAGGTTTAAACGTATCTTTCAAAGTAAAAGTGCAGTGTCCCTGCAAAAAAAATATTGAATTGTTTTGAATTGATGAACACAATCACAAAACAAAGGAGGTTTCCATTCATCACAGCTTGATTAAACATTAGTTTATCTGTCAAATTTTCACTCTAAAAATGCTGATATAGTTCTGAAAACAGTTTTTGTTATTAAAATTGAATAAATTTTCAGAAAAAAGGAAGCAAAAGGAACTAACCAAAAAATAATTTTTGTGATTTACAATATAGTATTTTTTTGTTTTGTATACCCAAATTTAGGTGGTTTTGATTTTTGGATTAATCCGATTTTTAAATGAAGCCAAAGACACAATCTGAAACTTTATACTTGGTCTTTTAAAAATGTAACAAATGATCCTGCAGGCATTGCTAAGAAGTGATTCTCATCTTTGAGGGAACCCAGCTGGTAATACCAGGTGCTTCTATCTACATCCTCAGGTGAATCAACCTGTTGATCATTTTTCTGTGTTGTTTCTGCCTCGAAAGGTTTCCATCCTGTCTTCGTTTGAGAGCCGCCTGATGCAGCTGGAGAACTCCATCATCCCGGTCCACAAACAGACGGAGAATCTGCAGCGGCTGCAGGAGAACGTTGACAAGACTCTGTCCTGCATGGACCACGTCATCAGTTACTACCATGTGGCTAAAGACACTGACAGGATTATTCGCGAGGGGTGAGCAGCACCTCCTGCTCCTGAAGCAAATTCAAAGTAGTGAGACAGCTGTGAAAATGTGCGTGCTCTGTCCCAGACCTGCAGGCAGACTGGATGAGTACCTCGCCTGCATTGCAAAGATTCAGAAAGCAGTGGAGTACTTTCAAGACAACAACCCTGACAGCCCTGAACTCAACACAGTGGTACAGTGTCAGCCTTTGACTGTCTGTTCCTCATGATTATTTACCTACAAAGCAGAATAAATGAAATGAGATTGCATGTTTTTTAAAATACTATCTTTACGATAGAGATTAGAATAGTTTTTAGCCTGAGTGATTGTCAAGTAACAAAGCGCTGATGTTCTGCAGAAAGCGCGCTTTGAAAAAGGTAAAGAGCTTCTCGAAGCTGAGTTCCGCAGCCTCCTGACCCGCTACAGTAAACCCGTTCCCCCCATCCTCATCCTGGATACCATCAGCATGGACGAGGAGCTGGAGGTGCAGGAGGAAGTGGTGCTGGAACACCTTCCTGAAGCTGTACTCCAGGACATCATCTGCATCACTGGGTGGTTGGTGGAGTTTGGACGCAACCAGGGTATGGCTCTCAGTTCTTCATTGTTTTGCCCAAACCATCTTTTTTCCAGACTTTTGTTGAACATTTTTTATGGTTGATGTTATTCACACGTATTTATGTGCGACCAACGCAAAAACGGATGGAAATTTCTTGTCAGCCACACGTAATACGTGCAGCTGAGATGCACATTGCTGCATTACCCGCACGTACTTAAGTGCGTCCAAGGCTGGATTTTGTTGCTGGCTGCACATATTTAAAGTTAGAATTATTAGTTGTCATGCACCCAGGTATGTGACATTTGTTCTCCTCGGTTGACCCATTTCCTGAGGGAGTGGGAAGCGGTGAGCTGCAGACATATCCGTGCTCAGGAACCATTTGATGTACTAACTACCCCAACCTTAACTCTTCTTAACCCCTGAGAATTTTTTAAAAGATGGAGTGTTCATGAAGTGTCTTCTTTGTTTTTGTCTTCCTCAGATTTTATGAACGTTTACTTCCAGATCAGATCCAACCAGCTGGATCGCTCCATCAAAGGCTTGAAAGAGCATTTCCGTAAGAACAGCGCCTCCTCTGGGGTCCTCTACTCGCCTGCTGTCCAAACCAAACGCAAGGACACGCCCACCAAAAAGGTTCCCAAGAGACCAGGTCAGCAACGCCAAGCCGTTTTTCTGGCATTGTCTGCCTACAGTCACTAAACAGAGAAAATACCCTTTAAATCCACATGAAACAGATGTTAGGCTTTGAATGACTGCACAGTGTGAGCACTTTTCCTTCACTTGGCGCTGACTTTCACCCAGCCACCTTGATTGAGCTGTTTGCTCCACACATCCTCACTCCTTCACTGTCTGTTCTAACCATCCTCTCCTCTTTCACAACTCCTGTGCTGTGATGACAGTCTACATCCCAGGTAAATACAATGCTTTCGCTGTTGTGCTCGGTGCTCATGTCCAATGGTTCCTGTGGTTACAAGAGATGTGGGCGCAGTCGCTCCTCATCTCTGAGGCAGCAGATCTTCCTTTGTGCTGAGCTTGAATGCGGCTGCTTGTGTTCAGGGAGCAGACCTCTAGTTTCATGGCAGCTGTAGCAGCAGTCCGGTAATTGATTCATCTGCTCTGTTATTGAGATTTTTGAATTCAAAGACCCGATTAGCCTTTGATAAATGTTACTTATTGATGCTTTGATTATTTTCTTTTTGATTTGAGATGAGTAAACCCAAGATACAAAATACATGGAATAGTTACACATTTTATGGTTTAGGTCATTTAATTTCTAAGAAAATCAAGACTTTGAACTTTATTTTTTCAAACTATTTTTGTTTGTTTAATGATACAAAAGAAAAGAGTATAAATTTGTGTTGTATTTATGAAGTGATTGTGTGTGATTGAATGCTCTGAACCTTTGAAGTCACTGGAGTAACAGAAGAAGAATAAAGTCTAACGTTTCTGCTGCTGTGAAACTAAAGGCTAAGGAGCTTCTCTGCATGTGTAGTACCACCGTAAACCGCTACAGGTTTGTGTTATCGGTGGAAATGTTCATCTATCAACAGCTAACCTTTGCTTTGTTCAAATAGGCAAACACAAATGTGTTAAGAATTATCGGATGGTGCAGCTGGAGATTGACAGATTTTACTCACAACTTCCGGTGTGAGTCTGGAAGCAGCCTGGTGCTGTGCACTTAAGCTCACCTTTAGTCACTAACGCTGTGCTGGAGCCTCAAACCAAAACTGCAGAATTTTCAGTGAGAAAAGGGACCTGCTGCTGAGTGCAGCATCAAACAAAAATGTAAAACCTTTTGTTGGCTTCTACAGCATAGTTTCTGCAGAGCAGCAGGAGCTCATTCGAAATTCACCTCTGGGTTCTAAGGTGACTGTTAGCACGGAAGTAACAACGTTTATCCCAGCATTCCACTCTCTCCCGTTAGCTTACAGCTCCTTATAACCCCATGCTAACATTAGCATAGCAAAAAACGTTGATATTGGAGCTATCCAGCCGTACAGAGTAGAGCCAAATGCCAGCTCAGACGAGGAAAACGAAGACATTCAAAATGTTTCATTTGTCTGCAAGTTGATTCCTCAGAACTGGGGTGGAGAAGAAAGACTTTGGCCGCCCATGGCAGTGCTGCTTCACAAACCTGAACTTTTTGAAACCGCAGGTTTTTATCGGCTTCTTGATCCAACATGATTTGAAGAACAAATACTCAGAAGCACAGTTTTGATCTTAAATTCTTTTAAACACGTCTTCCATTATGAGAAAAATGCTACAAGAACATGTTAAAAACACAATTTTCATTGAAGTGGGTCTTTAATTGTTGATGAAAACATCATGAGAATGGCATCAACTGTTTCCTTGACTGATCAGACAGGGTTGGACAGCAGAAATCCTTGATTTGTGTTTTTGTCCTGACTTCCACTTTGTTTTTGTCACACAGTCGTAATGGAAGCTTCCAGATGCTCAGAGCAGTTTCTGTGCAGGAAAAGTCTGTTGTTGGCATTTTAATTGCAGTGTAAAACAATCAGAAGCTGTTTTCTTTTGGTTGTGCAGCGATTCTTCGGCTTCTCTGAGTCGCTGCGTGTTTCATGTTTTTGTGATAGGCCTCTTGACTCTTCAGCTAAGAGTTAGGCTGTTTGCTGAAGATCAAAGACGCATGAGAGGAATTAGTTGCTGACTTTGTCAAGTTGCTCATGCTGGTTGCCATTAGCTCCACGAGTGACAAAGCCAGTTTCTGCTGCTAACATGCTGAGCTTTGTCGTTTACATTTCTTTATACTAAGGTAAGAATAATCACGGAGCGCAGCTCTAAATGTGCCACTTGCTTACTAACCCACCAATGAGCTGAGGCCGTGTCATGTTGTGATGTTTTCTGAGAATAATCTGCTTATGTTCATGTTAATTGTTTGAACTGTGACCTAACCTGTGTGTTTTCTTACATGACCCTGGGAGTGTGTGTTTCAGCACAGCTGTCCTGTAGTGCTATTGTTTGGTTGAATGTTTGTGGTGCTGGTGGTGGCCCCTCTCCCCCACCCCATAAACAACCTCTGCTGGCTGCCTGATTGGTGGAGGGATGTGGTATCTGCCTTTCATCACTCGTTTGCTAGATCTGCTTTTTCTTCTTCCTCTTCCTTCTTGTAATTCTTGGTTGTCTGGACCTTGCTGGCCCCACTCCCCTCCTTTGGACTCTTTCTCTGTGTTTATGGGACCAGGGACCATTCGCAAGGCTCAGAACCTTCTGAAACAGTACTCACAGCATGGGCTGGATGGGAAAAAGGGGGGTTCTAACCTCACTCCTTTGGAAGGTAAAGCACCTTGGTCTTCTCTGTTTATTTTTCCTGCTGGTCTCAGTCAAACACAAACTCCCAACATCAGCAATCACAGCAGCTTTTAGACTGCACAGCTTCAAATCATTGGACAGAAGGCGGGACACAGCTAACACTCATACAGATGAGCAAAAAGGATCTGTCAGCCAAAGGTTCTGCACGTTGTCTGTCTGAAAAATCTGAGTTTTTTTTTTTCTGTCATGTTCATCATAGTAACACTTCAACTGTGAAAGACAGAATCTAAAGTAGAACCCAGGAAATCACTTTATTTGATTTTTAAATAATTTAATTGTGTAATATTTAAATTATAATATTTATAATAATATTGTATAATAGAGCAGAAAATATGTATTCAATCCATAACAAAAAGCTCACATTAATACTTTGTATTGTAACCCGGTTTCAGTGACAGAGGTCAAAGGTTTCTTGTGGATCTTCAATCTTGAAATGCTTTTTACCTTGACACTCCTAACTTTCCCGGTTGATGTGTTCTGGATCGTTGTCATGCTGGTAGATCCATACAAGTTTCATCCTCAATGCTCTCACTGATGGAAGGAAGTTTTTGACTAAAATTTCACCATACACGACTCCATTCATCCTTTGATTCAAACGAATCAGTCAGGTCGTTGACCAGTTCTCCGTGTAGTTCTGAGCTGTTCACGGTGTTGTCCCCGGTGTCCTTTGACAGCTCTTTGGTGTCGGTGGAGGGATAACAGTCTAACTGTTTATGGGTCTGGATAGGTATTTTTTAAACAGATAACCATTTCAAATGGGTGACATTATTGCAGGTAACACGTGGAACAGGTCTGTGAAGGACAGAATTCTTACTTTGTAGATAAATCCTTATTTTCTGTACCATTTAGCAAAAAATCTTTAAAAACTGAACAATGTGATTTCCTGGATTCGCTTTTTAGATTCTGTTTCTCAGGGGTAAAGTGTTTCTATCACAGACCAAACTCAGATTTTTGAGTGGGACAACCTGAGGAATCTGTGACTGACAGATTCTGTCTTTCTTTGCTGTATCTAAGCAAAAAAAAAACGTCTTCAGGCAATATTAAAACAAACCTCATTTGAAGTTGTTTATTATAGTTCAAATTTGACTTCCTAAATTTGACTTTAATTTTGAACTTAGGTTGTTAAAAATTGCAAAATTATATCAATGTATTTATTTATCCTAACAATTTTAAGTTAAATTATTCAAATACAATTCAGTCTCTACTTTGTCTCTTGTCCCTACAAAAACATGTGTTTTAAAAAAAATTACAGATTAACAATGGTATCCTACCCTTAAATAAATTAACAGGTTTGATATATTGCAGATCAAGTAAAAAGTGGCACAAGCACCCCAATGTAACCTCTTTAACTAATTAAAAAAATGCTTTATTTATTCAGATTGGTTAATTCACACATTAGTTCATGAACACATAAATGTAGATCTAAGAATTCATTTAAAATCAAGTCTTCTGGAAGTTAGCATGAATTTTAAAATAAATATGGGTCGTTAAGTCACCAGTCAAAGGAATTCATTTTCTACTTCAACTCCAAAGCCAGCTGATGAACTGGTGTCAGAAGTAGCTATTTTCCCATCAGGAAATCTGTCAAAAGCTGCAGTAAATCCAAAGCTGTTGTGACATTTGAAGCTGGTTTTTGTCCCACAGTTTAACATGCAGACCGGTTCAGAACCAGTTTATATTTCACTCATCTTGGGTGGGTATGCCCTGCTTTTTCTCTCTGGTGCTTGGTGGTGGTCGGTTCAGCTGCTCCAGGGTCAGGTTTGTCCCCTCTCCCCCTTTTAGCCTAGTCATGACCTCGTTTTGACTAGTCTTCCTGCTGCCCCGCCCCACCCACCAGGTTACGATCATGACCCACGGGTCAAATACACCTCTGACGCCCTGACTGAGAAGCATGGGGCTGCCTCAGGTGAGTGATAAATTACAGAAGAAAAGAGGTTGATCAGAGAGGCAACCTCAGCTCAGCTTCTTCTTTTACCAATCAAGTACTTATAAATTAAGAAGTTAAATTCTGGGCTGTGGTCGGCAGCTGAAGTTCAGTTTTTGTGAAGATCCTTGTCTTGTAGCAGATGCTTGTGTTTTGTCAGCTGACAGGAGCTCTCATTATGTATAACTCTTAGGGAAAGACGATGTTCTTGACATCGAGATCGACTCCTACATCCACTGTATCAGTGCCTTTGTGAAGCTGGCTCAGAGCGAGTACGCCCTGTTAACGGAGATCATCCCCGAACACCACCAGAAGAAGACATTCGACTCCCTCATTCAGGTCAGAGGAGTCAAACAAGGAAGCTTTCACTGAGGATTTTCTGGATCTAGATAGAATTTGGTTTTAGGGGTTAGAGACACAAAAGTTTAAACAGTCCCTTTTGTTGACCTGTAATCAATGGGTACAAGTATATCATCAGTAATGCAGAAAGACATCATATTGATTTTAAGCAGGTGCTGCTGCTGTTGAACAACTTCTGCAGAACATCCACTTTGAGGTTCCCGGTGTTTGTCATTTGGTGAAGGTTTCCCTACAATCTGCAGTCATGTGACTCCACAGTCAAGAAAAAAATGTTCTGAGTTAACCAAACTCAAAATAACAATCAAAAAGCAAAGAAACGAAACCCATCAATTTTTGCTGCTCATATTGCTCTGACTCTTAAGGTCAACAAGACACGTTTCACCATCCAGTATTTTCTTTTTTGAGGGCATTCTCTGTTTGATGGTTGTGTTTCCAGTAGATGAGCAGTTGGCATTAAAACCCTTTAGTCACTCTAACTGTTTTTCCTCTCCATGTCTTAAATTAAACCATTACTGATCCAATGTCATCTGTTCACCGGAACCAACAGGATCAAATCTAACAAAGATCGGAGTGCTTTTTCATATGTATCAGCTGCACCATAGATGGTCTTAGAAAAGCTTGAAGGACTTAATGGATTAAAAACAGGATATTGGCCCCAAAGCACATCCTGTTTGTGGGGTTAGTTTCATCATGTCTGTTCACAGGAAGCACTGGACAACCTGATGCTGGAAGGAGACAACATTGTGTCTGCAGCTCGCAGGGCCATCCTGCGCCACGACTACTCTGCGGTGCTCACCATCTTCCCCATCCTCCGACATCTGAAGATGAATAAATCCGACTTTGACTCCACACTTCAGGTTGGTTTTTTGCCGGCTCATTGCTGGAGGAAGCTGTTTTTTTTTTGGTGATCATATTTTATTTGACATGCAGGGAACGGCAGCGAGCACCAAGAACAAACTGCCAACGCTTATCACGTCCATGGAGACGATTGGAGCCAAGGCACTGGAAGAGTTTGCAGACAGTATTAAGGCATGAAGCTCACACTTCATCTATTCCTTGTCTATTGGTTGCTGGTCATTTACTGTGTGTTCTCATCACAAACTATAGAACGATCCTGATAAAGAGTACAACATGCCCAAAGATGGAACAGTGCATGAGCTCACCAGCAATGTAAGCTCTGTTTGTTCTCTGCACCTTTGGTTATTAGCTGTTTATCTGAGCATTTTATTTTTGTTCAGGCCATTCTGTTCCTGCAACAGCTGCTAGACTTCCACGAGACGGCAGGAGCCATGCTGGCCTCTCAAGGTTTGCTCTCCTTTGTGGAGTTCTGCTGATCTCCAACCTTCCTCCTGTCTGAACTCTCAAAACACATTAAAAAAATGTGTGTGTGTGATATATATCTATACCTAAATCTATACATTTATATCTATATAGAGATAGATAGATATCGATCGATAGATATCTAAATCTATAGATATATATCTATAGATATAGATTTATATATATATATATACATGGATGGATGGAGTATATACACAGTGAGGTAAAAAAGTATTTGAACACCCTGTTTGCAAGTTCTTCCACTTGGAGTAGCCTGACATTTTCATCCTAGGTGCATGTCCACTGTGAGAGACAATCTAAAAAAAAAACATCTGGAAATCACATTGCATGATTTGTTTAAAAATACTTTTTAAACACCTGAGAAAATCTTTGTTAATATTTGGTACAGTAGTCTTTGTTTGCAATTACACAGGTTAAATGTTTGCTGTGGTTTTTCACCAGGTTTGCACACACGGCAGGAAGGCTTTTGGCCCACTCCTCCACACAGATCTTCTCTAGATCAGTCAGGTTTCTGGGCTGTTGCTGTGAAATACAGATTTCTAGCTCCCTCCAAAGCTTTTATAAAAGGGTTTAGGTCTGGACACTGGCTAGGCCACTCCAGAACATTGATATGCTTCTTCCAGAGCCACTCCTTGGTTATCCTGGTTGTTGTCCTTCGGGCCGTTGTCATGCTGGAAGACCCAGCCATGACCCATCTTCAAGGTTCTAACTGAGGAAAAGAGTTTGTTCCCCCAAATCTCACAATGCACGGCCCCAGTCATCGTCTCCTTAATACGGTGTAGTCGTCCTGTCCCACGTGCAGAAACATCCTCATAGCATAATACTACCACCCCCATGCTTCATAGTAGGGATGGTGTTCTTGGGATAGTACTCATCACTCTTTTTCCTCTAAACACGGCGAGTGAAATTAAGACCAAAAAGTTCTGTTTTGGTCTCATCTGATCATATAATTTTCTCCCATGACTCCTCTGGATGAGGTCTCTAGCTTGATGTATTCATGCATTTTGGATGTTTCATGCTGGATAGTGGATCTATGCCCACTAGTCCTCGGCCTCCTTCCTTGCAGCCATGGAACTCTCCATGTATGAGGAGGAGCTTTCATGTCTTAACATCAGTGGTCTGTATCTCTTCCTTTGGCCATCTGATCATTCCTGCAGGGTATCTGATGACCAGCAGTGTTTAACTGTTTATTTCCCGGGTCTTGTTCTTGCCATTGAGCTGGCTTCTCAGGACTTGTCTTACTCGTTGGAGGTATTTGGCTGTTGCTGCTTTCCTTGTTGCCTGCTCCAGGTTGCCATTTGTCTGTGGAATTCTGAGGTACTTATAAGTGTCCTCAATGTCTGCTATTGTTCCTTCTGGGAGTGAGACTCTTTCAGTGTGGACCACCTTGCCTCTCTTTGTCACCATCCGACTGCATTTCTCAAGTCCAAATGACATCCCAATGTCAGTACTGTGTGTGGATCAGAGAGTCAGTGTTGCGCTCGCTCCTAGTGTATAACTTGATGTCATTCATGTAGAGGAGGTGACTGATTGTTGCCCCATTCCTGAGTTGGTATTCATAACCAGTCCTGTTGATTATTTGGCTGAATGGGTTCAGACCTTTGCAGAACAGCAGTAGGGACAGAATGTCTTCTTGGTATATATATATATATATATATATATATATGTCACATTTGATGGACACTTGTGCAAGTGGCTTACCATTGGTTTCAAGAGTGGTTTTCTACAACTTCTTGTAGAAGTTGAGGTCTTGTTGAGAAAAACCTTTGACAGTAGCTCCTCCCACACACAGCGCACCTTTGGACAAGCGTCCAGCTGCAAATTTGTCAAATGTCAAAACAAATCTGGCAGATGCAAATTTGATGCCAGACTCGCATTTGGTGTGAACACAGCAAGCCATCATCAAAGTAGTTGAGTAGAAAAACAAAGTACTCCCACACGATTCATTTAAGTGATGCGTGCGGGTGGGGTGGGGTCCATGTGTGTTCCAAACCGTGGCTACTGATCTGTACGGATTACGGATCAGCCATGGTCCGTTGCACCCCTTAAGTCCAGTGATTGTGTAGAAGATCTTGTCACTCTTAACTCAGAGGTGTCCAAATCCAGGCCTTGAGGGCCGGCGTACTGCTGGTTTTCCAAAAATCCTGCTTTATCTGCTGGATCAGGTGTGTTTATAATAAGGACCTTCAGTGGCAGGTTGGTTGGAAAACCTGTAGAACCCCCTCAAGACTTAGATTTTGACCCCTTGCTTGAACTGTTCCCATGTTTTAGCAAACACAGTTCCCTCCACATGCATTCAGCAAATTCAGGTAAACTGCCTCAGATGAGGTCACTGAGTTTCATTGCAGCCACTCCTCAGGCTGTGTCCCAGCAGAATCAGTTCCTAATATCGGCTCTCCTGGTTTTTACTGTTTGGTTGTTCTCAGCACCCTGACTCAAATGGGCTGCAAAGCCTGACTTTCCTCCTGCATGCTTTCACCTGTAAACCTTTCTTCCGGCTGCCTCTTCTTAATCTATTAATTTCCCCTTCATTGTCTGACTGATTACTGTTGGCTTACTCTGCAATAACAAACCTCTTTTAACCTTTTTGCACTTGTGCCTCTTTTTTGTCTCTTCTCTGTTGCTTTGCCTGGTCTTTTTAGTGCTGGGGGACACTTACAATATACCTTTAGACCCCCGAGGTAAGCCCGAGTCTGGATGTAGGCCCCATGCGTCCTGACCTGATTACTTCCTGTCTGTGAAGTTCCTTGAAGCTCATCCTTGAGTCTGTAGTTGATGTGTTTGCATGTTTGCATCAGTGATTCAGGGTGAACTTTTGAGATGTCATGTGTTTGTTTCCAGAGAGTTCATCTGCGACTAGCTATTCCTCCGACTTCAACAAACGGCTCCTCAGCTCCTATATCTGTGAGTTCCAGTACTGACACATCACGGTAAAATGAGCTGCACCTTAAACAATCATCATTCTCTGCTCCTTCAGGTAAAGTTTTGGGAAACCTTCAGTTAAACCTACTCAGTAAATCCAAAGTTTACGAGGATTCAGCCCTGAGTGCCATTTTCCTTCATAACAACTATAATTACATCCTCAAGTCTCTGGAGAAGTTGGTGCCTCTTTTACAGTTCAATCAATACAGACTTTTCCTTTGAGTATACTTTATCTGTGAAATCTGTCACCAACCTGCAGGTCCGAGCTGATTCAACTGGTCACTGTGACTCAGAAGAGAGCCGAGGCCTCCTACAAAGAGCTGATACAACAGCAGATCGAGTTCTACCAGCGCAGGTAAACTCAGAACTCACCTGTTGTCAAGATTTCAGTAACCTGCCTTCTGCTGGCTCTGAACAAACACGTCTCTGTCTGCTACAGCTGGCTGAAAGTCACAGAGCACTTGACGGACCGCAACATGCCCGTCCTGCAGCCCGGCATGAAGGTCAGAAACCACTGGTGACGGGATTTTCAAATGCAATGCTGAGGCAGCTAGCTTGAGGCAGTCACCTCATGAAATGTCCAATGTTTCCTGGTCCAAATAGTCCACTCTGTTAAGGCAGGTGTAAAAGATTGACCCTTCTTTTTTGTGGGTGTTGGAAGGGTTAGGGGCATGTCAGGATCTCTCTCAGTCACAATGTAACTGCACTGGATGGCTTTATCTGCTCTCCAGTCCTGGTGTGCCAAAAGCTCATTTGGGCAGCAGGGACACCAGTCAAAACAAGGTCATGGCAAAGCCGAGGCTTAGAGGGGGAGTCTTAATGTGGACTGGTCTTTAAACTCCCACATTAATCAAACATCTACAACTGGTTGTTCTGATGGGCATGAGTGGAGATCATTCATTTACATGCGTTCCCCATTTGCTGTTTGCTAAAGTAGATCGGAGTTAAAATAGTTTTACTGACATAAAACTGTTTAGTCACAGTTCCATGTTTTTCAAACATAGTACTTCTTACTTTGGATGCAGATCGTTTTGCAGTTTCAGAAGTATTTCTGTATTTAGGTTTAAGCTTTAAAATTTGTTCTAACAAAAAGGTAGTTGAAATTGGCCACGTTGGCTTATTTAGATGTTTTTCTTGCATTTTGGCAGTGATTTGGGACAGGCACATTGTACCTCAACAGCAATCCAAATATGGGTGACAGGGTGGGACAAAGTGAAGGATTTTGTGACGTCCGCCCATACATGTCCCTAATTATGTGTGAAGTGTAGCTTTGATGAATTTAAAACAGCTGCTTCCAAGGTTTTCATATATTGAAAATAAAGCAATAAACTTGAAAAAAATGTATTTAAGATGCACATACATTTATTTTTGCTGTAAATTTAAACATTATGGAGGAGTCAATGAGAAGTTGCTCTTTCTGCTCTTCAGAAACTAGTTCCCAGTGGTTATATGAGGAACTGCAGCAGATATTTCTTGCTTGGCTTCAAACGGACGGAACATGAAGCTTGGTTAGCACTTTAGGACTAGATCAGCTTCAGTTGAATTGGGCTAAACAAGTTAAGCAGGTTCAGCTGAAAACTCTTTGGCGAAGTTGTTCTTAGATATTTTATATAAGCAGTTGCTTTGGTTCACTCCGAAAAGTTTAATGTGTAACCCATTGCAGGGGTAAAATCTTTATGTGAACACTCACCATGTAAACTCTGTAAACCCTTGAATATTTTCTCCTCCTTCAGCTGAAAGATAAAGAACGGCAAGTGATTAAAGATAAGTTTAAGGTAAGGTATTTAAAATAATGCAGAACAAAAGGAGCTTTGATCTGAAGCTCTGACCAGAGTGTCTCTCAGGGTTTCAATGATGGTTTGGAGGAGCTGTGTAAGATCCAGAAGGGTTGGGCCATCCCAGACAAAGATCAACGGCACTTCATCCGGCAAGCTCAAAAGAGAGTGGTGACTGATGCTTACAGAGCCTTTCTGCAGAGGTGAGGGACACATTACAACAACAACAGTCTCATCTCTGTCAGTGTTATGCTGCGTTCACACCGGGCTTGTGTGGCGCAATCAAAAACGTGCGTAATAATGTGCATTTAGCGTATGGTGTTCACGCTAGTGTTACGACTGGCTCTGAATCATAACAAATAAGATGGGACACGGAACCGGTTTTATTACTCTACCTTCTTTTAACGATTTTAAAGAGGAATAAACATTCAAAAAAACAGAAATCCTGAAGGTGTGCTGTTGCTTGAGTGTCTGGGAATGTTGGTTTATGTCTGTAAATGGAGCAAAAACAAAAAGAAGCCAAACTGATTAAAATATGCAGGGGAGCAGAGAAGACACAGAGCTGCAGCAATGGACCTGGCTGTGGCAGGAAGCCCCAGAAGAAGAGTCTGTCCAAGAGCTCCTAAGGTGGATCTTTATATCCCATCAGCTGATTTTCTTCTCCTCCTGCACAGGGCAGCAACCAGAAACACTTTTTCTTATTTTTCTTTTTTTTTTAAGCCCCAAGAGAGCATCAGTCTATGCAATGGCACATCTAAAAAATCCAGGCTCAACCCCAGCGCAGGGACCTCTGAGCTGGCAGAGGTTTCATCAGAGAATGGTAAAGTGGAAGATACAATAAAGGAGTCCAAAGCTCCAGTGTTATGTCAAATCTTAACACGCACCAGATCCCCACCACCAATCACTGATACCAAACCATCACTGAGACTTAAAACAAACACTTGTTTTTCCAGTGTTCATACCAGTGGCAATAATTACATAGACCAGTGTCCTGTGAAAACCGCCTACCTCCACGACCCATGTTGGGTGATCCGTCCAAGAAAACACCAACGGGACTGGGTTGAGCTCCTGCACCTGAAGAATGGGTTAAAAAATAGTCATCAGCCAGTGCCGCAGCCTCAGCCACAGACTTAACCCCGCGAGCAACATAAGTGGAGACACTAGCAGAGATCGAAACCTTGAATTGTTCCAAAAGAACAAGCTCCCTTAGCCCCTCAAACGAGTTTACACCAGGAATCGAAATGCCGGACCAGCTCCCGCATAAACTCCAAATGAGTCTGATCCCCAATCCTTACAGCTTCGGAAACGTTGTCTGTAAACCTCTGGTACCAGCTCATAAGCCCTCAGCACAGCAGCTTTGACAGCAGAAAACCTGGTAGCCTCAGCCCCACTGAGAGCAAACCGGTCAAAACATATTGCAACATCAACAAACGATTTTCCTCAGACCAACCCAGAGTCTCTGCTAAACGCTCAAATAACACAAAGAATGTATCTTGGTACTTTTCATCAAATTTAGAAACCAATCTTAAGTCACCATGGTCTGTCACTACCCACTACCAGCGCATGTACTCACAGTTGGAAGGGGCTTGGTGCGAAATGTCAAAGTGGTCTAAATCTGGACATAAAAACTTGTGTAGTGATGCATGAACGTGAGAGTTTTGAACAGGGAAGCCCGAAATGCTCATATATGCACATTTACTTCAACTTTTTATTGTAAGTGGTAGCTTGAACACATGCTTCCGAGCCCGGTGTGAACGTAGCATTACACTTCAGTTATTCTGCTCGATCATACTTGATTTAAAACTGTAAAGGAAAAAGCTGGATTGTGATCCAAGCATAACATACTGTATGTGAGCCACAGCAGCTTTTCCTATTAACTGTTTTCCAGATGTACCAACATTTCTTTCACCAAGAACCCTGAGAAGTACCACAAGTACCGACCAGAAGAGGTGGAGGAGATGATCGAGAAGCTGTTTGACACTTCTGCCTGAGCTGACTCTTCTTCTTCAAAGCTACATCCGTCACAGATGTCACACAAACACAACGTATTCATAATCTGATAAATAAAAGAGAATTTCAATTTTACTTGTTGATGTAGATTTTCAGCAGAGACACTTCAGAACTTGGGCTTTTAGAAAAATAACCTCTCAAATAAGCAACAAAAAGATTTTAATGTTGCAGGAAAGTTGCACTTATGAGCAAACTAAGTAACTCTTTACTTTTTACTCCTAAAATAGGATCAGCAGCTTCAACAAACACACTCTAAAAGCTTCAGTTTATAACATGTTCTGCTTTGGGATTAGTTCATTTCTGGGCATAAATGAATGCACTCTTCTAAACACAGCAGTTGCAAAGGAAGAGGCACTGGCATAGATTCAGAGCTAATAACAATGTACGTATGTGTATGTATGTATTTATATATATATATATATATATATATATATATATATATATATAAATAAATAAAGCTGAGTCTGGTCTTCGATGTTCATCACAGAAACACTAACTGCGAGAGACAGAATGTAAAATAATAATCCAGGTAATCACGTTGTTTGATTTTTTAAAAAGAATTTATTTGTTTAATGGTGCAGAAAATAAGGATTTATCTACAAACACAAATTCTGTCCTTCACACACCTGTTCCTTCTCATTGAATCGACTTTTCCATCCCCCACTTGTTATCTGTATAAAAGACACCTGTCCACACCCTTAAACAGTCAGCTGCAACCTCTCCACCAACACCAAGGAGCTGTCAAAGGACACCAGGGACAACAATGAAAACTGCCCTGAACTACAACAACTTGACTGATCTGCACGAAGCAAAGGCTCAATGGAAGCATGTATGATGAGATTTTGGTCAAAAACTTTCTTCCATCAGTGAGAGCATTGAGGATGAATCATGTCTGGATCTTTCAGCATGACATTGATCCACAACACATTACCTGAATGATAAAGGAGTGGCTTTGTAAAAATTGTTTCAAAGTTTCTGTTCAGTCTCTGGACTTCAATACAATAAAGAAACTGTAGAGGAAGTTGTTGCCCAGCAACAGCCCCAAAACATCACAGCTCTAGAGAAGATCAGCATGGAAGAATGATTAGAATAAATAGACCTTATTCATCCCATGAGGGGAAATTTAATAGGTTTACAGCAGTTGTATACACTAACAGGCTATGCATTAATGAGAGCTACTGAAACCTGCGCCGCATCTTTAGATAGAGAGAAGGTGGTGGATAGGGAGAGCACCCCGCCCTCATCATAAAAGGTGTAAAAAATGAAAAGACCCCACCAGACTAATCCAAAGAAAGCATGCAAGAGAGCAATGCAAACAAGTGATGGGGCAGATAGTGTATGCTACAGGTCAAGAAAGGCTGAGCAGCCAAGATACAGCAAATGCTGTTCTTCACATACAAACAACATTTCACTGCAGCAGATTCATCATACCGCTATCCCAACTGAAAGAAATCTGAGAATCAAAAGTCTTGAGTATACACATCTTTTGGTACAGACACACCAATCTCTCCACTTGCCGCTTAGATTGCTGGTGTATGCAGCCGCAGAAGTTCAGTCTGGACAGAAAGAATCTGCTCTCCTGTTTGTTAGCGTGGGGAAAATGTTGATCAAATTCAGAGACCAGCTTATCAATTCCATTTTCAGATGGCGCTTGGGGGTGGGGGTGGACAGACCATGAGCTGGGGACCACATCGCATCTGAGCCTGGGGCTGTCTGTGTCCCTGTGGTACTGGTTCTGGTCCTTGCCCTTGAGTGCTGGGCCTTACCAGAATTCCAACAGTTGATGAGCCCAATCTTTCTTGGGCGTCCTTCTCTTGGTTTGGGGTGAGTTGCCCTGGCTTTGCTTTCTACTGGAATTCCCACGGGGCGGGTGGGTGGTTGCGTGGGGTGGGTCTCCCTTGGGGAGCCCTGGCTCATGCCTGGGGTTGAGGTCCTGCTGGCCTTGGTCTTGGTGTGGGGGGGTGACCGGGCACTCTCCCTCTTTTTACATTCCATCAACCACCGCAGTAGAACACAAACACTTACCTGAGCATGGGTATTAGCTCAGCTTTTCACAAATAGTATGCGTGACAGAATGAAATGCTTCACATGTTGGCTTGTTTGCTTAAGTATGTGTGTGTGAGATCTGTAGTTGTATTGTGTACGTGTTGACATGTTTGTCTGTGAAGATTTTTTGAGCCAACAGGTATGTGTGTAACAAATGAGTGTGTGTATGGACAGGCCCCACCCCTTTTGACTAACATCTACACCTGACATGATCCAGCAACTTATTGCCTTGTGTTTCAGACCCCCTCTTACATCTCTAAACATCCTTCATCCTTAACTGCATTTTTTCTTTTTTTCTCCCCTTTCTTTTGTACCTTTATCCCCCATCTCTAACATCCCACTCTCTGCTTTTCTCTTTTTTCCTGTACAATCCAACACAAAATGTATACAAACTGCAAAAACGTATACAAACATAAATAATATCAATAGATTTTAGCCACAAATGCAAAAGGGGTTCATACAAATATAAATCTTATATCACAAGATTCATAACCCCCAGTTATAACAGTAAAATCTGTCCAACACAAGAGGCCTTCAGCTCTCAGCTGTTTGCTCAGCTGTTGGATAGGATAAGGTAAAAAAACATTTTTTAGAGTGAAAAGGGCAGAAGGATGCTCAAGAGGTACAGGCTCAGAAGGGAGGACAGGACAGAAGCGTTAGGAAGACACAGGAGGAGAGAAAAGAAGTCCATTTGATAAGACCAGGAAGAGAAGAGGATGGACCAAAAGAGCAGCTACAGTGAGTTTAAACCTGATTAAGACCTACAAGAAACCTTTGACAACCAGGGTTAAAGTACCAAATATTGAAGAGAACTTTTGTATTTAACAAAAACTTATTTTCTACACCCTTATACAAAAAGGCAAAATATCCAACAGTAGTTTATTTTTTAAATGTAAAATGCTCAACACGTTCCAGTCTTCATTTTTATTACGTGTTATTCAAGATCTGACAGTAAGCTGCTTGGAAACTCTGTTTTTTGCTCTGCCCTTGACTTAGCGTTGTTTTTTTCTATAATGTCATGATTTCCATTTATGTTAAACCTATTCAATATTTCTTATATTCAACATATATTGAAAGCATGAAAATGACCAGAAATATAAGCTGTCTGCACAAAATCAGTCTGATCCAACTTTTTTGAATTGGGATTTCTGTTTTTTTGTTTATTTATCCAAATATTTGGTCACCAAAAGTTGACATTTGAAGGATTTTAGCTTTTGGAAAGATGAGTATTCTGGTAGAAAAATACAAAGCGTTAAAAAACAATTTATTGAATTTAAATGTGTTTAAACACTACTGGCAAAAAAATACTCTTTGTAAATCTGAAATGTAATTTTTCAAAGATCGTAAACCCAGATCAGATGTTTTCTAAGCTGCTCTCCTTTCCCCCTTTTTACCAGCAGATGGCGAGAGCCGCTTGCCGCCATGCAGCAGCGGGTCAGCCGGCATGCTGCAGCTGGTGCAGAGGCCTCATGTTAGATGCTGTCAGAGGAGCTGCAGATGGTGCTCCGTGTTTACTCCAGTCTCAGCATCCACGCACGCAGCAGCCGGCACTCTTTAAGCTCCTGTGATGCATTAAGTCATTTGGGTTTTCCGTGCGTCCGGTCTGCTGGGCAGTGATAAAACATAGAAACTGACAAACAGGGGCCTCGCCTTCGCACGACGCCCTCCTGAGAGTGTTTAGTCAAATCCAATGACGAGTTAAGAATGATGCTAGATTAAAGGGTGAGTGATGGTCCACAGCTGCTGCAGCATCGCGTGCCTTTCACATAATTCATCAGGGTGCAATTGTAAAGCTAGGATTCACTGGAAACTCACTTTCTGCTGGTCAGCTGTTGCTGTAGAATGCAACGCTGCAAGTGGGGACCTGTCATGTTTGACATTGCCTTTGCGCGGGAGGTGATATCAGGGGTGTATGCTGACTGGTGAGAAGAGTAAGAATGATGAGAATGGCCTGCCAGGTGAGACTGTTGATCAGATTGTTGCTAAGCACACATGGAAATGTTTGGATGTTTCTCTCAATAAATCGTTTGTTTGTGAGGACAGCAACAGTTGGAGGCAATGATCTTTGACCAACACTGAACAACAGGGACCAACTAAATGCACCATTACCTGTAATTCCCTCTAGGAAGTTGTAATGTCATCAGAGAAAAATCAAGGTTTGATGTTCAGATCTGCAGGGATGTGTTAAAGTAATTCGTGGCATGTGAAAATATGAACAAGGGTTGTGTGTTTCCTGATGGTCACACACATCATGGCTTCTTCACTGAGTACGACTCAACCCACGAGTGTCAAAAGTTCTTGTCAGGCAGTGGATGGAGAATCGATGACCTCCAAACCTTTGCACCTTCAAACGCCACTGCACTGCATTCATCCACGAGCAACCACAATGCTGCAGCTGATCCTGCTAACAGCTGTTGTAGAGCAATTAAAAGCACTCAGACACACAGCGCCTGCCGCCCCTCGCTGATAGGTCCGAATAGCTTTTATTATAGTAATGTGTTCAGTGGATGACGTCAGGTCTTTGGAAAAGAGGCTTAAGGAGGGTTTCATTATAAACCTGCATCATTAAAACTTGCTGGCTGGTTTTAGCCTTTGGCTCCCATGTCTCTGTTTGTAAGTTTTATGAAGCCACTTATGGTCCTGAATAGATGCAGGAAACCAAGGCGGAGAAATCAGGTTTGGGAGGCAATGCCATGACCTAAAGAATAAAAGCAAGTGCTGGTGATTGTGCGGCTATTCACACCATCACATAGGGCAGTCTTCAGGGATTTGTACTTAAACGCTTCATTTGGTAGTACAGCCATGAAGCAACAAGAACAGTATTCTTGTTTTACTTGTTTTTGTGTGTTGGCTTCAGCACAGCTGCTTTACCCATTGTTTAAAAAATAAACTATTTTTTATTTTAAACATTTCTGTTGTGTGGGTTTCAAGAAAGAACTTAATTTTCACACAATAAAAAACCTCTGTAGACACGCATTATGAACAATCTTGATGGGATGAAGCCAGTAAGCCCTCTGACGTCTGATCACACGATCACATGTCAATGAAATCACATCTCCGTTTCAGTCAAGTTTCTACCTTAAATACGACCACTTCCAAAGTCAGGAATTTTAAAAATGCACAACCAGTACATGAATCAACCCAGTGGGTGCCTTGATGTTGGCCTGACATCAAAATTGAGTCAATATGTGATCCAATTAGTGGACAAAGTTATTTTAACTTTTGCTTTTGTGTGGGACATACATGAACAGTAGAAATTCAATCTCTCATAAAAAAAAAACCAAAATGAAGAATGCTGAGTAACATAGTTGACGTTCATTTGATACCAATTCGATGGCTACATGTTAAACTTCAAGCTGACATAAATTTATTATCAAATTGACTTCCGTGCTTCTTCTGAAGGATTTAAGCTTAATTAAATTAATTTAGGCTTTGTGACTTAAGCTTTAAGCATGTGACTTAAAATTATATTTGATGTTTTCTTTTCAATTCAAACTGAATTAGAATGGATCATTTAATTCAACGCTGCTGCATATCCCAGCAGTCACGGCACTGAGTTTAGAAATATCCCCGATGTGCCCAGTGGACAACTGATGTTGAAATGACGTACTAACAACAAAGCTCGACATCAAAATGAGGTCAAAACAAGTTGAATGTGCAAATCAAAATGATGTCAAAACTTTAATGTCAATTTGACATCATGAAATTGCCCCCTTTTTGATGTCATGGGAATTTTAAATTTAGGCCAATAAATGTAATCAGACTAATAACAGACAATCAATGGTTTATTGGGATATAAATACTCAAAAAATCATTTGTTGGGTGAACATAATAACATTTTGGAAAGTATTTTTATCTAAATGTGTTAATATAGTAACTAACATTTGTGTTGGGAGATCTAAATGCAGATATGTTGGTGCAACAGAATTTATTAATGACCCTGACCTTACCCTGCTGCTGGTGTCATGGAAATGGTGGCGACCATCATCTTGATTTGCACATTAAACTTGTTTTTGACCTCAATTTGAGCTTTCAACTTTGATGTTGATACGTCATTTCAACATCAATTGTCGACTGGGAAAAAAAACAGCCATCAGAGTTTAATTATTTGTAGGAAAATTCAATTGTTTTACATGGCAAAAAAATATGGACGGATTTTGTTCCAAGAACATCCTGGTGTACCAGTCTGACTCCAGTTACTTTCTACTTCTGCCGCCCCCGTAGGAAGTGAAAGTGTTGCTTTTGTTCAGCGGAAACACCCAGATGTCAGGTGTGTAATTGTTTTAAATGTTTGTTTCTTCTTAGTTCATATTTTACAATGAATGATTATCAAGACAATTTGAGAAGGTTAGATGCCACAGGAAGCATCTAAAATTGCTTTCAACACGTTCTTTCAAAATAAAACCCACAGATGAACCCAATTTTTTCTTTTCTAACAAAGACATGAAAAGGGTGATCATTTTCAATTTTGAAAATTTGTTTCTTCAAGATATGACTTTTGAGCAGCTGACTGTTGCTTGTGTTTCTTTCTCTCTGTGTTGCTTTGTTTTTCCTACAAAATTTCTATCCTTGGAAAAACAATGAGTCAAATTAGCAGCAGGGAAAGTAAATATTTGACCTTTTCCTCCCACAGGAATTTTCTTCTAGGTCATGAATTGCAATGACCACTAAATATGAATCCAAACACTGTTGAAGCTGAAAGGTGTTGGTCTTCCCAGTTATGCAAACAGAATAATATGTTGGAGGTTGGCCAAGAAAAAAGTCGTCCTTGTTCAGCTGCTCTGCTGAGATGACGTAAGAGCGTCTGCAGGAGAAGTCTAAGGTCAGAAAGTCAAACCCTGCAGGTGCTTCTGCAGACAGAGGGAGGAAGGGGGGAAGCAGAGAATGTTGTGTGAGCACCACAATCACGCAAGCTGCGTGCGGTTTCAAGTCTCTTGCCAAGACCTCTCACTTTCTGCATCCCAGACTTTCTCCTTGAGTTATCCAATCCCCCTGTCATCCTCACTGGCCGCCCTCCTCACTCCCACTCTCGACCGCACACAAATGGTTTGAATAAGAAGTCTGCATGACTGGGCTGCGGCTTCAGACGAAATCCCGAAGAGTGATAGTTTACTTAGCCTAAATAGCTCAGATTAGACAAATTGAAACGTTGTTGTTATGCGGTGGAAACTCAAGGTCCTGTTGGCCGACCGTACTCACCCCATTCCGGAAAAAGCTGTGCGGAGCGAACTTTCGTCATACAAAAACCACAAAACATGGCACGAGAAGAAAAACATTCAACAAAACACACAGAGGCAAAAACAACTGAAGTCATTCAAGCAAACAAAACTGCTTAACAGAAAATGAACTCTGTCAAATAGAACAGAGGCCGGCCCAGCACACAGCATTCAGGCTTCTGTACTGAAAAACATGTCAGACCACAAACAGAGCTATGAAATGCCTGATGATGTCATATTTTCCTTTCAGGTTTAATGTCTTCCGGATCCCAAAACATGGTCTACATCAAGTGAGCTGGTTGCACATAGTCTCTCTGGAAAGAAAAGAATCAATCCCAGTGCCACACTTGATAAAGAAATCCCTGAAAAAGAATTTTAAGTAACTCAACTTCCGAGTCTCACAGCGCTTGGAGTCAGCCAAATGTTATCCTTGAAATGGCCTAATTTGCAGGCCCACACAGACTCCTTTCTCTTTGCCAGTTCAATATTACAACGGATGGATGCATGCAGTTGGTTATCAAAAAACCATAATGGTTTTATCAGACTGAAGCTCAACAGCAGCAGAGGCTCATTAAAAGGAGCAGTAGCTGCTTTATTCGCCAGCCGGTTCTGTCTGACCGGGCAGTCAATGGTCAGCGATCTACAGCTGCACGCACAACTGCGCTGCGACTACAGGAATCTGCTTTACAAACATCGTCCCCTGAGCAAACTGGGGTCTGAAGAGGCCAAAACCTTCATTCCATGTCCAATGAGTGATAGTCATGCTGTTGACGTGCCTCCGTTTGCATAGAAGGTTTAAAAGGAATATTATTCTAGTTGCACTAAAAGTTTCCAGAACACTGGGAGAGTTTACGAACCTCTATCTTTTAATGTGTGTCACATGACACCTATATTAGGTAGATAAATGTTATTTGTTTTCCTAGGTAAAAGTTGTACTAATTTTAGAGGTTGTTCAAGTTACTCCACAGAAGTGCTCTGTTTAAGTGTTAAATAATAAAAGAAGATTATGAAATAAATATGTGGAACAAACTGTCTTTTTATTAAATTTGTTCATTTTTTAAATGATTTACAAAAAGTATTGGATCGGGAAATCAAATGACTCTGAATTGGACTGGGCCCAAAAAAACCTGATCGGGACATTCCTACTTGTCATCTTTTTTTTTTTACAGTCACTATTGTCTTAAGGTTGTAAAACCCCTCACTTCTGTACATTTTTTTCAGACATGAACGTTTTCTCACTTTTCTCTCTTGTTTAAACTCTCAAAGTTTAAACCTTCGTAGAGAAGTAAGTCCAGAATTATAGAATGAAAACAAAGATCTCAGGGCATTTCTGTGCATTCTCTTCTTTAGCTTTCAGTGCAAGTGTACTGACTTTTTCAAACTGAATCCATTTGCTTTAAAAAGATGCCTGCGTTCCCAGAAAATGTGAACGTTGTTAATAAAATTAACTCCGTTGTCAGATCATGCCACAGAAAGCCACAGTCTGTTTAGTACCAACAGCCGGCTGAATCTTTCCTCTCCTCCTTGAATAGTTGGTATGGGACCACTAATGAATACAGCTGCATTCAGAGAGCTCACAGTTCTTATCAGTCCAATGAAGTCTTGCTTTAGGACTTCAGATTTTTGCTTGAACACATCATTTGACCCTGTGTGTATTACAATAGTTTGTATAGTTGGATACTTGGCCACAGTTTTCAGTATTCTCTCCTGCATGTCACTGACCATGTCCGTGGGAAAGCATAGGACTTTAGTGTTCCTGCTGCAGACCGGGCCGAGCCTTCAGCTTTCTTTCTGGCTGTTTACCTTTTCACAGGTTATGAGTCCTCATCATGCTGCCTCCCAGTCCCCTCCCAGTCCTTCCAGTGGATGGTCGTTGGGTAGAGTTCCAGGGACATTTGTCAGTGGAGCAAATCTGTTTTGCAGTTTCACCGCTCCGTTCATGGTTGGCTTCTCCCTTGTCCTCTCATGTACAGGGGTAGAAGAGGTCCTCTGTCTCGTAGAAGAGGGAAGTCGGCTTCATCAAAGATTCAGCTCTCCATGTTGAGTCTGTCCTCCCATGTCCTCCAAATCTCAAGCTGTATGATTTATTCTTTGTCTTTGCACCAAGATGGTTCTCGATGATTTGTTGTTGTGCACAGATGCTGTTTCTTTCTCTGTCGTGGTATCTGTGCATTTTAGCTGCGTGTTAACTTTCTCTTCTCTGCTGAGTTGAGGTAGTGGCAAAGTAATGTTGTTTCCATGAAGTCAATTTATCTCTACATTCACTTCAATGTGGTGAACCTTTATTTCCGGCGCCATTATCTTCTCGAGAAGGTCTTGGTAAACTTTTGTGAAGAGGCTAATTAGCCTTGAGTTAGCTGCTGCACCATTTATCAGGCTTCAGCTGTGTGTAGGCCACGCACACGTAGTGCTTAAGAGAAAACATTACAAAGAAATGCTATATAAAATCCTTTTGTTTTGAGTAAAAAAATGTGTCCCCATAGTTTAAAAGTATTCAAAAGTTATTGCTGTTGTGATTAAAAAGGAAAAATAATCAGCAGAAATTAAAAGCAGAAGAGAGAGCAAAGAAGTGCACGTCTGCACTGTAGCAAAGGGAAGTAGTACTAAAACTCTATCATATCCCTAAGTGTCACTGGAAATACTGACAAAAATAAGACATCTTTGTGCCCCTCAGTTACCCCACCCTCCTATTAATATAAAATATTTAACAAAAACATATTACATAAAGTACAATTAGAAGTTTGTACATTTTTACAGCTGTACAACTGTTATAAAAATACTAAAAGTAAGGATAACTCTTATAAGAATAACATCACACATATGTTTGCTTGAAGTTTAAAATGACCTCTATTATAAGATTCAAGAAAATTATGTACAACTATGAGCAACTTAAAGCTTGAACATTCTTAAAGAAACTTAAGCTGTCAATAAATGACTTAAAATGTAAAAAATAGCAACTTTTAGAAGGATAGCAACACACATATGTTTAATTAAGGTTTTAAAATACAAAAATCATTAATCAACCTAGAAAATAAACTAAAAACTTGCTCTTTTAGTAGGAACTAAAAAATGTGCCACAAATATTTTAGAAGTGCATCTAATATGAATAGAAAAATGGAACATTCTTAAAAAATAGCTAGACCAAAGTAGAGAGGATTGAAGCTGTATATTTTTAGTGCAATTTCTGACAACAAGCTGTGAAACCACCTCAAAGTTATTTTAATCATACTGAGAATACAGTAAGAGACAAAGTACTGGATATATGTACATACAAATATATAGAAATGTATAGGTAAATAAGTATATACATGTATATTTGTATATGTATATATAAATATCTAAATAAGGTGAAAGCAAGTCATCATGTCATGTTGTGCTATTTTAATGACAGCATGAGTGAAGGAATGATTTAAAATCGGTTGGATGTGAGTGAATAAAGCATTTTATTTAATTAGCTGCATTTAATGCACAAATTGAGTTTGGATTAACTAAATGTTACAAGTCCAGGCTAACAATAGCCTGAGCCTTACTCTTCAAATATTACTGTGCATGTGTAATAAAGTTGTCTTAGGCTTAAATAATGTCATTAACAATGTTCTATTCATCCCTTTGTATTTTTCACGCTTCTCCTGGTATGCTTTTCTCTTTTCTAAATTGGGTGCCGGATAGTTGTGTTCTTTTCTTTTTATTGCAAGTTAGCATCTCTGACACCAACTACCGCTGAGCACCGCATCAGCTCCGCCTCAGACTAAACCAATACTTGCTATATCTTATTTGAGAGATTGGAATTGAGTTTTAAAATGGCATCCATGGTGATTGTAATCTGTAAATTGGCGTGATGAATTAAAGTGTTTGGATTTGCTTGAAATGGGTGACCCCCTCTTGGATTTTTTTCCTTGGTATATTCTACAATGTACCACCATGAGGTGAGGGCGCCAGTTTGAGTGTTGTGCAGCAGAGGACGCTGTTTGACATTTAAATTAACCTTTAGATAAAAAGAACAGGCGCGATGTGCTATTCATATTAAAGAATCCGATTTTTTTTCCCTTGTCCGTGCCGCCCCCTGGAACTTGGAAGGGTCCTTATACATGCGTCAATATGTGACGACTTGGGAGTGAATGTTCAGCACCGTGTTACACTGCTGTAATAAAAATAAGAGAACATTTCTATCTCAACTTCAAATGAAAAATTAAACACTACTTGTAACCCTGGTGGTGTTACAAGTAGCCTAACTTTACTTCACAAACAATGGTCATTCAGGGGTGTCACCTCCAAAGTGTTGGAAGTTGTGCATTAGAGAAGTAGGTACAGGAAAACAGGTTGGGGGAATTTATACTTTTCAACAGTGATAGATCAATGCCCCCAATCAAAAGCTCACGACTTCTGCACTTGGGTGGTTGCCTCCTACTTTCTCGTCAGTAGCCTCCTAAAACTTTTGAGCCCACTGGATTGGATATACATTTTTGAAAACCATCCTAATGCAGTTTTATGACAGCAAGTATCAGCAAAGAAAAAAAAAAGATTACGTCGAATAAAAATATATAGGCTTTAAAAAGAATTATAAGGGCTTCATCTAAAACTTAAATTCCCCCTTTTTAATTTTGTTTGTCATTTTTTTGCTGCTGTGTGATCTTTAAATGAATTTAAGGGAAAAGAAATAAACATAAATTCCGTCTCATTTTATAAATGCTTAAACTATTTTAAAACTTGGTAGTAGCTTATGTAGCACTTAAACACTATTGCAATATTTGCTACTTTTTAAATGCCAGGGTTTTTAAAAATATTTTCTTAGCTCACTGATTCTCTCTCTATCTCTCCTTGGGTTTTCTTGTGTCTCAATCACAATCCATTTGGTCATAACAGGTTGAACTGACAAACTGTTTGTCAGTTCAGGAGTTCGTGTGTTGACAAATGTGATTTAATATTTGACTTTTTCTTGCTTGCGTTTACCATTTAATTCTGCACATTGGTCTCAAGAGGACAGCTTTGATACTTCACAAAATTCTGGAAAAGACCATTTAACTGAAAGGCCACTCTGCTGGCTTTCACTGGAAGAAGACTTAAAATTTCTTGGCTCTCATTCCACATAAATCTGTTTACTCAACCTTATTACATAAGATCTGTGCCCTAACAGGATGCTTTTAGGTGAATTTTCTCTGAGTGCTTTTTAAAAGTGTCTTTGATCAATTTTTCAGGTTGGACTGAACACCATTCCTGGTAGCGTTTGTAACTTATGAAGAGCACCAATCTTAAACACACTATGGATAACTGACTGTAGGAGTGTAAAGAATGGGGAGAATCTGTCCTGTAGCCTCTTTCCCTGTTTAAAGAGAAAACTTGATCCAACATAACTGCATCTGTAAATTACATAAAAAAGATAAAGAAGGAAGCGCAAGGAACACTATTTTCTCTTTAACACATTAGCAAAAGTTGACTGAGGTGGTGGTCATTTCCTTTTGTCTGACTACAAAATGCCCATGTTCTAAAGTAGCAGCTCACATGATTGACAGAGGCAGTAGTAAGATGCAATTTTTACTTTTCTGTAAAGCACAGGCCCCTGCGACAGACTGGCGACCAGTCCAGGGGTGTACCCTGCCTTCGCCCATGAGTACCCGGGTTAGGCTCCAGCAACCCCGTGACCCCGAAAGGGATAAAGCGGATTGGAAAATGAATGAATGTAAAGCACAGTTAAGCTCAGATAGAAGCTGTGCTTTTACAAATACACTCAGAAATGTATGCAGTGCAAAAAAAAAAAAAAAAAAAGAAGAAGACTTTGCATGGAACAGAGTTCAGAGTGGGTATATAATTGCTTGGGTGATAATGATGATGAGAGGCAGCTGGTGAGGACATGAGTCTTAGAGCAAAGTCTGATGGGAGTTGGAGTGAAGAAGGGAGCAGAGACGGTCAGTACTCAGGCGAGAGTTCCCTCTGGTGGTTGGATGTATAGCTGAATGGTTGAATCCTGGCAGAGCATAGTCCACATAGTCCAGTTCTCATAAATAGTCAGTGATCTGAATGAATTCAATCCATCCATCCATCCATCCATCCATCCATCCATCCATCCATCCATTTTCTTCAGCTTATCTGGGACCGGGTCGCGGGGGCAGCAGTCTAAGTAAAGATGCCCAGACTTCCCACTCCCCGGCCACTTCCTCCAGCTCCTCTGGGGGGACCCCGAGTCGTTCCCAGGCCAGACGAGAGACGTAGTCTCTCCAACGTGTCCTGGGTCTTCCCCGGGGCCTCCTCCCAGTGGGACATGCCCGGAACACCTCCCTAGGGAGGCATCCAGGGGGCATCTGAACCAAATGCCCGAGCCACCTCAACTGGCTCCTCTCGATGTGGAGGAGAAGCGGCTCGACTCCGAGCTCCTCCCGGGTGACCGAGCTTTTCACCCTATCTCTGAGTGAGCGCCCAGCCACCCTACGGAGGAAGCTCATTTCAGCCGCTTGGATCCGGGACCTCGTTCTTTCGGTCATGACCCAGAGCTCATGACCATAGGTGAGTATTGGGGCGTAGATCGACCGGTAAATTCAGAGCTTTGCTTTCTGGCTTAGCTCTCTCTTCACCACGACGGACCGGTGCAGCAACCGCATGACGGTGGACGCAGCACCAATCCGCCTGTTGATCTCACGCTCTGATCTTCCCTCACTCGTGAACAAGACCCCAAGATACTTAAACTCCTCCACTTGGGGAAGGAGCACTCCACCCACCCAGAGAGGGCAAACCACCTTTCTCCGGTCGAGAACCATGGCCTCAGACTTAGCAGTGCTGATCCTCATCCCTGCCGCTTCACATCTGGCTGCAAACCATTCCAATGCATGCTGGAGGTCCTGGCTTGATGAAGCCAACAGGACAACATCATCTGCAAAGAGCAGAGAGGAAATCCTGTGTTTCCCAAACCAGACCCCCTCCGGACCCTGGCTGCACCTAGAAATTCTGTCCATAAAGACTATGAACAGAACCAGTGACAAAGGGCAGCCCTGCTGGAGTCCAACATGAACTGGGAACAGATCTGACTTACTGCCGGCTATCTGGACCAAGCTCTTGCTCTGGTCATACAGAGACCGGACAGCCCGGAGTAAGGCTCCCCAGACCCCATACTCCCAAAGTACCCTCCACAGGACACCACGGGACACATGGTCGAACGCCTTCTCCAAATCCACAAAACACATATGGACAGGATGAGCGAACTCCCACGAACCCTCCAGCACCCTAGACAGAGTGTAGAGCTTATCCACAGTTCCACGACCAGGACGGAAACCTCATTCTTGTTCTTGGATCTGAGGTTCGACTATTGTCCGGACTCTCCTCTCCAGTACCCTGGCTTAGACTTTCCCAGGGAGGCTGAGGAGTGTGATTCTCCGGTAGTTGGAACACACCCTCCGGTCCCCCTTCTTGAAAAGAGGAACCACCACCCCTGTCTGCCAGTCCAGTGGTACTGTTCCCGACTGCCACGCGATGCTGCAGAGACGTGTTCACCAAGACACTCCCACAGCATCCAGAGACTTGAGGTACTCAGGGCGGACTTCGTCCACTCCTGGTCCCTTGCCACCGAGAAGCTTGTTGACTACTTCGGTGACTTCAGCTTGGGTAATGGACAGCCCCACCCCAAGGCTCTCAGCCTCTGCTTCCTCAAGAGAAGGTGTGTCAGCAGGATTGAGGAGGTCCTCAAAGTATTCCTTCCACCGCCCGAGAATGTCCCCAGTAGAAGTCAACAGCTCCCCACCTGCACTAAAAACTGTGCCTGCAGAAAACTGTTTCCCCCTCCTGAGGCGCCGGACGGTTTGCCAGAACCTCTTCGAGGCCAACCGATAGTCCTTCTCCATGGCCTCACCGAACTCCTCCCAGGACCGAGTTTTTGCCTCTACTACAGCCTGAGCCGCAGCTCGCTTAGACTGCCGATACCTGTCAGCTGCCTCTGGAGTCCCACAAGTCAGCCAGACCTGATAGGACTCCTTCTTCAGCTTGACGGCATCCCTTACTTCCGGTGTCCACCAACGGGTTCGGGGGTTGCCGCCACGACAGGCACCAGAGACCTTGCGACCACAGCTCTGAACAGCAGCAGAGACAATGGAGGTGGAGAACATGGTCCATTCATGGTCCATACCAGCCTCCCTCGGTACCTGTTTGAAGCTCTCCCGGATGTGGGAGTTAAAGACTTCCCTGACGGAGGGCTCAGCCAGACGTTCCCAGCAGACCCTTACAGTACGTTTGGGTCTGCCAAGTCTTTCCGGCCTCCTTCCCCGCCAACGAATCCAACTCACCACCAGGTAGTGATCAGTGGACAGCTCTGCCCCTCTCTTTACCTGAGTGTCCAAGACACACGGCCAAAGGTCGCCTGAAACGACTACCAAGTCGATCATTGATCTCCTGCCGAGGGTGTCCTGATGCCACGTGTATTGATGGACACCCTTGTGCTCAAACATGGTGTTTGTTAAAGACAAACCATGACGAGCACAGAAGTCCAATAACAAAACACCGTTCGGGTTCAGATCAGGGAAGCCGTTCCTACCAATCACACCCCTCCAGGTGCTACTGTCATTGCCCACGTGGGCATTGAAGTCACCCAGGAGGACAATGGAGTCCCCCATTGGGGCGCATTCCATTACCCCGACGAGAGACACCAAGAAAGCTGGGTACTCCGAACTGCTGTTCGGCCCATAAGCCGAAACCACAGTCAGAGACCTGTCCCCCACCCGAAGGCGGAGGTACGCAACTCTCGTCCACCGGGGTGAACTCCAACACTTGGCGGCTAAGCTGGGGGCTCACAAGTAAGCTCACCCCAGCCCGCCGCCTCTCACCATGTGCAACTCCAGAATGGTAGAGAGTCCAACCCCTCTTGAGAGACTGAGTTTCAGAGCCCAGACTGTGCGTAGAGGTGAGTCCAACTATATCTAGCCAGTACCTCTCAACCTCTCGCACAAGCTCAGGCTCCTTCCCTCCCAGAGAGGTGACGTTCCATGTCCCAAAAGCCAAGTTCCATGACCGGGGTTTAGGCCGCTAAGGCACTCGCCCTCGACTGCCACCCAAACCACATTGCACCAACCCCTTCACAGCTCTCCTGCAGGTGGTGGGCCCACTGGGGAGTGATCCCACGTCGATCCTTCGGGTTTTAGCCGACCAGGGCCCGTGGGAGGAGCCCCGGCCACCAGGCGTTCGCCTGCTAGCCCAAACCCCAGGCCTGGCTCCAGGGTGAGGCCCCGGTAACACCAATCCTGACGACGTAACAGAATCTATGTTGTTTCTACTCATGAAGGTGTTTGTGAACCGCTCTTTGTCTGGCTCGTCACCCTGTCTGCCATGGGAGACCCTACCAGGAGCCAAAGCCCCAGAAGCATAGCTCCTGGGATCACTCAAGCACTCAAACCCCTCCACCACGTTAAGGTGGCGGTTCATGAATTCAAGTGATACATTTTTTATGTATGATGAAGAGAATCAGATTAAAAAGATTGAATCTTCTAACATCACCTGAAAACTCCAGAGATGCTGCTTCACTGCTCCATGCACCGTGAACTCATAGCAACAGAGCAAAAGTGCTGCTTATCCACTGCTTTGTCTGTTTCAAGAAAATGCAGATTTCATTACAGAATACATGACCCCAACAAAACCCCAAAACAGGGTTGGAGAAAAAGAAGATAACACTGCCATCCTGAAATCAGCGCCATGATGACATATGCCTTACAGCCTTTAAAGGACACAACATTACTGCTGCTAAAGTGGACATTAAAGGGTTGAACAAAGATCCATTACTGTGTTCCTGCTTGGTCAGAGGAAGTTTGTAAACCCCACAGGCAGCATCTAAACTAAACTTTTTTGTCTTTATTTTTTCCTATGTAGCTCTTTAACCTCTAAAGATGCATATTAGAGCTAATTGTTCTCCACACATGGCAGCCTGCCCAGCATTGCAACGCTAGTGTGTCCCCCTTAAGAAACTGCTAAAGGAGCGATGGGCCCTTTGTAGTGTGCAATGCCAGCAAACTTTCCACTGACTTAATGGGAATCGCAGAAAGGAAATGTGCAGGGTATTTATAGAAAAACGAAAGGAATTCAAGTCTCCTAATTGTGCTGATTCTCTCTGCAGCACAACCTGCTCACTGCTGCTTCCTCTGATTTTATACATGGATCAGAATCAAAGGAAAGCTTAAAAGACAACAATGGGGCCAGAGAAGTACGACAACAGATGTTCGTACGATGTGTGTATGTAAATATATGTTTATATATTCACTTCTACCTATATCTCACAATCTTTTTGAATTAATTCATGTTTTCCCCTTAGACAGTATTTAAATGAGTGAGCAGCCATGCGGGATAAGGAAACAACGTTGTTGTGTAAATACATCTTCAGAGATTTGTGTAACCAAACTACATTCAGCAGGAATTTGTTTCACCACAACTGCTGTCTAACTTAATTGGGGCTTGAGTATACAGTGTCAGTTCTGCTATTTTGTCTGTACAACTGTGGCTAAAAGGTGTCACCGTTCGTTTCTCCTTTGGGCATAAGTGTCTTGAGAGCGATATTCTGCCTTTGGTCAGAAGTAATGATGTTGTGGTTTCAGGTGACAGTCACAGAGCTGATTGAAGGGCACAGTCATGAGAGAGAAGAAGAAGAGATTGTTGCACACATACCTGTTTGCTCAAAAAACTATCATGTCAACATGTACACAATACAAATACAGGTCACATGCACATACTCATACATACAAACCAACACATGTAACGCATTTCATTGTCTCATGCATACTGTTTATGAAAAGGTGAGTTGACACTTGTGCTCAGGTGAGTGTTTGTGTTCTACTGTGGTGAATAATGGAATACAAAAAGAGGGAGAGTGCTCAGTCACCCCACAACAAGACCAAGCAGCAGTAGTAACCAAGACTCCCCATACACCCATGCAATATATCAGAAAGAGATTGTCCGTCGTCCAGTCACCAGGGCCAGGAGGACCGCCACAGGGGACCCCAACGCCAGAAATCAGGGAGGCACAGGAGAACGGAGAATGCTCCAGCCCAGCCAGAAGCATAGTTGTCCGATCGCGCCAGGGGGCCCAGCACATGGCTTCACACCCGGAGAGCTCCCCCAAGGGTCCTACATGTCTAAGGTGCAATTAAACTCGAGAGGAGAGGGGACCTAATCCATGCTGCAACTACTGTGCGGGGGACCACTGCCAAGTAGCTCCACTCCCAGGGTGCATCACAGGCTGACCCCTCCTCCCCCATTGCCCTTATAAGTGGTTGTATGAGTAAGGAGTGTAGTTCAGGGAGACAACCATCCCCTAGCACCCCCCAGCATTGAGCCATTACTTTATTTTTGCTGCACAGCCACATCGAGGTATTTACCCTCAAACAGAACAAGACGGTTGGATCTCAGTGTTTACTAAACACCTAACCATCATCTCAGTCTTACCCCATTTTGGCCCGCTGCCTTTTTGTTGTGATTACTGCTTTTTCTAAAGTGAGATGGCATTTTGCCATGCTGCCTGCTGATGCCAGAGTAAGAGAAACTTTTCAGAATTCTGGTTTTCTACTTCCAGAGGTGAAAGCAAAGTGTCACATCACCTTCTGGTCTTAGCAGGGGCAGCCCCCTTCTTACTTTCTGCAGTAGCTCAGAGGTTGCAAAATGAATGTAAGGAGTTGCTAATTCCTTTTTATGTTAAACTACATTTCCAAGAAGGAAAGTAACAGCAATGCATATTCATGCGTTAATTAATTATTAACAGATTTAAATGTGTTGCGTTGTCAACAGATTGCACTTTTTAACTTAACTGTCAAAGTCAGAAGAAAGAGATGTTGAATTGTGGTAGGAAAACAAACAGTAATTTATTTAAGAGGAGCTATTGAAAGTCCACAGGGGAAGGGTCAAAGCAGGCTTCCAGTAGGGGTAGGGTCAAAGCTCTGACCCTACTCCTACTGGAAGCCTGCTCTGGCCCTAACCGTGCCGGCTGCCTCTCCTTTGCTGTGCAGAAAATTTGCTGCTTGAGCAAAAAACTGCATTTCTGATGGCCAAAACACTGTTTGTTATGCCACTTTCCCTGGTGATTTATAATACTTTTACAGGAGCTGCAGCTGAATGACAGCTGCTTCCGCAATGTTTTCGTCTCTCTCAGTGATCCAGTTGAAGGATTTACTGTCCATTAAACTGAGAGGGGAAAAAAATAAAAACAAAATTAAATTAGAAGACTTTTTTTTATTGTCTCTGTGAAAATAAGAGAAATATAATTAAGTTCAGGTTGCTTCCTCAAATGCCACTGCTGCTCCCATTTCTCTGCTCTCGGGGTTGGCATAGCTGATCCTATGAGCTGATCACCAAACATGTCACGTCCAAAGATTAGTCCCTGATTGGTAGATGCGACATGGTGGCCTTGCTAAAGTTCATATACTTGAACTCTGGCTGTGCTCCGCTGCCCGAATTGTGTCACGCTGCTCAAATCGCGCTGCTGCAAGACTGACACACTGTGCCTGACCCTCAATTTGCACTGCGTCTGTACCATTGTTCTAACATTGAAACTGGCCGCCCCGATGCACAAATTGCATTTTTTTTTTTTTGCTTTTGCCTCTATATAACTGGGGTTGCGAAGGGGTTGCCTTGCTAAATCTTGCATTTGGCATAGCAACCCCAAGCTGCTGCCTGGCGCCGCCCCTGAGGCTTAGAGCCTCAAACTGACGATAAAAACACATTTTAGGCTTCCTTCTGATGGCTGGTCTCCTCTGATGATACTATTCCTTTTTCAGATGAAATGGGGGCCATGGGCTCCACTGGTTTTTCCCAACCATTCAGGAAAACATATATGACTTGGCATTGAACACCCGTTTCGTACTTAGAGCCTGGGACTGGACTTAAAAACTTGCATAGCAACGCAGGAATGTGAGTAACGTGAAAGCAAAATCCAGAAATTCGGATTGACGTGCGTTTGCATTGACTTTTCATTGAAAGTGGCCGCTTAAACACGAGTTGACGCAGCCGGTGTGAATGCAGCTTTAGAGTAGCTTTTACATTACTTTTACTTAAGTTGATTTAACAGGAAAAAAATGAATTATTTCTAAGCTTCTATGTTCATGTAGTTATTTTCTCCTCAATAAAACCTCATTCTTGAGATCAAACTAAACTTTTTTTTTGTAGAACATTTTACCTACTGATGGAACACAAAAAGCATTTCATAAAAACAAATATTTTCCAGTCTTAAAAAAAAAAAGCAAGACACACACACACACCCACCCACACACACACACACACACACACACATGCATGAAGAAAAAAATATATAAAACACATACAATGCCCAACCCCCCCCCATATTAGACAAAAGGGGTACAACGGTTCGATTCTATACTTGTGGTTGACGATTCAATCCTATTCTCTGACCTCAAATGGATCCAGGACATCTTTATCTGAAACTTCAACCAGTGTGACTCAGAGATAAATATCTGGTACTGAACAGTGCAGGTGATGTTTTCTAGACTCCTTTCCTGAAAGATAATCAAGTGTAATTAAATAGGTGTGCAAACAAACAAGTAAACAAGAATAAATAGTAAATCCTATCCATTTAGTTTGATCAAGTTCAGCCCACTGTTGTTTTTCCACATTAAAGTAATCCAAAGGAACATTATTAGAACATTCTACCACACTTTTTGGTCACAAGTCTTTGCTGAATTCAGTGTTTCCACACATTGGACAGACACTTGTTTGTTTTTACGTTACAGTAAACCTACAACGTCTCAATCCAAATAGTTTTTTTTAATGATGATTCGATTATCAAGTCATCTCATTTTGAAATGATTTTTTTAATGCTATAGGTCGATTTGATTCAATTTTGCCTCAGACAGGTATGATTGTAGGAATAGAAATCAATGAATCAATTAAATGTTTAATTGTTAGATCCCTCATAAAAAGGTAACAGTGAACATTTTTAAAACTATATCTTACCGGCATACTTTAGCTTTGACTTTACAACACAAAGAATCCATCAGCGCTTTCAACATTGATGTTGTTCCCTAAAGCAGCTGTGATGCGTGGCACTGATGGAACATTAACTTTTCACTGAAAATTTTTCATGGCAGGATAAAGACAGAAAAATATTTCATTAAAGAAAACAAAAGGTAAAAAAGGGAATATTAAACGTGGATTTTTACTAAACGCAATTGTAAAATATGGACAAAGTGTCAGTCATTACAAATTTATCTTAGACATCAGTGAAAGCTTTTTGGTTCACAGACATACTGTAATTGCTTTGTTATCTGAAAATACTATCATTTACACATTAATTTAAATAAATTTAAATACATAAAGTATGGGAATGTGCTTGAACTACTGTTCTGCTTTGAATTAGTGGTGGAAGATGGCTGAATGGATGGATGAATCGATTGTTTCTCAGCACCTAAGTGCTTTTCTTTTTTTAATTTACTTTATTTAGTCTCAATCAAGTTTTGAAATTTAAATTGATTTTTTCTTCATTATTATTATGTAAAATTAAAGCAACTTCTGCTAAAGTACAAATTTAGAAAACTCTGCTTGTTATGGATGGATGGATGGATGGATGGATGGATGGATGGATGGATGGATGGATGGATGGATGGAT
>BSAI01000012.1:4121555-4247495 GCA_036245035.1 Adrianichthys oophorus
GCAATTACCAGTGTCTAAATGAGCTTCACACTGGTAATTGCACACCTCGCCCAGGACTGATATGACTATGATTTCCCGATCAGGTTTTTTTTTTGTTCCCAATCCGATTAGGAGTCATTTGATTTTGAGAATCTTCTGATACAGAGTCCGATCCTTTTGTAAAACATTTTTAAAAAATGAACAAATTTAATACACAGATTTAGGTTGTCCCACATTTTTATGCCATGAACCTTCTTTTTTCATTTAATGCTTAAAGAGAGCACTCCTGTGGAGTAACTTTAACAATAAAGCAAAAATAGTGTAACTATTACCTGTGAAAAAAAATACTTTTTAGTCATGTGAGAAAGTTTGGAGACTTTAGCTTTCATATCTTTGGAACCTATGAACAATTTTGTCTATATGTGATTCATACCTTCATTTAATATGATTAAAATTTAAAGATGACTTTGCTGTAGCAGTGAATAGGATTAGTGTTTATGATAATGTGGTGAACACAAATTTAAGACTTGGTTAAAAATCGAGCCGCTTCTCCTCTACATCGAGAGGAGCCAGTTGAGGTGGCTCGGGCATTTGGTTCGGATGCCCCCTGGACGCCTCCCTAGGGAGGTGTTCCGGGCATGTCCCACTGGGAGGAGGCCCCGGAGTAGACCCAGGACACGCTGGAGAGACTACGTCTCTCGACTGGCCTGGGAACGACTCGGGGTCTCCCCAGAGGAGCTGGAGGAAGTGGCCGGGGAGCGGGAAGTCTGGGCATCTTTACTGAGACTGCTGCCCCCGCGACCCGGTCCCGGATAAGCGGAAGAAAATGGATGGATGGATGGATGGGTGGATGGATGGTTAAAAATGCCCAACTTAAACCCAAGTGAAAAAAAAAACAAATATTTTTCTAATTAAATGTGAAAAGCACAATTTTATTTTTGTTTTTGGACTTTAATGAATGTGGAACGGAAGGAACAAAACTGATGCGGACAGTTTTGTGCTGGGTTGTTTCTGACGGCGGTTTTATGCATGAGCACCTCAGACGCAATCTGGACGACAAGAGCGAAGCATCGTGTGTTCATTGCTGTTTGCATTTTCTTCTGTTTTCAACAGGTTGGTGTACCTTAAAAATGTTCTTTTGACCCCTTGATTTATGTCCAGTATATATTACTGCTGAGTACTTTTGTAAAAAGATTTTAAAAACCGTAAAGAAACTTTACAGAGCAGATGGCGACTTGAAAGACTGCTAGCTAAACTGCCGCCGCATTACGCTGTAATTCGGGCGCACCTTTCCCCTGAGTGCTGCCTAGCAGGCAACACATTTTGCTACCAGTTAGCCCTGTGTAAGACCTTGCAGGCAAAACGTTAAACAGTGTTTTACAGACTTTGATACTGTTTCAGTTATAAGTATGTTTATTTTGTCTAGATTAAGAAAGTATTTGATGTGTCCAGACTAAACTCAAATAACATATTATTATTTAATGCAGAATGTTATTTCGAAATTTGTACATCATAAAATGATGGAGATTTAAGTTTAAGCATTGGTAAATAAGGTGTATTTGTATATATTTTGTTGTAAAGAACAGAAAGAGGATGCTTGGAGAATTGAAAGCTCTTATCCAATGTGGGACTGAAACACATTTATTGTTTAAAGACTGCAGTTTTGAAAATACTGAAAGACAACTTTGCACATATGATGAAAGGTTTTGTGTAAAGTGATTGTCAATAAAGAGACGCAATCTGGACGACAAGAGCGAAGCATCGTGTGTTCATTGCTGTTTGCATTTTCTTCTGTTTTCAACAGAAAATCTATTTTGTTGCTGTGACATCACTCCTGGTGTCGGTAACAATAAGCTGATATCATTAGAACCTTTTGTTATTTATTTCTTTATTTTTAAGATTATGGGATTCATTTTCAACCTCTCAAGACGTTAAAGTCTTAAGACATTACCACAGTAGTTAATTTTCATAGCTGGGATTCTGTCAGAGAAATAAAAGGCATATCAAAGAAGGACTCGGGTCTGAAGGGGTTAAATTACTGAGCTAGCACTTAGCACAGTTAGCCTTTCAGAAAGACAGAAAGCCTGTCTTTCTGTCGGAGCTTAACAGTAAAAAAGGTAAAAAAAATATATCTTTTTTCAGTTGAAATTCATTTGTAGGTTGTTTTTTAAGTTAAGACAAGCCAATATTGATACTTGTCAGTTTAAAACATTTTTAAGAGTTAGTGATCTTGGAATTCTGAATCTGTGAACATCTCACTAGCTCGACTGAACTATTTTTGTTAGTCATCCTGTTGTAGCCAAGCTTTTTTAGGGCTAGTTGGCTAAATTTGTTATCATTAACTAACTCATTGAGTAGGGATTTTGATGAGATGGCTGTAATGTTTAGTAATCCACATTTAATTACAAAATAATTTTGCTTGTTATTATTGAGAGTACTAGTAGCTATTCTATACTATATACTATACTTAGTATATAATAGGTTCTTTCTGGTGATTTGCAGTTTGTATTAGCCATCAGAAATAAATGTATAAGTTGCTTTTTATAAACTGTGAACCCATTTCACTGACAAGAAAATGCCTCTGTTAGGTTATAACCTTTTGTCAGGTTAGTTTAATCAGAAAATGCTGTTTGTACAAAATTCCTATTTGCTGTGTTTTAATGAAGGTAATATTGGAAATATTACAGTCCACATAAATGTTCTGTCTGTGAAGAACTGCCAAACAAAGGACTGATTTTTGGCCAGGTTTCTGCCATGTCTGAGACAGACGAAAGGAAGTCATAAAAGAAGCACAGACTATGATATATTACCCAGAGAAAGGCTTTGAAAGAGCAAATTGAGTCTCACTCTGACTATGAGATCATAGGAAATAAAATACTTACAGGTGAAATGTTTTGGGTCTTCTGGCATGCCATGTTCAGTTATTCAACGTTTTTCCTCCTGTACAGGTCACAGCTGTGCACCTCATTAGCAAACATTTGTACAGGAATGTCAGAAGCTGCCAAAGGATTGAGCATCCTGAGGTCACGGCAGCTCTTTTAGCTCTGAAGTCAAACACTTAAGAAACTTCCTGATCTTAACTTTCAAAATGGACAGCAGTCACATTTTAGTGAGCCAAATTAGTCACAAAATAGTGGTAGTGCCTTCTGCAATGCCCCAGAGATTCAGTCAGTATAGCACACTGAGACAAAAAAATAATTCAGGTTTCAGTTTTAGCTGCACTCAGTGTCTTGATATTAGCTGATCTTAGCTTAGCAAAAATGTCTGCAAATTAAGTCAGCCTCTGCTGTAGCGTATCACACTAAGACCAAAATAAGTCCAGTGCGTTCCTCACAAAATGTGAAAAGGCATTTGATTGAAACACTGAGTAGAATACATCAGATCTCCTCCAACTGTTGTTCTTAAAAAAAAAAAAAAAATCGCCTCAGCAGGTATTTCTGAGCAGTTCTTATTCAGGGTTTTTTTTTATTTGTACTGGATGAATGTTTCCCACACAAAACTGGACAGATCCAATTTCCTTGAAATATTTTGTCTCTACACTTCAATTCCCTGTTTAAAAGTGTGGAGAACAGAGTCCTGCCGCACTCTTGATTTGCATGATGTACAAAACAAAATAGATCTTTTGGCACAGATACTCATGTTTCCTGCAAATTTGTCACATGATATTGACAAAACATTGAGGGGATTACATGTGGAATTAAGAACACTTCTAAGGCACACAAAGTTAGATGAGTACGCTGACCAAGGACTCACACCTGCATAAAAAGTCCACTAAAAAGTGAGGAGACGACCAAATATTTTCTGTAAAACAACACTTTTAAATAGCTTCAGTAAGAGACAAAAAAAAAATAAAACAAAAGCTTACAAGCCATGAGCTAAAACAACAAGCTGAAACAGGAAAGAAGACCGTGAATGGTCTGGTTGATTTAAAAAAATATATCTTTTTACACACTGACTTCATATCTCAAACAACACAGAACAAAAGAAGAAAACAGAAAAATCATTGCAAGGCTGCCTGACACACCTCAGTGTACTTTGGTGCTTCTTAACCTGTTTGTGTTTAAAAAAAAGTCAGCTAATCTGGCAACGCTTCAAAAGTTTTAATTTGTCAGAAACATATTTGACTTGATCTTTCTGGCAGTGATTGGGCGACTGCTTCAGCCCATTTTTTTTTTTGCATTTTGCTTGACTAATGATCATTTCACACCATGAGTATTCACAGCATTTTGCTTAAAGTGAACGCTCATGATAGTGAACGCTCATGATAATGAACGCTCATGATAGTAAGGTATTACAGAGCACAGCAAGGTTTCTGTGCAAAACCTGCTCTGTATTGGTGAAGTCTGGATAAAAAACAATATGTACCGGAAGGCAATATAATACACAGGTGATGTTATAATTACTTAGCATAGAAGCACATGTTCCAAGTTTAGACATGTATGTTGAAGTGCTAATTTTTCCAAAAAGTTGAAGCTTTATATGCTGTAATGTAAAGTGTGGGTTTGTTATCACTTTATGGATGTTTTACTCTTTATTTTGTTCTGGACTGACACTTTAAAATGACAGTCAGACTTTCTGATGGATAAAAATAATTTGATTGCCCAGTTTTAATATTTCCAAACAACCATATTAGATGGTGTCTGCATGTTGGCAGCATAGTTCTGCCTGATGTAGGGTGTTGTTTTCTTCCCACAACTCCTAAAACCTTCTCTGTAATGTTATCCAGCCTGTTTCTCCCGTGTTTTCTTCATGGACTCATTTGCCTTTGGCGACTTTTCAGAGGAGTCTGGATCAACTTGACCCCAAGTTTACATTGATTCAGTTACTTACCCTGAGGCTTGACAACAGCCAATGAAGAGAAGGGCCTTTGAATGGATTAGACCCGTGGCACACACCTCACTGGCTAAACCGGTTCTGGCCATTGCAGCTGAGCTCTGAGCGTCATTACCATCCTGCAGGTCATTCTGACCTGTATTATTCAGATGGTCTTTAAACTTTTCATTCTTCACATCAGTGTTGGGGAACATTTCCTTTGTTTTGTTTTAATCAAGCAGACGTACGTCACTGAAGTCAGGTTTATACAGAACAATGATATGTTTGGTTGGATGTTGTAAAACAGTTTTTAGATTTTGTACCACACACAGGACCACCCTCCAACAGAAGTAGCCCTGCAGATCTTTGATACACAAAGGAAAATCTGACTCACTGCTCACTTGTAATAAATCAGTTCAGATCGGATCAGAGTCCAGGCACATTCTTACTGTTGTGGTGATGATTTTAACACACTTCAAAAAGCAAATACACTCCACTAAAGTTAAAAAGTCATTTGGCTGTTGACTCATTAATTTATAAATCGAGTAGGTACTCATCTAACTCCAAATGGTCAATGGTCCAGACATCTGATGAAGGTACTTAATCACATCTATAAACAAAGTGTCAAGTCAAAGCTACTGGGAGTTTGAGTCAACAAGCTTCCTTCTGTCAGCTCCTGCTGTTAAATACATTGAATATGTTGCCTGGCTGCTTGTAACACAATTATGTCTTGAAGGTGAGATGCACATATTTCTTGTTTACCTAAAAAAGAGGGGAGGTCATTGCAGGAAAGAACCACAATATTAAAGATTCAGTTAAAAGTTTTCTGATGGATCTAATGACATTTGTTGAAAAACAGAAATCAAGCACAGCTCTTTTTCATTTTATTAATTGTTTTTATTTTAGTCATATTTAGTGATCATCCATCCATCCTCTTTTGCTCATCCAGGACCAGGTCGTGGCAGCAGTCTAAGCAAAGATGCCCAGACTTTCCTCTCCCCAGCCACTTCCCACCACTTTCTGGGGGGAATCCCAAGGCGTCCCCAGGCAAGATGTGAGACATAGTATCCAGCTTATCCTGGTTCTTCCCCTGGTTCTCCGCCCAGTGGGACATGTCCCTCACACCTCCCCAGGGAGGCAGCCAAGACGCATCCAGACCAGATGCTAGCCACCTCAACTGGCTCCTCTTGATGCGGCTCTACTCCGAGGTCTCTGCGGATGATCGAGCCATCTTTAATGCCTTGTACACACCAAGCTTGTGAGTCACATTCAAGAACACGTTGAAATGTGAATTTTTGTTTGCACTTTTAGCATATGGTGTGCACACAAGCCTGTACCTTTGGAAGAGGCTTGGTGTGAAATGTCAAAGCAGTGCAAATCTTGTGAATCTTGCTCCAGGCTTCTTCTTTCACAGCTCTATTCCGATATACAAAAGACTTGGTGTCATATACTTGGTGTCATATAATCCCAGATAGGAACAAAGTACAATTATTAATTTCTCCTTCATGATCAATTTTGAAACAGCTGGTACTTCCGTGTTTTAAAAGGGCCTCTACCCATAAATCACTACTAAACCCGAGTCCCTGATTGGTCAGAGTTTAACTGGTTCAACTTTCAGCTCGCATTTAATTTTAATGCATTTTGTAAGTAGAGCCTGCAAACAGAATTAAAAACTTGCATAACAACGCGTGAATACAGTTAAAAGAATGCGTAAAAGAAATGCGCCAATACTCGTGTTTACATAGACTTTTCATTGGAAGCAGTAGCTTGCACATGCTTTTCTGTGCCCTGTGTGAACGTAGCATGAGAGAGCGCCCAGCTAGCCACCTTATGGAAGGAACTCATTTCAGCCATTTGGGTCAATGACGCAAACAGAACAAGAACCTCTGCAAAGAGCAGAGGAAATCCTGTTCCATTCAAACCAGACTCTCTCATGTCACTTTATAAAAAATGTATCTACATAAAGATTATTAACAGAACCGGTGATAAAGTGCAGCTCGGCTAAAGAACAGGCCCGACGTACTGTGTGGCTATACAAACTAAGCTTTTGCTCCAGTCATACAGAGTCCAGACAACCCTCAGTAAGGGTCTCTGGACCCCAAACTCACAGAGAACTCTCCACAGGACACCACGGGGGACGCAGTCAAATGTCTTCTCCAAATCCACAACACACATATGAACTGGATGAGCCCACAAACCCTCCAACTCTATTAGAGACCGGCCATTATTGGAAAATTTATGATAATTAGTTTATTAATATTTTAACTTGCCTTAAAGTCTCTGTCCTGTTATTTATCATACACTTACTTAACACAAAATTTTGAATTTCTAAAATTATTCTAGAATACAATAATGGAATGAAATGCTATGAAATCGAATTCACGAGTTCTGCACGAGAAAAATTCAAAGTACTGATGTCTTAACCACTAGGCTATAGCATCCATGAAAACACTTGATCTTAGCATTTTTATTTAACCATAACGGCATTTTTGACGCCCATAAATAACTTTACAAAACAATGTTTTGGACGCATAGTTTTGAACGCGCTGGAACAGCATTTGGAATTAGCTAGAACAGCGTTTTGGACGCGTGGTTTTGAATGTGATAAAATGTTTTACAAAATTAAACATAAAATATATATTATAATAATAATTTCTCTGGGCTGCACAGTGGCGCAGTGGTTAGCGCTCCTGCCTCACAGCAAGAAGGTTCGCGGTTCAAGTCCTGGCTGGGGGACCTTTCTGTGTGGAGTTTGCATGTTCTCCCCGTGCATGCGTGGGTTTTCTCCGGGGACTCCGGCTTCCTCCCACCGTCCAAAAACATGCTTCATAGGTTAATTGGTCACTCTAAGTTGTCCCTAGGTGTGAATGTGAGTGTGCATGGGTGTGTGATTGTGGCCCCTGCGACAGACTGGCGACCAGTCCAGGGGTGCCCCCCCCCCCCGTCTTCGCCCATGAGTAGCCGGGTTAGGCTCCGGCAACCCTGTGACCCCGAAAGGAAAAAAGTGGTTTGGAAAATTAATGAATGAATAATTTATCTTACTTCCAGTAATTTGATTCTATTATTTTCAAAATGACTTAAGACATTTATTTATTTAATTAGCTATTATGATTTTTTTTAATATGTTAAATCATTTACATTTTCTCAGTATTGTCGTTCATGTTATTTTCTTTTATCAGGACAGGATTCAAATGTGCTTCAGTAACACCAAAATCTCTTCATGCAAAGTAACTGACATCACATAGGTGATCCAGAGTTTTTTAATCTCAAGAAGATGGAACCATTTTCTTTCATTTATTTTTTAATCAGTTTATGAATAAAATCTTAAATTGATATGATATATATCAATGCCTTTTAATGGTCTTTTTACTTTATTTTTATTTTATTGCTGATATTGCTTGAAATAAACTTAACCCATCAATCAATCAATTGTATTCATTTGAAGGGCTCAGATATGGCATTGGTAACATTTCCAAATCACATATATAAATAAAGAAGCTGCTTGCCTCATAATGTAATTAATTTTGATGAAGAATAGAGGGTGAGTTTTTATAAGTTTATACTTCTTCTAACTTTTCGAATATGTATAGTTGAATAATTATTAATTTATATATAACATATGTATATACATTTTGTTCTGTTTTTTGTGTCATAATAATGTCTTTTGTTTTGGGTGTGAACCTTTTTTTTTCCTTTATTTTCTTTTTTAAAAATGTTATTTATGAAATAAACTTGTTTCCATTCCATTCCATTCCACATCTGTTGCTTTAATTTTATTTCCACCAACTGACTTCATTACAGCACATTATGAAGACAAGTGGAGATAAATAAGCCCAGAGTGTTACCAGTACATCCTCAACATAGAAGCCACTTTTCCTCCATCAGACCTGCTTTCATTGATCTAACAGTCATCATGGGCTGAAACAGAGCAGTAGAAGAGCTGATTTTCTAACATCTGAAATCACATTGCCATGTTACAACAGTTGTTGCTATGTTTATTTGTGTTACTCATCCCCTCCTCCTCTTTATTTCCTTTCCCTCTGCTGTTTAAGGTCACAAGTTGATTTCCTATTTCTATCTGAAAAACAAGGGCAGCTTTTTCCACTACTGCTGTGTGTTGCAAACTTCTCATGCAGGCAGCATGCATCATGATTTTCATAACTAGTTTTTGCATCAAAAGAGGCAGTTTTCCTTCTTTTGGGGAAAGTGTAAGCAGAGATGAATTAGCATAGCCTGAAATTCCTGGCATTGTTAGCACATTAATAAAGTTGATGCCTCATTTGATTAAAAAAACAGTTTATTTGGTTAAAAACTTTTTTTCCGAGAAGATTGCCTACAAGATTGCCTACTAGAGTTGTCTCTGGTGGTTATTAGCATCATTCATAGTTCAGTTTATTCAAGAGCCAGAAGCTGTTAATAGCATCATGATGTACTTCTCACCTGTTTCTTTATTCGACCTCCTGGACTTGACTTTATTTTTGTGCGTTAGGATAAGAGCAAGCCTGTTGAGCTTCATTTCACTCCATCAAACTGATAACTGGAGATTACAGCTTGATTTATTGAGGCATGTGTATCATTGTTGTCAAGAGTGGAATGAACTGGAGTGTGACACCAGCAGAAGAGGAAGGAAATGGCACTAAACTTGCAAAGTTTATTTAGGTGAAAAGAGGAGGAGAATGTTCAGTTTTGTTTGGTGACACTGAGGCTTAATCTAACTTGGCAGGAAACAAGACATTTGTTCTTGTACAGAAAGTTACAAGATGAGAAATGTATTTTAGACTTTGCAAACATGAATTCAGACTTCTTAGAGCAGAAGTGTTTGGTTGGAGTCGCTGCCACATAACTCTTGATGCATCCTTGTCTGGTCTGTTTTTTGTGCTCTGTGGGTTGGTTGAGCTGAAATAAGGATTTTCTATGAGCATCCTTCAGACCTAAATGGAATACTGTTTAATAGAAACAAAGCAGATCCGCCTCCCTGGCTCGGATGACTGCAGTACATAACACACTACTGAATTTTGCTAAATTTTGGGTCCAGTAATATGGGTTACTGTTATTTAAACATTTGAACTGTAAATGGGGTGATCGAACCAGAAAAAAGCTCGCATGGAGCTTCACTTGGGTTGGTAGATGTGGAAACAGTAAGGCAGAACATCAGAGACGGCCTTGATCCTGTTTCTGCTTGGAAATTTTTCTGTGCAGTAGCTGAACAATCGGAGAACATTTATGCTAAAACTATGAAAGCAAAAATGCCAAATGAACGTTTTAACTTTGAAATAATCTGCTAGTTTGTTGTTTAACTTTTTCTGTATGATTAAAAAAAGTCCAGCTCAGGTTTAAATAAGGTCATACAAAATTCCCTCAATCTGGTAGATTTGGCATGCAGACCTATTTCCACCAACATCCCTCTGACATTCCAGGAAAAAAAAACTGCTCACACATTTGTACTTCCTGTCACAGTTTCCTTTTTTTCTTCAGCCAACTTCCTTGCTGGTTGTTTTGTTTCAGTGATTTGTGTTTGGATCCTCAAGGGCAGATGAACAAAACTACAAATGTCAATTCCAAATGGCAAAAAACTAAAATGATTTGTGAAATATTTTTTTAGGCACAGATAACCAGCTGTATTTTTGGGATTATTACGGCCCACGGTAGCAATCCCTGACTGGAGGGACAATATTGTTTTCGCAGTTGTAAAATTTCTGCGCCTTTGAGTCAAACTTTGAACCCGCCACATGAGTGAAAAGTCGCCATAACTTGCACACACCTAACGGAAACTTGAAAATGAATTTTTGGCAGAATGAATGACACAAACACACACACAAACACAAACAAACACATACACACATCCCAAGACGGCGAATGAAACCATTAAAAAAATGGGCTGAAAATCACTTATGGAGCCAAAAAAAAAATATATATATATATATATATATAAAAAAAAAATATATATATATATATATATTTATTTATTTATTTTTTTTAAATATACAAACCAAACCAAAACACATGTTGGGAATATCCAGGAGAACTTATGAAATTATTACTGGATGGCCGCACAACCCACAGCTTGGCGACCATATTGTAGCAAAGTGTGAGATTTGGCGCCTTATTACAATATGGGAAAATGACATTTTGGTTCTTCCAAATTTCACGAAACGTCACAAACATGCCGCTAGCCGGAGTCTACAACCACCACAGAAGTTTAATTGACCTTTGACCTTAAGAAAAGGCCGCCATCTTGAATAAAAAAAAAAGCACCTTTAGCACAAGCTACAAGCAAAAACTCGTCCTAGGGATTTCATTGATGGTCTTGTAACTTCTCGAGCATCGTTGACAAGGTTCTGTGGAAAAACTGTTGGAATTAGAAGTTGTAGATTTTGAATAGCGTGCATGTGGTGAGCTTGCACATGTTTTATCGGAATGTTTTAAAAAGGTTATCCACTTGTTTGGTAGTTCAAGCTGTATGGATCAATCTAACATTTTATATAACAATGTTAAAACTGGGGCCAAGGTAAGCAAAAACCTGTTGCAAAAAAACTGCTGACTCAGCTAAAAAAGTATTTTTGCAGAAAAAAATGTTGGACTCCACTAACAAAACCAATGTAATTTTATCGGGGGTATCAAAAGAAACTTTTGAAATCATGAAGTGATGTCCACATGGCCTGCGGTTTGGTGGCCATTTTGTTTAAAAATCTGAGATTTGGCAAATTTCAAGTACAGAAAAACAAACCTTTTGTTTTGTCGATTTTCATGAAATTTTGCACACATGCTGCCAGCGTAAGTCTACAATAACGCTTGGAGTAACATCGACCTTTGGCCTCGGGAAGAGGCCCCCATCTTGAATTTAAAACTAGCTAAAACCAAAATTTATCCCCAGGGTTTTTTTTCTTCGATCGTCTCCTAACTTCTAATGCATCATTGGGAAGCAATTTGGAACATATTGATACCAATATTATTTGTGTATCTTTAATGGTGTGCACGTGGTGAGTTAGCAGAAGTGGCGTAACCTTATTACTTGCACAGTTTTTGACAGAATATTGCGAAAATTGAATGTCGAGCCCTGACTAGAGCTGGACATAATATTTTAAGACCAAATATGATCATATTAGGCATGTGGGCATGGTTAGCAAATAACCTTGGTTGCTGAGGAAATTCAAAAGTTTATTTTTGCTGATTTTTCTGAAACTGGCATCAATCTGCTCGGTATCACCAGGGGACCAAAACATAAACTGGTTTCTACGGAGATACAACCAACAGAAAAGCTGCCACTTTGAAAAAAGTGGTGTCTACATCAAAATGTCATATACAGCGCCTGCGAGCCATCCAACACTGCTTGCGGCTTTAATTTATGTTTGGGCCCTTATGTACCTCTTATATTTAATTTTCATGCAGATTTGTGGTTGAAGCCACAGTTAACGTATGCTAACTTCTGACTCCTAAAGTATTAAATAATGTTATTCAAAAAAAATTATATTTCTGAGAGGTTTGACCTGTCCAGTAGACCCCATTCCAAGAAGCCAGACCTCAGAATAAACATGCCTAAAAGCACAGGTGGTGATCACAGATCTAGGTGCATTTCTACTGACATATGGACTTGGACTGCAAAAATAAATTTTAAAGGATATCATCTTTTTGTAGGCTCAGAGCTCTGTAAACCTGAGCCTGACGCCTGAAAGGTGCTTTGGCTCCCAACATGTGTCTGTGCTGCACGTGCTGTTGTGTAGGGACGTCACGGAGCCACCCAACAGGTTCAGACCCCTAGGAGTTGGCACAGCAGATCAGTGACCCAGTCCCGGAGGCCAAAGGCATTAATGCTGCGCTCCAAGCCCACAGCACTCACCTCACTTTTCACTCATCTGTGCTGCAGTGGAGTGACCTGTTGGGCTGCAGGACTTCACATTGGCTTGAAACTTTTAACTTAGAGCCAAACACATCGGCACAATCGATGGGGTTTAACAGCTGCGAAGTCATGTGGGTTTCCTCTCACTGCAGTCCACATCACTCAGGCTTTACACTGTCCAGAAACAAAAAAGGGAAATTGGAAAACCACACAGTTGAGCAAAAAAATTGACATATTCTTGTACTTCACAGTCGCCTAAGACTAGATTGCCTAACATCAAACCTAGTAAGAGACATTTGCAGAACCCTGCCTTTTTGCTGGCATCTCCTCCTGGGCATGGAACGAGGTCATGGTGTTCAGGAATCGACTTATCCATCAGGACAATGAAGCACTGGAACCTCTCAGGGAAAACTGCTGAGCTTCACCAACCAGATGCCTAGGAATAAATGCCCATTTTTTTAATTTTAGTTTCTAAACAGTTAGATGGTTAAAACCAACCTTCTGATAACATGGAAATGTTTCCTGCATTGGCAGCACCGACAGGAAACCAACAAAGAAAAGTTAACACCCAAATGCGGCCAGTTCCTCCCTTCTGCAACAATGAAGCAGGCAACTAATTATGTATTTATACCTTAATAAGCTGCTTATTCACGTGGAAAGACTTGCAGCTGGAAAAGTTTAAGTCATTAGATATTCATGTGCCATCTCATCGCAGAATTCAGACAATTTTAGTGAGTTAAATGCACACACCAGCTCAGTAGAGAGCTTTATTTTCATTCTAAACTTATCAAAAAGAGAGAAAAAAAACGTCTATTGAAATCTGATTTTATGTTTTCACTAATTTGTCAGATATGTTCAGACATAATGAGCAGAGAGTGAAAACAAACCTCAGTAAATTATATTTTATTACAATACAACAAAGAAAACATCAATGGTTTTAACTAACCATTGTCACAATTTTACACACCAAATAATAGTTTGTCCACAAAAGCAAACTAACTTTACTTACTTTTATTTTTTTTTACTTTTACATGGCAAAAAGAATAAATTCCTTGGTAAAACACACTGTTGATAAGAGCAGAGGAATTGTGTCAGATTTGGATGAGCATCAAAGAAACCTTCTCTCCCTCCCGAGCTTTACTCGTGCGACTGAGAAGCTGGAAAAAACCTGAGATGGATTAGGAAGGAAAATGCTTTGAAATATTCAGTCACTGATTTCTGCCTCAAAACTACAAGGGCCATCTTTAATAAACCTGCAGAGAAAGCCAACGTCACAATTTCATGTCAAACTCATTGCTGCTCTCTCTTTTCAGGTCAGGCTGGGAGAAATGACAACCACCTTTCAGTGTTGTAGGAGTCTTTTATGATCAAACTGGAAATATTTTCATAACTTTTCTCACCTGAAAATGGTAACTCATAGATTCACATGAAAATATTTAGTGCAAAGAAAAAACATTCAGAGGGTAAATAAATTAGACAAGTGTTGTTCAGGAAGGTCAGAGAGTGATTGTAAAAATGGGTTTTTATTTCTAAATGACTCTTTTAAAAACACATTTCTTAATGAATGTAAGAATTTTGTTACTTTTCTGCTTGGGAAATGCATTTTGAAATAGTTTACAATCTCGTGGCTTAATAATACATTCCAAACTGTTCTGCAGTTCATGTTTTCAAAAACCTAATCATTTCATTTCATTTGTGTTTCTGTTTAGCAAATACCTGAGTTCTTGCCAGACTGATACGTAGATTCAAACAATAGATGTGATTTTTTCTGGATTAAGAAAAATCCAATGCCTGTGACTTACACAGCATGGCTGACTAAATCAGACAAACATAATTGAGGAAAATGTTTTTACATTTCAGTATGTTTTTAAAGGAAAACTCAAACTGACAGTATACTTTGTTACTAGTATTTTAATGTATGTTTTTTTTTTTACTCTTTTTTTTCTTTTTCTCTCCAACAGTGTTTTTAACAAGTCATAGAAATGCCCAGGATAGTAAACTGACAATCTTTTTTTGTGTTTTTTTTGTTTTCTTTCTGTCTTTGTGAGGATTCGGCGTTATATGGACTCTAGTTCAGTTTGTTTGCAGAAAGTAAGCTCAGAACTCTTTGACATTCAAAGAAGAGCAAACGTGCATTTCTTGGTTACTTTTCCTTTCCCCTTTTGTCATCTTTATGTAGTTTATTATTTTTTTTATTTTGATTTGAGATCAGAAGATTGTGGCTGTTTGTATAAAGAACACCTTCCAAAACTAAATGCTGGAATCCACCACCAAGATTTTAGTCGATATAGCTCCTCCCTCATTGTGTGTTTTCAATCTGTTCATGCTTACAGATACCTAAAAAACATGTCTGCAGCCTCAGTTTTGAATTGTTTACATTTTGTTTGATAAATAGAGCTTATGACCCTAAAGTCCAGCCTTTGCGTGGGTAGGTATAGGTTAAACCAGGCGCATAACTTTCCAGGAATATTTCAAATAAATCAGGTGTGAAGTCAGATGAAAAAAAGCAGTCAATTTTCCATGTCTACTTTCCAGTTTTTCCTTCTAATGGAAAATCTGAGATTCAGCACCTTCCCTACTGATGATATTTCAAACTGAAAACAGCAGATTTTCTATAAATGCACCCCTGTCATGTATTTTATTTATTTTTTGCTCTCAAAGCTTTTTTAGCAGATTCCCAACCACACTTTGAGTAATTGTTGTGGTCAAAGCAGCAGGCCAAACAGGATGCAGGAAAAGAATTAGAATTGCCATGATCACATGAGGCTGGATGATGGAAAACAAGGCATGAGAAAGTATGAAAAGAGTCTCAGTTAGTCCACTACTCAGGTCTGATAAGTGTAGGAAATTAAAATGCAAATCTAAATGTGCGTCCAAATGGAATCACACTTTTAGTGCAGATTAAATTCTCTGAATTTCTAAGTGATGAGTTCACTGGTTTTATCAACAGTCTGAGGCTGGAAAAAATGTGAAAGGTGTCAACATTTTTTGAACGTCATGTTTTGGTTGTTTATTTAGTTCTATACACAAGGAAACCTTTCTTCTTTAAGATTTTATTGAGACTGGAAAAGTCTGTTGGTCCGGACTAGAGGATGACACTTTTTCGGGAATCCTTGGGCTCATGAGATTCCCCTGGGATGAGAGACATCTCTGCTGTTAATCACAGGACTGGCATGGGACAGGATACAATTCTCACGGGAGCAGGAAGCCACCAATAAGACCAATGACAAAAAAAAGTTTTTTGTTTTCTGATAACATGCCTACAATGTAACTCCATTGAAAAAAAACATTACCCAGAAGCCATCAGTGTTCTATGGAGTTCGTGACCTGACATGGGTAAAAAAACTACTAATTTGTTCCCTTGAAATAATAATGCGTTCTTACAAAAAATGTAATCATTCCCCCTGATTAATTAAATCGTACCGTCGAAATATTACTCCGTCCCCTTCAGTTCTTGCGCATGCTAAATGGACAAGCAAGTTGGTTGGATAGCTTTTCACCATAGACTTTAGATATGAATAGAGGCCTCATTCCAGGCTACGGAGTGATCCTACGGCACCACCATATTGGAGAGGTCTACTTTAGCTAGGCTACGTCCACAACCAGCTATAGTTAACGGAGAATCACAACCATGCCTTTTGATTTTGCAGTCTTCGAATGCAACAAACAGCGCTCTATTGTCTGAGCGGAAATTGGTTTAGAAGGTTTTTTCTTTTCAGTAAACAGATCATTGAGTTCAGGATGAACAACCACCATTTTTGTCTTACTGTTTCTGTGTTCCATAAAACAAGGCTGCAGCACATGACAAAATGGACTACCTTGGAGATTCAGAGTGCCATCACATGCAAGAGGCTGTTAGTTTTTAGGATTTTGGTTGTGATATTTTGTTCTTATCTAAATATTTCAGCTTAGTTACATCTGAAGATGTCAGTGACCATGTCTTTTTTTTTTACTTGTTTTATGCTGGAGAAGATGCCCTTGTAGGACTAACAAAGTTATTATATTTATTTATATGCTCCAGTCATTATTAGGTCATGATTTATAAAGTTGTGGGAGGAATTACTTTTGTTTATGAAATGAAAAAAAAAATCAATCTTTTAGTAGATTGTTTACCAAATGTCTGGTTTTTGTTACAAGTTCTTTTAATGGTTTTTTTTCTCACAATTATGTCAGATTAGTTAGATCTGTGAATGCTAAAATGTTTTAGCTATTAATGTTTTGAAAAATAAAAGATCAGTTCTTTTTTGAATTAATATTTATTCATTCATTTTATTAAGATAACACATGTCTGATTTTGTTGGAAGTAATTCTTTTTAATTGGGTTTTTGGCTTGACAGCACCACAGAAAAAGAGAGAAAATAAAAAATGATAACTATTTTGTGGGAACTAATTACTTTTTTGTGATAATGAAATGCTAATTTGTGAGAACGAACTCATTTTTATACCCGTATCAGGTCACGGGCTCCGTAGTGTTCCTAGTCACGGTTTCCCCGCTGAAATCTGAAGTGCAGTGATCATATACTGATAGCAACGATGGATAGAAATATGACGATTTGTCCAACAATGAAACCCAGGAGCACATGACACAGGACGCAGGTCAATGAATTAGCAAAGGTTTATCAACCACAGGTCCAGAGCGAACAAAACCAAAACAGGGAGAGCCCAAAGATGCTCAGACATAGGAGCCTAATAAGACATAGATTACAGCCGTGACTCTCACAGAAGACGTCAGAGGAGGGGAGGGCATCTAATAAAATGTAAATGGCTGATAACAAAACAATCATCCTCAACATAAAAGGACCAAAAAAAAACTTCATAAAGATCCTGCTGCCAAACAGTAAAAGTGTGCATTTTGAGTACATAATCTGACTTTTTAACATGGGAGTTTAGAGAACTGCTTCTGCAATCTCTTCTGTCTTTAGTGGTCTTTGATGGAACAGCAACGTGTCATGCCCACCTGCCCAAATTTATGACCTACTGATGCAACAAACCTCCATTTTGCTATGGCAGCGTTACTTCAGCCATTATTTGCTCTGTTCAGAATAGTTTGAGTGACACCAGAGATTAGAGTAATATTCCTTACTCTGTGATAATCTACTCTAATCTGGATGTAATCTAAGCATCTTGATTTTCAAAAAAATCCACAGTTGTAAGGAAGTACTCAGTCTTCTCCTGATGTAAGCACAGCAGGTTTAAAAAGCAATTGTTGAAAACGCTTTAGGTTTCATAAAGTAGACATTCCCATACCGTCAACAGCCCAGTCTGTTTGCAGTTGGAATGAATTTCACAAATAGTTTAGCAGTCTTACGGTTTGTGGTTGACCAGCTAACCATGACCAGCGAGTGGAACCCTAAAAGTCTCCATATTCTCGTGATGAGTCTGTCGGTGGGGAAAAAGCTTATTTTGAAATGGCCCTGCTGCAAATTTATTGTCTGCCATATTTAACACTGACAGAGGAAATTTGAGATGAAAACAATAGGAAGCTGGATTAAGAAAAGTCCAACGCCTGTGACTCACGTAACATGGCTGACCAAATCAGGCAGACATAATTGAGGCCACATTTTTGTTGAAGAGGTTTAAATTCTTAAGCTATTCTTGCATATGGAACACACTGGTCAAAACAAATTCATTCACTCAGTCTAAACAGATGCCTATGGCCGTAGTTATCGGACTAGGCTGATAAATGGACAGATTTCCTTTATAAGAATTCAAATTGATGCTATGAATCTTAAAAATCCAAGCTCTTATCTCTTCCTGGGGTGACATCAGGACATTGGTTTGATGACACGCCAGGGGGATTCTTGGTCTTGAATGTGTGGTTGTGATTCACTGTGTTTATCCAGAGAGTTTTTCCTCACAGTGGCTTTTGCCACCCAGCCATAACAGTCCTTGAGAATGCAAGTTTAAGACATCAAAGAACTTTTTAAAGATTACTCCAGTCAGGAGCATGAAATAACACTGTGACAAATAAAACATGCATGGCAGGATACAATGTCCCGAATCCGTTCACATTCAACCAGCTTGCTTACAAACGTCCAAAATTAAACCAGGCCTCTCCCAGGAATGTTACTTCATGGTTGCACTGGAGCTTTACATAAACAGGTCATCACTTACCAGCCATTACAGGGTTTTTAGTGCTCACGGGTCTAGGAAATGGTGTTTTAGAAATCATCCAGCTGACCTAAAATGAGTCTGTGTAATTGAGACAGAACTGATGTCTCACTATCAATTCAGATGATCCTACTGCTGCCCAATTTTTCAGAAAATTGTTGGCGTGGTCATGAATGCAGACGGTGGCAGTCCAGCAGCTGTCAGTCAGGCAGGATGACGGGTGACAGCTGTGTGGTCACAGCCGGATTGGCAGCCGGCAGCAGCTCTGACTGGACACTGTACAAATGTCTCCGGACACGGGAGTCCATTACATGCACAAGTATACTATTTACATCAAAAACAAAGTTACAAACTCAAATTCATTAGATATGTGGCGTTCACGGACGAACCAAACAGATCATTGACATGAACGATGGGAATGGTCTTGCAGTTGGTTGGGAACCGCCCTTTATTTCTTGATTTTTTCTTCCCTCCCCTGAGTTTCACACGTTCAGCAAAGGCTCAAACAATCTCATCCTTCTTATTTCAGATGCAAATATGACATAACTTGATCACACCCGATTTACGTAAGTACCTCGCAAAAGGACAGCCTCAGTCACAAGTGCAGCACGGGGGGTGGGGAGTGGGCTGCTCACAGTGGTCCTCAGTGCGCTTGAGGAGCTTGTGTGTATGCACAGACACATGAAAAATTAGACTGAACATTTCTGCCACTGGACTCCCATTGCGCAACTTCAAAATGTGCCAGGTTGTCGGCTGACCGATGTCAAAAAATCATTCAGTCGCTGTTGAATTAGAACTTCTTCTTAAAACCTTGGTGGCTGCCGTGCATCATGCAAAAATGCGACTGCCGCTTCACTGTGGCATTTTGGTAAATGTGACCATGGCTTAGGCTAGCAGGCACATTTTTCATCAATCCAAGTGAGTTTAAAAAAAACCATCTCATACAAGGACCCCAGAGTTTGAACCAGAAACTTGTTGACCACAGCAGTCTCTTTTAAGACTTCTAGAGACATTACCTGTTTCTTTTTTGCAATAGTTGAGAACATGCAGAGCAGCTGTTAAAAAACATCCATTAACTTAGCTATATGGTGGCTTTGCAAGCTGTTGACAACAGTGTCGCTGCTACTACGAACGCACTGCAGCAGGCCTCTGCCTCACAATTCTAAATTGATGGCTGAAGAAACAGTTAAGGAAACCTGAGAATCACACTGAAAGAGTCCTACTTAAAAGGCTGCACTAGGATGTCTCCAACCAGTCTTCAAATGTTCCACAAAAAAAACAAACATGTAGGAAAACACAGTTGCTGAAACACTGAACAACAGTAAGCAGTGCAATGCCATCCCTGTCGCATAGAGTAGATCAGGTTGTCCAGTGTCCCATTGTGGCGGTGGGGATATGGTATGGGCAGGCGTATGTTATGGTCGGAGGACACAGGTGCCTTTTACTCATGGCATTTTGGATATCACATCACAAGAACATTGCCTCATGCTGCAGCATGATAATGCACGGCCACATGTTGCAAGGATCTGCATGCAATTCATGGAAGCTGAAAACATCCCAGTTTTTGGGGCTAAAGAGAAACGGTTGGAGGCCGCTGCAGAGCTTCATTCTATTCAACTAAAAACCACCAACCAGGTCAGAAACTTGGGTGTAGTGATGGACACAGACATAAATCTTGATAAAAACATTAAGGCAGTCACAAATTCAGCCTTTGATTGTGTCAAAAATATTTGAAGGATTAAAGATCTGATGTCTAAGCAGGACCTGGAAAAACTAGTTCATGCTTTCATCTTTAGTCAACTTGACTTGACTGTTATAGTGTTTTCACAGGACTACCAAAAAAAAATCAATCAGAAGCTTGCAGAAGACCACATCGATCAAGTTCTAAGGCCATTACATTGGCCGTCTGTCTGCCTGAAGACAGATTTTAAAGTTCTGTTGCTGGTTTATAAAGCTTTGAATGGCTCTGCACCAAAATCCATGATTGATCTGACCCAATATGAAGACTTCTTCGTCATCTGGATGTGGTCTTTTGACATGTTCCTAGAGTCAAAACCAAACATGGAGCAGCTGCATTCAGCTTCTATGCTCCACAGATCTGGAACAGACTTCCATATCAGCTGAAACACTCAGTGTATTTAAATCCAGGTTAAAGGCCCACCTGTTCTCAACTGCTTTCAATTAGTTTGTATTCAAACGTTTACATCCACACTGTGACTTCAAGCTGACATTAAATTCATCCATTCATTCATTCATTTTCCAATCCGCTTTATCCCTTTTGGGGTCACGGGGTTGCCGGAGCCTAAACCGGCTACTCATGGGCGAAGGCAGGGTACACCCCTGGACTGGTCGCCAGTCTGTCGCAGGGGCACATTAAATTCATTCTTTACTCTTTTTTATTTTTTACTTTAATGATCACACCTTTACTGTTCCTCTTAATGTTTTGTGTAAAGCACAATGTTTGTACACAAAATGTGCTAAACAACTAAACTTGCCTTGTCTCTTGAGTATTGAAGTGCTCTGGATTAAGGATGAACACAATACTAAGATTGAAGACCTGGGATAAAATATTCACAGATTCTCAAAAATATAACGCAAAGAGAACAGTGTCAACAAATTCTGAATCCTTAAACTTAGACTCACAATATATTACACTATAAACTTCAAGCCAAGTTATTCTTAGGATTTTGGAAATCTTTCATCAACTAAAGCATTTTCAAGATAGCTTTTAGACTTGTTGGAAAACTGACTACTTTACCTAGTTTACTTAGTTATAAAAGCACAGTGCCATGATCACTTTTCAATACCTATAAAAGAGTTTTATCATTGTGGAATTAGAATGTATTCCATAAGATTGTCTTCACTTCGAGCTAATTTGTAAGAGAGGCAAAATGGTAAATGATTGTTCTTTACAGGAGGTTGCATCTGAAGCCAGAAGTTGACGACAAATTTACTAGTCACACTGGCAATGAAAGTGTATTATCCAAAAATCTGAAAAAAACAACACAAAAAAACAAAAGAAGCAACACAAAACCTAACATCAAAACCTGACCTTTTGATACAACACTGAGTGGTTTTTAACTTAGTTAAGTGTTTGACTTTGTTCTGGTTCTTTTTGAATGTATCACTTCAACAACAGATTTATGGAGCACAGAATGCAAGATAGCTTTCTCCCATTTTAAAAGTGTCTGTAGCTGCAAAAAGCCTTTTTCATCTGTGATCGTTGTGTAGCACAATGGCCCCCACATCCTCCGGAGTGCCAATAAAAAGAGCGAGACTTCTATGTAATCAGATGTTTTTTTTATAAGATGGCTACAATGATATTAACCGGAATTTTCTCCACACTTACATTGGTGCACGACAGATATTGACAGACAAGAATGCCTCAAGAAGGTAGGAACCTGAGAACATACATAGATTGCAACACTGCTTAATAGCAGATGGAGTTTTACATTTGTGTCAGGTTTAATTCATTCAAAGTATTCCCAAGCAATGCAGATAGATGCAGGCTTTAGCAGGAATGTCTCTTCATATTGTTAATATTGGACCTAAAAACTGCAGCAGAGATGTCCGCAGTTTTCAAATTCATTTAATTTTAACTGATACCTTTTGTAAGCTTTTAAAAGCCAACCATAACAAGAACGCATTTTTAGTGGAGACATGAGAGAAACCGATCTCCAAAAATGAAAATCATTCATATTTTATGTAGCTGCTGGACTGAACTAAACAAAAACATCCATATCAAATCCAGGCTTTTAAAACATTTAGTAGTGATGATAGAAGATTGAAGAGCTCAATACATTTTAAGTAAAGTTCCAGGATTTAACTCTCCATTTCCTTTTCTATCCATTTATTTGCTTTTTCTCCAAAGCCAGCATTAGGTTCATGAAAGTTGTGATTAGATTTAAAAGCTCAGGAGGGGTTTAATTCTCACTTTCCTTTTGTGTCCTCTACACATTGAGAGGTTGTTTGTTCCAGTAACATCTGCTTTTGCCCTAAAGGTGTTCTTTCCTGGAATGAATTAAAGTTTCCTGAATGATTAAAGGTAAAAATCTATGTTATGCAAAAGTTTAAAGCACAATTGAGCCAAAGGTAAAACAAGAGGTTGTCATTGAAGATATCTGTTTCCAGATAAACTTTTTTTCAGGTAACACATATATGTAACTTCAATGCATCTCATTTCTGGTGTTTGTCAGCTGGTTAGAACAGCAATGATTGTAGATACAAATCACACTGCACCATGTTGGCAGGAAATGAAGTAGTTATGGATAATAGTCAAGCCAGACAGATACACTTTATTGTCAGTTCAATGAACAGAAATTCCTCTTTCAACATGGCAGAACACTGCAAAAATACTCACATAAATTAATGAACATCTGAAAACCACAGGCTGCACCATCCACCACAATATAAAAAAAACACTATCAGGGATCCAGCAAAGTAACACTGTTGGCCATGAGCGATTTTTGAAGATGTTTTTCCAAACCAGCGGGTTCTGCAGGATCCCTTCTGCCTGACAGCAGTTGATGTTGATGATGGTTTCCTGTCTAAAAGATAGAGGTGAAGGTTTGTGAGAAGCCCTTCAAAAGCCATATAAATGACATGAGCAATTTGCGGAACGTCTTTTCCTAAATAGAACAATATTGTTAAAGACAGAGTTATTGGATGGGGTGAGGAACTCAGCTGTCTTACTGAAAGCCCAGAGATCAACCCAGCCTAGTATCTGTAGGATCACTGAAACTCATTTGTCCTGTCACTGTCTCTACTGCTCAACGTCAGTCAGCCTCCCAAAATAATTCTTCTAAGTGAATGGGAACAAGTTCCCACAGTGGCTTTGTAGAAAGCCTCTCAAGAAAAGTAGACGTAACTCCAGCAGGAAAGCTTGTGTGTCATTACATTGCATTACTAGACTTCTCCTAAGCCTCCACTTTCACACAGTCATTTTCATATGTCTGCTGGTGGGGGTTGTAATCTCTGCTCTATGCTGTGTAAACTGGGACACTTTGGCAGGGCAATGGGTGTGTTGAAGCTGTGTGTGTTCGTCTACATGTGGGGTTGTAAGTGCACACAGCCACAGGCAGCTGTTAAAACACTACTCTGAGTTCTGCCAAGTGACGTTGTTCATGTGGCCGAGCACTAAGAGGATGAGCGCATGTTAAGAAGCCGCTTTGTCCCTATGAAGCTGCAGAAAGACACATTTGTTTTGTGACACGTTTACAAAGTGACATTTTTGGGATATGTTTGTTGGCATTTCTTTTTAGGGCCAACAGCATCTTTCAGAGAAGTATTCCAAGATCCAGTGCACGTTCGGAAACTCCACTCTGATTCCTCAGTTTGAAAAGACAATAACACTTTTGCATTATAAAGAAACTTACATTAAAACAGTTCTATTGTCATTCGAAATGTAGCTCAGCCTATTTTCCAAACCTGCCAATAGCCTTCAGGTCAGGTTTCCCATTTTTAAACGGCTTCATGCTTCCGAGACAAACCTTGGCTCCTCTTTAGTGTGGTGTCTTTATTTCAGAGCATTTAACTTTTTGTGTGTTTTAACAAGCGTTTTTGAGGCTTTCAACATGCTGTCTGCCGTGTAATTAGTGTCTATGGTTAATTAGCTCACAGCAGGCAATCTCAAACACTTTCCGTAGCTGCACATCTCACAGACCAAACAATACTTTCAGACATAAAAGCATGGGTTATTTACAGTGCAGTTGTTAGCCACTATGGGAAAAAAAGAGCACACTTCGACACACACAAGTCTGATATTCTCACAGAAAAAACTTCAGCTGTCTTATTGCCTCTAGAAATCTCACGCAATTGAAATTCTTGACTGATCAAATATTTGTGGCTTCAAAAGCAACACAGGATTTAAGCTGACCCTGGAAATGAAAAAAGCAAGCAGAAGTTAACCAAGTATGCACTCAAGAGAAACAAAAATGGAAAGAAGTACCACTGTTCAGTATTACAGATGTGTGAGAGAGTGTGTTTCCATATGTGAAAGATGGAAACACAGAATGGTATAGTGTGTCTATGTGGGAGCGAAAGCATCTGGTTTTGATCTGCATTTTCCCCTGAGCTGCCTGGTTGTGTGGTCACACACACTGTTTGGTAGTGCATAGCAGAGAAGCCTAATGTGTCAGTACGGTTAACGGCACAGCTTTGAAATGAGGACATCTCCAAATCGTCTATGAGTATGGCTCTCCGGAGAGTTTCACTTATGTGATCCATAAAGGATGCGCTCCAAAGACACACATGCAAGAAGGTGAGAAGATGAAGAGAAGCAGCAGAGCACACTCGATGACTGATGTTTGCATGGGACAGCAAACTCAAAGGTGTGAGACAAATGAAAACACATTTAAATTATTCACTGTTCATGCAAAAGAATGGTTAGCTGAGACAGACTTGTGGGCAGTGTAGCTCTTCATTTCTACGTGGGAATAAAACTTCTGTCAATCAAAACGCAAAGTAAACGGATGCAGGAACGCCATTCAGAGGAGGTTAGCAGGGTTCAACACCTGTGTGATTGCATGGCCTGAATGCTTATTAATGTGTGATAAAATAGGAGAACACATGGCAGCATTGCACCTTGGCTAACCCGCACAAGTTCAGGAAAGAAGGGGAACGCAGACACGCTAACAGAGTGGCCTCCCAGCTTCGCGTGTCTGCATGCGTTAAGGTTCATGTCTGCATGTGGCTGAAGGTTGCTTCTGCATTTCATTTTTCAACATTTTTATCTGCCCGTGCTGTGGCCTCTGAGGTTCTGTCCACCAGAGCCACAGAGGCATGGTAACTAATAGCAGAGCTGCCTTTTTTTCTCCCAAGAGAAGCAGTTTGGCCAAGGCCGCCCTCCGAACACAGCCATACCAGACAAGTGCATCACCCCTGTTTGGAAAGAATTAACACACATTGCTTCATAATGTGTTCCTAATGGGTGCAGGTATTTGTGAGGGAGTGGGCCCTTTATGGTGAAACTGATTCTTAACAAGGCCACAGTGCAGTGCAAAAAATAAAAACCCTATTTGCCGTCACATTTGCATGAAATGCAGTTAGAGAAATTCTTCCTTGTGACTTCAGTTTGAAAGAAAAAAAGACAAGTGTGTATTAACATGTTTTCTGCTCACATTTTAGAATCCAGCCAATTTTCCTGAATTTCCATCCAAACTAGTGGCCTCTATTGCATTAGGGTCAGAGTTGTTTTTTTCCTTACCAGTCAGGGATCTGACTATGTGGTCCCTCTGATTAGAGCCCAGCAGAGATCAGACAGCAGGCTAAGGCAAGAAGACATCATGACCACTTGGTACACCCCTAAAAACATGCTCTTTAATTGTTTTTGTAGAACTGAGTGAATGAGTGAGTGGAAACTATGTGGAGGCCGGCCTCCCTCTGAAGGGAAGCAGTTCAGTTAGCTTATGGCTCAGCGACAGGGAAGGACTCATGTACACATCAGATGTTTGACCGTGACAGCAAGTCCACCTCTGCCGGCCAGTTCAGTGTGAATGTGCCCCCTTCCCCATGCATCTGCAGAAGATGTCTTCATTTAACCCATCTGAGCTGTCCAAAAACCGTTTGTGCTTTTTACCTTATTTCTACAGGTGTCTGTTCCTAAGAACACCCAGTCAAGATTTCATAGAGATAACAAAAACAAAACAAAAACAGAAACTTTTCTTTGACAATTTTCTTGCAGATATTTAAGCTTTTCAGAATATTTATTTTGAATGAATAAATTGTATTTTTTTCTCTTCTTACAGCTTTTGAATTAATGTTTCGTGACTTCATCTTTGTAAATGTAAAACCTTTGCTTCAGTTCTGTCTTGTCAGTTGTTTTTGCAACTCTTTGAAGTTGTTCTATTTATTTGAGGTTGCTTTATTATATCTAAACTTTCATTTCGTTCTCATTTTGGTCATGTCTGGTCTTTGTGAAATTGTTTTACAACTCTTTCATGCTCATTTGTGGTTCTTTAGTGTCTCTATTTTGGGGTGCCCAGCTTCTTTATTGTTGAGTCATTGAGTCCTGTAAATGTGCTCCATTTATCAAAGCATACTTTTAAGGTGCTTTAACTCAGCGACTTGGGGACCCTCCGATGTCTTGGTCACCGCCTAGGTTTGCCCTTCAGTAATCAGTTCATGGGAATGTTGCTGATACCTTGAGGAAATCAAATGAAGCGGAAAAAAGTGCTTCAAATAAAATGTATTCATCTGTTGTCCTAGATGATTTTTCCATGTAAAAATGTTTTTTAATTTTTACAGAAAGAACACAGCGCTCTCAGTTGTGGCTGCTTCTGTTTCATTCAACATCTTCACTCCTTACACCACAGTGAGTGTGTGGCCCATTTATCCACTGTGTCCTTTTCTTTCTGCTCCTGCCTTTTATCCTCTCCTTGGCTCTTTTCCTGCATCCCTCGTCTCCCTCCCTTCCTCACCTCTGTAGATTCACCGCACGCTCTGTCCCAGTCAGCCTCTCATTATTTTTACCCACCAGAATGTGGATCAGCTCCACTTCATGCGAACAGAAAACCACAAGTTTTGTTCTTCCTGGACGTTACTCAACCTTAAGAGCATTTTCAGTCTACTCACCAGCATCCCAGTTATTAAGAAAAAAATCTGGCATATCACACAAGGAAAGAGAGAAAGAAAGAGACCTCTGCTGTGTCTGAGGTGGATCCATATTTATTTAGATAGTCTACAGGTCAGCCTGTCAGAGTCAAGCACAGGAAACCATATCCCTCACTTATAGATTTTTTTATGTCAGCTGTCTCAGGATGCTGGCACACTTCCATTATGTTATGAATTTTCCTGCAACACTTGCCAAGCTGTCCAGCCCAAGACGCTGTAGTAATCGGAGCCTTATCCAAACATAGCCTTTGTAGCAAAAGCTTTTTCATGCAAAGCAAATCCCCCATATTGCTCCACTGCGCTAAGACAATCATTTCAGGGGACAGTAATTATCATTCTTAACATTAAAGACTTGCTGCTCCTGTGCGCTGTGGAGCAGCCTTCCGGCTGTTAAGTAAGGCCCTAGGCACATGCACCTGTATGAGGGGTTAACCTGTACGGGTGCTGCAGATATTGGGTTGTCTGGGCCCATAGAGGGTCGTGGAGAAGAACGGTTGCATTTTAAGGGAAGTATTTGTAAGGTTAATGTAAGTTACAGGCACTTATGATGTACGAGTAATGCTGTCTTACAGTGGCCTCACACCCCACTCTGGTCATTAGTAAGGTGGACGTACTGGCCTCTTACTGATCGTGAATGTCACATGCAGGGAGTGTGCACAGGATAATCATTTACCGTAGGATGTTTGTAGGATATCCACACAAACTTTTCTCTGTCTGACTAATTTCCTCATTTCTAGCAGTCAGACTGCACTCAAGGAGCACACACTTATCTTACCCTTCACAGTCTACAGGATTTGGGGGGAATTAAAATACATGAAAAATCCTTATGACGTGCCTGTGTCTCAGTACAGTATAAAGTTCACTGCAACTGTTGTCCACAGCAACAGGTAAATGCCAGTAAAAAAATGTGCATGAACATTTTTATTCTAAAGACTGTACATCTTTGTGGCAGCTATGGTGCAACAGTAGGGTGGTCAACCTGCAATCAGAGGATTGCACGTTCAATTCACGCCTTGCCTGTCCATGTGTTACAGTGTATTTGGGCAAGACACTGAACCCCACATTTATGGATCCCCAAACTGTTCATAATTACATAAATAACTTTGACCTTGTGCAATCAGACACTGAACCAATAAATATCTCACAAATATAATAAAAGATCATGAAATTGTGTAAAAACTGCGCAGATTTTAAATTAGCCATAATATTATTAAATATATTTCAGTTTGCTTTAAAACCTGCTCATTATTTCATAAGAACATTTACATTTTTTAGATTTAATCATGTATAATATTACTACAATTTAACAACTCTTTTTGTTTTTAGCGGCTTTTTTTAAATATACATTGCTGTTTTTCAGAATGACTCATTTATTTCATAATGAGCTTTGTCAGCAGATTGAGTCAGTCAATCAAACCAGACAAGGCGAGGACCAGGGGTGTTTCCTGGACCTGGAAACATTGCGGGCTGAGCCCACTCTCTCACAAAAGACTGGTGGAATTAATGGAGTGAAAAAAGCCTTTTCATTAAAGTTTCTTGAGCATCGTGGCACCTTGTTTAAAGACCAATACTGAAATATAAGAGATCCTTAGCATCAGAGAGGATCTTTCTAATGAAAATAATCTCCAGACATTTTTATGCCTGATTTTACTAAAGGTCTTTGATGAAAAAATTTCTGCATATAATTTTATTTTTTATACTGATCCATGTAAATGATGTTTTTCAGATGTTGGAAACTTGCTCTAAATTGCTGAGTTTTTCTCATGAGAATTAATATACATTAGTGGATGTTTGAAACTTACATCACTGATTCTGTTTTTCTGCATAAGCTACTAACAAGTTTAAAATAGTGATACATCTATTAGCAATAGCAATGTGATTCATTGTTACTTAAGGATGCTTATTGATTTAAATCCATGCTACAGTATTAATATCTGATCATAAGTTACAAACCAGACATTGATAACAAATGTAAAGTAAATGTGTGGTTGACTCGGAGGTGGGATTAAATAAGTTTGCTTTCTCCCATTCCCTTTAAAGCAATCATTTGATGCCTAACTATCCTGTGTTTGACATGTTTTTATAAATGTAAACCTCTGTTGATTGTGTTGCATATGTGTTATTCTTGCCTGATTGCTTGAAATACACAATTTCAGATCAAATCAAAAATTCAAATAAAATATTTAATTTATTTACCTCATTTTCACATACACACAAAAAAAATACATAACATTCTGGTTTTTGGTGAAAAAGATATAGCACAGAAAGAAGAAAACTTCTCTGCCCCACTTAGCTAAACCAATCAAGCCAAAATGATAAATGTGTACTTCAAAACATATTTATTTTCAAACTTAAACACAGCAATGTAAAGAATATCTTCTACATCAGTATTGATCTTATAAGGAAGACAAAATGATCAAATGTGATATTACAGGCAAATATTATGTTTTGCTTTTCCCCTTACAACCAAAAATTTTATTTCTGTATCAGGTTGCACGGTGGCCTTTTGTGTCTGCAGATAAAGTTCATCCAGTATTGTGCTAGTACTTTTCTTTTTCAAGACTGCTCCTTTCTTTCAGTTAGATTTTCCTTCTCATGTTTGCCTCTTTCCTTTTCTCACTTGCTTGCTTTCCCTCTATCACTCCACTTTTCCCTCCGCCTCCTGATATTATTATGTCACCATCTGCTAATCCTCATCTCTTTCTGCTTCTTTCAGTTGCAACTTTCTCTTATCTTTTTTCATCTTCTAATAGTCCTTTTAGTTTTTTGAAAGTGGAAGGATTAGGTCAAAGCAGAATGCCGCTTTAGTGGTTTCATACTATTCCAGCCACTCAAAATTGAGTTAATTGAAATGCTCTTTTCTGCTTTCCAAACATGCTTGTTATAATGCAGTGATGTTTGACCTGCTGTGGTCCTGTATCTACAGTCCTCAAATAACTGACCTGTTATTGCGTTCATCATTGGACTCATGTTCACCTCCTCTATCAGTCTCCTTCTGCTTGCCGTCTGCTGCTCTCTTCTCCTCATTCTCTGTCCTATTTAGGTCATATGTACTGTATATCTTCCAATAATAGCCTGTCTCTAATAGACACCGGTCCCTAATAGTGGCCGAGCTCCTTCAAGACCCAACAGGCCTGGCCTGATCAGAAGTCTCCTTTGACAGATGATGATGAGCGCTGGGGCCGTGACAGACATCTGAATGGATCTTATGTTATCAAACTGAAAAAAAGGTCCAACTGGTCACTTGTTAGAATTGTTCTTTTATTTAGGACCGCTGAACAGGCTTCTCTTGTGCATCTGTTTACATTTATATACATCATCAACGGTCTAGCTACGCTGCACGCGGTCCCCAGAAGTATCACCGAAAGCTCCCTTTTTGTGAATCAGCTTAAAACAAGACTAGCTCTCATCTATCCCCGTGGTTTTGAATGATTTATGGTGTGAGTTTGTTTGTGTTTATTCGCGTAATTGCTTTTTTTTTGTTGATAAAGTTTTGCGCGTCTGTGTAAAGGAAACCCAGCTATTGACACGATCAGACATTTGGGTTGTCATTTTAAGGACACACAGATGAAAGACAGGCTAGAACTTCAGACATCAGATCATGGTCATCTTGTGCCAGAGGTGGAGGTCGTAGCTGTTTACGGGACCAGCCATCTGCTGTCTAGCTTGGAAGAAAAATACACAGAATAGCTGCATCATGGTACAAGCCTCAGGGTTCAAAACCGAGGGAAAAAGTGGAGGCTTATAGTCCAGAAAATACGGTAACTACAGTAATTATACGGTAATACGGTAATTACTGGACTATAGAAACCCTCGTTACTTCATTACTTAGGTTTTGTAGGCTCTGACATTTTCTCTCGGTTACATGAAGCATGAAATGAAAACTCAGATTAGTTTAAGACTAAACAAAGTAATTAAGTCACACGTGCATGCATGCGCGTAGAGTCGGGGATCAGTCAAAGTACAGACATGCCCTCATTGTTGCAGTCAAGGTGCTTTCCAAACTGGCTCAAAGATGAGACAAAAAGAGATACTGTCCTTCAAGGAGTCCTGTCTTCTCCACAGAGCTGCAGGTGAGCGGCAGAGCAGAGATCCGCCCCGTGAACTGACGTGTCTGTTACGAATGAAACGACTCTAAAGCCACTCTTTGGTGTGAAAGACAAGAGTCTGCTCCTTCGTGGGAATCTGAGTTGATTTTTTAATATGAATTTACCCTTTCTTTCTTTCTTTCTTTCTTTCTCTCTCTAAGCTGCACGCAACTGGTCAATATGAGTTTGTGCTCAATGCGGCGGGGTGGGGGTGGGGGGTGTGCTGTCAGCAAATAAAACACAGGATTTTTTTCCCCGCTCTGATCCACTACTACACTCCACACTAGAGCCAAGAATACCCAGGACATACCAACGCCACTGGCAAGAACACTTGTGTGACTTCCTCAGACATGAGCAGCAGCACACTAACTATGTCAATCAAAGCTGCTCCAGCAAGAGTGACGACACAATGCATACTCCTCAACACTATAGGTAGGAGTATGCACCTCCACAAATTGAATCTTTCTCCAAAACCAACTTATGACACTGGACCAAGGGATGGTAACTCTAGCGATTGTGGAGCAAAGCCGACCAGAAAGTAACAAAACGTTGCAGTACTGCAACTGGCCAGAGAGGCTGGTGCTTGGAGTGATCATTTTCCCATTGACTCCCAGGTTAAAATCGTCATTTTCACCCCTCAAATAAACCCCTTTAATGCCTGATGCTTAAACTTTTTATTTAATCAACGCTTGCACATTTGACATTGCTATTTTCTCTTTTTTTTGGTATTTACTTTTATCAAAATCATAATATATAAGGACATGATTCAGAAATGCTACAGCTACACCAGAATCTCTTAATGTGAACTGACATGACACAGAGGATTTTGATTTTTAAAGTTAAACTATGAAGACATATATAAAACGTTTAGTCTATTCCAACTGGAATTTAATTTAATTGAAACATTTAATTTTTTACAAAGTTATATGTGTATAATTTTTGCTAATTGTTCTTCATTGTCTTGTGATTTTAATTTGACATGTTTGTCTTGTATGTTCCACTCTATAGGTCTGCATCTTGTGGTGAGTGGGTTTATAAACCAAGAAAATCCAACATTCAAAATTTTAAGGCAGAAAAATGTTTAAATGTGAAATTTGTAGATGACTTCTGCTTCAGTGTGATTCAATAAAAAAGAAAGTTTAACATGAACAGCAGCGACTTTTTATTTCTGGACCCCTCCCCACTCTCACCAGAGGATCTACAAGATTCAGCAGGATCCTCTCCCTTTACACCTGGTTGCAGTCCACCTCTCATAGGTTCAGGTTTGGTTTTTTGACAATTTTAATCTTTTTTGGAATCACCCTTCTTTTTATAGACATGATGGTTTTACCCTAGTCCCCTTGGAAACAGGATTCTGATAGGTAACATTTGACACACTGTGAACTGCTTTAAAAATGACTGACAACCAACACTATATACCTCCCCCAGCGCCTACCCCCTACTGAACCACCTTGGAACCCCGTCTCCCCCCCTGATCCTCCCATCTTATATTCCCTGAATTCTCTTGATTACCTGTTACCTTCCCCATACAGTGTGTCAAGTCAAAATCGAGTAAGGATCCTTCTGAACTCATCTCACAGAAACCACAAAAACCTTTGAATAGTACACATTCAAAAACCACCTATTCAACCATCTTTAATTTCATCATTGAACTCTCCCATAACACTGAACCTGGCTCTTTTCAATGTCAGATCTCTTTCTAATAAGTCTTTCATCTTTAATGATATGATTTTAGACAATGATTTAAACTGTTTAACCGACGCACCTGTAATTCTCACCAAGGACTCTCCATCTAATTTTACGTTTTTATTTTCTATTATGGAAGGTAAGAGAGGTGATAGGACAGCATCAATCATACTGCAGACCTTAAAAACTAAAGTTATTACATTCACTGATTACCCTTCATTTGAACATCATGCCTTCCTGTTTAGCTGCCCACCTATTTTATCAATCACAGTGTACAGACCACCAAAACCTCCCTCCTGTTTCATCAAAGAATTTTCAGAATTTCTGTCACTAAGACATGACAAGATTTTAATAACTCATGACCTTAACTTACACGTAAACAACAGGAATGATTTTAATGCCTGTAAGTTTTTAAATCTCTTGAACACTTTGTGCTTTAACCAGCATGTCACAAAGCCTACTCACAACAGGGTACACACTCTGATCTGGTCATTACTTATGGCCTGTCTGCAGAGCTGTCCTCTGTTGTGGACATTGCAATCTATGACCACTACTATATATTTTAACCTGGCTACTCTTATCCAGCGAGAGGCTCCGGTGAGAACTTTTCAGAAACGATAGATCACCTTCGAAGTGGCTGCAAGTTTTATTGATACTCTTAAACAAACTCCTGCTCCATTTTTACCTGCATCAGGTGATTTTATTGTTGAGGGTTTTAACAGCAGACTGAGGTTTGCTATTGAGTCAGTAGCTCTTCTAAAAACAAAACAATGTTGTGCCAAATCTTAAAACACCCTGGAGAAATGAGAGAATTAGATATCCAAAAAAATTTAGAGGAGAGCAGAGAAAAAATGGAGAAAAACTAAATTAGGAGTATATTGTAATTATTTTAAAGATCAATTGAAATTCTACAATTCCTTGATCAGACAGCAAGGAAATTCTATTTCTCAAAACTTATCACAGATAACAAAAACAAAAAAAAAAAATCAGTTTTAAAACAAATGATTCTTTAATTAACAGAGATCTTAACAAGTACGTCGTGCCACACAAGTGTCATGTGAAAACTTTTTAGACCACTTGTGAGAAACTTGGGCATCATTTTTGACTCTGAGCTTAATTTTATCCCACATGTTAGTAACGTTGGAGGACAGGATTTTACCAGCTAAGAAACTTTGCCAGAGTCCAACCACTCCTCTCTTTTGCCAGCGGAGGTGCTGATGAATGCTTTTATTTTCAGTCAATTCGATTATTGTAATGCCCTGCTCGCTGGTTTACCTAAGAAATCAATTCACAACTTACAATAGCTTCAGAACTCAGCTGCAAAAGTTCTGACAAGGTTTAGAGGGCGGGAGCACATTACTCCAATCTTAAAATCGCTGAATTAGCTCCCTGTGAATTTCAGAATCAATTTTAAAATTCATTCATCTTCTATACCGTTTTGTCCCTTTTGTGGGTCACTGGGTCACCGGAGCCTAACCCGACCACTAATTGGCGAAGGCAGGGGACACCCCTGGACAGGTCGCCAGATGATGAATGTATGAATGAATGATCAATGAATGAATTTAAAATTCTCTTAATGATTTGTAAAACTTTTAACTGTCTTGGTTCTTCTTATCTTGGCAATCTTCTTTTACGGTATGAACCCTTGCCGACACTGAGGTCCTCCGGCACCGGCCTTTTGGTTGTTCCTAAGGTGAGGATCATGACTTATGGTGAGGCCTCATTCCACCATTACTGTCCTGGCTTGTGGAACGGCCTGCCGCACAGCCTCATGACCTCAGAGACAGCTGATGTTTTTCAGAAGAGGCTCAAAACACACCCTTTTAACTTGGCAATGAGATGATTTTATTATTTTTATCAAAACCAAATCTTATCACACACATTCATGTATTTTTTACTGTTATTAATATTCATTTATTGATTTACTTATATAAATTGTATTCATTATTTCACACTTATCATTTTTGATTTTTTTAATTGCTTTTTAAAACACCAGTGCTTCCTCGGGGGAGTCTTTTTATTCTAGGGTTCAGCTAGCTTTGTGTGGGGTCTGGTTGTCACAGTGCTCATCTGGACTGGGGCGGGTGGATTCATGCACTATGGCAAAAAAAGCTGTGGTGTGGGCATTTCTGGGCTGGTTTGGGTGCAGTGGTGATGCATTATGTGGGCGGCTGGCCCTGGTAAAGGATGGATCCCCATAATTCTGTTTCCTTACAGTGGTGCCAAGACATGTTTCTTTTACACAGTTAATAGTCCACGTTTTAATTTTTCTTATGAGCACGTTGAGGTTCATCCTGGGACATTGGGGGGGGTGTCGGTGGTGGGGGTGAGGTGGAGTGAAGCGATGGTACATATGTGTGTATATGTCTATTTTTAGAATGTCTTTCGTGATTTTAATTATTTGTCTTTATTCTTTTTTTACGTACGACGCTTTGAGCTGCCACATGGAATAAAAGTGGTTTATAAATAAAAGTTGATTTGATATTTAAGTGACCAGTTTTTTCACGTTGATGTTTTAATATGCTAGTAAAACAAAAGGAAATATGGGTCAAAGTCAGATCAGTACAATATGGATTTATTTTTGAAAAGGAAAACAATATTTTAAACATCACAAGCACTGGATGCTGTGGGAGTGTCTTGGTTGGACATTGTCAGGCAGTGGAAGAAATACTTCAAGGATCTCCTCAAAGTCAGACCTGTTCCCGGTGCATGTTGGACTCTGGCAGGGCTGCCCTTTGTCACTGGTTCTGTTCATAGTCTTTATGGACAGAATTTCTAGGTGCAGCCAGGGTCCGGAGGGGGTCTGGTTTTGGAACCACACGATTTCCTCTCTGCTCTTTGCAGATGATGTTGTCCTGTTGGCTTCATCGAGCCAGGACCTCCAGTATGCATTGGAACGGTTTGCAGCCAAGTGTGAAGCGGCTGGGATGAGGGTCAGCACCGCTAAGTCTGAGGCCATGGTTCTCGACCGGAGAAAGGTGGTTTGTCTTTTCTGGGTGGGTGGAGTGCTCCTTCCCCAAGTGGAGGAGTTTAAGTATCTTGGGGTCTTGTTCACGAGTGAGGGAAGATCAGAGCGTGAGATCAACAGGCGGATTGGTGCTGCGTCCACCGTCATGCGGTCGCTGTACCGGTCCGTCGTGGTGAAGAGAGAGCTAAGCCAGAAAGCAAAGCTCTCAATTTACCGGTCGATCTTGGTACCAGTTCTCACCTATGGTCATGAGCTCTGGGTCATGACCGAAAGAACGAGGTCCCGGATCCAAGCGGCTGAAATGAGCTTCCTCCGTAGGGTGGCTGGGCGCTCACTCAGAGATAGGGTGAAAAGCTCGGTCACCCGGGAGGAGCTCGGAGTAGAGCCGCTTCTCCTCCACAACGAGAGGAGCCAGTTAAGGTGGGTCGGGCATTTGGTTCGGATGCCCCCTGGACGCCTCCCTAGGGAGGTGTTCCAGGCATGTCCCACTGGGAGGAGGCCCCGGGGAAGTCCCAGGACACGCTGGAGAGACCATGTCTCTCGACTGGCCTGGGAACGACTCGGGGTCCCCCCAGAGGAGCTGGAGGAAGTGGCCGGGGAGCCGGAAGTCTGGGCATCTTTACTTTGACTGCTGCCCCCGCGACCCGGTCCCGGATAAGCGGAAGAAAATGGTTGGATGGATGGATCTTTTCACGCTCAGGGCAGGAACTCTTCCACAAGGCCACTGAGAGGTTTATTTATTTTTTTCACCTTAATTTTGTACATTTTATCTGTAAAGCATAATAATGAAGGCATGTGCATGTTACTTATATGAATAAAACACGTTTTTCATTTCTTATTTAATGTTATATAGTTGTTGATAAATTGAATAAAGCAACAAAACAACCTGAAGATCCGTTTTGAAGCCGAGAGCTGGTTCTTTTTTTTGAGCCGATCCAAAAGAGCTGATTCTCTAAGAAGAGCCAGAATTCCCATTACTACTTCTAACATCAGTGTTTGTTCCCTTTAATCTGTCTTTTTTTAATTCTTATTTTATTTATTTTGCTGTGGTGCTGTGAAGTCAAATTCAGGTTGTGACTTGAGTTCTCATTTAAAAAATGTTGGTGCCAAAAAACATTTCCTTTGCTTAGTGTCTGATGGTAAATTATGTTTAGTTGCCCTTTTGTGTATACTAATATTTCATGTCATTTATTTTTCTCGTGACTTTAAAATAAATATTTGTTTCAAAAAGCAAAAACTTCCCTTAAAAATCCGAATTCTGACGACATCGTCTGCCATTTCATCTTGTTTCCTTCAAGTAGAACGAAGAAATGTTTGTTTTGTTTGTTTTTTCTCCTGGCATGGATATCATGCATGGTCCAAGCATCGCACCAGTTGGGTGCAATAAAGGCTCCTGTGAAAGGTAAAAATGGTAAATGGCGTATACTATATAGTGCTTTTCTACCTTCATTGAAGGCCCAAAGCGCATTACAGTCACGGACCCATTCACCCATTCATACACACATTCACACACTGATGGTGGCCCCTCTGCTGAACACTGGCGCCAACCTTCCATCAGAGGCAATGTGGGGTTCAGTGTCTTGTCCAAGGACACTTCCACACATGGGTGGACAAGGTGGGAATCAAACCTGCAACCCTTCGATCACAGGCCGACTGCCCTTTCCACTGCACCACGGCCGCCCCATAAAGGCTGCTTGATGGTTGATTTATTGAGAAACAAAAGAATTGTACTTGTAGTTTGGATGTTGTCATTGCAGATCAATGCACATGCTCATACATAGTGGAACTTATCCTGTCACTTGATAGAGCTTCTTTATTGTTTTTTTCCAAAAGCTATTCTGCTAATTAAATAAACCGTGTATAAAAAAAACCAAAAGACACCCCTCTCACCCTTTGCGGGTGGTACCTCATCCAAAACTCGGATCCTCTACCAGAGTCCTGGGAGCTTGAGGGTCCTGCAGTATCTTAGCTGTTCTTAGCACTGTGTTTATCTGGACTGAGATGTCTGAGGTCTTTCCAGGGATCTGCTGTAGCCACTCCTCAAGTTTGGGGGGGTTACAGCCCAGGATGCTCCAATTACCACAGGCACCACATCACCTTCTCCTTCCAAGCTTTCTCCCGTTCTTCTCTGAATCCCTGGTATTCTCCATTTTCTCATGTCGCTTGGTTCTGCCACATCCACCACAAAAGCTTTCCTCTGTTCTATATCCACCCCTACAAGCCTGGTTGGTTCGCCATTTCAATGGATCTGCCTGACATGAGCTTCCAAGTTGTGGGGAGACAGGTGATTGACCAGTAGTTGGATGCGACTGCACCGTCATATGGACTGGAAACCCCAAAGTCAAATGGCACACGGCATGACGGAACCCACCACCAAACAGCACTCCCCTACCTCGGGCTCCAAATCTCCTGAAACAGCTGCGCACCCACACTCCACTTCCTGGTAGCTTGTGTATGGCAACTGAAATGGGTCATGCCAAAAGGCAATGGAAGAGGGGTTTTAAAGCATAACCTCCTAATCAACTAGGCGTGTCCATGCACAACCCAATATTAAGCAGGCACGACCGCTGGGTCCTTTATGTGTGGAGTTTGAATGTTCTTCTTGTTCATGTGTTCCCCAGGCACTCCTGTTTCCTCCAATACTGAAAATTGGCTGATTACTTATCTAGTGAGTGTGTTTCAATATTTTTTGTAATCAATATGGAGCTAAAACTCCTGTAATGATGGTCCTTAATGTGCTACAGCACATGTCCTGCTCGACTCTTAAAAGTTCAGTAACATAATGTCAAAGCAAAACCACGAGCAGAAAAGGTTTTACTGCTGTGCTTGTTGGATTTTCAAAGTCTGGTTACTAAACAGACCAAGTCTTTGATAGTCTGCTATGTTTTTGCCAAGAAAAGCATCACAGCTAAGAAAAAAAAATCAAGGGAAAGCATGAAGCTCAAATGGATTTTTAAAAGAATATAAAAGAATGCATCAGTCAATCTAACAGAACTTCAAGCGAAATGGGCAAACAGCTCATACTTCAAGGAGTTTAAGGCAGGAAAAAAAACATGTTTTTCCATGTTATGTTTCATTTGCTTGTTCAACAATCAAAATCAACCCAACTTAATTGAGACCAGCTCTATGTCTGTGAGCATGGGGGAGAAATCTCAATTGATTTACATGCTAAAAACAGCTAAAACAGCTGTTGAGCTGAAATTGGAAGAAAGGATTTAATTATAGTGCACAAACTGTTACCTCACACCATAATGTGTTTGAGGCCCAAGAAGAAATACAACTTAACAAGTACATTATAATGGGATAGAGCCTCATTTTCTTTGCCTGCAGCATTCTTTTGATTTGTTTTTAGCTGTTAAGATTAATTGCTTAGTAATTATCGTTGTTATATCTTGTGTACAGGATACAAAAGCAAACTGTACCTTTCTAACGACTTGACCTGCCTTTATAGCAGGATATTAATAAAGGAACTGGAAGTGCCTGGAGGTAGGGTTCTGACTGTTCTACACCTCAAGTTCAATAAAAAATAGATTGTGCTGGACACGGTTGTCTACTTATAAGACCTTTACCTGCAGCTTAGTGGAACAGGGGACTGAATTTCGTGTTAACAGCTTTAGCATGCATTGACTACCATGCTTCTGCTCACTAAATTATATAGAAAGTGCTTTGTGTTGCATTGTTTTTCATTTTAATTCAATGTCCTCAAACAAAAAGCACCTCAAAGCAACAAACCTACATTTGACTGGATCAGAAATGGACTTTTGTTTTGCTTGTCTTTCAAATGACCTTGTTACAGCTATATTTCAGAAAGACCAGTAGAACTTAACCAAATAGACCAATTACTGTAAATTAATTTAGTACATAGATCAGGTTCTTTAAAGGCAATATTTGTTGGGCTAATCTTTTAGAGGAATCTAGCTTTGTGTTAAAGTTTAGAGTTTGTTATATTTTAGGATGTGTTCTGGAAACAGCAGTGAACGCAATTTATTTTTTCCCCAGACAAAAATGTAGCAGAGGATTTCTGCTGTTTTTGTTACTTCATAAATAACAGCTTTATAATGTGTTGCTGCACATTTAAGAAAATAAAAAGTTAAAATTGTGACACTATGCCTCTGACAACTGTTACCAACATCATGTCTTCGGGTACAATAACATTCCATCAAATTTACAGTTTATCTCTAAGCTTTTTAACTAAATTGATTGTTGTATAATTGTTTACTGATTGTGAATTTCTGTTATTCTATCACACAGTATCAATTTGTTATGGTTTAGCCCTACTTTCTGTCTGAGCTTTTATTTTGAAATCACAACTTCTCATTTCCCTCCTTTCAACATGGTTAGTTTTACCACCACATTTAGCATCATCGCCCTCACTTGTGTATTCCCCGCTCTACTTAAGCAGCTCTGTTTTTATGTTACACTCAAAGAGGCTCTGCTAGCCCTGCAGGGATCCAGTTTGGGGGTTACAGCCCCGAGTGCTCCAATTACCAGGGGCACCACTGTCACCTTCACCTTCCATGCCTTCTCCAGTCCCTGGTTTTTTTCCAGTCTTCAATGTTCCTACTTCCTGATGTTACTATCACTTGGTATGCTAGGAACAGCTAAGATACTGTGCAGGACCCTTAAGGTCCCGGGCTTTTTGTAGAGGTGCACCTGTGCAGGTGCAGAGGAACCGAGTTAATTTGTGCAGATTGTGGATTCATGAAATACATAAGTTTCACTTTATTTAAATTTAGCCGTATTGAGTCTTTTTTTTTTTTGGGGGGGGGGGGGGGGGGGGGGTGTTTGTTTGTTTGTTTGTCTTTTCTTGTAAAATGCTTGTCAAGACTTTTTGCTATTCTGAATATTCTAACAGAGTCAAATGATTATCAATTAAGTGCACTAATGTCTATGTGGTTGTATGAAACAGTGGATGTAAAGTATTTTGTCTTCATGCTATTCAAAGTAAGTTTGAATGATCAACTCCTTCAATTGCTGCTTAAAAATTTGTTCTTAAAACCAATTTTTTTTTCCTTTGTTCAGTTTCCTTTGTTCAACAGTGAAAGCTCGACTTTGTCTATCTCCTTATTTCAAAATTTCATATTTTCCTGCTTTTGAAAAGTTGTTTGCCATTATTACTGTTTGTTTATAAAAGTGTTAATGTTTAAAAAAAATCATGGATCACATTTTTCAGGTTATCATGACAACACTATATGTTTTACCAAAAACAATATCTAACTCTCATGTGATCAGGCTCTTTCAGGTGTTAATTTCACAGAAAAAAATAGTAAAGAGCTACTGAAAAAAGATATAAAATAAGAATAAGAATATGGGATATACCATAGAACTATTTTGGTTGGTTTGGCTTAATTTCACAGAAAAACTGTTGAATATTTTAAAATTTATGTTATTCAAATGACAACATTGATCATATTTGTTTTCTATGATCACATCAATCTGTTCAACCAATACATGTGGCAGAGGTAATGATTAACAGCATATAGATGGATTACCACACTGCCAAAAGGCTCCGTGAAGCTTTGAGGTGTTGCTTGGACTCACACATTCAGAAAGTGAATTTTTGTGAAGGTTGGGAACAAAGACTGGATAATGTGCTGGAGTGATTGAGTGGATGTGGGAAAATAAAATGGAAAATATTAGCAAATCGGAAAATGTTACAGGTAGTTGGAATCGAAGAGACTTTGTAATAATATAATGCATTCTAAACTTGTGATGACAAATCTTCCAGAACAACATGAAATTTCACCCCTTGCTCTCTCATCTGCGCGAAAAGACACAAAAACACAATAGTGTGTTGAGAATTTCTTTGCTAATGAGTTGGTTTGGCTGTAGTTGAGTAATGGGCATGAGTGCATAGTGAGACGTCACCCCAGCACTGCTTGCAAGAGTGTATTGAGTGCACCTCACGCCAGCTTGCTGCCAAAGTCCTATAATGATGAATTTATGCGCCTGCAGCTGCCGCCCGCTGTGGTAAGCTGGGGGTACTGTGACCTGACAACGTGCAGTTTGCAGGAAATATTCACATCCAGTAGTTCAAGCTGAAATAAATCACATACCTCCACTTTATTTTTGATAAACCCCAATTGCATTACAGCTTTTGAGACTTATAATGAAACTTAAGAACTAAAACAAGACTTCAGAAAATGGGTTGACTTTCTTTTATAAACACTGACTAAAGATTTTTTGTCTACAACAGTAGTCATAACATGTTTGTTACTACAGCCAAGACTTGATCCATGATGAGACTTGATACTTCTGCCAAGTTTCTGCGTGACTATCAATAAACATGCTGTATACAGTTTTGTCAACCACTGCTCTGCTATTTTAACAGTATGGCAACATTGTCAAGTCATGTTTACAGCTTTTTGATGAGATACAGTAGCTTGCAAAAGTATTCACACCCCTTGAACTTCTCCACATTTTCTCACATTATGACCACAAACATAAATATATCTTATTGGAATTTTATGTAAAAGACCAACACAAAGTGGCACACACTTGTGAAGTAGAAAGAAAATTATACAAGAGTTTTTTGTTTTGTTTTTTTAAATAAAAAAATGAAAATTGCAGTGTTCTAAAGTATTCATCCCCCCCTGAGTCAATACTTTGTGGAACCCCCTTTTGCTGCAATCACAGCTTCTGCCAGTCTCAGTCATTAGATGGAGAGCGTTTGTGAACAGCAGTTTTCAGGTCTTGCCACAGATTCCTGATTGGATTTAGGTCTGGACTTTGGGCCATTCCAAAAAAGATTTTTATTAAATCTAAACTCAGTCTCATGTTCTAAGGGGTATCTGAAATGGAGTTACTGGTAACAATCATTGTGAACCAAATTTTTTGTGAAAACCCTGTTTAAAAAAAAGGCAAATTCACAACCAGCATTGTCTCATTGCAAAGCACAAAACATCAAACCAAGCAAATATAACTACCGTGTATCTTCCAAAAATGTCTGGTCTCCAATAAACGCCGGGTTTAACAGATGTTAGTTGTTTTAGAGCCGGTCTCTTATAGCCGGGCTCCTTTTAGACCGCCACCCTCCTGAGCACGTGCAGCATACTCAGTCAAGGGCTGGGTGCATGTGGCTTTCATGTTGTGAACCAGTGTAGAGTGGCTCATTCCATTTTGAATAAACTTTTTCTGGTGGAATATAACAATGAATATTCTACCTATCCGAGAATGGTGAAGGCAGACGGGCGAAAGGGCAGAGACGGCTGCAGAAAGAAAAGGAACAAGCCTGGTTTCCTGGTGAGCAGAGAAAGCAGCAACAAATTAGAAGAACCGGTTTGAACATGGATTATTGAGCAAAGGAAAAGGTGCGTGTGTCTCCAGGAATATGATCGGCATTAATGGAGGATTTTTGAGATTTACTGGTTTGGATTGAGATTGCTTTCTCAAAGAGAAAAGAAACGTTCATAGCCAGTGCCAATCAGAACAGAATGCAATGTTCTCATCATTTCAATAAATCTTGAAATGGTGTTATTGGTTACATTTTGTGGGCAGATTTCACTGCAAAATAAACCCATTATCCATCATCATTCTGTCTGTGATGGAATAAACGCCAGTCTCTAATAGAGGCTGGTCTCTAATAAATGCGGGTCAGCCGACAAGTTTTTTAAATAAACGCCCCGGCTACTATTGGAAAATACACGGTACAATTTATTTTATTCCCTTACTTTAAAATGTTAGAATGTGTAAGAATGTAAGATTTTTATGATCTAATGAGGTCCAGAATTTTCCAACAAGACCAAATAGTTCACACTGTATTCTAACAACAGCCTTTATGTGTAGACAACAGCTACTAGAATTGAAGAGGTTTCTGTGTGATCCAATGAAATGAGCAAGCAGTGGGAGTCTGTGGAGAGAAAAGCTCCACATGGAAAATAATACCTCCATCGTAAACTGACCTTTCACCATGAGCAGATGCACTCGAAAGCATCTATGAGAAATAAAATAGAGAAGTGACAATGCTGTTTGGTTGGTTGCCAAAATGATTCCCACCATCATGTAAGATGAAAAACCCAAACATAAGAACATTGCAGCAAAGTAGAAACTTTCCAGTAAGTGTTTACATCACTGTCGATGGTCACTAAGATTCAGTAACTTACTAAAGGTGTATTCACACTGTAAAAAGGATTTTCCAGTCCTCTTACTTTGTTCCAGATGGAGTCCTAAACCTTGTATTTGGTCAGTCTTCAGACTGGGGTCTACCGGAGATCTCTGCTCTGGACCAATACCCTTTAAACAAAACCATGTGACTAAAGATCTCTTCAGTCATTAGCCAACAGTTACGGGGGCGGGTCAAAATAAAAAGAGAAAGATGGATGTACTGCACTTTGCTAATCCTTGCCAGGATTGTTCACTTATTCAAGCTTTTTCTTTTGCTGACTAATTTTGAACGTCTGAATGAAGGCCAGGTTCAACACTTTTTACAGCTGCTTTGGTATGCCAGAGGCATGCTGAAAGGTGGTTACTGGAAACACTACAGCTACGAGGTTTGTCGATAAGTGTCTATGACATATAGATTGTCGGGAAAACAGTGTGAGAAACAATGTGCATCCCGTCAAAAGTTCTTTAATTGAGCCTGCATTCATCCGAACACATTTCAATGAATTGCTGTTGCATCTCCAGATTGGCTATGATGGCCTTTTTGGTTCAGTTGTTTCCTGTCCCAGCATGAACCGTTTTCAAACTGCAGAATTTCAGAGCAAACTGAAGTTCAGTCCAAGTAGAAACGAACTGAGATCATCTCAAAAGATGGGTCCAAGACCGGTTCCTGGTTCCAGAACAGGGTTTCTTTGCGCATTTTCAGACTAAAAGTTTGTTCTGGATTATCGGGGGAAACAAACTCTGGTTCACTTTTAGCGGACCAAATGTGTCCAGTCTGAATACAATAAGTTGGCTTTTTTCTTCAGCCAAAAACTGGACAACAGTTATGTTTTTCTTGAGGCATGCTTGACAGTTATGTTCAGCAATCTGGTAAAAAATCTATAAGACTTTACCAAGCAATCAGATTAGAGTAATATAGAATGCTCCACAAAAATTCACTTGAAATCTTTTATTTCGAATGTTAAAATACATTTTAAAAAATCCAAAAGGAAACCTTTCAATAAATCATAGTTTGCTTTAATTCAAGTACAGGTGTATTGCTTTACACTTATGAAACTCTAGACTTTAACTTTAAACTTTGGCCCCAGAATTTAAACTAAATTTTTTAAATCAATTTTTAGTCTTTATAATAGTCTTATATGGCATAGTCTTAATACTATTATGTCAGTACATGGATGTTTAATAGAATCAGAAAAAATAGAGCATAAGAAAAGATCAAGGAGGAAGACAGAGAGAGTAAATTACCTGCAGCTGCAACAGTTAGTTGGCGGGGGGTGTAAATGTGTAACCACATCAGAAATTATCCATAAAATTTACAGCTTTGGAAACCATGTGTGTGGCTCTTTAACACTCTTTAACCTACAGAGCCGTCTTTAATGCAGCTTTGGAAAGGAGAGGGTAGCCAATGAAAGCTTTTAACTCAGATCTCAGCATGAATGGTGCTTACGAAACTGTCACCTCAGATAGAAATGTTGTGGAGGTGGAGAACTTAAGACAAAGTACATAAGGTGGAGGTAAAAGTTAGCTCCACAATCTCCAATCAGTTACTTTAATAAGTTGAACATGGGCCCCCAATCTAGAAAGACAGAAATAAACAAGAAATAGAAATTAAATGTCTTACCAGGACTGGAACCGCTTTTACATCTGAGATTAGTTCATCTGTTTGAGTGTTTATTCACTCCTAAACAGATTTTAAAGGAATCCATCTTATTATGAGTGTGTTTTTCTATGTTGTTTAACTGCAGATGTTAGAGCCAGATGTTGACCTAAAGTCTTAAAGAATAAAGACAACATGAGACAGCATGTGTCATCACTTGAAACTATTCACAATGTGAATCCTGTCTTTCTTAACTAGCAGCATCAAAGTGTAAACCCAAACAAAAACATGCCATCCAAATCCTAAAAAAGTCAACATTTTCATTTAACTTTTCATTTCTTTTGAATTCAACCTTTAAATTGTACAATTCAAACATAGTTATATGAATGTAAAAGTCTTACATTTTTAAATACCAACTAAGGTCATCCATTCTGCTCACATTCTTCCAAAGTCAATTCACACCGGGATGAAAATAAGGCCCGGTGATGCAGCCTGGTAATGTGAACCAATATCAAATCTGGCAGAGGTACGCAGTACCAGTTGGAAGAAGTTGTGTCCACTCTTCGCTGTTATAACACACATACTGTGCAAAAGTAGCTGCGGGCTGATGCCGCTAAAACTGTGAACCAGGCAGCACTTTAGCTTATCATTATAGTGTCTCTGTGGTTTTTAATGTCTTATCATCGCTACATATTGGGATTTACCTCCCTGTTTTTGAGCATGCGCATCATAGAGACTACGTTTTATTTGTTGTCCGGGGACACTCAATTCATTCACAGTCAAGTAGGCATATTTCCATTCAAGGTCGAGGTTGGTTAGTTTGTAACAGAAAAACAGAAAATCCTAACCCTAACAAACAGACACAGCTGTTTTCACTTGCAGCAGGTTTATTAGTTCAGACAGAAACCAAGCACAGCTAAAAGTCCTCAAACCTAAATTTGATTCAGATTGGCAGAGGTCAGGGCAGACGGAAGGCAATCAGAGAATAAGCCATGTCAGAAACAGAAGCTTAGGTCCAGATAGAAACACTCGGTAATGCAGGCAGGGTGGCACAAACAGGACTTCCCACTGAGCGAGGCTGTGTGCTGCTTAAGAGACAGGTGGGGATTGGCAGATTGGAGCCAGGTGAGCGGCATCCGGGGACAGGGGCTGCTGGGAGGTGTAGTGAATATAGTACTCTGGAGACAGCTCCTGCTGATGACCAGATGGGGAGACAGAGCTCTGACTCCTGACAGTCATTCAGATAAACAACAAATTCTTACAGATTTTTCCTTCGAAAAGGCTGAAGTTACCGGGGTAAAAATGGCAAATGGCGTATACTTGTATAGCGTTTGGTGCTCAGAACAGGGTTTTAGAGGAATGCTCAAAGATGTAAAAATGGAGCAAAAATACAGCTTTGGAGTTGTTTTTCATGGGGAATTGACATTACCTGACATAAAAGCTTTGAAGCTCCATAGCCTGTGTTTGCCAGCACTGGATCAAGGACTTCTCCACCAACAGATCCCAAGTGGTGAGGATAGGAAAATCAACATCTGCCCCAATTGTCCTCTCCACAGGTACACCACAAGGATGTGTGCTAAGCCTTGCTCTGTTCACAATGTTCACCCATGACTGCTCTGCGATTCATCAAACAAATGTGGTCCTAAAGTTTGCAGATGACTCCACTACAGTGGATCTCATAACTGACAACAATGAGTCTCAATACAGAAATGAGAACCAGAACCTGACCCAGTGGTGTTCCAGAAACCCTGCTCTTGAACAGTGACAAGACAAAGGTCATAATGGATTACAGGAAGTCCAGGAGGACTGAACATGCTCCTGTCTTCATTCAAGGAGAAGAGGTAGAGCGTGTGGACAACATCAAACTCCTGGGCATTCACCTTTCCTCAAACTTTACATGGACAGTGAACACCTCACACCTGGTGAAAAAGGCTTAGCAGTGGCTCTTCTTTCTCAGGAAGATGAAGCGGACTGAACTTTCTTCTTGGATTCTTGCAAACATTTACAGAGCCACAATGAGCATCTTGTGCTCCAGTATGACAGTGTGGTACGGAACCTCCACATCCCAGAACACGGTGCACCTGGCCCGAGTTGTGAGGACGACACATGGGATAGTGGCATGTTGACTTCTCAGTCTGGACTCAGTTTATTCCCAAAAAAAATCCAGAAAAAGGCTCAGCATATATAAAGATTGCTCCCACCCTGGCAGTGCACTTTTTTCCATTAGCATCAGGAAGAAGATTTAGGAACATCAGGTTTAAAACAAGCAGACTGAGGAACAGCTTCTTCCCATGAGCTGCTAAGGCCATAACACCCCCTGCAGTGCATTGCCCAAAGCTCACAGCCATTGACAACCCCCAGACATGTCAATTCTCCCCATATAATATCTATTCTTTTTTTTTTTTTTTTTTTGCTGATGATCCATCCATCCATTTTTCTAAGCCTGTTTTATCCCTTATGGGGTCACAGTTCTGCCGGAACCTAACCTGGCTACCTGTTGGGTGAAGGCGGAGTACACCAAGGTCACCAGGCTGTCGCAGGGCCAGAATCACACACCCATACACACTCACACCTAGGAACAAATCTAATCATTAATTCCCCTACTAAGCACGTACTGTATTTGGACTTTGGGAGGAAAGACCCACAAATGCACAGGGAGAACATGCAAACTCCACATAGAAAGGTCCCAGCTGAACTAGGGCCTTCTATCTAAATGTCTCCACTCTGGGTTTATTGTCTAACACTAACACATGGAGCTCTGAGACGTGATTTTTTTTCTTTTGCCTCTGTGTCTTTTGAAATGTTAACCATAAAGCCACTGCTCCACACTGCCTGGGTGTAAGGATTTTATCGTACTGGCCTACAACAGCTTGCACAAATTGGAAACACAACATTTCGGAAGCAAAGGCAAACAGCAATAAATTTTTAATTTGGAAAAGTCTAATGAGTCACATGACACTTGCTGTCATAAACACAGAATTATATGTTTTAGTCTGAATATTGTACATACTCTGATTATTTTTAGAGCTAGTTTATTTAGATGTTTCTTTAAAATGTAAAATATCTGAATCTTTTTTACAGTGTCACATCTGAAAGCACTGTGTGCTCAAGCCACAGCCACAGTAAAACAGTCGAAGGAATGTATCAGGAAATGTCATTTCGAAGGGAGAATCTCTGAAGGACTAAAGACATGAAACACTTATGAAGTTACATTTATTCTCAGTGTGCAGATATAACCATAACTAGGCACTATTTTTTTCAGATTTTTTTCCCCCTATATAACTGTTTATTGAAAGTGTACATTCTATGTTACATTTTCATTGAATTTTTTTTTTAACTTGTCCTGTCCAACAGCTGAGCAATCAGAAATGACCTGAGAGCCTCTTGTGTTGGACAGATTTTACTGTTACAATCGGGGGTTATAAATCTTCAGACACACAAGGTGTATTATATTTGTATAAGCCCTTTTTTGTAATTTAAGCTAAACTTTATTCATGTTATGTTTGTATCCTTCTTGTTGTTGGACCGGATCGAAAAGAAGAAGAACGAAGAAGAGAGAATGATTAGAGACCGGGGGTTATGGTACAAAATAGAAGGGAAAAAGGGTGGGTTAAAGAAACTGGAGGATGATTTGGGGGGGGGCTAGAGTCATAAAACCACAGGCAACAAGATGCTTGGAGTTAATGATCCTTACAGTCAATTTTAAATGTTTGTCTAAAATGGGCGGGGCCTGTCCACACACTTAGATATTACAAACAAAGTCTTCACATGCAAACCTGTCAACATGTACACAGCACAACCACAGCTCACACGCACTTATGCATACAGACCAGCACATGTCAAGCATTTCATTCCGTCACGTAAACCAATTGTGCAAAGGTGAGCCGACACCTGTTCTCATCTGAATGTCCATAGGAAGCTGAGGTGGATGATGGAATGCAAAAAAAATAAAATAAAAAAGGAGGGAGAATTCCCCGCCATCCCCACAACAGGACCCTCGCCGAAGCAGCACTGGCGACAAGGGCCAATGGAGAAGACCCACCCACCCCACAGCCCGGCCAAGCACCCAGACCAGGGCCCGCAGGACCGCCACACGGGCCCCCAAAACCCGAGAGCAGTGAGGTACGGAAGGACAGAGTGCAAGCTCTAGCCCAGCCAGAAGAGCAGCCCTCCCACCGCGCCAGGGGGCACAGTTTAAGGCTCCACTCCCCGAGGGCCCCACTACCCCAGACAAGCTGCCCACCACCACCCAGGAGTTCCGAGCATCCCCCCACCCCAGCCCCAGTTATGAGCAGGGGCCCCCAAGGGAGACCCACTCCCAAGCTCCGGGCAACCGCAGGAGATCCAGGAGAGAGCACAGCAGGGGCTGGCCACCCCACCAAGAGGATGGACAACCAAGAGAAGTGGGGGTCCCTGAAAGGTGTTGAGAACATATCCTGACCATGCTCTCCCAATGTTGGAATTTTGGAAAGGCCCGGCACCCGAGGGCAAGGACCAGAACCCTCCGCCCCATAAAAAAAAACCACGGACATCCCCCAGGCTCAGACAGAATGTGATCCCCGCTACTGTTCTTGCCAGAGAACTAAGGGATCCCTCTCCCTGTTATGGACAGGGGGCTGCCGGGCCCAGGAGGCCGACACCCAAAAGACAAGGCCGTCAATGCTGAGGTCATTGTTCCCTCCGCCAGGGATGGGGTAGGTTAGGAACAAAGGTTCTTTTTTCCAAGTTAAAAATTGTAATTATATCATGCGCAAAAATGTCTAATGCATTCTTAAACAAGCTCAGATTAAAGCTTAAGAACAGATGGTAACAATTGAGACAGATATAACAACAAAGATACATCCTCACTGTTATATCCTGATAGATCTTATTTGCATCGGGAGTGACAACACTGCAGGGCACTGTATGTAAGGTCAAGTTTAGAGGGTCAACGGATGAAAGGATATTTCATCTCTGGCTTTTTTTGTCCCCAAAGTGATCCCAGTGAAAGCAATAAATGGCGTCAGCGGACAGGAGGAGGTAATGGAGTTGTTTGTTGTCACAGGTGGGGCAGAATGTGCATTGCTGTTAAGGCTGCAGGCCCAGCTGGAGGAACCAGCGGTGTTCAGAATGAAGTCCCATCCAGGCCATGCCTGAGGGCCCTATCCATGATCAACTGGGCATTGCTGTGACCGCGCAATGGAAAAAGTCGAGAAACTAATAGCTTTGCTTGTCAGCTGCTGTAAAAACAACATAAAAAAGATGTCACAACCTCAAAAGTCCTTAAATACTTCTACAAAAAGGAAGTACAGCTCTGGTGAGTCATAGACAGATAAATAGAATAACTTGGTCCAAAAGCAATTTGAGTTAAAAAAACAAATCTTACTCAATAAAAAAAGTTAATTTTCAATGTTTATCAAAGTTCACTTTGTTCTTTGTCTAAAAGCCAGACCCACAAGTAGTTGATGAACAAGCAAATTTTCTCTGTAGGTTCTGAAAGTTCGTTTTTTCTTTCAAAATAGTCCAACTCTTTACAATTAATCCTGTTCTAATCATTAAAGTTCCAAAGTTCAATGAAACAAACAAAACAAAACAAAAACATAAGGGAATCCTGCAATTCAGTTCAAAATGTTTTCTGCAGCGCAGTTGGTTGTTGCTTGCATAATAAAAACATTAAAAACTCCCTGTTAGTAAAGCACCATTGTTAGGTTTAAAACACAGTCTTTGAGCTAAATAAAGTTCATGTGAACCAAGGTCTGCACAAAATGAAGAGACACAAGATTGAAGCTTCTTTTTCCAGCTATAGCAGGGAGAGATACGAACAAAGTGCTGTTCTTAGCGTTCTCTGAACAATCTCTGTCCGTTTTTCCTCTGCTGCTGCATTTATTCAACACAAGGTCAAGGTGGTTCACACACTTTACAACTATCTGTTGGCATGCAGAACAGTGATAACTGGTAGCAAACCTCCTCCAGGTGCTGGGGAGACACAGTGAACACAAAGAGTCTTCTGCTTTTAAAACACACACACACACACACAGCAGTTCTTGATTAATATACCTCAAGACTTAAGCTTATCTTACAACCATTAATATTTTGGTGACTTTTAAAAGTCAAGATTTTATAATTACTTCTTTTGAGGCCATTCATCTTATACTTCATTTAAAAATATCTGTATTCAATATAAACTATTGGTCATAAATTCAAAAAGTCAAAAAGAGTTTCATTAATTCAATCAACGGTTGCAGTTCTACTGTGGGCAGATTTAAGTCAAAATATAACTTTTATTCCCAAAATTGTAGTCAAAGCATTTTTCTAGACCAGCTTTTACTCATTATTTGGTAGCATCTCAGTACCAGTAAATGACTATTAACTAAGGCTTTATGACTGAATCCTCAACATGCTGTCACACTGTCAGCTGCATTCACTTCAGCATTTGAACAAAGTTCTTTTTTGTCAACAGTGAAATAACTTAATAATCACTTCAGCACCTCCCCATGGAAAAGTTATATTTCTTTTTTTTTTACTAGATTGGCAGCTCTAGGGTTCACGGAGTTTCTTCAGTGTGTCATCCAGCAGGCTAATGTTGGGAGTCCCAGTGTACATCTCATCTTACCATGTTCCTCCTTGTTATTCTAATTCCCATTTTTTATGTCCTGCATATTCCTCAGTGAATAACCACACAATTGAGTTTGCCTTGTTCTTTTAGTTTTTACTCACTGGCAGACAGAAACTAAGCCTGAGAATTACACCCTCAACGCAGCCAACAACAACAAAAACATGTGTGTCTACAAATTCATTTGGATGTGGGTTGTTTCATTTATACTAGAGCTGTCAATCAATTAAAAAAATCAAATAAATCACACATTTGGGTTGTGATTAATCACGATTAATCACAATGTTTTACTAGGTACATTTTGTAAGACAATATGCAGCTTTTGAACAAAAAAAGGCCAGAGAAATTTTTTTTAAATTTATTTATAAACTGGAGGAGTGGCTACAGCAGATCCCTGGAAAGACCTCAGACATCTCAGTCCAGATAAGCACAGTGCGAGGAACAGCTAAGATACTGCAGGACCCTCATTTTTTGTAGGACCTGAGCTGGCAACAAACATACTACACAATTCAGATAACACCCACTCTCTGATATGTACAAATCATTGCATATATTGTATAGCTCACTGGTAATGCAACATTTAATATATAAGCTATATATATACAGGCTGTCAAAATTAAAATTAACACGTGACTATTTATTAACACAGATTAATGACACGTCAGAAGCGACATTCTTCCACTGTGCATCAGGTATTATTCCATTTAAAACATGGTGAATTATAAAAAAAATGAATATTCAATCAACTTTTAGTAGCTATTTTTTCACAAAAGTGGGCTATTTCATTCATGGTGCGATCCATTATCACAGTAGCACGAGAATGCGTCACTGGGCCGCCAACTGCAGCGGCAACGGAAAGCAATATCTGTCTTGGTCGTCATGTTAGGTTAACTAAAGCATCAGATCAGAGAGGAAGTTCATCTCTTACCATTTGGTTTTGTCCAGAAGAACAAGCAATAAGCTTGTTTTTAAAAAAGCCTGCACAATGATATCGATTATTTAGGCTATGTTACATTTGAACATTTCTGGGATATCTGAGTTGACCTGAGAAAGGTGGTTTGTCCTCTCTGGGTGGGTGGAGTGCCCCTTCCCATGGTAGATCAGTTTTAGTATCTTGGGGTCTTGTTCACGAGTGAGGGAAGATCAGACAGACAGAGATCGACAAGCGGCTTGGTGCTGCGTCCACCGTCATGCGGTCGCTGTACCGGTCTGTTGTGGTGAAAAGAGAGCTGAGCCAGAAAGCAAGGCTCTCAATTTACCGGTCGATCTTTGCTCCAATACTCACCTACGGTCATGAGCTCTGGGTCATGACGGAAAGAACAAGGTCCCGGATACGAGGGGCTAAAATGAGCTTCCTCCGTAGGGTGGCTGGGCGCTCACTTAGAGATTGGGTGAGAAGCTTTTTTTCCCACTCATGCAAATTCTCAAGGTAAGAACAGCTTTGCAAAAACAACATCCTCTTGTCTTTTATTTAACAGAGACCTTGAAAAAGACATTTTTGATCTCAATAGGACTTATCTGGTTAAATAAAGCAAAAAAAAATAAACAAATAAATAAATAAAACAAACAAATAAAAAATATATTTTAAAGCAATAACCATGTGCAAGGTATGAACATGGTCCAAGACATAACCTGGCTTCATTTGAATTCAGAAAACAGTGTGAAAAATGACACAAAAATAAGTTACTGTTACAACATATGTGGTCTTTGCCACAGCTCAAAGTCATATGTTGAAAAAAACTGTTACATAATCTTCATGTCTATCAAATCTGAAACCAAGCCAAATTTTTGAAAACACAAAGAACTATTAAATGTCTCCATGTTCATTTTTAGTGACCTTATGTTTTCCATGTCGATGAGTTGCACCCAATGCATCAGTCTCTCTCTCTCTCTCTTTCTACATCTGCTTTTTTGTGCACAGTTCTGCACTGCTGCAAGTCTACCAAATTAGTCTACCCCTAACCCCGCAGAGCGCAAATCCATATTGGCCAGTCTTGTGCAGCTTAAAGAGAAAAATAAAGAAATAAAAGGTGAATTATATAAAAGTATGGATTCAGTCCCAGGAAGGAGCGGACGCTTGTCTTTCACACCAAAGAGTGGCTTTAGAGTCGTTTCATTCATGACCGCCACATCAGTTCACGGGCGGGTCTCTGCTCTGCTGCTCACATTCTGCTCGTGGAGGTGACAGGACTCCTTGCAGCATTTCTTTTTGTCTCATCTTTGAGTCAGTTTGGAAAGCACCTTGACTGCAACAATGAGTGCATGTCTGTACTTTGACCGATCCCCAAATCTGTGCGTATATGCGTGCTCGTATGCACCAATTACTCCATTTAGTTTTAAATTAGTCTTCATTTTGTTTCATCTAATCAAGAGAAAATGTCGGAGCTTACAAAACCAAAGTAAGGAATTCTATTGTCTACTAACTGTAATTATTAACAGAAATTTGGACTGCAATTTGTTACGTTACTCCGTTACTGACAAAAGTAATTACATTGCAGTAATTCGTTACTTTGTATTCCACTACCCCAACACTGTGTATACATATACCGTATATCTTCCAATAATGGCCAGTCTCTAATGGACCAAAAACTGTGACCGCAGAGGGCTTGATTTCATTTCTTAAATCAAAAGCCACTGATGCCTCAATGTGACTTTACATTGAATGATTGACAATTGATATTTTTTGTGGCCATCAGAATTGTTAACCACTGTATTGATTCAGGAGTAGAAGAACTGGATGTGTATAAAGGCAATAAGGTTGGTACAGTATCAAAGGGCTTTTGACTTCACTTTTATTCTGCATACACATGGACAATAATAAAAAGAAACATTCCGTTTGTCTGCATATTCAGTGCATGACATTTATTATTTCCTCTGCCTCCTCCTCGGGTTCTGCTCCACAGCTAGGCGCTGCCTTCAATGACAAGGACAGCTTTCTATTAGTTTCTCAGTTAATTATGGTAAACGTTCTATTCCTGGCTGACAGTTGGGAAAGACATATTAGACGGCTGTGACAGCGCCCTCTGCAGTCACCGATTTTGACAGTGTACACCGGTCTCCAATAAATCCAGGTCTAACAGGTGTTAGTTGCAATAGACGCCGGTGGGGCTGGGTGTCTGTGGCATTCAGCCAGTGTAGCATGGCTCACAACATTTTGGCTCATTCCATTTTGGTTAAACTTTTGGAATATACCAAAGAACATTCTGTTGAGCAATCTAAACCACATTTTGGGATGAATCCTAAACATATCAGAGAATGTTGCAAGCAGATGGATGAAGGAGTGAATGAGCAAGACAGCTGCAGGAAGAAAAGGAGCAAACCCACCTCCTGGTGTTTATAGTGGATCAATCCCTGGATTCTCCTGAACTTCATTCATTTTCTTACCCCACTGGTTTCTTTTCTGGGCAGCAAGATTTCTGGAACCATCCAGTCTGCTGCTGTTGGACAAAGGCGGTGCACTTGAGAGCTGGAGCTCCCCATGCAGCCACCAGGGAGGAGCTGGCAGCCAGACAGAGAGCCGGCGCGGGATGGGAAAGCAGTCTGCTCAGGCCTCCTGAACTTTAGTTTCAACCACGCCTCAAAAAAGGTTCCCTCATTTTATTCTTCGAGTTAATGCGGGACAGAAAGCCATCAAACTCTGTAAGAGAGAGAGAGGACACCGGGAACCAGCCGTTCACAGTGGAGAGAAGCTCTCGTAGCTTGTGGGAAATTTTAAATGTTTTCATGAACCCAAACATTGAGGCATGATCACTGATGTTTTTATGGAGCTTTTCAAAATAAATCAACCTGATCTCTTCACATCATCCATGTCTTTCGTAATTCGCCGATTATGCCTAAGTGCGTGTTCAAGAATCGAGGTCTGGAACGATTTTGAGGTTTTCCACCAAAAGATTTATTCCTGAAACCAAAATATCTAAGACATGCGCCTTGGGTCTCCAGCTGTTCCTAGGAAATCACCTGCAACAGCCAGTGTGAATCAGAACAGAATAAAATGTTCTCATCATTTCAATAAATCCTGAAATGTTCATCTGTAGTTTCTGCATTTTGTGATAAAAATTTTAAGCAAAATGAACCCATTAACCATCATCATTCTGTCTGTGATGGAATAAACACTTGTCTCTAATAGATTCCGGATTGGCTGACCTCTATGAGACCGGCATAGCACGTGCAATTGGTCCAGCCCCATGCACCCTGCGACAGACTGGCGACCTGTCAAGGGTGGACCCTGCCTTCACTCAAAAGTAGCCGGAACGGCAACCCCATGACCCTGAAAGAGATACAGCGGGTTGCATGCATGGATGGATGGATGCATGGATGGAAGAATGGATGGATGGATGGATGGATGCATGGATGCATTGATGGAAGGATGGATAGATGGATGGATGCATGCATGGAAGGATGGATGGATGGATCCATGGAAGGATGAATGGATGGATCCATGGAAGGATGGATGGATGACATTTCAGGATGCGAACACTTGCATCAATCCTCCATATTGGATTTTAACTCTACCTGCTGAATGAGTCACTAAGCATGTCATGTGGCCAAAGCTAAGTCCCTGATTGGTTGATTGGCTGCATGCCCTTGACAAAGTTCAGATTTTTGAGTTCTGGACAATACAACGCCCAAATTCCGAGGCGACTCTGAAAAAAAGCACTGTTGCTGAACTGACGTACCACGTACACTCAAATTGCGCTGCAGGACCTCAGATCACATCTGACCATTGACCTTACATTGAAACTCAATGCCCCCGACATGCAAATCATGTTCCATGTGAACACCGCTTTAGTCTTTGAGCTCGATCCCGGTTGGAATAACCAGGTATTGTGTTTACTGTGTAAATAACCACAACCACCCAGAGGCGCCTTCCAGTGTTTCTATGTGCCAGTCCAGCCTTCTGGTAAATGCTGAGGGTTGGGTCAGAAAGGGCCGTATCGTAGGGTGATTTGCTGTGGTGATACCTGAAGTGAAAAGGAATAAACAAGAGTAGAAATTTGAAAGAAACATATTTACTTAATGTGTCGCCCTGAGAAAAATCTGAGGTGACTCAAACTCTCAGTTGTTCCAGAATATTTAGAAAGGGTACCTGGTGCAAAAGTGTAACCAGTTTACACAACAGGAAGATATAGGGACTTTGTCCCCACATACCATCAGGTCACTTATTTGTCATAAAAAAAACAGACTATGTCAAATTCAAAACCAAGAGCTTCTCTTCTGCCTCTCCATCTCTGTTTCTAAGTTACATGGACATTTGCTGCTGTGCACATGGGGATAAAAGATTTTCCTCTCTGAAGGTTAGTTTATGAATGACTTTCAGGTCTCATTAGGCTTTCTAAACAACACTGTGTTGACTTTGAGCTCTTTGGCAGCCTTCAAATTTATTTTTGCCACAGCAGAAAATTTGTAGTGCTGCAGAGCCAAGACTCTCTTGAGTAAAATTGTGGTAGAATTAGAGGCTAAACAAGCAAGCTGTAGTTCTACCATTAAGTTTCAACATCATTCTGACATCTGAGCACTCAGCCAGCAGAACCCTGTCAATCTGATTGGAAACTTTGAGGCTGATTTTGAAAACTAAATGCATTTTGCCCAAAACCGCAAGACAGGGTTTGAAGTTGATGATGTTTTTAGTGCAGTTGGAATGAAATAAAAAAGTAACAGAGGAACTTTGTTCAAAACAGACAAAAACTCATGGTTTGGCTCATCACAGACACAAAGTCTCACATTAGGTTTTTTAACTTGCAAATGACAGCTAAGCGAGTAAGTGAAGACATGACAAAAAAAGGAAACGGTCTTGGAGAGGAGAGGTCAGGATGCTGTTCGCTGTACACGCAGTTCAAAGTAATACAGGCAGGACGAATTTTAAAGAGGTGACAAAAGCTGCTTTTTGTGTCAGAAAAACACTAAATACAAATGACAGACATAGTTTTCTTCCTATAAGTTTCCAAGCTTTAGGATCATTTTTGCAAACTATCCTGCTGTGAATAACACAAGAAAAGTAAATAGATATTTTGATCTTTTATGACTTCAGAACAATGAGTTCATTGACAAATCCCACTTACAAAAAAACATTACAAAAAAGCTCTTTTACAAGAGAGTTTTATAAAAGTGTTTTCTATTTGTTTAAGGCAAAATAAATTATGGATTAAAAAAAGGTAGAAACCATCTCCCTGTCAGAAGACCAGCTCCCATCAGAAAGTGATTTGGACTGTTTCTACCATGAATTTTTTACTTCTCTTCAGTAACCTGCCTCTTATCTTAGAAAGTTTAAAGTTACCTCCTTCAACTCTGCATCTATTTTTTCTGTTTTCTTTTTTATATGCATTTTTGGTTTATCACAGCAGCACTATGATTGACAGCTCTGTGCCTAAATGAGCATCAGAATTACATCCTCATAAAAATATGATCTAAATTAGGAACAGCAGCAAAGCTTGCTTGGAAACACAAAATTTTTGAAAACTGAAGTGATTTCACTCTGTGGGATTGATAAGGAAACTAAAGAATGGTTGAGTGCCAACGAACTTTTCAACTTTTAGAGGTAATCTTTCAATGACCTGGGGGGGGTTGACATTTAAATATTTAAAGACTCAGTTGTCACAGGTGTGGTCTCAAGATCATTTGTAAAGTTTCTACTTTAAAAATGGTTTTGAGACCACTGTCTCCTAAGCTGAATCATGTTGTATCTAGTGCTAAAGAGGATAAAGAAAAGAAAAGGTATCAAAACCAATATTTAAAATAACAGCGACAGATCTAGAATAATATATACGGGGGGCTGAAAACGTTTGACAAATGAGAACAGCAGAGTGTAAAGTTATTACAAATGAAAGCATCAACAATACATATTTCAAACTGTTTTATTATTGTTATTGCTATTAATATTAAAACAGCAGTTATTTTAGCAGATGTGCTATTACTAATGTAAAGTTGTAGCAAATGATAAAAACTTGGAAATTCTAGAAAGATAAAGATCCATCTTTACTATGGCAGCTAACCCCTCATAGCTCTGCCTATACCATGAAGTATTATGGGATACCCTCAAATATAATTGTTTTTTTAGAAGATGAAAGTCATTATTTTACTGCTGTAGCTGAACTCTAAAAATAAATGTTTGGCGTCCCATTAACGCCATATTCATCTTGTATTGACATGGCGTCCTACAGTTGGCTGGGCTTCGTCCTGGCTGTGCTCAAACCAACTGATCTGAGTACATTTTACTCATTCATCACCTCAATTTCTTGCCCATCATCATGTCAACATAATTGCAATTTTAGGATCTGAGGACAAGATATCTGACAAACACAAGCAGCAAATCTTATTAGGACAGCACACCATAAACAAACAGAGAAAACACTGTCACTTGCTTCTCACCTTGCTCTCATGACTGTTTCTCTTACTTTTCATTGCATCACTGCTTGTTTACATCTCCCAAGTCAATCAGTGTGGGAGCACCCTGGGTTATACCACTTCATTTCTGATTTTTTTTGGACACGGTCACCATTCAGTGTACTGTGTTCTCCTCAGATCAAGGTTCAAATGTCAGACTCATGCCAAGCAGATTTCTTGCTCTCATGTGGACAGTGTATCTGCCTTAAATTGTCTTTTTTTCCTACTCTTATTAGCAGAAGATATACAACTCAACCCGGGCTCACGCATCCTGCTGAGGACTTGGGGGGTGTGCTGCCTACAATAAGGGAGGCATAGCTCCAGCTCTAGGGACCCATGCTGGGTGACATGTCTGGACTGACTTTGGACTGGGCTGCTGTGTGCAACACTGACTGTATTGGTGATGGTGGAGCGGACGATCTTCAGCGCGCTGGTCTGCCTGCCAAACCCACATGTGACAGCTGTGCGGGTTCTGACAACAGGTGTAGAACTGGTCAATTTCCAGGTGACTGGAAATGGGCTCCTGTCAAACCCAGCTTTCAATCTGGGGACACAAGAAGTTTCCAATTACAAGCCCATCAGTCGTCCAGCGGTCATGTCTAAAGTTTTAGAAAAGACTGTTTCTGACCAGCTTTTACATTATCTAGAAGATAAAAACCTCTTATATCATTTTCAGTTTGGCTTCAGACATTCAACCAAAACAGCCACTGGAACAGATAAACAATCATTGATAAAGGAAATATTGCATTCCTTGATATAAAAGGGCCTTCAACACTGTGAAACCATTGCATACGGACTCCAAGGCTCTCTTTTTTTATTTTCTCAACATGCTTTGACTTGGCTTCAGTCCTATTTATTAAATCTGGAACAATGTGTCATTATTAATAATTGTAAATCATGTTTTCATAGAATTATCACTGGGATCCCTCAAGGAACAATTTTTGTCCTACTCTCTTCAGCCTGTACATAAACAATCTCCCAGAAGTTTGTCCTTACATCAATGTCCAGATGTATGCTGAGAACACAGTTGTTCATGTATCTGGCAAAATCATATTACAGTCAGTGAAAAGTTAACCAATAGCTTAAAAAATATTTTCACTTGGTTGGAAGACTCTTGTTTAACTCTCAACACAAAAAGTACCAAAGGTGTCTCTTTCTCCATCAAAAATAAAAACACTATTACCAACTCCTTACATGTTTTTATAAAAGGAAAATTATGTGATCAAGTTCAGGAGGATAAATATTTTGGAATAATTTTAGACTATCAAATAAACTTTAAAAGCCAAAATAAAAAATGTGCAAGGTGGTCAGGTTAAACATGACTTGTTTGAAATGAATAAGACTATGACTGACTCTAGAATGTGCTTGGGTGTTTTGAGACTTTATGATCTTCACCCACCCGTGTTACGGAATTACAGTTTGGTGTGTGTGTTTTTTGATGTGCTCATGTGTCTTTTAAACTGGTTAATGTAATTTTAACAATTCTGATTCTTTATTTCGGATGTTTTATTCTCAGTTTTTACATATTTTTTTATTTTTGTAAAATAGAAAAGCCCAGCTAAGGACAAATGCTGCAAACTAGGTATGGCTAAAAGCATTATGATATCGGCGTGGGACTGCTGTTTGTCTATGTAAGTCTATGCTTGTATATCTGTCCTTATTCAATAAATAAATTGCAGATAAGGGAGGGGGTACTGAAATCTGCCAAGTCACATATGACTCAAATTCAATAATAAAGAGCTAGAAAATTGCATAAACTAAGTTAAAATACGGAAATTGAAACTACTAAATGGTGAGCATGCAAGAAAACCAGTGCAAAGTAATAGTTTTCCCCATTGGTGTTAGGCTGCATTATTACAGCTTCACAAGCCCTGATAAAAGAAAGCTGATGAAACTAACTATTCCAGTATGAAGCTTCTGACTAAAGGAGGAGACATAAGAAATTACTAAACCTTGTAAATCACCTTCATTCTCTTTTCATTTTTATTTTACATGCTCGAAAATTTAGTGGAACATCCATACTTTTGTCAGAGTGTGTTAAACATCAACATGTTAAACATGCCAAATCGAGGCTTGAAATCTGCCACCCTGTTTTTTTTTGTTCTTGGCCTGCCTGCTGCTGTTGGGTCAAGAGTCACTTTATCCTGGTAATAAGTAGGACCTCAGTAAAAAACAAAACCAAACCAAAAAAAAAAAAGAAAAAACATCACGATCACATTCATAGCTAGTTTTGACCACAAATGCAAGAAATCAGGTCACACAGACCATGGCAATTAGACAAATATTGTTCTGTATATCTGAATATACAGAACATTTTTTTTTACTTTACTGCTGGTCCCTTTATAACTCTGTCATGAAGCAAAAAAAAGACCTATTTTCCTTGTCTCAACAAGACTTCCATCCATCCACCTTCCTCCGCTCATCTGGGACCAGGTCCTGAGGGCAGCAGTCTAATCAAAGATGCTCAGATACCTCTGCCTGGCCACATTCTCGGGCCCCTCTGGGGTTACCTCAAGGCGTTCCCAGGCCAGCCAAGAGACATAGTCTCTCCAGGGTGTCCTGGGTCTTCCCCAGGGCCTCCGCCCAGTGGGACATGCCCGGAACACCTCCCCAGTGAGACATCCAGGAGGCATCCGGACCAGATGCTCGAGCCACCTCAACTGTGCTCCTCTCGATGTAGAGGAGCAGCAGCTCTACTCCGAGCCTGTGTGACCGAGCTTCTCGCCCTATCTCTAATGGAGCGCCCAGACACCCTACGGAGGAAGCTCATTTCAGCCGCTTATATCCGGGACCTCCTTCTTTCCAAGCCTCTTCTCCAAGCCTAGATCATCACCCCTCCAACATCATCCTTTAAAACTGATTGTCTGTGCTGCTCCTGCAAACTGTGACTTAATGCATCAAGTGAAAAGACTTTCTTCATTTTGCTCTGTCATCTGTTCATATTTACATCATTTAAATCATTAAGTGCAGTTTACAAAAAACAAGTCATGGTTTCATGCTGTTATTGTAATGCAGCACAGTTGAGTAACAAGTTTAAACTTGAGCCATTATGTACTCCATAGCAAGATGCAGCCGTTTCTGCTTCAAAAGCCATCAAGCTGCTGATTTGCAGTAAACTATGGCAGCTGGCAAAAACCAGACTCGCTTTCTGCTACAAAGCTGTTTGTTTGTTTGTTCTGGTTTGAGGAGTGCATGCACAGAATTTTTTCATGCCAGTCTTTCAAATGTTAACATTCACAGTACATGGGATAACTACACCCACATTGTACAGATGGTTAAGAGATGTATACACAAACAAGCAAACAAAGAAAACAAACATGTTTGGAAATGTCCGGATTTACCATCAGGACATCAAGAGTGAACACCCTGGGATCCAGCTTACCAAAGAATGATCAGGCAAGAACAGCCTTTTGAAAGGAAGTCAAAGTGGCGGTTTCAGCAAGGTGAGCATATTTGAGAAAAAGAAGGCACCTTATTCAAGTTTTTTGTGTATGTTTTTTCCCCCAAGAGTAAAACCTTACACACACAGGAGAACTTCAAAGAAAAAATACCTGCTCATTTAATTGGAATTATTCATTTGCTGGCCAATTAGCTTATAAATAAAGTTCCCAAGCGGTGCAGACAATGGGCTCCATCCACGGAGCTGTGCAACATACTGTATTTCCAGTTAAAACTGCTAAACTGTTACGCTGTCAAATCCTGATGGAAGCAGGCGATGAAGATGAGGAGCTGTCCCTGTTTTTTAGGATGGAACAACTTCTCACTTCCTCCTGCAGATCCTGTTGTCTGAGAACAAACAGAGCGACCAAAAACAACCTGTGAGGACTGAGAAGTTGTATGGATGTTGTCTGTTCTACCCACAACTACTGCTCAACTACTACTAGATCCAGTTGCCTTGGATTCAGCCTGAGACAAAATGAAGATCTGCCCTCTGAGCTTGCAAGGTTCTGCAGTTAAATGGAGGAGACAACTATCAGCAACAAGTTTTCTGTAGAGCAGTTTGTTTCCTCTAATGAAGACATCAAGTTTCATGAAAGGTAAACTATATATTTGTGGATTAGAAATTAGCTTCAGCACATTGTGCTAAATGTTAAGGGGATCTGATGGCAAAAATAAACAGAAAACAGTCTCGAAAGTGTGAGAACTGCATTATGGAAGTACGTGGTGTGTTTTTTACAAAGATGTTAAAGTTTTTAAGACAGTATGTTTTCTATAAGACATAGGTTCTACATGTCACAGCTAAGTTGCTGTTAGTTGTTCCAGTCTAAAAATATTTGTTTTGTTTTTTTTCCATTATTGAGGCTGACATAATCATTGAAATATCATTTGTCCTTTACACTGGTTTGTAAGTGATGCCCACCTGATGTCCTTCTGGACCAGATTTGTCTCTCTCACTCAGTCATTTTTATATAAACAACACGACTTGCTATCAACTCTTCAAACCACAAGTGACTAAACAGTTTTACCTCAAATGAGGATAGAAGCATTGATTAACGGCAAAATGCTCCAAAAATTACTCCAAGCACTTAAAACTGTATTTTTCATTCGACAAAATCTTTTTATTCCCAGATACTTTAAGGTAGGGAGTTTTTTTTACCTGAATAATCCCAGAAGCTATGATGTTGAAGTCAATGGCCACTGATAGGGTCTCCCAAGGCAAATTGGTTCTGGGAATGGGTCAGACTGAGACAAATTTACTAAAGATTTGTTCAATTTACAGATACAGTTGAGACATTTCCAGTTTTGTGATTTGGGTTATAAGTACTGGAGCCCTACCCTGCATATTTTTCAGGTGAAGATCCTCAGTGTCTTCCCATTTTTAGTGGTTGACCTGTGTCATTTCAGGGTTGAAGTGATGTAGTGGTCATTTGATTCTCCTTGCTCTGTTAAGTACTTGGTGGACAGATTTAATGGGGGGGGGTATATATATCTTGGCCTTACTTGTGAGAGTCACATAACTGGGACGGCCTCTAATTAGCTTTGTTTTGAGTTAGGCCTCAGTGGCTGGTGTGGGCAACACTCTCACTATCGAGGGGTAATGACAAATGAACAAACCTTGCCTCTCAGTCAGACATGCTAAACTCTGGAAATTGAAGTACATCATACTTTTTAAAACTCTTAAAAGAATTTCAGAAAGTGATACATGCACTCGTAGTTAGATTCTTACAACTATAGTTTAGATCAGCCTTCATTTTACCTTCTGCAGCTCACTCAAATCACTGCTGCCCACTTCAACACCAGCTGAACAAAAATAGAGCACATAACCTTCACCTTTTTATACAAATGGGTGGGCAGAGCTGAAACTGAATTTGCGATCCTGTAATCAGAAGTCAACTACTGCAGCTTTGTGCCATGTGTGTCCTCATTAAATGCTTTTAAATATCTTCGAAAGTCAGAACCATTCTCATGCTCCAATTAAGGAACTAAGATCTTCTTTACAGTCATTTCCTCCCTCCAAAGTGAACAGATGGACGGAACCCTATTCATTTTCTACACCCAAAATTTGGAACATTCCTCCTCTACATTATAGAGCTGCTAACTTTTCATTGAAAAACTAGCTTCTAACATTGGCTTTTAAACACAGTTGAGTTTGGGACTAGTTTAAACTCTAACATTTTTTTTCTTTTGAATATGTTTTTATGTGGGTTTTACGTCTTATTCTTGCTTGTTGTGCAGCACAAAAAAAAAGCACTGAACCATTTGTATGGCTTGACTTGTGACTTGCAGGACAATAACTTGCTTAAATCTTTCAACAATAAGTTTGGACTTGTTGGTGACTTGGAGGTTAAGATCTGGACCTGCACGTCAGTGACCTAGTCACACTTCTGATGTCTTCCCCTACATATGCTAAAGCCCTGTCCAGGGAACCATTCTTTTTGTCAGCATTACACTGTAAGCTGTCTTTGCCATTGTTATTTCCAGTCCTTGTCTAAGCCCAATTTTCCTCAGATAGGGGTTGTGCAGCAGTCTTTGATAAACAAGAGGTCATTAGTGTATTGTTCAACATCTGCATTGTGATTCACCAAAGAATTATCTTTAGTTTTGGTTATTCAAATATTATATAATGGAAGCTCAAGCTATCAAACCCTATTTATCAGAAGTAATATTGTTGTTTCATCACTTTCTTTGTAATTTCTTAGTTTTCTTTTCTGTTTTTTCAGTTGTCATACATTTTGTGTTTATATTTCTTGCAAGCTCTTAATTCAAACTGTATTTAAATACGTATTCTAAGGTAGAACAATGGAAATATGGTAACAACTTGCACATTGTCACATAAAGTTCTTTTAAAGCACGTTTGTGCTGTATTCTCTTGATAAACAAGGTTACCACCAGGATGGAAAGGTCACTGAATGGGGAGCAGTTTGTAATTTCCACTGCCCCAGATCTACCCGATGTTTCCACAATATGTCAGACCCTGAAGTCTTGGCAAACATCCAAGCACAGGTCTGAAACCTGAGAAAGACTTTCTTTTCTTTTGTACTTGACAATGATTTGAGTTTGCAGGGCAGCTTATGTGTTCTGAGCTGCTCAGGGAGTTTCAGGATGAAAAGAGAGCATTATTTTCAAAGAGAAGCACAATGGCTTGAAAGATATTTTAATCTGATTTTTATCTGACCTGATTGAATCCAGCCTTTGAATAAGAGGGCAAACATTTTTATGTGTCCTTCTGTAAGGAGTCTCTGTTGTCCCAATAAAAAATTGTTGGCTCTGGTTTTTATTTGCACGTCTAAAAAAATTGTGTGTCTCAGACCAAGCAAAAAACTGATGTTTTTAGCACAGAATGTCTGGATTCTATAAACTGTGCATTTACTCTATATGATCTCAATTGTTGATTGAGCCTCATTTTGCATGAACTACTGCATCAATGCAATGAAGCATACAAGTGAGTAGAACATGTTGGTACTGTATAGGCATAAAATAGACCCAGGTTCTTTTGATAGCTGCCTTCAAGTCATCTTCATTGTTGGGTCTGGTGTCTTATCTTCCTCTAAACAGCAGTCCAAAGATTTTCTGTTGAAAAATATTTAACAAACGTTCGGTTCTTTTGTCAGCGTAAACAGGTACCAGGTGCTGCTGGAAAACCCAATACAACCCATACAACTTGTCAGCAGAGAGCAGCAAGAAGTGATGTAGAATGTCCTGCTGGATGTCTGCATTGATGTGAAGTTCAGAAAAGCAGCAGATGACCTGACGCCACAAACAATTACTGTAGACACTTCACACTTAACTTCAAACTATGTGGGCTTCTCTCCGATCTTCTTCCAGATGCTGGGACTTTCATATACAAATGAAATGCAAAATTTTCTTTCATCTGAAAATTTGACTTTGGACTATTGACTAACAGTTTGTTTCTTTTCTACTTAAACCTTAGTCACATGCACCCAAAGAAGTCAACCCCTGCAGGGGTCTGCAGGCTTTTTGGTTGTCCAGGCCCATAGAGGATTATTGAGAAGAAGGGTGCATCTTGAGAGAAGCACAGGTGTATCATGCAGTTCCCTTGAGGCTTGTGTGACCACCTCTTGAACATGGAACGTACCATTCTGGTGCATGCACTAAGTGTATTTTGAAGTATTTGTACGTGTAATGTGCTTATGACATGCGGGAAGGAGAGGCTATCGTACAGCACCCTGTATGCAGTACTCTAGTCTTTAGTAAGGTGCACCTACTGGCTCCTTACTGACTGCATGCAATGCTGCAATCGTGGGATGTTTCACACGATACCGAAAAGCCTGTAAATGTCTGTAGGATGCCAATACAAATTATGCTTTGATTGTATAATTGACTCATTTCTAACAGCCAGGCTGCACACAAGAGAGGCACAAGAAGCACACACCTTTCATTTGAACTGCAGTAATGTGCTTCCAGGATTTGGACAGGTGTCAAAAAAAAAGAAAAATTTGTAGGACAGGCCTGCGTCTCACCTACTTCCCCATTACTTACCCTACATGTGTCTGAAGTGTTCACTACAACCTGCTGCCTAAAGCATGTGTGCCTTACAGTCTTTGCAAAGGGTGTTAATGACTGTTTCTTGGACATGTGTCAAGTCTTTTGCCATTCAGCGCCAGGAATAACTCATTACAAGCATAATGTATTACAGTCTGTAAGGTTTGGGTTAAGGAGAGTCTCCTTTCCAAGCTCATTTGTAAAATTTTGCCGTGGGAGAGAAGCTGTGTCCTTGAAAACAACGAGACATACTCCAAAATGGCCAGAATTTTGTTGTTTAATGTTTTCTGTTTTTTTCAAAACAGATTCTTACACAGAACATGATCCTCAATCAACAAAACATTTTCAAACAAGGAATAACTCACTTAAATACTATGACTACTTAAGACTAAAGTGAATTCACAAAAACTTCCCTACTAAACCTAAATTGCCTAAACATTCATGAGGACACGGGTTGCCCTTACACTTTAAATTTAACATATTTTGACTAAATTACAAATACCAAAAAAACTCAACAAAAATGTAACAAATATGCACTCCACCATTGAGTCCACCTGGTTCAGCTCAGACATCAGCTTAACAAAAAGGAATACCTGTAAACCCAGGGCTGAGTACTCCCACAACAGCCTCATCAAATCATCTGACCTTCACCCTTCCAAGCAGCATATGGTTATCAACCTCCTCTGTTTCCCCACTAGGAACAGCTGGCCTCTTCTCTTGGTCCTGCTGGCTTTGTGAGATTCTGCCAGCACACCTGGAGTAAGTACCGACTCCTGTTGCTGCAGAACCAAGAGAGGATGGTGCTGTTGTCAACTGTCGTAAATCACCTATCCCAGAATACAAGGTGCGAGACAAGGTGTGGCTCTCATCTGCTGACGTCCCTTTGAAAGGAGGTACCAAGAAGCTGCTCCTTCGCTACATTGATCTCTACCCAATTGTTCAAGTCATCAATCCTGTGGCTGTGAAACTGGACCTCCCACGCTCTCTCCACATCCACCCTGTGTTTCATGTCAGTAAGTTGAAGCCTGCTCGAGACTCTCCCCTACAACCCGCTCCTGCGACCCCGCCAGCTCCTCGTTTTATGGATGGAGGACCTGCCTATACTGTCAAAGAACTGCTTGCTTCCAGACGGGGGTTATGTCGTGGACTCCCTCCCCTCACCGTGCCTCCTGTGGTTACCAAAGGTGTTGTTTATTTCTCGTTATCCTCTTGTGTATATTTGGTGTGTTTGTTCTCTGTCTCAGCATCTTGGATCCTCATGGTTGCTGTACTTATTCTTGGACTTGATATTAAAACTCGTATCTAGAGTTAAGGACTTGTGTTCGTGTTCTTCCGGCTCCTGGGTTACCTCATCTGTCCACCGTCACAATTACAGGATTATTTCCCTGTGGAATGTCCTTATAACACTGAGAACTCCGATCAGCCTCAGATGATTTTTCAGGGCAAAAAGAACATTTATACTTTGTTTTTATTGCATTTTAATTGATGGTGTATTTCCTCCTAAAAAAGGATTATTTTGTGTGCAAAGGTTTCTTAACAGGTCCCTGCCTAATTCTGCTTTGCTATAGGAAAAGTCTGAAATCTGCCTTTGACAAATTTACACAAATCAGAAACAACTTCCTCAAATCAGTACTTTATTTAATTGAATTTTCATGCTCAATAAAATATTCACAGCTGGTTTAAACCATTGACTGTTTATAATTTTGTTTTTTACTTTACACAAATGCCCACATGAGTTCTTAAAAATACGAAACCCTTTAAAACACAGGATTACCTGCTGAAGCACATTTATTTAAAAGAAAAAAATAACAAAAAAGAGGTAAAAACGTTATTTCTTCTGCTAAATACATGAAGTCTACTTTGGTGAGCCGTCATTTATTTCATTACTCACTACTGCTGTTAATCTAATCCAAAACACTCTTGTGCAGCAGAAGATAATATGTGCTTCAAATCTTTTTAATAACAATAAACAGATCTTAAAGACAATCGCACTTTTTAACCAATATTTTGCTTCAGAGATCACAAAGGTTGGTTTAGTTTAATGTCTGCAGATACACTTTACACACTTATTTAGTTGTTTCAGGAGATCCTCAGCCATGAATTCACAAATCGGACTGCTCCAGGACTCGATGTTTATGCCTGTGATCCCGATTTTTGACAGCTTTTTAACAGGAGAAATTTGTATTCAAGACAAAGACAAATCATATTCAAAACAGACATGTCAAACATAAAACTAAAGGTTGTATTCATATTTTTTCTGCCAATTTGTGCACAAAATATAAATCTGTGCACAACTTTGTCTCTTTGAATACGTTTCTTACTCCATAAACATTAAGCTGCTTTTATAGGTAGCCTTTGTTTTAGGTTCTCCATTTGGTAACCTTTAAGGAACATCAGTAAGCCATCTATGTTCTAACAGTTTGGAAGAAAATTATTTGGTTGTGTCGCTACTGACCCAGACTAAGAGTGTTTAAAGGCTGAGGAAACCTTGCAGGTGGTTTTGGTTCATTAGCTGATTGTGACGTGACGGTAGGAATTTTCAGAGAACGACTATTTTCTCAGTGTTTGAATTTTTCAAGGCAGAATTTTGTTTTTTTTTATAACCCATAAAGAAACATCAAATTTAAGAGACACTAAAGCTTGATAAGTTTTAATCTTTGCGTAACAACTCATTATAAAAGATGTGTTTTTCTCTGAAAAAATTATTATCAAATCAAATCAAACTTTATTTCTATAGCACTTTTCCAATAAACCATAACGCAAAGTGCTTTACACTAAAATAAAACAGATAAAAAACAAGCACGACCATAAAAGTATAGCCCCCCCCCAAACACACACACACACACACACACACATGCAATCCTCCCAACCCCTTTCACAACTCCCACCCCCTTAACTGATGGACTGAACTTATGACTAAATGATTATACAAATAGCTGGACTTTTAGAGCTGATACAGATACAATAAGGATATAATTTTACTCAGCCTGTTTTGAAGGTTTGTCATACTATTTGGAGAAATTTCTTCCTAATAGACATAACGCACTCCTTTTTAAATATATTGCATAGTACTCATTTTAAAAAGCTGGTTTTATCTTTGTTGCCTGAGACTCATTTAAATATTAAACTTAAAACCCTTCATACTTAGATCTAAGTCACAAACACAATGAGAAAGCGATAGCTCACCTACCCAGCTGACACGATGTGATGTTGAAAGGAGGTGTTAATCTTTAGTTTTTGTGAGTGGGGCAGTTCATTCCACAGGTGACTGCTTGCAGAGCTTCTCAACACAGCGCAGCACAGACCGCCCTGCAGCCAGCTCACCAGTCATCTGAACAGCAAGGTAAGCAGTGAAATCTGTTAAATTGTTCCAAACTTTGTAAAGTTACAAATCCCATCCAGAAGTTACCAACAAAAAGTACAATGTGGGATGTACTATCAACAGCATAGAGACTCTACAAAGATTTGTCATTACCTTTAGACGACTTTAAAGTTTATTACTTTGTTTTAAAGCTACTATGATGTGTGAACCTTGAGGGGAAAAAATCTGAACAAAGCAATTTGGTAATTCAAACTTTCAGTAAAAAGAACAGTAGCACAAACAACGTTTCATCATGTTTCACTTGGAAATGTGATCCCCCTAGAGAGGGTTAGTTTTGTATAATGTCACATACTTGAGCGCTTTATCTGAGTAACGCTTCAAATTTTGCTGCATCACTGCTGACAAAAAAGATCTGGCCCTTTCATGAATATGCTAGATGGGAGTTTGTTACATTTCTGGAGTAAGAAAATTACAGTGTGGTGCAGGTCTGCTCCAAATTTGATCAAAAACAATTTTCAGGTTAGTGTAGCTGATAGAAGCTTACAGAAAGCAGAAATGATCAGCCAAGAGGTTAAATCCTGCTTCTGTGAAAACTGTCCTGATCTATGTCTAACAGAGCAAAACACAACCTGTGCCCTGGTCAGCTTCATACTTTACAGCGTGGATCAACCATTAACCCTCATGAGCATGCTGCCAAAACACAATCATGTCAAAACACATCAAGTCTTCACTAAAACTTCTGCCACTGTTCTTTCTTAGCTAACTGGTAGCAACGGGTTTAAAATTTTTCAACAATTCTTTCAAGGGTTTGCAATTAATTAGGTAAGCATCAGGTTATTTAATCCATCTAGGTTGAGGTGTTCTGCAGGATGGAGGTTTTGAAGGTCATCAGAGGCAGCAGAAGCCTGGGGTGAGGCTCCGACCGGCCACCTGTGTGCTCAGTTCCGTTCCACTGAACCACACACGGGTGGTATGCTGTCATTTGCAGTAAGTGAGCATGTAATGGACTTTTAAGTGCCCCAAGCAGGAGAGGAAACAAGCCAAAGTGCTCAAGTTTTTCCAGAGATCATCTCTTGTTATCCACTGTCAGCCATGAAGGGCAAACTTCTACTCCTACTTTAGAAAATAAAAAGTGAAGGAGAAATTGTTTTAGTGAAAAACAGCAGCAAAAATCACAGGGACCTAAAATGTCACTGCCCAGAGTACGGTGGAAACTTTATACAGGTAGCCAGGAAGTGTTTTGGTTGTAAACACTTGTCTTTGTGTTTTGTACACAGAAAGGCTCAGATTCTTACAGCAGAGTGGATATGGAGAAAACTTTTCAGCCTGGAGGGTTGACACCACACACAGAGCTCACTGTAGCACACATGCAAGAAACTTTCTTCTGATCAGGATAGTGTAGTGAATGAGGAGAATCATAGGCTTTCCCACATGTTTAAATGCTGTGGGATACATTGAAATATAATGTGCGGGACTGGAAAATCTGTCTACATAGCTTGGGCCAACTAGAAACACATTCATTTCTAACTAAAACGTGTCTAAAATCTCCACATTAATTTGCTATTATGGTCAAAGTTACTGTTGCATTAAAATGACAAATTAACAGTGGTTTAAATTAGCCTCAAGTTTGGATTATAAACTGACCATATGAAAGAAGATGGAAATATCCAGAATTATTGTTTTTGGCAACGTTATGACACATAAGACTAAATTCATGACAGTTTTTCGTTGAGCTGATAGCTCACCCGACTCCAGGAACATTCCTCTGCGTTAAGAAACTAAAGTCAGTTTACAGCTTCACTCTGCTTTCAAAGAATTCACTGATGCAAACTCAAAAAAATGAAAAAAAAACAAGAAAGTGCCATGAAACAAGCACTGAGCTCTGAGCACCGACCTTTCCCAACCCACAAAGATGAGCGGGTTCTGACAATGTGATGCAGCCAAGTGAGTACGGCCCCTTCCAAGAAGAGTCTGCATTGCCAGCTCCGACCCCAGGCTAACACACAAAAGCACTTTCTCCGTGGAGCTAGCAGTGATCGGCTTAACGCTTTCATTTTAGCATCAACTCTAAGAAGTGGTTCCTCTAATCTGCAGAGACAATCACAGACACCCTGCCGAGCCCGGCTTTTGGTACCTCAGAAATCGAGACATCTTACTTCCGGGTGTGAAATGGAGCTCGTGAAAATAACAAAATAAAATATATTTAAAATAATTACACAAAATAATAAAATCAGATTTAATAAAATATGCATTCTTTAGTGTGCCAAAGGTAATACATGTATAATGGAAAAAGTTTACTCTGAAAGGCTTAAGAATAGCATGATATTGGCCCTGTCAGCCAAATCAGTAAAGTTACTACTCAAACATTAAAGAAAAAACATCAAACCAATCAAAAACTACAATAAATCAAGTCATTTAAAAGTAGAGTCATGCAATTCACACAGAATTCTTCCAACATGCTGCACCATTCAAGTGAAGAGCAGATTTTGTTGGAAGATTTTGAGTTTAAGGCAAACTGATGATTACCGAGACAGTCTCCATGTTTCTCTTCAAATACCCGTCTTCTGAATGTGTTTATGGTGATAACATTGGTTGTTGAATAGTTAACAGCATGTTTGGGGCTTTAAGCCCTTCATGCCTGAATTTATTTCCAATCATTTAAGAAATTATTCATCAATGTTTTTTTTTTCATTCTGCTAAATTAAGTGGAAGTGGTATGTTGCAAATTAGTGACATACAGAATGATGTGAAGGTTTGGCTTCTGTTCAGGCTTCTTTAAAATTTAAGCTTTTGTTTGGATTTTTTTCAGTTTCCATCACTGTTCAAGAGGGTATTTGTGTGAGTATCTGGAGTAACCACAAAAAAGGTTTGGACATTTTGCTCTTAATCCCAGGCAATAAAACTACTGGTTACTCTTTGATGAAGTTGACTTTAGGAATTAGATGCAAACGATTTTTGTGAAAGACCTGAAGTTCAGGAATAAGACTGGACTAGTGTTACAGTTACACTGCTACACAAGGAGGAGACATTACACAAACTTCATTTGAATTTGCCCACTTTAGCTACAATCACATACATTTCTGTTAAAATCAGATTCAATAATAAAACATTTAGCTCTACAAGAAAAGAGACTGCTGAATTTGAACGAAATTGTTGTACTATGTAGACAGATGTGTATACAAGTGTTTACTCAACACATTTTCTATTGCTTGATTTCTCAGTAAAGTCAGTCTTATAGGACATTAAATAATGTTCTCTAATCTTTATGTTCTATCAACCTGCTACCTGATGTGTTTTACTTGTATGAAGTTGAACTTTTCCTTTGTTCTTTAAACTTTTGGCCCTGGAGGCAGTTCCAGTGTTGTTACATGCAGTGTGCTGAACACCGTCCATCAGATAAATCATTGATCAGCTTGTTGAGGTTTTAGAGAAACTGATCTACCTTGTCACATTTCAGCAAAGCTAAACTGAGACGTTTCTGTTTGTTTAGTGTGTGATGATGGTGTGAGGTTGTCAAGTCAGAAGCAAACTTCCAGGAATCACTTTGTTTGCACAAAGGCACTCTGAGATTCTGATTTTGAACTTTTATTATTCTTTGCTGATTATTTGCTAATATTTTGCAACGGTCGAAATGCAAGACTTGTTCAAGTGAAACGTAATAAGTGAGCGAAAGCTGTTAACATGCTTCGGTCAGTCGGCTTGCTTATCAAGTCCAAAATACTCCGAATTGTCTGCTGCTTCATAACTGCTGAGTGTAATGCATGACTGTTAAACTCTAAAGTGCTGAAATAACAAAGTGACCAAAAATAAAAGTGGCTGCAGTTTCTTTTCAGTTACATGTGAAATAAAGTGCAATGTTCTCTTGTTTATCGCGAGAGTCACGTTATAAAGATAACCCACGTTCGATGTATCCGCAAAGTCAGATTCTCGATGTTTGGGGCTACACATTTTCTCCACTTTCCTCAGACAGACATGAACATTTTCACACTTTTCTCTCTTGTTTAAATTCTCAAAGTTCAAACCTTCATTGAAAAATAAGGTTGACGTAAATTTAGCAACCACAGCACATTCTGTACATGCGACACAGCACAGAGGAGATTTATTGGCAAGGTCTACAACCAATCAGGATGCAGAACACAGTGTGCTGTAAATAAATAGAAAAAAAGAAAGAAGCATGCAAAATTGCACTGAAAATGATTTGCAAAACAACATGACCATGAAAGGTGAATCACAATATGGCGAGGGACCACAGAAACTCAAATGTAAGCTTTGCAGTAGACTGAATTTACTTGAACAGGTTCTAAAATGATGGAAAATACTCTCTGAATAACATCAACACACTAATCAGTTAGTTTTCCAGTAGGATTTTTTGCATTTCTTCTTTTATACACGTCAGGACTTTGAGGAGGGGATTATGGGAAGCTAATAGGAAGTTATTTTGATGACCTCACTGAGTGAGCTCCATATTCTGGCAGTGCATGGGAACCTTTTTTTCTGTGGTCAGAAGAAAGTGGAGTCTGTGACTGGAGCCCATTTCACTCAGTCAGATAGTGGTGATTCAAAGCCCATTTGTTTTGGGCGTAGAGAATGCTTTCTGTGGCTTGGCTGTGATTGATCCTTCCTCTGCTTGTGATCGTGCCACAACACCATTCCAGTTTCCACATACATTTTTCCCCTGCTAACTGAGACCAGCACAATTCTCTCTCACTGGCCCTTTGACAGGTTTTTGACCTCCACTTTAAAACAAATGTACAGGAGAACTTTATTTGAACAAAGCAGCATGCTTGTTGGTGCTGCATGTTTACAGCACTTCAAAAAGCAAAATCTACTTACAAAAAAACAAAACTAAAAGAACTACCTTTCATTTGGCCTCAAATCAAATCAAATATTAAAACTGCGAGCCGCGTTGTGCAGCCCGCAGGCGCTACCTGCCCTCAGCATCACCACCAGCCTCTATGCACCACCACCACCCTTGCCACCCACCTTTGACCCATCCTCACTTGTTAAGCAGCAACTACGCACCCCTGACTCCCCCCTTTTCACTTTCTGTAAGGCTGGTCTGAGACAAATTGGTGTAAAAACCACTTTATTTCTGTAGGTTTTATAGAAGCCGTTTTTTGTTTTGGTCACCTGGGGATACCGAACAGATCGACATGGGTTTCAGAAAAATTGGCAAAAGGAAACTTTTGGATTTCCTTAGCAACGGAGGTTATTTGCTAACCACGCCCACATTTTCAATCTGTTCACATCCAATGTCCAAATATTTTGTTCAGCTTAACCTGAGATCAATTTATTCAATTTTCAAAATTTGATGTTAAAGAATGTGCAAGTATCAGGAGAACGCCACTTTGTGAGCTCGCCACATGCTGGGCAGCTCCAGGTTTGGTTGTAGACTCAAGCTAGCGGCATGTGTGTAGAATTTCATGAAAATCAGTTGAACAAAAGTTTCCTTTCTCCATATTGTAAACAATATTTAAAAAATCGCCAAATCTACTATTTTGTCACAAAATGGTCGCCAAGCCGTTGGATATCCTCGACGTGCGTGTTGGTCTTGTTAGTAAATTCTGACTCTTTTTTTTTTCTGAGGACCCTCAGGAGATTGTTGCTGCATTCTTTTTTTTTATGGTTTCGCTCACTATGACATCATCATTGGGGGGAGGGGCTGTTCACTAATCCCAAAATTCAAGGTTACCTATTACTAGGTGTGTTTAAATTGAAGTGAGTTTTCAATCATGTGGCAAGGGTCAAATCCACGCTTAAAGGAAAAAGTTTATTTAATTTTTTTATTTGAGTCAGCAGAATTTTTTGCAATGACTTTTTGTTTCTCACACCTACAGTCCTCATAGAGTTTTATTGTAAATTATATTGTTTTGTTCAGCTTGAGCCAGGGAATTATGTTTAGGATATTTACAACATTCCGATAAAACATGAGCGAACTAGTTAATATTGCAACAGTTGCAAACTCGCTACATGCATGCCATTCAAAATCTACAACATCTAATTCCAATTTTTTTTTCACAGTATTCCCAATGATGCTTGAGAAGTTAGGAAGCGAGAGATGAAAATCCCTAGATTGAGTTTTTATTTCTCGCTGTACTAAAAGTGTTTCTTTTCTTAAAATTCATGATGGTGACCTCTTCCCCAGGTCAAAGGTCAACAAAAGGTGAACAAAACTTCGGTGATGGTTGTAGATTTAACCTGGCTGCATGTGTGTGAAATTTCATGAAAATGGGGCGAACAAGCCTTTCCTTTTCCCATATTGTATGAAAATTTGCCACAAAATTGCTGCCAAGTCTAAGGTCATGTGGTCATCCCATAATCATAATCATCAAAACTTCCCTTGGATATTCCTGATGTGGGTTTTGGTTTTGTTAGTGTGTTCTGAAAACAATTTTTTTAGCTCCACTATCAATTTTCGTCCAATTCCTTTTTTCCCTGTTTCGCTTGCCATCACCTTTTTTGTGTATATGTGTGTGTGTCGGGGGGGTTGACTATGCCCAAAATTCCTTTTTGCCGAGCAAAAATAAAGTGTGGTTAAAATACTTAAAATGTGTAAAAAGTTCATTTTCACTCGTCAGTTGCTCCTGCATGCAAGAAAAGTCAAACTCTTGAATACCTCTGTTGCAAAAGACTGTTGATCTGTCAGATTTACGGATGTCAGGCAGAACCGTTGTTTAATGAGCAACAATGGCTGCAAAGCACCTTTTTAAAAACAATGTCAAAGATTGAAATCCCCAGTTTGAGTGAAATTCCGTTTACTTCGACAGCATTAATGAAACGTTTAGAAATGATTTGTACACTAAAAAAGTAATTGTTTTTTTATAAAATGACTACTGCTAACACTGTTGTTTGTTTTGTCGTTCATTTTCTCAGCTAGCTGTTAAACAGCCTTGCCTTCAGTTATAGGTAATTAGTCAAATCAGTAAGTCTATAATGCACACATGAAACCCTAAAATGACTTGTTTGAAGCAGAGAAGTCCAGACAAAACGTCTGTGTGTCACAGCAGGGCATACCTGAATTGGGTCGGAGGTCAGACGCTTGTCTCGTCTGCAGAGTGGTCTGCTGTTTGCTCCAGCTGGCATGACCTGCATTCACACCGGCAGTTTTGGGTCAGCTAAACCAGAAACTAAAAATGTAACTAGCCATTCTAATGAAAGGTCTACGGAGATACAGTTTCCACTGATTACCTACATTTTTCTTTTCACTTTCACATATCTTGCACAAGATGACTTTAGAAGATTTGCAGAATACTGTCTTTAAGTTGTTGTCTTTTTTTACTTACACAGATAATAGCAGACATCCTGCATCAGACCCAGACATATAACAAGAAAACCTGATTCCTAAACCCCTCATTAAAAGTACAAAAACTGCTTGCATATGTAAATAGATTGCATGAGCTGTTCAATTTGAGCCTGTGGATCAACAACCAAAAATGATTGTCAAGTGCATAACAGGAGCAAACAGCAGTGTGAGTCTGGATTAGGCATTCACTGTGTCTTACGTGTGTTAAATTAATGCAAATCCACAACACAGTTTAGACAGGGTGCAGGAGTTGAGGTTCTGCAGGAACAAAGGAAACTAACTCCAGCCCATGCAGATGGTTCTACATTAACTTTGCATTATCTTTTCTGTGACAAGCTCTCAGGTGGGATGGTCATATCATTTAAAACACATTTTGGCTGAATTTAAATTCCTCCCCTCTACTGCTTCTCCCTACCCCTACACTTGGCCTCCAAACAGAGAGATATGGAAAAATGGTGTCTTCAAATTCGGATGTTACTAACCCTTGATGATGTCATCAATATTCGCTGGTCATTATGTTAGTGCATAGCTGCCAGTACTCTGAAAATGCACAACATCAGTTTTAGAACTTAGAAAAGTCATGCTAAAACAAAAAGTCATTACTTACATTTAAATGTAAACTTCTGTGCTTCAGAACACAGCCACATGAAGAAATGGGCTTCTCCTCCACTGCACAGCGCGACACGCATCATCCTATTGTCGGAAAGATATACAGCCCTGAGAGCCAACAGCTCTTCCTTGATAAAACAATTTCGGACACCAGTACAGCTTTAAATGACCCAACAACTGGAGAAATCCAGGGAGAACTCGAAGGGGTGGAGAAGGAATTCAGATTCGACCTTTTGCTCTTAAACAAATCAAAACATTGAATTCACCCCATGCTAAATTCATTAATTAATTCATTCATTCATTTCATTCATTTTCCAAACCGCTTTATCGGGGTCACGGGGTTGCCGGAGCCTAAACCAGCTACTCATGGGTGAAGGCAGGGTACACCCCTGGACTGGTCACCAGTCTGTCGCAGGGGACACAATCACACACCCATACACACTCACATTCACACCTACGGACAATTTAGAGTGACCAATTAACCTACGAAGCATGTTTTTGGATGGTGGGAGGAAGCCGGAGTACCCGGAGAAATCCCCAATGGAAAACCATGCTACAGTTGACATAAATAGAAAATGTAACAATAAATCAAATGTCAAGGTTTTTGACACTAAGAAACATTTTAGGTTTTTTTTGTCAAATTGAACTTTTTAACACAGCAGTAAATGAATCATTGGTCCTTCTTAACACCAGCCTTTAGTGGTCTATTGAGGAACTGCAACATCTGGTCCATCTATGTTTTGTTTCTGGGTAATGGAGGGAAGGGGCTTGGTATAAGCTCAGATCACATTGCTAAAAATCAGGAATGTATTTGATGTAGAGTCACATTTTCAAGTGGGCCAGATCGCCACCGTAATGTGAACAGTTGGATTTTGAATTATTTTGCTAATTCAGATAATCATATGAAGCAGTGTTTATGATAAAACAGTATATTTACTTCATAGGACAGGACTTTTGGTCACTGTAGCACACTCAACAAGCTTAAGTGGAAAAAAAGATTGCAGATTAAGGGATTGCAACCTCAAAACTTTACACATCTGTTTAAAATAATATCTCAAAGTATTTTTTTTTACATTATAAGCAGTCTTGTTGAATTAATCAACTAAAAATGCTTTTTCCTGTTTTTTTCTACAGATTAAACAATGTCTAATCAATACATTTCTGTGAGCCCCACAGAAAATATCAATGTGAAGACTGAAAATGGACCTAGTTTGAAGAAAAAGCGCTATGTCCGAAAAGAGGGCAGCTGTAATATTACATTCCACCATATTCCAGAGGAGTGGCTGCTGTTTGTCACTGACATCTTCACCACCTTGGTGGAGATCAAGTGGAGGATGATGTTTCTGATCTTTGCCCTGTCGTACATCCTGTCCTGGCTCTTCTTTGGCATCCTTTTTTGGGTCATAGCTATAGCCCACGGAGATGTCAGGGACCACCACGCTGACCCGTGTGTATACGAGGTGCGCAGCTTCACGGCTGCTTTCCTCTTTTCACTTGAAACTCAAACCACTATCGGCTATGGTTTTAGAGGAATGTCTGAGAACTGCATGATCGCTATAATCCTCGTCACCATCCAAGATGTCATCAGCTGCTTCATTGACACCTTTGTTATTGGAATAGCAGTTGCAAAAATGGCCTCAGCGAGAAAGAGGGCGCAGACAGTGGGCTTCAGTAACTGCGCTGTCATCAGCCTTCGAGATGGTTACTTGTGTCTCTCCTGGAGAATCGGTGACTTCCGCAGGTACCACCTTGTAGAGGGGATTGCTTCTGCTCAGATTGTTCGCTTCACTGTGCATACCACAGGCAAAACTGATGTCACCTATGAAGATCTGGTCATCCAGCAGAAGGACATTGTCCTTATCACACCCACAACTGTCCTACACCGAATTGAACCTGGAAGCCCATTGTACAAGATGAGTTTAGAAGATCTGCGAAAGGCTGACTTTGAGTTGGTGGTTTCATTCACTTACACAGATGATACCACAGGCATCCTGCATCAAACACGGACATCCTATACTCCAGATGAGATTCTCTGGGGTCATCTGTTCCAGGAGATGATCAGGGCTAATAGGAGCCACTATAGGGTGGATTACAACTTGTTTAATCAAACCGCTAAGGTGCATGTGCCCATGGTCAGTGCTGAAGAGTACAAGCAAAAGAAGCAGCTGCAGCTATCTGCTCGGAAATCTCCCAAAGGCACCACTAAAGCCTTGCCACGGTTTGAGTCTCATGGAAATCGCCTGAAAACTCCAGCAGTACAAGTTGAAGTTGTAGATGATGTCCCTGAAACAACTGTGTCAACATGTCAAGCAGGAAGGAAATGTCTAGACACTCTGTCACCACCTGATGGCCTCGCTGAGGTAGCTGAAGAATAAGCTGAGACTGAACTCAGCTCTTTTACATAGAAATGTTTCCTTATATATTCATTGTGAGTCAAATTTAGTACATGTTTGAATCGCATTTACTTATAAAGTGCATAAATACTACAAGTGTGTTTTTAGGATAGATTTTTCTTTCTGAAAAAAGTCCCTTATAATTACACTTCCAACCAACGAGATATCAATGAGTCACCACGAACGACTGCGGGACTGTGTTGAATCTGCTTTTCTTTTTACAATGCTTATGAAAATACATGGAACAGAATAGATCTTGGTATTTCTGATTTTTTTTTTGTCATTCATGTTTCTACTTTTCACCTTGCTCTTTGTAAATGTATTTTTAAAACAAGTAAGCTTTAACGAAAAAATATTCACAAGCGTAGTCGGTAGTTTGCTGTTGTTATCAGGGTCAGAAGTTTTAAAAAAAAAAATTCTGCCATTGGTATTTGTCATACATTTCCCATGAAAAATCTTAAAAATGAAAAAAAAAAAATCAGACAAAAGATTACTACTTCATAATCTCTTGATTTAAACAACTTTTATTCTTCATTTTCCTCACAAAATGTTGCTTTATCAGGAGCAGCTAGTGTTATCAATCATGTTTCGTAGGTTTTCAGCTTTCATTTTTTTCTGTTTGTTTTGAATTTTTTTTTCTTTTTCAATAAGGAAAAAAATTCTTAAAACTTTATTGGTGTTTATTGGTAGTTACAGGTGAACTTCAGTTGATAGAAAAATATTTTCTATTATTGTGTGCTGCAGTAGTGTGAGCTGTGGTGGGCATCTCCCTCCACATCCTCAGCATACTCACAGCACACAGTAAAAGGTCAGAGGTCGACCAGTTCTTGAGTGTTGTTCACCTTTTTTTTAATGAATGAGTTGCTTTAATTTCTGTGAAATAGGGTGAGAAGGCATAATATTTCTATAAAAATTAGTGCTGTCAATCAATTTAAAAAATAATTAGATTAATCACACTTTTGGGTTGTGATTGATCCCGATTCATCACATTGTTTTACTAGGTAAATTTATACGCTTTTGAACAAAAAAAAAGAGGCCAGGCAGAACATTTTTCCTTCATTTTTTTGTCTGAAATGTTTAAATTTATAAAGTGTTAACTCAGATATCCCATAATTGTAATGTGTGTGCACAAAAACACATCAACAGTAAGATAAGCAGAACTCTAAAGACTTGAATGTCTGCAGGATTACTCCAAGAAAACCAAGGTGCTGGGAAACAGCCAGAAGAAACAATCGTGTTTCTGCACTTTAAATGGATTAAAATGGTGAATATTTTCTTCTGATTGGCTGCTGGGTGTTCTGGAAGACGTTCTGGTCACAATGTTCTTATGTGCAGCTTCTTCAAAACAAACATTTCTTTCGTGATATGGACAAAAACAAGCGTCTCGTAACTGATGCTTTACTGAACCTATCGTGACAATCAGCATATATATAAATAAATATATATATATATCGCTATCCTTTGCCACTGCAGGCAAGGTCTGCTGGCTCAGCAACGCATTGACTTGTTACCGTGACAACGGGCCGAATTACATATCAAGTAGTCCGCCCTTTGTGAAAAAGTGATGTAAACCTAAAAAATAACAAGAATTAAGTACTAAAAATCAACTGAATATTTATTTATTTTGTAAGTGACCATGTTACAAGCGAGATTGTGCCTGACGAAGGGTGCATATCAGAAATGAACGCACTCCACGGAGGCCTGAAGTGGAGGAACAGGGTTGCTTTGCGAGTGTGATTAATTTGCATTCAAATATTTTAACGTGTTAATGTTTAAAATTAACTGCATTCTTTCACGTGTTAATGTTAACAGCCTTTATTAAATAATGACTGCAGGTCTTGGGAGACCTGACTCTTTAAATGAGTTTGTTCTGTTCTAGCAAAAAAAAATTGTTTGAAGCATAAATGTCAGAATTGTCCATCAAATAAACAAAAGTTATTGGATCTCAGTGTCTCTCGTCTTTCTTTATACAAAATGCTTTATTCTAACCCGCCTATCCAGACTTACAGGGTTTCCTACCTGAATTGTTTTGGGTGAAGGCGGGCTTCACTGTGGACAGATGACCAGTCCATCCCAGCGCCACACAGAGACAAAAAACCACACACTCACATTCACACTCAAAGGACAATTCACCAATCAACCTATGAAATGTATTTATTGACTGCTGGAGTGCCCAGAGAAAAACCACACAAGCATGAGTGCTAACCACCATGCCGCCCCACATGAGCCCATGAAAAATTCCAGAACATTTTTTACAAACTTCCAGTACTTTTGTCAGTGTGATCAGGTACCAAGTCTGGCTGAAAAACCCAATCAGCCTCTTCATACAGCCTGTCAGCAGAGAGCAACAGGAAGTGCTGTAGAATGTCCTGATAGAAGCAGTTCAGACAAAGGTTACTGAGCATTAAATTTAAAAAAAATTGCAATAGTTGATGTCAGGACATTGTACAAAGTGTTTTACTATTGGACAGTACTGAAGTCCAACCTCAGGCAGTCTGTCTGAGTCAGCACATTCCGGGTTCTTTAGTTTGGTTAAAGTGAGTGATTTTGACATAGCATGGATCTATTTATTGACATTTGATTGCTTTGTGTGTTTTAGAGAAGATGTGACAACATCAATTTTAAAAAATGTGTTATATGTTTTTGTTTAAACCATATGTGATCATTTACAGGATTCTGTAAATATTACCAGCACAAGCAGGTAGAAGTAGACATTACATTTGTGGGTCTCAATATTTATTATATTAAGGTGGAATTAAAGCCTTACAGTGATTGTTTATTATCAGTAGAAATTTAAATTCAAGCTTCTGCTTAACTGCCTGGTCACAGTGTAGCTAGAACGACTGATGCTTAAGATGTATTCTTCTTGGATTCAGCTGAAGTCTTTTGCATTAGTCTGTTATGTGTTTTTCATAAATATCTGCTGAATCAGAGTTATAATATGAATAAACCTGTTATCATTTATTTATGAAACAAGGCAGATTGTCACTTTTGGGAGATTAGTTCAACATATATTTTTGCAAAAAAGATTTTTTCATGGGGGACAGAAATGGTGAGTTGTAAATAGATCTAATTAGATTGTTGCTCATTCTGATCATTTTACCACATTACAATTTGCAGAAAAACATGGTTCAAAATCAACTTAATTCAAAATATAAAAAGGGAGTTTTTAGACATTTTCATTGAGAAGAAGTCAAGTCTTTAGAATGCTGTGACTCGTTTATTTGTCTGCACCTGGTTTATGCAAGCGTGCTAATGCTGCTTTTGTGATTCAACCCTGTCAGATGATTATGGATTCCACCACAGTGCACTCTGAAATACCGTGTATGATAAAGGCCAAACACTGTTTTTGCATGCATTTCATTGGACTGAGACTGGGTTGTAAATTATAGTTGATTTTGCGACTGAGCAAACAGAAAAATGACATTGCATTTGCATATTAATTACTGCGATAAGGATCAGACAAGACCTGAAGCACACTGACACATCCATGTCCATAAACATGCAAGGCTAACCAATTTAATATAATGAAGAAATAATAGAAAAAGAGAGAATAAAATGTACACGTTATCCTAAATACTTTTTATTTCAGATATAAAGTAGACCTAACTTCACAACCAGTAGCAAGAAATATGAATGATTTTTTATTTGTATTAATTTGATTCTTTTTGACTGTAAATTGTTGATACAGATTAACAAGTTTATTTTTTCAATTCCTGTTGCATTTTTTAAAATATCTTTTTAAGGAAAAAGTGTGCAAAAAATGTAAAAAAGAAAAAAACAAAGACAAAGCTTAGTGGCTTCATAAAATGGCTCTGAATTGGTGATTATTTGAGTTTTAATATTTTGAACAATATGTAATTTATATTTCTGTGAGTTGCGTTTTAAGTTGGATGAAGATCCATGATCCAATGTTGCAGATCTGGGACTGATAGAATAGCGTCTTAAAATCCGTCATTTCCATCAGTTTTCAACGGTGTCCAGATTAAGTGGAGAGTTGATGATGCTGCCGCAGGAGCTGGGAAACATGCCTGAGGAGGGAGCCATCCTCCGAGCTGCTCGCAGCGTGCGTGCGTGCGTGCGTGGGAGCTGCGCGCAGGTCAGCTCCAGCCCCCAAGCCCCAAGAAAAGAAAGTCGGGCCTGCGGGTTGACGTTTCTGATGAACTAATGAGCAGGGAGAAGGATTTAGAGGATGGCTTTATGACAACATGGAATCATAAGGCAGCAGATACACAGTCTAAACATCCGAAGCAACCTGATAGCTCAGTGGAGACAGACAGTCCGATCATAATAAAGGCGCGGAGGTCTTTATTGAATGAGTCAGTTTTTCCGTCGGAACACATTTTTCCAAACCCACATTTATAAAATATGATCTGTAAAAACAAGGGCAATTAGGGGCAGATGTTTGCAGGTGGAAACGTGAAAGCAGGTTTTACTCCCAAGTTTCATAGTGTTTTGGTTTAATATTTGATTTACCAAAAGAGTAGGCTAAACAAACGCGTCTTGGAAAAAATCAGGAAGGCTACATGTTTCTTTCAATAGATGCATTTGACTTCTGAAAATGTTTTAAAACGTTTTTAGATTGGATATATCGTCACCTAATTACAGGAAGAACCAGGTCTTACTTTCCTGTTTTGTCCTGTTCTTCTCCCTGCCATCGGTTACACTAAACTCCGCGTTATTGCGCTCCCTTCCTCTCTGCTATTGGCCGGGCGCACAGCCGGGGGCGGGTCGTACCGGCGCGAGCGCTTTAAAACGCTCCGAGGGCTCTCAGGACCGAATTCACGATAGAGACCAGGGAGCCATGAGGAGAGTTGTTTGCCTTAAATATTAACATCAAGCGCGGACACAAAGGGGGGAAATAAACACCGGGATTATAACTCTCCATGTCTACAAATGAGCAACAGGTACAGGAAATTCTGAAGTTTTCTATCACTTCTCTGTCCTTTTTTGTGTCATCATGAAATATCACGGTGGTCGCTGCTTGTATATTTGAGTTTGTTTTTTTTTTTTTTTTTGCCAATCAGTGGCATGTTTCACTAAAATATTAAACTGTTTTTTTTGTTATGCTTCATGACGCGTCAACTTCCTGACTTTTACGCACAACCTCTGTGGCCCTATCTGTCACTGAGCCCGCCAAGATGTTAACTTTATCTGCTCTAACAAAGTGTCACTTTCTCCTGTCTTATTACAGCGTTAGATTGACTAGAGTGCAATGCAACTGTGGTGTGTACTGTGAGAAGTCCCTTTCTCCTCGCACCTGTTAACATTTGTCGCTGGCATTTGGCGCTTCGGCGGGTACCGCACCAGTCTGTGTGCTTTTGCTGCGCAATCAAGTGTATCTGAGATCTACACAGCTCCATTTCATGTGCATAAATAAATACATGACCACGTGTGCATTTTAGACTCCTAAAACTCTACTAAAACTACATAAAATAAAATAAACAACAAAAACTGAACCGATGAATGAAAAAAACATTGCATCAAGCAGTTTTAGATGCTGAAAGATCTGAAACTACATTTTGAGTAAGTTCCGATCAGCTGTCATAGCAGGGATCTGCCTGTGCTTGTGAAGAACGTTTTGCTAAAGCAATCAAAAGCCTTTCTTCCAGCCTGCATGTTAACCAGAAACTGGCTGATTCAGTCGCCAAGGCAGCCAAAGCTAATGAGAGATGGTTCGTCCCTGCCGGGAGACAAACTTGCAGAGATGAGATCCCAAGAGAACGACTTCTATGAGTCAACAAGCCATGCATCATGCTTTAAAATATCGTTCATTGTAGAAATCTAGAAAATAACCCGATTTCAAGCAACTGATGCAGAGAAGTCACAAACATCTCGGTTTTGTTTGTCAGATCAGGTTTATCTGGATGATGTAACCAACAGAGAAGAAAAGAACACTTTCAGTTCAAGTTTACAAACTTCTTTTTACCTGGACATTTCGGCTTGCATGCATAAGTGGTGTAAAACCAGGGCAGGATGAGATCAGATTGAAACTCTAAAACCCAGTCTGGCTCAGACCTAAAACAGTGGGCAGGTAGCCAAAAAACAATGTGTTAACGTGGAATCAGTGGGCGTGAGTGTAATTACTTTCTTTCTCAGTGAAAGTTGAGCACTAGGTCATGGTGTCATTTGTCTCAACTGGTCACATTTTGGCAGATAAACATAAGAACAACTGATGTTTGGGACATTACCTCCTGATAGTGAACCTCACTCATTTGGATTGTAAATGAAAATATTCAAAGTTTTTAAAAGATGACAGATTTTTTATTTTTACCAATTCTTGAATTATTGTTTTTAATTATGTTTCATGAAAGTGGCTTGTCTGACTGAAAACATATTTTTCTTCTTTCTAGCAAATAATGTTAAAGGAATTCAGCCCCTGATGAAAGAGGACTGACCTGTTTATCCTCCTCTTATCCCACGTCATCTACAGAGGCTGCTGAGGCTGAAGAGCATCCCTTCAGCCTGCCTCATCTCACCACCATTTCCTCAATAAGTTGGTCCTCAAGTGTTTCGAAACTGTTTCTCCAACGCTTTTTCCAGAAACTCAGACTGTTTTCCAAAGCAGAAGCAGCACAGCCCTCCCAGACTGAGGTGATGGGAAGTGTGCGAGCCAGTCGCTACAGCATTGTGTCATCAGAGGAGGACGGCATGAAGCTTGCCACTATGGCAGTTCCCAATGGCTACAGCAACGGAAAAGGCAAGGTGCAGACAAAGCACCAGCCGCAAAGCAGATTTGTGAAGAAAGATGGTCACTGCAATGTTCAGTTCATCAACATGAGCGAGAAGAGTCAGCGGTACTTGGCTGACATCTTCACCACATGCGTGGACATCCGTTGGAGGTGGATGTTCATCATCTTCTGCCTCGCCTTTCTCCTGTCTTGGCTGTTCTTTGGTTGTGTCTTCTGGCTGCTGGCCATCTTTAATGGAGACTTGGAAAACACGGATGCGCCAAAATGTGTTACCAATGTGAGCAGCTTTGTTGCTGCTTTCCTGTTCTCCATCGAAACTCAAACTACCATTGGTTACGGCTACAGATATGTGACGGACGAGTGCCCTGTTGCTGTTTTCATGGTGGTTCTCCAAAGCATAGTGGGCTGCATCATTGACGCCTTTATCATTGGTGCAGTGATGGCAAAAATGGCCAAACCCAAAAAAAGAAATGAAACTCTGGTGTTTAGCCACAATGCCACGGTGGCCATGAGGGATAACAAGCTCTGCTTGATGTGGCGTGTGGGCAACTTGCGTAAAAGCCACCTGGTTGAGGCACATGTGCGAGCCCAACTTCTCAAATCCAGAATGACAGAAGAAGGAGAATACATTCCCCTCGACCAGATGGACATTGATGTGGGCTTTGACAGTGGAATCGATCGAATCTTCCTGGTCTCCCCAATCACCATCGTTCACGAGATTGATGAGGACAGCCCGTTCTATAACATGAGCAAACAGGATCTGGAGAATTCTGAGTTTGAAATTGTGGTCATCCTGGAGGGCATGGTTGAAGCGACAGCTATGACCACACAGTGCCGCAGCTCCTATGTGGCCAACGAGATCCTCTGGGGTCACCGGTTTGAACCTGTGCTGTTTGAGGAGAAGAACTACTACAAGGTGGACTACTCCCACTTTCACAAGACCTATGAGGTACCCAGCACACCTCTGTGCAGTGCCAGAGACCTTGCTGAGAAAAAATATATCCTGTCCAGCTCTAACTCATTCTGCTACGAAAATGAGATGGCACTGGAAAACAAAGAGGACACCGATGAGGGCAATGGGAGTAGTGTTGGTCCTGATGGCACCCAGACTGACAACATCTCAGACACTGAACACAGCCAAGCCATGGTGCCGCTAGAGCCACGGTCTTTGAGGCGAGAGTCAGAGATATGACAGCTCAGTTTGCACATGCAGTTTCTTCAGAATCACCCTCTGCTCTGAAAGGCCCAACGAGCTGCGCTGGCTGTTGGAAACTAATTGAACGGTACTGCTGTGAAAAGCGACAAAAAGTCTGAGTCTGCCTGAACTTGATAACACACACTATGACAAAACACAGCACTATGACGCACGTGATTCTTGCAGAATGAATTCGCCACCGTTTCCCCATGAATGTGTGCTGCTCAGTGTCTGCAAAGAGGAAGGAGGTGGATGGGATGACTTGAAAACTAAAGAAATGTCTGTGCAGCGAGAACAAGATGTTTTTTTTTTTCTGTTTTCTAGTTCTGGAACGTAGTAGAACTTCCACTTGAAGAGAAAAGTTCATTTTTGATGCATTAACATAGAAACTAAGGATGTCTGGAACAATGATTCTTTGTTCATGAGCTGGTCTCATAGTGAGCAGACATCACTGAGTGCAATTTCTGTAATGCAATAAGTACAACAACGTACAGACACCTTTCTTTAGAGACGACAGCGCTGGTCATCTGAGCTTTCACCTTGACAGGAATCACTTTAGACGACTGCTCAAAAGTGGCCAGGCTGCAGAGTGAAACATGCTTGATCATGTTAAGTAATCAGAGCAGACGGGATCAACAGCATCAAACTGACAGAGATTAATTTAATGCAGACCAGGGTTTATATGAGAATCTGAATGTTCTTAAAAGTGCTGCTATGGTGTTGCTTCTGGTTCTTTTCTGGTATAAAAAATACCAAAGAGTGTTTCTATCCAAGTTGTGTTCTTTAAAAAACACACCTGGCTGGGTTTGGTACATTTTGTTTTTGAAGTGAGGGTGTACAGTTTCTTTTTCAGTCTTTATCTTGAGCCACATTATCAAGCCTTAATGGGTCAGCACTAAAACATATTAAAACAAATTGTTCTTCAAGGTTCACTGAACCAAAAAAAATTCTGATTAAAATGGACAAAAATTCCTTCAGACTTCAACTTAACAGTTGATTTTTATCCCTGCAGAACCCAAGAAACAATTTTTTTCTGAGCTTTTGAAATTAAGTTGACAATTCTTTTGTGTGTTGGTAGCACTAAATACAGCTAAAACGTTAAAATGAAATACCCTAAAATAACAACTGAAAAGAAGAAGAAAAAAAATGTAGAAAAAAAGAAACGAAATGGAAAAACTGGCCAAATTTGACCCTGTGGGTTCTCTAGGGTTAAGGTTGTAAACATTGAATATTCAGAGAAATCTGGCACAAGATTGGTTCCAACAAAGCTGACATAACAAGTCTCTGAAGCTGTGTTTTTTTTTTTTTTTTTTACTCCAATCAGAGTTTAGGTACTACCCAAGTCTCTGATCTGTGATAAGGTTAGACGCCAAATTTACTGTAAGCCCAACACATGACGCTGTGGTGCTTAAGACTCAATACAAATGTATATCCTTCATTTACCTTTTTTTTTTCTTGTCATTAAATGGACATGGAAAGCCACTTGGATCCATTGAATTAACACCTGTAAATGCCTTCCTCTCTGTTGCAGTTACTTTATCAGTCTTCCAAATGCCCAGCAAAACTACAGAATGTACAGGTTTTTGTATTAAGGTTATTATTATTATTAAACATTATATTATATGAATCTTTTTCAATAAAATATTGGGGGAAAAACATAATCAGACTCTTATTTGTTTGCTTGCTTGTTTTATTACTGATTACAGTAATTATAATTCAATGAATGTACTGTGTTTAATCAACAATCACGCAGTCATCATGCAGTAAATGGCAAAATTTCATTGGGTGATTTAAATCTTCATTAGTTTGAGTTTTAATGTCTAAAGTATTCAAATTTGAACAACTGTCTTGAATGTTATAAAAAAATGATTGGTAAAGCCCCAAATTAAAACATGACACAGTTTAACATGCTGACAACCTAAATGCAACTGCCCAAAAATGTGACCATAATGTACCTGAATTAAATCAAGGGAAAATATATTAATCTGAGTAGAAGTGGTTTAAAAGAACTTTTAGTTACAAAAGGAAGTTTCACTGAAATGCCCAGCTTCTTATGTTCAAAGCTGCTCAGTGGTTCTGGTGTGAAGCTTAGTAAAATACTTCAAAATGCAAGTGACAACATGAAATGTTGTTTAGTGCCACTTTTATTAAATACATGAGAGAAATGTTTTGCAAAAAATATCTGATACTGAACATGAGGCTGAACTTCAATTTAGAAATGGTTGCATTCACCAAAAACATTTACAGCAGGTCAAAATCTTTAAACTGTATGTTTCAGGGAGCGCTATCCCAATGGTTTACCTGTAAGTGACTAAAGCCTGCAGCAGCAGGGAAAGAGCTGAGGGGACAGCTCTAAGTCGAAAGGGTGCCGTGACACAGAGCAGCTGCTGCAGCCTGACTGTGCACACACAGATTAACACCTCTTTTCTCCTGTCCTTTAGAAAAGAGTGCAGTCATCAATCTCTTCCTGTCTTCCCCACTTTCTGTCTTCTGTCTCTGGTCTTCTTATAACAACTGAACCGGATCCATTCAAAGGGACGATTCAAAGGGCCAAAAGGCACTCACAATCCAGAAGATAAAGAACAAAGCTCACAACAAAAATTCTGGCGATAGTACTGTTTACGAGACAGTTTCTGCTCCCTCTTAGCTGAACTCGTTATTTCTAGTTCCACCTGTCATAAACTGAACAGAGACTTAATTCTACTGTAGCATCAGCCTGTTTGCTATTGACTGAGGCTTTAAGATTTAAACCCCCTGACCCAAAGGCTTTACACATTATGTGTGCACACAGGGCCTTGTAATTGTACTTCTTAAATACCCACTGGGGCAATGCCCATTTATGACCACTGCCATTTGTCATGCAGCCTTTTCTTAACTTTGCCTCTGTGTATGAAAGGTGCTATGCAAATAAAACTGCTTTCCCTAGCCTTATCTGGTTTAATTTGTGCGTGTTCAGCTAAAGACACATAAAGACATGGCTGCAGCACTAACCATAAACCCTGTCTGTTATCAATAATCACCACTTTACATGTGCACACAAACTTCACTATGGCTCAGATGCTCTGGAACTGCTAAACGGTATATTGTCTGTAAGGCCAAGGAGAAAGATCCCTTTCACCTACAATTTTAAAAGACTTCCTCCTGCGTGGCACAGATGTAATTGTTCTTAAACAAGTGCAGAAAGGCCTTCACTGTCAGAAATGGAAATGACCACTGCCATAACTGAATGATCACCATATTAAGGCCCACACATGCATAGAACATTAGCATCACATCACAATCTGGGTCCATGCTTGGAGCAGAGATTCTCTGAAATGTTTTAATTAATTCAAGCCAATGAAGAAGACAGGTTTTTTTTTCCCTGAAAGCAGTTTTCTGTGGTCCAGTGTGGACAGAGTTCCTTTCAGAGGAACCGTGAAAAAGACTATGCATTATCTTTTTTTTATTAACAGCACTGAAAGTTCCTCTTTTTAAAAACAAAATGATGAAGGGAAGGATAAAGCCGGAGTTGCTTCTATGCTTGTTTAAACACCACTAGACAATTCTTATAAAACAAAATCCAACGTGAGGTATGTGAAACAGTTTTCCATCATAATTCTTGTACTAATGATGTATTTTGGTACATGCTGATTAAAACCATTTCTTTCTGGGCATGTCTAATAAGGTTTTTCAGAGAAGACTAACTTTCATAGGGAGGGGCTAACGCTGCATAGCATAGAAACAGCTATCCATTCATCTGAGGAAGAAATGCTTCTGTGCTTTTCACTAGAGAACATAATCACAAACTAATGTGCCACTTCCACTATTTTTTAAATAATTTTAACAGCTTTTTCACAAATATGTCAGACTATTTAATAACAACGCTAAAAATGTGTTATATTTAAGATGTGTCTGTAAGGAATACATACTTTTGATCCTCATTAAAAAATCCCTTCACAATAACTTCACAATAACACAATAACCGTAGGATAAAGTAAACCTGCTTATCTGCTGTGATACCTCATGCCAGTGAGTTCAGTTGGACTATTTGCATAGATTGTAAACAGATAGGGGCTGCACGGTGGCGCAGTGGTTAGCGCTCCTGCCTCACAGCAAGAAGGTTCCCGGTTCAAGCCCTGGCTGGGGGATCTTTCTGTGTGGAGTTTGCATGTTCTCCCCGTGCATGCGTGGGTTTTCTCCGGGTACTCCGGCTTCCTCCCACCGTCCAAAAACATGCTTCACAGGTTAATTGGTTACTCGAAATTGTCCCTAGGTGTGAATGTGAGTGTACATGGGTGTGTGATTGTGGCCCCTGCGACAGACTGGCGACCAGTCCAGGGGTGTACCCTGCCTTCGCCCATGAGTAGCCGGGTTAGGCTCCGGCAACCCCGTGACCCCGAAAGGGATAAAGCGGATTGGAAAATGAATGAATGTAAACAGATAGACGTTAAATGATACTCTGTAGAAATTGTTTTAGACCCAAAGTGACAATGGGACAGAGATGGAAACAGACTTGACTTCAAGGACTCGAGACAAACAGTTTGAAGCTTATGAACAAAGTTCAGTCAGCATATTAAGAAGAACTGAATCCCCAAAATGCCAAACACCAAGATGGCAGGGAAGAACATAGAGAACAGCACACAGACAGAAGACCAGGCTGTTAAGGATGGAACCAGGTCCTTCACACTGAAGAGGGACACCACTGAGCAGACGCAGCAGCAATGAGGAGGCAGGACACCAGGCCCAGGCAACTAAAAGCATGAATAATCCCAGAGACTAGACACTGACTGTGGTAGGGGCCGGAACAGGTCTAATCCTAGCTGGTGAAATCAACTGAAATGTGAAATGTTAAACATCCACAAACTTGAAGGTGAAAATATGATGGTTATTGGCTTAAAAAAAAGTAGTAAAAATTAGCTATCGGTTTGGAAAGAAGGCATACAGGTAAAGATGAGCGGCATGTTGAAGTAACTCAGCCCAAAATTCCTGGAAGTGAGGCAGATCCTGCTTAGTAAAACTGCACCAAAGCTTTACAAACAAAAGTTGAACCCTGGAGAGCCAGGGTTCAACTTTTGTTTACATTCATTTTTTTAAACTACAAAAGTTTAAATATAATATAACACAACAAAAATAAGTGGCTGAATTTAACCCCGTGGGTTCTCCTGTGATAAATAGTCAACAGAAATTATTGATCTTTGCTCAGCACATTTGAAAAATGCTGTCATTTTGGATCAAAGTATCCTGCATCACAAATTCATTCCAGACGTCGGTAAAATCTTTGTTACCGTAACACTGTAAACAAAGGGGGCCTCACTTTGAGTATTCTTTTTTACAAAGTTACTATTTTTTGTTTCAATATTTGATACCAGTAGAATTTACACATTAATTAAAACAGAATAAAGATAACAATAATCATCTTCATGTTTAAACTGTTACTGCTTGAACATTTAAAGATTTGCTTTTTTACTTTCACTTGGGTAACTTTTGGTGTAAGTAATTTTTCCTACTGGTGTAATTTGAAGTAGAGCAACTTTTACTGGAACACTCAACTCACCTCTGGTCTTAGCAGGGTGGGAAATTGTGGAAGTGCCTTCCGGTCACACCATTTAATTTAGCTTTTATTTATTGAATTATTAGGATAAAGTTGTGGCCAGGAAAGGCACTTCCTGTCAGGAAAGAAGAATAGTAGCACATTGTTGAGCAGCAGTGTGGCAGCTCTTACGGCTGGACCTGAACATCTATGAGTCTATTGTGCTGCTCTGTTTACTCCTCCTTTGTGAAAACAATAACTGTGTGTGTCTGTGGAGTAAAAAACCCAAAGGTAAATGTTAGGCCAGCTTTCAATATTTTCCTCTAAACATCTGAGATATCATGTATCCAAACTGTTTAGTTTTTATTTATTTATGTTTTACACATCCTGCAATTCAGCGCACTGAGCTCTGCTTAGGATCTCATAGCACCATCTTTAATCAACAACAAACAACAACAATAAAGGAAAAGAAAAGCTGGAGCTGCAACACAAACACAATTTGCTCTCCTGCACTGTAACGGGAATGCCTGGCTTTTATCTGTGCTTCTGGGAACCAAGCCTTCAAACAGACCTCGCTGAAACAAGACTTCCTGCACCACACGGACCCCTGTTCGGCCAGACAAACCCATCATCAGCAACAGAGGCTGAAAATTAAAAAAACAACACCAAACTGACATTTATGACAGGAAACTATACTTCATTTTTATAATAACCCCATTGTCTGCCCTCATGGATAATTTTGCTTTTTTTATTTTGTGTTGGGTCCCAAAACTGTTGAATCAAAGCACACATTCCTTTGAAGCTGTTGTTCACACACACAAAAAACTTATATGGGGAAATGTAATAATTTAGTGCAAAGACTTTGTTGTGAACCTTATCTCTAAGGGTGTTGGGCATAACATAAAAAATGAAAGAAGTTAACCTAAATGTCAACACGTAATCCCTCAAACCACCAAAAATGCTTAAATAAAGCTGACAAAACATGTCATTGTACAAATAATAGAAGGGTTTATTGTCCCGAGTGTAAAGATAAAAGAAAATGAAGCATTTATCTTCAGGGAGAACCATGGCCAAAACAATAAGCAAAACAGAAATCCCTACTGCTTCAAATAAAAGTTCTTACAATTAAAGTTAAACAAAGCTGTCCACAAAGTGTCACCAGAAGTTTACACAGCCAAAGTTTTCTCAAAAACAAAAGTATAAGTGTTGGCAAAGAGGAGGAGAAACAAACAGAAACCACAGACAAAAACTCCCCCCCTTGGGGCATTGGAGATGCCAGGATTTTAAAGTGTCCTCCCCCAATCCTGAGCAGCCACCAATCTTACTTCCTCTAATCCCAAACCAGCACCAGTCTTCTTCCTCCCTACAATCCAGTGCAGCCACAACTTCTTAGTTCACCAATCCAGGTCACCTGAAACAAAGCATTAAGAACCTACAGACTTACAAAAAGAAACTCTCAATCCATAACACACAAAAAAGTAAATGACAATATACTAACACTACAAAAAATACCCAAATACAACAATGGTTGTAACACCCTCCCCCTTAAAGAGTAGCCTCCTTTACAAAAGAAGCATTCCTCAGGGTAAGTTAGAGGCACGAAAAAGAGCGTCAGCCAGGAGGTTTTCAGATCCTCTTCTCCTGGAGAATTTAAAGAGTGAAATCCTGTACCAGAAGAGACAATCTAATGAGGCGCTGGTTCAAATTCTGCATGCGATGAAGAAAAACCTATGGGTGAAGTGCTGGAACCAAGATAATCTTTGAAATGTTGAAGTGCAAGCAACAGCGTAAGTGCCTCTTTCTCGATGGTACTGAGATAACGTTGGTGCTGATCAAAATTTTTTCAAAAAATAACAGATGGACAGAGGATATTCAATACAATCTCTGTCTTCTTGCAGAAAGACTGCACCAGTCCCAAAATCCCTAGCATCCACTTAGAGCTTGAAAGGCTGTTCAAAGTCTGGGACAGCTAAGATAGGAGTACTACACAAAAGAGCTTTGACCGAGTAAAAGTCTCCTCACATTCAGATGAACATACAAATGGTGTCTGCGAGTGGACGAATCTGACCTCTACTTCCTTTCCCAGATAATTCACAACAACTTGCCAGAATCACATTTAGCTAGATTAAGGGTTAGGGAAACGTTGCAAAAAATGACCAAAAATATCTTTCAAAGTCTCCAAGTGTTCTTTCCAGGATTTTTGTGTAAATAACAATATCATCCAAATAAACACAGTTGGCCACCCCAGAAAGAAATGAGTGCATAAAACGTTCAAATGTGGCAGAGGCATTCTTGGGACCAAAAGGCATGACCAAAGACATTGCACAAAATGATCGGGGGTTACAAAAGCAGAGATTTCAGAATCACGAGCAGTTAATGGAACTTGCTAAAATCATTTCAGCAAGTTCAGTTTTGAGTCAAATTGAGCTGACCCAACTCTGTCCACACAGTCTTCCATACGGGGTTAAGGATATGAATCCGTTTTTGTTACTTCATTCACTTCACAGGAGTCTGTGCAGATCTATATAGTGTTGTCAGACTTTGGAACAAGCAGACATGAAGAACTTCATGAACTTTAACTGGGAACAGCTAAACTATAGCATACCAGATAGTCAACTTCTTGACAAAACTGAATGTATTTGGTGTAGTTTACACAATAACCATGTTGCTTAATGGCAGGATGTCCACCAACATCATGGGTAATCACCATGTTCATGAGGAACATTTGAAAACAAGGAAAGGTGATTACTGATCAACAGAGATGTCTTTCTGAGAAGGGTGATCCAAATAGTTGTTCAAATATTTCAAAATTAACCTGACTCAACATGTTGAAGACCATCTGTCTCTGGGCGGTACTGAGAAGGAACTGGGGACACAGAGACAACTGCTTTTATGAATTGATTGAAATATGGTTTGAACATAATTATGTGACATACCCTCCTTTTATGGCTACAGTCAGGGGTTTCTATCAAATAATCACTACACTACATAAGGATCAGAAAACGTTCCTTCCAGAACAGAGCCAGGAATTGGAAGAAAAGTGAGAACCTCATCTACCACTTGGAATTGTCGGTTCACTGATTTTTTGTAAAACCTTTTCTTGAGTGATTTGATTGATTGGTGGTCTTATATGGGCTTAGATTAAATAAAAAATATATTTAGATTAACATGTAATTTTGCAGATTCTCTATTATTGTTATCATTATAACCGTCCGCTATCCGTGAAATTTATGTTCTTACCATGAACATGAACATACCATGAATTAAATTGCACTGGACTACAAATGGACTACAAATGTTTTCTTCTTTGTTGTTTGACAACACTTTACTTCTCAAGGTAAGAAGATTCAGCCAAACTTATTGACTTTTTTTTAACTCCGTTAACACAGACATGTTATCAGCTCAAGCGCCTGCAGCAGCCCATGACATTGCCTCAGAGTAAAATGGTAAATGACATGTACTTATACAGTGCTTTTTTACCTTCATTGAAGGCCAAAAGCACTTTACAGTCACAGTCCCATTCACCCATTCACACACACATTCACGGCGGCTCCGCTGACGAACACTGGCGCCAACCTTCCATCAGAGGCAATGTGGGGTTCAGTGTCTTGCCCAAGGACACTTCGAGACATGGGCGGGCAAGGCGGGAATCGAACCCGCAATCCTTCAATCAGAGGCCGACTGCCCTTTCCACTGCACCATGTGCTCACTTCTCCTTTTTTCCCCATTGCAAACATATGAAAAATAAAAACGATTAAATAGAGAGATTGACACCAAGCTGTGTGTCTGTCATTCTATCACACATCGTTAAGATTTTCATTGTTTCTAACAACGACATAATAGGATTCTACAGTGTTGCAGTTCCTTCATTTTTGGCGCTGTAATCCAGTCGGGAGAAGCACTCAGTTGTTGAAAAAAACAACATTCTTGTGGTCATGAACTCCTTCACTGTTTAAACGGCTCGGATAGCCGTTAAAGAGGCAGAACTGTCAAGAAATGCTACCGGGAGCTGATCCTTTTCAAAGATTTTTTAAATAATTAATTCAAAAGTTTACAATCTTGAAAAAACTAATTTACAGAAAATAAAATAATGATAATATTTGCGCATGCGCACAGAGTGATCGGGTAGACCACACTGATGAGCTGCTTGCTTTTCTTTGGTGTAACGCTTGTTCCGATCTTCAATGAACAGTGCCATTCTTTTACAAACCACAATTTGAATTTAACTATAAAAATATAGAAGTGGGCGACTTGCTACTCTAAAATAACTAAAGAAACAGAGCCTGTGGCTGCACAAGCACAAGCCATTCATAGCCAGTGTAAGTCATCTGTCTGTAAGGACGAGGCTGAGACGTGTGGATCCATGTGCAAACCTGGGTTTAATTAAACCGCACTGGAGGATAAGACAAGGCGTTGTCGAAGACAGGCGAGGGTCAATAACACAAGGAGCAAGGCGGGAGGCGTAAAGACAGGCAGAGATCAGAAACCAGGCAAACAGGAACATGGACCGCTTGGTATGAACGAGAGGGAAACCAGTTCAAGACTACACACAGAGGAGAGGGTGAGACTGGCATATAAGCAGTGGTGTGATGACTTGATGAGGAGCAGCTGGTGAAGACAGGATGGCAGAGGTCCGAAGCATGCTGGGGGTTTTGAGTGTACAGAGGAACAGAGGCTGTTAGTATTCTGGCGATGACTCCCTCTGGTGGTCAGAGAGTGAACTGGACGACTGGATGGTGACACTGTTGTAGCTAGACTGCTCCTCAGCTGCATGCAGTGTGAGCCCAGGGTTAGTGTTCGCAATGGTTTCACCTCAAGATATGTTGCACACATCAAAATTCTGCTGCAAGACTTCTTACCAAGACCAGGCGACAGGCCCATATCACTCCAATTTTAAAATCCCTGCATTGGCTCCCCATAAGCTTCCGGATTGATTTTAAGATACTTTTAATGGTTTTTAAATGTCTTAACGGTCTTGAGCCTTCTTATCTGTCAGATCTTTTAGTTAAATATGAACCCTTGCAGACCCTGAGATCCTCTGGTACTGGTCTTCTAACCATTTCAGTTGTAAAAACCAAAACTTACGGAGAGGCATCTTTTCAGCATTATGGCCCTCGTTTGTGGAACGGTCTGCCAGAGGATCTAAGAGCTGCAGAGAGCGTAGATGTTTTTAAGAAAAGGCTCAAGACCCACCTTTTTAACCTGGCTTTCAAATAATTTTTACTTTGTATCTTTTTACCTATTTATCTATTTTATAATGTTTACAATAAATTATTAATTTATTTTAAATTCCTCATTATAATGTTTCATTGTTGGTTTTTTTTTTTTTGCTTTTATCAATATGTTTACTTTTTAATTTAATTTTGTTTCCGGTGCTTCCTCAGTTGGGTTCTCTCTCTCTGGGTCGGCTACCGTTCAGCTGCGGCGGCGCCGGATGGGGAACTGCATCACTCCCCAGCTGTGATGAGGCGAGTCCCTGCTTGTGTCGCTGCATTTGGTTGGCTGTGCCGCTACTCACAGAGAGAGAGGTCCCAACTATTAGCGTTTCTAAAAACAAACTGTCATGCTCAGCCTGTTTCTCATTGCCAATCTCCATCAGTTAGGGGGTGGGAGCTCTGACAGGGGTGGGGGTTGTGTATGGATCTGGGGGAGGGGACTTTATGTTAATTTATGCTTATTTTTATATTATTATTTGTTTTTTATTTGCTTATTTAGTATCATTATTATTTTTGTTTTATTTATTTTTATTTTGTGTAAAGCACTTTGTGTTATGTTTTATATGAAAAGTGCTATATAAATATAGATTAATTGATTGATCAATGTCAAAATATACTGGTAACCGGATTTGGTTCCGGACAATGGTCCAACACAACTAATGATCAAGTTCTCTAATGGTTATCCTATTACAGGAATAGTATGGAATGGAGCAGGAGGGATAACCTTATTTGGTTTTCTACTTGTTTGACAAATATGACAGGAACGACAGAAAGCAGTAACATCTGATTCCAGACCAGGTCAGAAGAACAACAACAGAAACTAAAATCTGTTTAATGGCCCCTTTGGTATTTCTCTGTATCTGTTGGCAACATTCCACTTTGTCGACCTATAACGGATCTTTCACAGAACAGGTTTCCGGGAAGGAGTGGTTTTCAGTAAATTTCTCTCATTCTCTGAAAGACAAGGCAGCTTGTTTTTGACTTTTGCTCAAAGATACATTTCTCAGGAACAAACCTGGATATTGCTACAAAATTTGAGGGGGAACCCATAAAAATGGTGTGAGGATATTTGATTTTCAGTAATTTCTTTTTTATTTTTTTTTACTATGAGTGAGTTTTACATTATTTTAATAACCATGGTGGGGTTTTCTTTTTTACTAAAGAGAAACTGGCGTGTTTTATCATGGGTACAATCGAACTGTTTCTTCAGCCCTGAGATTTACGACCCAAACTATCATTACTTAAAAGGAGGTTTGTTCATTGTTCTACCTGTGTGACAGTGAACACTTTGACTTGTCAAGAGGAAAAACTTGCAAAAATGAGTGAACACTTTCATGAAGAGGAAGTTTTACATAAGGCTTGGAAATGAACCTTCATCTTGAAAAATGATCTTGCTTAAAGCAAATATACAGTGGGGCTTAAAAGTATCTAGTCAGCCACCAAATGTGCAAGTTCTCTCTAAGGCTTAGCGCAAGATGACCTAAGCCTGTAATTTTCATCATAGGCATACCTTAACTATGAGAAACAAAATGAGAAAAAAAAAATCCAGAAAATTACAATGTCTGATTTTTAAAGAACTTATTTTGCAAATTATTGTGGAAAATAAGTATTTGGTAAGTAACAACAGTTACTTTTTTATAAACCCTTTGTCAGCAATGACAGCAGTTAAACATTTTTCTGTAAGTCCTCACAAGGTTTTTACAAACTGTTGCTGGTATTTTGGCCCATTCCTCCATGCAGATCTCCTTCAGAGCAGTGATGTTTTGGGCCTGTTGCTGGGCAACACTGACTTTCAACTCCTTCCAGAGATTTCATAGGGGTTGAGATCTGGAGATTGGCTAGGCCTCTTCAGGACCTTGAAAACCACTCATTTGTTACCCGGGGCAGTGTGTTTGGGATTGTTCTCATTTTGAAAGACTCAGCCACGTCATCTTCAATGCCCTTGCTGATGGAACGATACATGGCTCCATTCATTCATTCCTTTACACGGATCAGTCATCCTGGTCCCATCCCTGAAAAACAGCCCCAAAGCATGATGTTTCCACCCCCATGCTTTACAGTAGGTATGGTGTTCTTTGGGTTCAACTCAGTATTCTTTCTCCTCCAAACACGAGAAGTAGAGTTCTTACCAAAAAGTTAAATTTTGGCTTCATCTGACCATTTTGCCAATCCTCTTCTGGATCATCCCAATGCTCTCTAGCAAACTTTAGACGGGCCTGCACATGTACTGGCTTTAGCAGGGGGACACGTCTGGCAATGCAGAATCTGAGTCTATGGAGGTGTAATGTTACTGATGGTATACTTTATTACTTTGGTCCCAGCTCTCTGCAGGTTATTCACTAGGTCCCCCCGTGGGGTTCTGACATTTTTGCCCACCGTTCTTGTGATCATTTTGACCCCACAGGGTGAGATCTTGGGAGGAGCCCCAGCTGGAGGGAGATTATCAGTGGTCTTGTATGTCTTCCATTTCCTAATAATTGCTCCCACAGTTGATTTATTCACACCAAGCTGCTTACCTTTGCAGATTAGTCTTCCCGGCCTGGTGCAGGTCAAAAATGTTGGGTCTGGTGTCCTTAGACAGCTCTTTGGTCTTGGTCATTGTAGTGTTTGGAGAGTGACTGAGGTTGTGGACAAGTGTCTTTTATACAGATATTGAGTTCAAAACAGGTGCCATTAATACAGATAACGAATGGACAGAGGATCCTCTTACAGAAGAAGTTACAGGTCTGCGAGAGACAAATCTTGCTTGTTTGTAGTTGACCAAATACTTATTTTCCACAATAATTTGCAAATAAATTCCTTAACAATAACACAATGTGATTTTCTGGATTTTTTTTCTCATTTTGTCACTCATAGTTGAGGTATATCTATGATGATGATTACAGGCCTCTTTTATCTTTTTAAGAGGGAGAACTTGCACAACAGGTGGCTGACTGTGTACTTTTTTGCCCGCTGTGCACATCAGAACATGTTTAGTTTCTATTCCTTGAACTATGAAGCTCTTTTACAGACTGGTGAGCCGAAGGCAGCTCTCTTATGTAAGTAAATCCCTTCTGGCTTCTACAAGTTTTTAGATCCTATACAAAATGTATAATTCATTAAAGATTATGATTAAAAAGAAATTATTGACACTATTAGAATTAAAAGAAGAATCATAAACAATAAGTGAGCTGAGTTTGGGCTGCAGTGGAAGGATGACAGAAATTAAGCCCTCAAGAAGTAGCTGGGACAGATTCTTGTCATTCAACTTTGTTAAGTGTTGCAACACATCCATGAAACAGTTTTAAAGTTTTAAAGAGCAAAAACTTTTACTGTCATAATGCAAAAAAGTTCTTATTGATACCCTTGGAACAAGCCCGGTCCCATACAGGATTAAAGGATAAAAAAAAAATCCATGAACTCTGCCAACATTTTAAGCAACACTAAGTTTGACATGGATTCCTACACTGAGCCACTTTCTACGTTATGCCCTGAAGGCTGCTCATATAACACAGTTCTACCTTTTTCTGCTAAGAAAAAAAGGTATCCACATAATTCTCTCTCCATTATTTTGCACCACTCCAGAAGAATGTGTGATGTGTACTGTAAAGAGTAGGCCTAGAGTTTTGCGAATTATATAACTCCAAATGGTGTTTTAGGTTTAGACCATAGAGTGATATTCCTGAGATGAATTAAAGCAGTTGAACGACTGGTTTGGAGAATAGCACTAAGTGTTTTTGCAATAGGAAAAAAACGGTTAACAACACTCAGATGAGTGAAAAAACAGAAACAAATAAATTAGCTTAAAGTTAATGCTGTGCGCCAATCAATAAAGAGCTGCCGGAGAGAGGGCGGAGCCCTCCAGGAGAAGCCACAGCCAACTTGCACAGAAAACCACAAGAATAAGGAAAAAACAGAGTTGCTTATAAAAAGTAATTGATTACTTTACTTATTTATTGGATTAAAACTGTAATCCAATTACTTTATTCATTACATGTTTGAAAAAGTAATTCACAACTCGTTACTTTACTTTTTTTCCATTCATACAAATTCTTAAGGGAAGAACTTCTTCGCACAAACAATATCCTCTTGTCTTTCATATAACAGAGCTCCTTGAAAAATAGATTTTTAATCTCAATAGGATTGCTGTGGTTAAATAAAGGTAAATCAATACAAATAAAAAAAAAAGAAATAATGAGCTATATTTTTACAGCAATAACCTTGTGCAAGGTGTGAACATGATTCAAGACAACAGTGTGAAAAATGACACAAAAAAAGTCACAACATTTGTGGTCTATGCTACTGCTTACAGTCAGATGTTGAAAATACTGTTACTGTATATTTTCCAATAGTAGCCGGGGCGTTTATTATTTTAAAAAAATGTCGGCTGACCCAGTGTTTATTAGAGACCAGCGTCTATTGAAGACCGGCGTTTCTTCCATTACAGACAGAATGATGATGGTTAAAGGGTTCATTTTGCTGTGAAATTAAGTCACAAAATTGAGAAAATAACAGATAAACATTTCAGGATTTATTGAAATGATGAGAACATTGTATTCTGTTCTGATTAGCACTGGCTGTGAACGTTTCTTTTCTCTTTGAGTCATCAATCACGTTTCAAAAATCTTTTTTGCTTTCATGCCGATCATTTTACTGGAGACATGCGCAGCTTTTCCTTTGCTCAGCAATCCATGTTCAAACCACTTCTTCTAATTTGTTGCTGCTGTCTCTGCTCACCCGGAAACCAGGCTTGTTCCTTTTCTTTCTGCAGCCTCTCCATGGTTTAGGATTCACCCCATAATTGCTACATGGAGCTAGCAGCTAATGTTTTAGCCTGTTAGCTACACGGAGCTATGTCTGTGTCTATCTAATTTACTATGCATGAAAGACATGGATGATGTAAAGAGATCAGGTTCATTTATTTCGAAGAGCTCTACAAAAACATCAGTGATCATGCATAAATGTTTGGGTTCATGAAAACGTTTAGTCTCGATCATGCTACAGAGAGCTTCTCTCCTACTCTGTCTCAACTGTGTCTGGGGGGGTGGGGGTCTCAAAGGGGCCCGACCACTATTAGAGACCAGATCTGAAACAACTAACACCTGTCAGACCCCCGTTTATTGGAGGCCATCCATCGTCCATTATTGGAAGATAAACGGTACGTGATATTCAGCTCACATGCATCAAATCTGCAACCAAGCCAGTTTTTTTAAAACACAAAGAACTATTAAATGTTTCCATGTTTACTTTGGGTGACTTTATGTATTCTATTAGAATGAGTTGCACCCAATGCATCAGTCTCTCTTTCTACATCTGCCTTTTGTGCACCAATCTGCATTGCTGTCAGTCCACCAAATTAGTCTACCCCGCACCCCACGGAGCGCGAGTGCAAATTCATATTTGCACTCGCAAAATGCATAAATTGATTGATATATTCATACGCATGCAGCTTAGAGAGAAAAAAAAAGAAATAAAAGGTGAATTATATACAAAAATGGGTCCAATGTCCCAGGAAGGAGCGGACTCTTGTCTTTCACACCAAAGAGCGGCTTTAGAGTCCTTTCATTCATAACAGACACGTCAGTTCACAGGGTGCTCACCTGCTCACCTGCTGCTCTGCAGAGAAGACAGGACTCCTTGCAGCATCTCTTTTGGTCACATCTTTGAGCCAGTTTAGAAAGCACCTTGACTACAACAATGAGTGCACGTCTGTACTTTGACCGATCCCTGACTCTGTGTGCACATGCCTGCACGTTTGCGCCAATTACTCCGTTTAGCTTTAAATTAATCTGCATTTTCGTTTAATCTAACCGAGAGAAAATGGGAAATGGGAAAAAACAAACTAAACTGAGAGACTGTGTCACTCTGAGTCTACTCTTCAGGAACACATGATACAATCTCACTTTTAAAACACATTTGGCATTCATAACACAAGATGCAAAAAGTTAACACAAAGAGGCAAAACTCAAACTCTGTTCTAACACAGCAGGCATCATTGACACAAACTGGTCAAAACTGAAGATACTTGCTGAAAATTAACTGCAGTGAATGTAAGGGCAGTTCCGGAACGACTAAGCAGCTTTTCAAAAATGAATAAATCTGCATTCACACCAAACGCGATTCGCACAGCAATTTCACATTTGCCACCTCTCTTTCACCGCAAAGCAAATTCTGTGCTCGCATGGCCAAAAATATGTTCCTTACAAGCTCGCCTCCCCTGCCGCATGTGGGAGAAGCTGTCAGCTAATGTTTTTAGCCTGATGGCTACATGGAAACATCTATGTTTATCTAATTCACAATGCACTGAAGACAAGGATTATGTTTAGACATCAGGTTTATTTATTTTGGAGAGCTCTACAAAAACATCGGTGATCATGACTCCATGTTTGGGTTCATGAAATTATTTAGAGATTCTCCCGCTATTGTGAGCTTCAGTCCCACTGCATCTGGATGAAGGCCGCTTCCCCTGTGTTTCCGTCTATCTCTGATCTGACCATGTTTGAAGGCTTGCTGTCCTGCATTAACCCAAGAGAGAAAAAATATACTCAAGAAAAAAATTAGGGTACTTTTTTTTTATAATTGTCTCGATAAAAAAATAAGAAAAACATCATAAAGTTCAGAGAGCCCAAGCAGACTGCCTGCTCAATGCAGCAGCATATTTCGGCCTGACAGCCAGCTCGTCTCCCGGTAGCCGGCATAGCAAGCAGGATCCCTCCAGCTCAATGGGCCCTGCGACAGACTGTCTTGGGTGTACCCGCATCAGCCCAACAGTAGCCGGGATGGGCTCCAGAAACCCAGCTGCCTCGAAAGGGATACAGTGGGTTAAGAAAATTAATGGAAGTTCAGGAGGCAAACCATGGATCGATTCACCATTTTGGATTCTACCTGCTGTCACTGAAAACGTCACATGCCCAAAGTTGAGTTCCTGATTGGTTGATGCAATGTGGCGACCTCCCCAGAGCTCTTTTTTTTTTAACTCCCAAAGAAAAAAAAAATCAAACTTACAATGTCTTGTATTCATTTTTTTTTTTTTTCAATTTGCCAATCTGGTTTTTCATTCACTTTAAGCTGATTCTAAATTGACCTCATAAAAAAATCTGATGCCCGTCAACATTTTCACTGTGTGACGTTATGTTTCCAGAGTTCAAATATCTAACTTTGGTAAAGACTTTCCATTGCATCAACCAACCAGGAACTCAGCTTTGGCAGTTGATACTCCAGTTGTTTGGGTCCTGTGTGTGGAGGTGTTCCTGGAGCCTGCCCTTTTTTTCCTCCTCCTGCACAGGTGCAGGTGTTTGTAAATCAGATAACAGAAATAAAAGATTCGCTGTAGGAGCTGTCAGGCCACCAGTTAGTTGCAGACCCATTCAGAGCGTTACATACTTTCTCCCCCACACACACACATATACAAATCCTAGGGGTAATTTAGAGACACCAATCAACCTTTGAGGTAGGTTTGTGGACTGTGGGAGGCAGCCAGAGTGTTTCTGCTAAATCCCTATCAGGGTCACAAGACTGCTGAAGTCAACCCAGTTATGTTGGGTGAAGTCAGGATACACCCGGAACAGGTCACCAGGCTTTTGCAGGGTCTCACACACCTACATACTTGAGGCAATTTATAGACACAATTAATCTATGAAAAATGTTTGTGGACTGTGGGAGGAAGTGTCCCTGGAGAACCCACGCACACACGAGAACATCCAAACTCCACTCAGAGAAAATCCAGCTGGGATTTGAACCAGGGCCTCCCACTATGATGAGAGAGCGGTAACCACTGCACCATGGACATAACGATTTGCTCTTAAACCCTAAGCTCCCATACACATACTAAAATGTTCACCTACTGACAACATCTTTAAAAATTAAATCAGTTGTTGTCTTTTGGTTTTGGTTTTTATATTTCCCAAATACTGCAGATTCAGACCCATTTAGTTTCTCAAAACCATTTTAACACTTTCAAGTAGTGCGTTAAAAAAACTGCAAAAAATGTGAGAGCACTTATCATCTATTGAGGACGGGTGCCTTTTTGGCTAAAAGTAACCCTTATATTGCCCATTGTCCATCAACATCACACCAAGTTTATGATCCACAGTTGTTTCCTGTTACTAAATGATTATTTTCAGACTGGTTTTCAGTTGAGCCTTGGCATCTGTTGTCACCTTTTCTGCTAGTCTCTTCGTTCAACCTGGTCTTTTGCTTTTTGGGTAGTACATCACAGATTCCTGACTACCAAAAAACACTATGAAAACAGTTTGATGAGAGACTTAGCTTTAATTAGGTTTAACAGGCTTTTTAAACAATATTTTAAAGTGATGCAGAATCCTGAGTAATTTATCAGCTTTCCTCAGAATTCTCAGCCTCATTAACTGCTGTCTTTGAAGGCAAAATTAAATATTGCTGTGCTGCTGAGCAGATAATTTATATCCCCAAAGAGGTATTTCCATCTGCTCGCTGACTGCTTCACCATAAACCAGAGGACAGCACACACTTTCACACTTTTGAAATCACAGAGGTAACATCAAAAGTAAAATGATCCCAAGAAGCTCTCCAAGGTTTTTGTCTGAAAAAAAAGTTGATACAACATAACTGTTGTGCAATAAAACCTCCAGGATACTACAGGTTGTAAGTTCCTTATGTACACTTTCATAACTCATTTTAATATTTCCCAACTAATAAGAAAATATTTTGTGGGAAACCTGGTCATCAAACAAAAAGACAAAAAAGTTTACTCCTACAGCAGAAATGACATGCATAAACGTAAAGCCCTAGTCCCTCAGAACCTGTTTCACATGTAGCAGCATTGATTTAAATTGCTGACATTTAATGGAAACATCTGTGCAACGTTAAAGAACTGTCACTGAATGTGGTTCCATTTTCTACCTTGGATTGCGCAAACAGAAAATTGGACATGCTTTTGCATTGTGTGTCAAAAAAGTATGTAAAAAAATATGTTAAAAAAACATGTATTTTCTAAAAAAAAAAAGAACAGTTTGATTTTTTTCAATAAAAATACAAAAGTTTCACAAATTTAGCTAATTGTACTTTTTTTCCCTCTTCCATGTTTGGTGGGCAGCAGCAGCCATTTCCCTTCACAAAACTAACATCCGTAGCTACTATGGACTCATGGACTTTAAATTTGGATGTTTCTCCACTGCTGACTTGAAAAATCTAAGATTCAATATATGTTGCTCATGATGCTGATACCTTTAACCTTTTACCACCAACGGCATCACAACCTCTTGAGTGGAATCATACCACACAACCCGTAGGGCTGCATTTCAGATTGTTGCAGCAAGACTTGGCACGCTGAGCTAAAGTTAGACAGTCTGTTTTGCCACTCTGCTTAGACTGATGTTGATGAGAAGATGTTATTTTCCAGAAATGAAAATCAAGCAAGCAATGCATTTTATGCATTACCAAAAGAGCAGCCCTCCCACCGCATCAGGGGTGTCAAGTTCAGGATCAAGAACCAAGTTGAGGTTTCCTCCTATAATTTTTGTGGAGTCAGAGTGAAACGAGAGTGAAGTGAAGAATCTGTGAAAGAAGGAGGATTCATCAGCATTGGGACCATAGATAATAGCTATACAGAAATCTTTATTCTGAACCGATATGTTAATAATTACAAATCTGCCTTCTGGGTCAGTAACTGTGTCCTTATGAGTAAATTTAATATTTTTATTAATTAAAATAGCAACTCCTCTTTGTTTAGAGTTGTAACTAGCTAAGTAGAAATTGTGAGCAGTGCAGGAGATGATCAGCTGATTTAGATAAGTGAGTCTCCTGCAGTAAAACTAGATCTGCTTTTATTTATTTATTTTTTTAAACTTGTCCTGTCCAACAGCTGAGCAAACAGATATAAGCTGAGAGCCTCTTGTATTAGACAGATTTTACTCTTACAATTGGGGGTTATAAATCATAGGGAACACAAAATGTATGTGAGTATAAGCCCATTTTGTAATTTAAACAAAACTTTACTTATATTAATTTTGTTTGTGTTCTTTTTGTTGGACCGGACGGAAAAAGAAAGGGGGAAAAAGGGATAGAGTTGTGGGGGTGGGGGGTGGGGTGGATTATAAAAGTTAGAGGATGACTACTCGGAAGGAATGGTAGAGTTGTTCATCTACAGGCAACAAAATGCTGGAGCTTATACCCATTACAATAGTGAGTGTTGGTCTAAAATGGGCGGGGCCTGTCCACACACTCAGCTGTTACAAACATACATGCCGGCTCCAGGAGTGTTCACAAACTTGTCCACATGCAGTTCACACGCACACTTGTGCATACCAACCAACACATGTAAAGCATTACATTCTGTCATGCACACTATTTGAAGGTGCAAAGGTGAGCCGACGCCTGTGCTCAGGTGAATGTTATGTTAAACTGAAGTGGATGATGGAATGCACAAAAAAGGAGGGAGAACCCCCAGCCATCCCCACACAAAGACCCCCACCGAGGCAGCAGCACCGACCAGGGCCCGCCCCCGCACCCATACTGTGGGGTCAACGGAGGAGATCCGCCCGCCAGGCAGCCCTGCCAAGCACCCAGACCAGGGCCCGCAGGACCACCACATGGGCCCGCAACACCCGAGCGCAGTGAGGTACAGAAGCGCAGAGCGCAAGGCCCAGCTCAGCCAGGAGAGCAGCCCTCCCACCACGCCAGGCGGCCCAGCGCGGGGCCCCACCCCCGAGAGCCCCACCACTCCAGACAAGCCGCCCACCACCACCCAGGAGTTCTGAGCATCCCCCCACCCCAGCCCCGGGTACTTGCGATGGGAGACCCACTCCAAAGCTCCAGGCAGCTGCGGAGATCCAGAAGAAAGCACGGCGGGGGTCAGCTACCCCCAGCTACAGGAGAAATGACTATGAGAAGTGGGGGTCCCCGAAGGTGTACATAGCCTGACCAGGCTCTCCTAATGATGTGATTTAGAAGGGGCCCGGCACCCGAAGGTAAGGACCAGAACCGCACTACAATGACACAGACACCCTCCAGGCTCAGATGGAATTTGATCCCCCGCTCATGGACTTGCTAGAGGACTAAGGGATCCCTCTCCCTGCATGGGGAGGGGTCCGCCAGGCCCAGGAGGCTGACACCCAAGAGACAAGGCCCCCCCCAGCATTGGGCCCAAGTCTCCCCAGGGCAGAGGCCCAACCGCCTGAGGGGGGCCAGACCTCCTTCCTCTGAGTCGGTGAATTCTGTGGAAGGTGATCTTCTGGACTTCCTCCTTGGGGGAACTTCAGCTGGGCGTTCATGAAGGACTTCACTGTGGCCTCTGGGTCTTCTCTCGCCTCCTCGGGAGTCCCAGAGATTACCAGGTTGTCCCTAATGCCCTTCGCCTGAAGATCCAGGAGGGTTTCCTTGATGGATCGGTTCGCCTCAGAAAGACGGGTGGTGTTCCTGCACCTGCAGCTGGCTGAACTCCAGGGACTCTAGTAGGCCTTGAAACTCTTTGTGGAGGATCTCCAGCAGGTTTAAACAGCAATCAAGGCTGAAGAGTTTTTTATCTATGGAGTTCAGGATGTCACTGATGCCACTGTCACTGGAGGGGAGGCAGCCCCGGGAGAGTCTTCAGGACGGCTGCATTTGGAGGAAGGACAGGTGGTGTTGGTCTTCCCCATTACTAAGGTATTGTAGCAGTCGTCGATGAAATTCTCCAGGTCCTCCAGGCTGTCAAAAATGTAATAATCTTTACAGAGGTTTTGTTATTTTATCTTTTAAATTAATTTAATATGGCAGAAAAAAGACCAGAATGTTTGTTCAACTACTTACGCGCCACCAATTGGAATCACCACACTCGTCTCGTCGGGTCTCGCGATACTACAGCATCTCGCCCACCAGCTAGGTTTTTTTAGCCTCATCGCCACATGGAGCGATGTCTGTACTTATCTCATTTACAATGCAAGGAAGACACGGATGATTTTGTCATGAATTTGCCTCCTGTCTCCCCCTCTGGCCATCTCAGTAGGGTCCATCACGTGAGTACCAACTCTTCCTGAGCCCTGTTCAGTGCAAAGTCTTGTTTGTCTCACTCTGCCAGCATCAATGAGCGCTCTTATCCTTCTCTTATCATATTTTCTGTTCACTTGACCCTGCTTCATCTTAGAATCGGTCTAAACCTCTATTCAAACTGTCTCTAAAATGTCTGCACCTCCTTTCAAACTCCCTCTCCAAGTTGTCTCTAAAACTAACTATCAAACACCCATATTCTGAATGAGTATGAGGGATTCAAAACTCACAGCAAAGTGTGAGTCACTTTCAGAATAAGTCATGTGATACAGCTGGGCAGCAAAGCTTTGGATGTCATCATTTGCTTCTCCCCTAGATGCAGAAAAGTCCCTTCCACAAGCTGACACACAGTTTGAAGCCTCGATACAAAACGTCATATCATTGCATTTTTCATTGCAGGTATGAGTCTGGAGGATTTATAATTCTCAGTGGAACAAATGTAGTTTGGTAATGTTAAGGTTCCTTCTAAATAAGCGTGAATTAGTTAAGCATACTTTTGACGAAGAACGCGTGTGGCTCTCAGCAGGGGTTTCTAAGGTCAACAGGTCGTTGGGGGACCACGTAAAGCACAGCAACCCGAGCCTGGCAGGGTGAGCTTTACAGTTTAACAAATGGCGATGCTGTCATATTTAAGCTGACAAGGCTTTGTATTTTTATATTTCACAAAGGAACACTTCTGGGTTGTTAGCAGAAAACAGGAACAAACAAAATATTTAATATTATACCATCAAGACATGCCATTCACATCAACAATCAGCATTGTCGGTAATGTTTGCAACACACTGTGTTTAAGTATTTTTGCATAGGATCAAATTGATGGCTTTGCAATTGCATATCTTAGCCAGTGGGCCAAGTAACAGAATTAGACTGGAACACATAGAACCTGTCAACTATGGAAGGCCATGTTATTCTTGAGTCAGAGTATTAAAGGCCTCTTGGTGTTGTTGCCATCTTGACAGGAGCAAAGGTCATCTAAACACCAACCAGTCAACCAACAAAAGTAAAGCAAAAGCCTGGAAATGAACAACTATTCGGGTGAATTGAACACTACAATGTCCTGACAGAAATTGTTTCTTTCCACAAGCTCTAACTTCCACAAACTGCTAAATGATGCCTATATTCTCCAGCAGATGACATGTGCACTTTGTATGTATATTATTTCTTTGCATTTTTTTTAAATAATGCATTTTCTTTATTAAATGTTATGTTTGCTTTTCTTCTCACTGTTGACTCTTATTTGTAAAGTACAAGCAAAAGGGGGTCAGGATGGGACTCACTGTTCATCTTACATTATGTGGAGTCAGGTCAGTGGTGTTTCCCCCTCCCCTCCTCCTATGCCCTCACCTGGTTCTCACAGCTGCTCTTCATTCATCTCAATTAGTTTCAGGTTTATAAGGAGTGATCTTTGCATTTTTCAGTGTCCCAGAGTCTTGTGTGTTTCCTGCAGTCTTCCAAGTTTTCCAGTCTGTTCCTGGTTTCATTTGTTTATTAAACTTCTTTGCCTCTCACGTCCTGGATCAGAGTCCTTCCTGCTCCTGGGTTTCCATTCTGACTACCAGCTGGAACACTTACATAGGAGGCCAATAAACCTGATGCTGATAATTATGGCACCCAGCTGTCTGGATGCTGAGTTTGGCCTCATCTTTATAGAATATACCCATTTAAACAGGATGATAATCCCACTATCAAATCTTGCAACAGAATTTAAGTGAAGAACAAGATGTAAAAAAAGCCGGGTATGCAAGGCAAATGTGGCCAACCTAATTACAGCAATGTATGCATCAGGTTCCATTGATCTGTTTGATTACAGACAAGTCTGCAGCTTCTTTAAAACCCAGTCGATCAAGAGTAAGATTAAAGTTCAGGAACCACCCAGTCAGTTCATCCGATTTCCTGTAAATGTGCTTTTAGTAATTGTTGTTGCAGTTATGCAGTTCTTTGAAACGGGATCACATGTGCATGCCTGAACATGAATGGAAGATTTTTTGACTGCGGGTATTTTTTTACCCACATTTATTTAGGTTAACAGGAGCAACCCTTGAAAATATTTTTTGACTTGCTTGGGATATTTGTGCGGTCGCTTTCTCAAAGCTTAAATTCTATGCAATCAATGCTCAATTAGGCTTCCTTTTGCAAACATTTTACAAAAGCCTTAAAATGTTCCAAGTCTATTAAAAAGTGTTTTAGTTTTCTAAATAAAAAGATCAGGACAATGAAGCATGCTGACTGCTTAAAATTTTCGCAGCTTAATTTTTTTGGGGGGCATGATTAGAATCGATAAGAGATAAAATTTCTGTCATTTTACCTGCGATCAAAATGCTTCACTGTAGGCGCACTAAAGTTTAAGAGCCAAAGCTCAATAGTTTGTTAAACAAATCCAGCTCTGATCCTCCTATTATATGTCTATAGCATCCACTAGAATGTCGAAACAGCAAAAAAGCTGAAGAATGTGAACAATGTGAGAGGCAGTGTGATGTGGTTTCAGAACACCATATTCATTTTGAATTTTTGTGACTTAACATCACAGAGGAACAATGGACAGCTTAGGCTAGAACAGTGGTATGCAGTAGATTTGTGCATCATTACACTTGTAAACACACAGAAGCAGTCAATTAGAAATGTGTTCCCGTCTTCGCTAACACAATTCACATCATAAGATAGAATCGCTGATTCCATCTGGTTCTTTTTATAGAGCATGACGCTGACAGCACAAACATTAGACTGCAAACGGCATCAACAAATCCAATCAGGGACTTACCATTAGCTGAACTGCAGAACACAACAGGCACGTGCAGGTTTAAATGCATGCAGCCAGAGTAAACACAATAACACAGATTTTTATGTCCCATTCATGACTTTTATCCAGCTCAACCTTTTTGTGTGATGACAAACAGGAAATATTTGGAATTATAAAAAATAAAAAGCTCTTTGCAATAAAAAAGGGGTTTGTGCAAATTAATCAATAGGCTCACTAACTGTCAGGGCTCGCCCAGATACTCCCCCCTCTGACCCTCAGAGGCAACACTCACCCGAGTATTGAGTCAGTTTACACTGCTTCCGTTCCATGGTTCACCCAGGTGTCTCTCGTTGTGTCATCAGTCACTTTCCTTATGAGCTTTGCTGTATTTGTATCTCTGCTGTACAGCCTAAGTGTTCGTTGTTTTCCTGCCTTCATTGCCTACCCTTGCCTGTTTCCTCGCCTCCTGCCTTCTCCAGTGTTCTGACCCTGCCTGTTTTACGACTTTGCCTCTGCCTGCCCCTTTTACTTATTAAAACTTGTTGCTTATGGATCCACACGCTTCCGCAGACTCGGATCCAGCAACGGGAGTCCCGGCGCCTTCGTACCTTCCCGCTTTCACCACTCTGCTGCTGGAACATGGCCGTCAGCTCCACCGTTTGACAGCAGCCACAGAGGCCATCATGCAGCGACTTGCCAGTAATGATCAGACTGGTACAACGTCTCCTCTGCCAGTCACACCCTGCGATCCCGGGACTACTCCTTTGCTCAGCGTTTCCGCTTCCGGGGCACATCTCTCCCTGCCAGACAAATTTGACGGCAAAGCCGAACGCTGTAACGGCTTTCTGCTACAGTGCCAGCTGTATCTTCATCAACAGACTCACCTTTACCCTACGGAGGAATCCAAGGTGTCCTTTCTGTGTTCGCTATTATCTGGTGAGGCGCTAGAATGGCTGGCGGCGATCTGGTCCAGTGACTCGTTGCCTTTCCAGTCCTATGACGCCTTTACTCGCTTACTTTGTGATGTGTTTCTCCATCCCTCTGAGGGAAAAGAACCCGGGGAGCAGCTGTTGGATATTAAACAGGGAAAGGACACAGCTTACTCCTTGAAGTTTCGGACTCTAGCCGCTCAGACCAAATGTTCCCCTTGTGGACTCAAAACTGTGTATCGCCGTGGATTGTCGTCTGAGCTGCAACGGAAATTAGCATGCCATGATGAGGACCTTGATCTAGATCAGCTGATCGCCATGGCTATAAGACTGGATAACCTTATGAGAACCAGGAAGCCAAAAAGCATCAGAGCAGACCCTCCACCTGTGGTGGGAACCTCATTGAATCCCCACCCACCTTTCATGCTTTTGTGAACGATGTTTTCCGAGACATGCTCCACAGACACATGATTGTTTACATTGATGACATTTTAGTTTACTCCGACACCACGGAAGAGCATGTTTTACATGTGTGTCAGGTCTTGCAGCGTCTAATTGACAACAAACTGTATGTGAAGTTTGAGAAATGTGAATTCCATCAAACCACTGTATCTTTCTTAGGATTTGTTATCAGTGCACAGGGGGTGGCCATGGACCAGGAAAAGGTGGATGCAGTGCTGCACTGGCCTCGACCTTCTACAGTTAAAGAACTCCAACGGTTGCCAATCTCTACCGGCGTTTCATACGGAACTACAGTGTTGTGGCTTCTCCTCTGACTTCCCTGCTCAAAGGCCCTCCCACTCGTCTGCATTGGTCGCCAGAGGCTGAGGAGGCCTTCAGGTCTCTCAAGCACCGTTTCTCTCAGAGGCCCATTCTCCACCATCCGGATCCCTCTCCCCCATTCATAGTGGAGGTGGATGCATCCAGTTCTGGTGTGGGAGCCGTCCTCTTGCAACGTCACAGTCAGCCAGCCAAAAAGTTCCTCTGTGCCTATTTCTCCAGGAAATTGTCTGCTGCAGAATGGAACTACGACGTGGTGGATCGGGAGCTACTGGCTATGAAAGAGGCCTTCGCTGAGAGGCGACATTGGCTGGAGGGGGCTGCTCATCCATTCATCGTCTTAACTGATCACAAGAACCTAGAATACCTAAAGACTGCCAAGACGCTTAATGCTCGACAAGCCAGGTGGTCGCTGTTCTTTTCCCGTTTCCACTTCACCATCACATAGGGTTCATACTTTTAAAGTAGATCACTTAAATAAGAAGGCCCAAGACCATTAAAACATTTATAAACCATTAAAAGAACTTGAAAATCAATCCTGAAACGCACAAGGAGCAAATGCAGCGATTTTTAAGTGAGTGTAACGTGTTTCCATCCCGTGGTCCTCGTCGGAACTCGTACCGCTGAGTTCTGTAATAGTTGTAAGTTTGAAAGAGACTATATGGGCAAACCAGAGAGCAGGGCATTACAATAATTTAACCTAAAAAAACTAAAAGCATGCATGTTTTTAAGATAATAAAATCCTTTCTTAAAAACGTTTTAATATGTACATGTTTTTAAAAAGTCCAAGTTTCTGGCACAGTGAGAAGGTTTAAAATTCTGCAACTTTGGTAAAATCATCTCTCTTGTCTACAGCACCGATGATTAAAACGTCAGTTTTATCCTGGTTGAGGTGTAAGAAGTTCTCTGCCATCCACAACTTTATGTCTAAAATACAATTTAAAAGAATGTTTACAGGTTCAAAGTCATCAGAGGCGATGTAAAGCTGTGTATCATCAGCATGGCGGTGAAAGTCAACGCTGTGTCTCCTGATGACATTCCCAAGAGGAAACTTGTATAAATTAAAAAGTATAGGACCTAAAATGGAACCCCACAACTTATTTGATGGATTCTTGAAGAGCATGTATCCATACTTACATAAAAGTGTTGATCTGTAAGGTAAGAAAAAAAAACATTTAAGAAAATTTCATGAGAGGCCCACTAGACTATGAAGTCTATCCAAAAAATCCGGTGATCTACTGGATCAAAGCGGCACTCAGATCCAGCAGCACCAGAACAGAAAGTTTCTGGGAGTCTAAAAGAATTCTAAGATCCTTACCGATCTTTAAAAGAGCCGTCTCTGTACTGTGGTTCATCCTAAAACCAGATTGATATTTTTCTAAAATGTTTTGGTTATTTAGAAACTCGTGCAGTTGAGTAGCGACACTTATAACGGTATGATGGATAAAGGTCTGTAGTTATCCAGAGTATTAGGATCTAAATTACTCTTCTTCAGAAGGGACCTCACCACTGCTGTTTTACAGGCAGAAGGGAAGACACTCGTCTGAAGAGAGCAGTTTACTGTGTTTTAAAGCTCTGACTCAAAGAATCCATCAAATGTTTGAAAAAGTGAAGTGGGAATGGGATCTAAAAGGCATGTTGTGGTGTTTACTTGGGATAAAACTCAACCAAACATCTCTGCATCAACCAGGACAAAACTCCCCAGTGTTTCCTCTGGGAAAAACAATACTGGTGATCTGTTAAAACCAGAGTATGGCACAGATGAAAGGCTAGATCTTATAGTATTGATTTTCCCCATGACGTGGTCTGCAACGTCCTCACATGCAGCATTAGATGATGGCATGGAGGACTTGTTGAAATGTGTGTTTATTAAAATAGCAATTGTTTTAAATAGAAACTTGGGGTTGTTCATATTTTCTGAAATGATGTTTGAAAAGAAGAGTTCTGGCCTGTTTAACTGAGTTATAGTAAATTTTGAGTTGTTCCTTTAAAATGTCTTTATGAATTATTATATTTGTCATTTCCTCTCTGCTCGCCTGCAGATCTGTTTCAGATGCTTAATGTCATCAGTCTTCCATGGCATTTTATAAGTGGTTCTTGATAGTTTAGTTTTGGATGGAGCCACTGCATCTATGGAAAATCATCAATATTATTACAGGATGCAGGTGTAACGGAGGACGTAAAGTGACGGCCAGGCCGGAGATGACGTCAGATGCGGGAGAAGCGAAAGGAGGGTGGAGACGAACGGTGTGAAAAAAGATAGCGAAGACAAAACAAAGCGAAGAAAACTGTTAAAAATACGCAGCCCCAGTGTTATTTTTGTTAGTAAGACTGTTTGGAGCTGACTGACCGTGATTTTGGCAGCGGCAGGGTCTCGGTCTAGTTACATGAGCGGAGTTTGACGATAGCCCGCCAACACGTGAGGAAGAGACTAGCAGGCTGCAGTCGTCGGGTTTTCTGAAAGGAGGAGCCTGCGGTGGTGAGGAGAGCCAGGTCCGGGAGAGCAGAGCCGCAGTTTCAGGCAGGATCTGGAAGGAGGATTGCCCTGCCTTGCAGCTAGCATCCCAGTGATTAGCCCTGGTAATTAATCTGCTGTACTCCGTTCTACCGGAAAGGAGGTACTGTTTTCTTCTTTTTTTTTTTTAAAGAGAAGCGGGAAATTCAGTTCAAGCTCTGGGAGCGGCAAAGGGCCCAGCATCACCGCTCTTGAACATTTAGGTTGTCTGGCGGATCAGCCTGGAACACGAACTATCGGTCTGTCCTCTGACAAGAAAGGACTGCACGGAACTGACTGTTGCCACTGTCTTGGCCATTTTGACTCCTGGTTAGGGGAGAACTGCCACAAGTGTTTTTTTTTTGTTGTTTTAATGTTTGTTGGGCTGAGGAGATCAAAGACTCTACTGGTCTGAATTGTTGATCCGTACTTGTAATTTATTTCATTTTCATTTCATATTGGGTTATAACTAAGAACCTGTTTTATTTTTGTTTATCCTCTTTCTTTGGTGAATACATTCTGGTGATTATCTATTTTTGTTTTTTTTATTGGCTCTCAAATTTTGTTTCTTGTTCAGATTGGATTGTCCAATAACTTACCTGGTTTCTTATGTCCATCCATCCATTTTCTTCCGCTTATCCGGGACCGGGTCGCGGGGGCAGCAGTCTCAGTAAAGATGCCCAGACTTCCCGCTCCCCGGCCACTTCCTCCAGCTCCTCTGGGGGGACCCCGAGTCGTTCCCAGGCCAGCCGAGAGACATAGTTTCTCCAGCGTGTCCAGGTCTTCCCCGGGGCCTCCACCCAGTGGGACATGCTCGGAACACCTCCCTAGGGAGGCGTCCAGGGGGCATCCGAACTAAATGCCCGAGCCACCTCAACTGGCTCCTCTCGATGTGGAGGAGAAGCGCCTCGACTCCGAGCTCCTCCCGGGTGACCGAGCTTCTCACCCTATCTCTAAGTGAGCACCCAGCCACCCTACGGAGGAAGCTCGTTTCAGCTGCTTGGATCCGGGACCTCGTTCTTTCGGTCATGACCGCAAGTTCCAGGCAACCACATACTCACTCCACAGAAGGTCCAGGAGAGAGCAAGGCAGGGGTAGCCCACCCCTGCCCAGGAGAGGGATGCCCAAGAGAAACGGGAGCCCCCCACGAGTGTGGTAAACATGACCTGACCAGGCTTCTACTACGGGAATTGCAGAGAAGTTGCGCTCAAAGGCAAGGACCAGAACCAGCACCACAGGGACATGGATACAACCAGGCTCATTTGTGACGTGATCCCCAGATCATGGTGTTGCCAGAGAACTCAGGGATCCCTCTCCCTGCATTGAGAGAGTGCCACTGGGCACAGCAGGGAGCCAGCACCAAAGGGACATGGCCACCACTGCTGAGGGCCTGGTTCCCCCACTAGGGATGGGGTAGGGGACAGAAGATCAGTGGCCACATCGTCTTTGTTGGAGTTTATATTGTTGTGGGGTAAAGAATGTGTGCAATAAAGGGTGCAGTTAAAATTGGTGGGTAGGGGACTGAGTTTCTGATGCTAGCTGTGAGCATTAATTTGAGTATTAATCCAGACCGTTTATAGTACAGAAACACAATGTTTGTTTCTTATGGCTGTATATCAGCATCTTTGTTTTCTGTGAGTAATTCTGCAGACATAAAAATCTTTACAGTTCTGCCAATTTTGCTGTTCATGTATTTTGTAAAAGCAAATTACATTTTTGAGATATCTGAGTTAAAATTTTGCAAATTAAAACATTTCAGACAATTAAAATGAAGGAAAAATGTTCTCTCTGGAAATTTTTTGTTCAAAAGCCGCATAAAATTTACCCAGGAAAACAGTGTGATTAATCACAATCCAAAAGTGTGATTAATCTTTTTTTTTTTTAAATCGATTGACAACAATAGGAGAAAACAATACCCACCATGGAACCAGCTGAGAGAAGAGAGTCAGCTAATAGAGGCCCAAAGAGGTGCCATGAAAAAGCAAGTGCCTAAGAAATACAGTCAGATGTCCATACCTGAAGCAATGGAAACTGCCAAGCAAAGGCTCCTGGCCTTGAGCCTAAAGAGGTACACAAGAGACAATTAAGATAGACTTTTAAACAGGTTGTATGCAACTCAACCAGCAAAAGTGTATGATCAGTGGCAGGGTCAAAACAGCAGCGCAGACCCACCAAGACTGGAAACTGAACAGTACTGGAAAAGTATATGGGAGAAAGAGACAGCACATAACAGCAATGCTCAATGGCTGTTCCCTGAGAAAAGAGCACAACCTCCATGAGCACAATCCAGTAACCATCACAGTGGCAGACATCCAAGAAAGAGCTTCAGGTATGAAAAACTGAAAAGCACTGGGCCCTCACATGATACACCCATACTGGCTTAAGAAACTCACAGCTCCTGGCAGCACAAATGAACCAGCTGCTAAGAGATGGAACTCACCCTGAATGGCTAACAGAAGGGCGAACCATCCTGATCCAGAGGGATCCCTCAAAGGGTGCAGTCCCATCCAACTACCGACCAATAACCTGTCTCTACACTACATGGAAGCTCATGTCAGGCATCATCGCAACCAAAATACATCTGCACATGGATCAATTCATGAGCAACGAACAGAAAGGCTTGGTTCCAGAGGACCCAAACACCAACTCCTGGTTGACAGAAAACAGTCGCTCAAGACTGCAGGTCACAACAAACCAATCTGTGCACAGCCTGGATTTATTACAAGACAACATTGACTCCCTGGTCCACTGAAGGGGTCTCACTTCTAGAAGGACCATTAGCAGACATTAAGGACATTTACAAGTACCTTGGAATTCCACAGGCGTGAGGCTTTCCTTATCAAGTCAAATCAGTATAATCAAACAAAGATGGACGCAAATAAAGGTGTAGAACCATCTCAAAGGTGGTCAGAAAAAATTGACAGCACCTGAGTTAAATATATGAGTGTCACAGCAAAGTTAAAATAACTTAAATGATATTAGCAAGTGGCTGCAACAAAACAAAGAGTGAAAAATGTAAGGGGGTCTGAATACTTTCTATACCCACTGTAAGTGCTCACTACGACCTGCCGCCTGCACCATGTCTGTGGACAAATTTGTGGATGAACATTTTATCGCTACAGGCTCACAAGCAGTCCACGAACCTGTGTCCCCCACACAGGTTTGCTCATCTTCGACATGCAGGGTGTACAAGGGCAAATGTGAACAAGGCTTAAGCTGTTCTTGTAGCAATTGTCCATTGAGCTGTCCATCATACAGGAGGTTACACTCAAACTTGTCCTCTGATTCAGCTTTGACTAGGTACAGTAGGCCAGTCTTTGTCAGTTTCACACAGTTTCTGAGTGTCTTTTGAATTTTTTCTTTTGGTAAAGATCTTACTGTCATTGCTCTCACAGTCTGTCTTTTGTTGTTAGTTGCTTGTTGACATTTTTGAAACAATACTTTCAACTGCACAGCAGTGTTTAACTGAAGCTCATGATGCAATGATCCACGTAGGCCAACCCAAACTAGAAGCACACACAGGTATAAGTATAATAATTTGTTTGGAGATCTCCAAGAGTTAAATGCATGACCAGTTGCACAGAGTAGTGCTGAAACTTAGTCACAAAAAGAAAGATTCCACTGGAGAAAGTGACCACACTGAGTCTTTCTTATACTTAGGCATTTATTCTCACCGACCAGACGAATTGGTTGGTGATCCTACTTAAAGTTTCATGGAAGGCCATATGACCTGCCCATGGAGCTGTGTGACCAAGCTCCATGACTTTCTTTCTGAACAGCATGGAAAGAACAAGTGCATCCTTTGTCACGTTTCTGGTACAGAATGCCATTTTTAATTACATAAACAACATCATCAAGACAAGTAACTTTGTTTGTTTTTAAACCATCAATTTCCCTTACTTTTTCGAACCATGGCTTCAAAGAGGGGTCTTCCCTTTGCACTGTTCCCATGTCTTGGGGAACATCAAAATCGAGAGAATCTTTAGGATGTGGAGGGCTTAACCCACATTTTCCCTTTGGGCCATTTAGCTCGTCTCTCCTTTTCTGCATTTTAGATTTCCTAGCAGTACTTGGTTCCCATTCATCATCATAGAAAGGTAACTCCTCCAGCATTTATGCCCTTTGCGCTCTTGTAACCACATGACAAGATTTTACATTTTTGTTAGCCTGGTTGTTTATCCCAGATTGAGGGGACTCAAGTATTATACCTGAAACTTGGGTGGTTGACAGAAGCATAAGGTAATAAAGGGTGGGTAAATCATTGCCCAATATAACTGAATATGATAATGTTGTAACCACAGCAACTGATAACAAGTAAGTTTGACCACCTACAGTTAAGTAAACTTTGGCAGTGGGATATACCTGTTCATGACTGTACACAGCTTATGGTGGCCTTATTGCTGTTTTGTTTTTCTGGAGAAATCATACTGGCATGTACCAGAGATTGAAAACATCCTGAGTCCAGCAGAGCTTCGCCTCGTGTACCATTAACTAGAACAGGTACCGTACAACCACTTTGTTCAACTGTGTTAAAAGACAGGTCACCTGCTGGCCTTGGAACAGAACACAAAAGAGAATGCTTAGCTTTGAGAAGTGGACAGAATTGCTGAGTGTGGCCCAAACCATTACAATAAAAACATCGAAACTCCTTTGAACTTGTTTTGAAAGTATACTTTTTCACAGTTTGTGAGAGGTTTCTACTGTACGCATTTCTATTCTGCAACTGACCAGCCCCCAGATCACCCCCAAAGGACTTACTTGAATAGGCAACATTGGTGTCCTGTCCAAAGTGGGTACTTCTGGTTCCTTTCCTGGCTGAAGTAAAGATTTCAGCAAGCCGAGCAGCTTCTTCCGCTGTTGCTGGATCATGCTCACGAATCCAGACCTCCAATTCTGGATGCACCTAAACTAACACCTATCATTTTGCCTGAACACCCCACTTCAGGCATCACTTTCATTCAAATACTCAGGATAAAGCTTTGATGACTAACACAATAAAAAAGACAGATGAAGTAGCAAGGTTGGGTTACAATTATTAATGTTGCATAATTCAATTATCTTTCAGATTTGCAGAAAAAAATTCAATTTTTTTTGTTAACTCAGGAAGCCCTAAATGTTCCAGTAACAGTCAACAAATTTTAGGGACCTGGCTGTTCTCTAGAGGTCACATGGGCTGTGCACACCTAATGAGGAAAAAGCTGCTGTTAGACATCTAGGTACATCTTGGCTAAAGAGTTCAAAACAACAGGCCTGGGATGATTAATGCTGACAAGCGATGGCGTTTTATGGAGGCTAATGGTCCTCCACATGTGTGTGCTGGTGTGTGTGTGTTTGGCTCTATCAGCTTGGTGATGCTCCCGCTGTTGCCGCTGTCCAAGTCCTGGCCATCGACCCGTTGTCTTGCAGCTCTTGCTTCTCCATGGAAACCGTGGGTGTGGGGATCAGGTAAACACATCTTTTACCACATTATCACTGCTTTGCCATTTTTCAAATTCAGACTGACTGAATCCAAGTTGTATGTGTTTTGATAATAGAAATAAATGAAACCAGAGTGTCCGGTGTCACCAGCAGTTGTATGTGAATCACACACACCAGGGACCTGACAACACCTGGAGGCTCATCAAGTCAAAATATGTGCCTTGTCTCCATGGATGAAATGATTTTATGACCTTGGTGTCTGTCTTCCAGCTCACAGTGTTGACTGTCTACCGTAAATCATGAGTACAATGAAACCTGACCGTGTAAGGCTGGAACACTATCTTCAAACTAACCTGCTCTTTTATCCATTTACTCTATAGCTTACAAAAACAGTGTGCTATGAATAACCACATTTTTAACATAAAAAAATTCAGAAGCACAAACATGGCTCAACATGCTGCAGAAATACTGTTAAATATAATGTAGAAGAAAAAAAACTAAAGAAAATGTAATGCTAACACTTCATCAGCAGACATAAATGTTTTCACACAGTATTTTATGAGCTCAATAAAACAGGCTGGTACAAAAAAAAGCATACTCTGCCGTAAATATTGTCTACCACCCCTATTAAAGTCCTAACCAAAGTAATAGCCTACTTTAAAAGTAACTAAATAAGGTGAGCAATTCATGCAATGTAATTCAGATGAAAGAAAGAGACGTTCATTCCTACATCTGATCAGGGTGGCAGAGATTGGAAGCCTGAAATGCTTCCTGAGATAAGGCTGACACAAAGGAGATGTTACTCTTAATTATCAATGTATCTGTTTGTCTCTGCAACCCAGCGATCCCATCTGACACACCATTAGGAGGGGCATATGCCTTGGTTGTTGTGAAGTTACCGTACATAGTTAGGAAAATTGCTTCTTAAGCTGCTCACAGGGATCCAAGGGAGATCAGTGAGTTAGTTATTCAGAAAACTAAATTTGTTTGGCCCATTATTACCTTTCAGATAACATTCAGGAGCTCCAAGAGCCACTCCTTCATTTTCTCTATAAATACAGATAATACCATCATATTTTATGTGCTTTATCTAGCAGTTCCCTTATGTGTATGCGTGCCCAAAAATCAAGGAAAAACTGCATTCCCTTGTTGATCCAGGGTTGTCCATATCTGGGTTCTGTGAACACACTTTCCCTCCTGTCAGGAACCAATGACTTAAGACCCAAAATGCAAGAGACTTGGCTTGGTGGCAGACACTTCAAATCTTTGATGAATAAAGAATAAGAAAACCTTTATTTGTCTCTTAGTGGGGAAATTGCTTTGTTTAAACAGCAACAATAATAAACATAAAAAGAGCTGAATTGAGGAAGGAGAAGCCAAAGAAAAAAAATTATTTACAACACACATTTGAGGAGGAAATAATTAGCCCAGTGTGGGGTTCTGGTCATGGATAGTCTCCTTTCTGAGCTAGGTCTCAGTATGTTGGCGTGTGAGAAAGCTGTGTTTCTTGAAAACGAGACATATTCCATAAATGGCTAAAATTCTGTTATTTAATTTCTTTTTTTTTCTCAAAACAGTTTCTTAAGAGGATATGACCTGCAACCAACAAAACCTCTTCAAACAAGGAAGTAACCACTTCAATACTAAAAGACTA
>BSAI01000012.1:4277495-4391869 GCA_036245035.1 Adrianichthys oophorus
TGTGTCTGTGTGTTCTGTTGTCTGTCTGTTTTACTCTGTTTTGATAGTAGTTATTCTATCCCAGGGATGGGCAACTCCAGGCCTCGAGGGCTGCAGTGTGTGCAGGATTTCCAGATATCCAAGCTCTACTCATGACTGATTACCTGCTTCAGGTGTGTCCAGCCAATTAGAACATGCCAGATCATGGTATGTTGGAAAACATGCAGGAATGCGGCCCTCGAGGCCTGGAGTTGCCCATCCCTGTTCTATCCTGTTATGTTTCTTTTTTTCTGCACCATGAGTGAGAGCGAGGGAGAGGATGGTGACCCTCTTGTATTGTTGTTCTTATAGCAGTTAGAATTCCTCACAACTAATCTCTCAATCCTCACAATATTATATTACATTGCATTATTATGATATCAAGGTGACATGTTGCCACATTAATAATATGGATTGCTCTGGTGGGCCAGATCTAATTACTAGGTGGGCCCGCGGGCCTTGTGATTGACACCTATGCAACAGATGATGATTGTACCCCACCCCTAAGTGACCTGGCAGAATTGCATGTAGCACTTCAATGGGAAGAGTGGAACACCTCAGAACAACATCACGAGGCTAATGAGGAGCATGAGACATTACTGTCAAACCGTCATTGCCGCAAATGGTGGAAGTACCTGCTATGTTTATTATTTGGGTTTATCTTTAATATTGTCTTGATTCTTGGGTAATAAATATTTAAATTAATCAAAATTGAATTTATTATCATATCATTTCAAAGAGAACTTTGACGTTTTTCATTAAAATTCAGATCGAATAAGAAAAGCTCTCATGTTAATAACAATATCCCTAACCTATTGTGAGTGGTGTAAATGTTTGGTAAATAACAAAAGTTCACCTCAATGCTCGTAATGTAGCCTTGGTTTCAGTGACAGAGGTCAAAGGTTTCCTGTAGAACATCAGCAGGTCTATAGTTTTTTAGCAGATCTTAAGCTGCTATTTTGGTCCATTCTTCCATGCAGATCTTTTGCATGGAAAGCTGGGATGTTTTGGGGCTGTTGCTGAGCAACACAGACTTTTAACTCCCTTCACAGATTTTTCATTGGATTGTGGTCCAGAGTCTGGCTAGAGAACTTCAGAACATTGAAATGATTTTTATGTAGCCACTCCTTGGTTTCTTGGGTGATGTGTTTGGGATAATGTTGGTGCTGGAAGATCCAGCAATGTTTCATCCTCAATCTTCTCACTGATGGAAGAGGTATTTGACCAAAATCTCAATGTATATGGCTCCATTCGTCATTTCCTCATTATGGATCAGTCATCCTGTTCCCCTTTGCTCAAAAGCAGTCCAAGACCATGATGTTTCCACCCCCATGCTTCACAATAGGTAGGATGCAGCTCAATATTGTTTTTCATCCACACTCCCAGGTGGAAGGAGATTGTCAGTGATCTCGTATTTCTTCCATTTTCTAATAATTGCTCCAACAATTGATTTCTTCTCAGTAAACTGTTTATTTATTGTAGATTGGTTCATCCCAGTTTTGTTCAGGTGAACAACTTGTCCCTACTGTCTTTGACAGCTCTTTTTATCTTGAACTCTCTTCTTTTAAGTGGGGCAACTTTCAGAATTGGTGATTGCAAAAGTATTTTTTTTTGCTCCACTCTAAATGCATTATTTCAGGCTTACATAAAAGTTTAGTTTCATGACTTTTTTTTTTAAAAATCCTCCTAAAAGGATTTTTCCTTTTAGCCCCTAGGTTTAAGATCCTCTTTCTTCTGATCATTTGTGCAACAGCAGCTCAAAGTTTCTTTCATCCCACTGAGCAAGTTTGAGCTTAATCTTGATAATAAAAAAAAACACCAGTTATCTGACTGAGTCTTTGGCAACACTAAATCTCATAGAAATGTGTTTGTCCAAATCTTCACAATATCTCACTCTCATTATCCTGATTGGGATAAGACTATTCAGTTGTCAAGTTATGGCATTAAAGGGCTTTAGTTCTACTGCTAAATCTGACTAATATTGTCAGATACTGGTAATGGTGATGGACCCATAATGCAGGAGACAAGGCTTGGTGACAAAAACTTAAACATTTAAAACATAAACTTAAACATGATAAAAACCCCCGGGAGCAACAAAGGAGTGGAAAAAAACAGCAGATGACCTGACGATGATGAACTAAAAACCAGACGCATAAATACAATGGGGATGATTAACTAAATGAGGACAGCTGTAGATGATAAACCTTGAAACTGGTGACTGACAAGGACATGACCATTATAACAAAACTCAAACTAATCCACAGAATCTTCACAAACATGACTCTGGTACAAATTTTACCTTCTGGTTTAATTTAGGATCACAATTCACCAAAAAAGGACTCTCTAAACAACAAAACATCAGTTAATTGTGCTATTCTTAAAGAAAGAAACAAAACATATTCAATAGTATATATTCAATAATATATGTATATTGAACAAAAATGTCTGACATCTTCAAAGAGAATGAATTGTCATAACAATTGTCATAATGTTGAGTGCTATCAAAAATCAATTTTTTTTTTTTTTTTTAGCTTTAAGTGTCTTATAATGATCATTCCTCATGGAAAAAAAAAACCCAAAGCGTTAATTTGATCCATTCACGCATCTCTGAGTATTACTCTAAAAACCTGCGCTCTGAGCACCAGTTCCTCACAAACCACAAAAACAAGCGGGTTCTCACGAGCTGATGTCACAAAGTGAGAACAGCTCCATCCAGGAAGAGTCTGCACAACCAGCGACACCCCCAGGCTAACACACACACTTTTTTGTATGCAAAATATGCACATCCAAATTTGGGTTTTGTTTGTTTTTTGTGGGTAAAACGCAGACATACTTCTGACCAAAGAAGTATGTCAGAAGTAGACAAAGAAGTATGGCCAGCTGACAGTGATTTTTTTAAGTGTTCTTGGGAAAGAAGTTGAATCAGCTGCTTTTTTTGTTTTTGGTGAAGTCAAGCAGTATATTCGCTCCCTCACTGGTGTGTGTCTGTAGTTACGAGGCCGTGTAAAGTGCTTAGAGTGAGTTAAAAAGAAAAAAATGGTATACCTGTGAAACATTTTAGAAAAACCAAGAAACAAGCTCTTGGGCTTTCAGATCAAAGCTCACTTGAAAAAGTAATCCAGAAGCAAAGTTCTTCAGAGAACTGTTAGGGTCTTGTTTAACGTGCAAGACAGCTCCTCCTTTCACTGTAATGGAACGCTTTATAAAGTAAATAAATATACTTACGGCCCTTTTTCAAAAATCTATGTTGCCTTTGTGATTCAATTAAATATTTATGATAACAACTGTGTTCAAGTTATGCACAAACAATGGCAGGATGCCGAGACTGACACGTGACACCCCCTAAAACAGCTTCTTTGGGCATATTCCAAAAGCTTTTCCCTCCTTGACTGTTTTTGAAAAAGTTTGATGGGTCCACATTTGACTAATAAACATTTACATAAACTACACTATATTACCAAAAGAATTTGATCACCCATCCAAATGATTAGAATCAGGTGTCCTAATCACTTGGCCTGGCCACAGGTGTACAAAATCAAGCACTGAGGCAGGCAGCCTGTTTTCACAAACATTTGTGAAAGAATGAAGTGTAATTTCAAAACCCTCTCTCCATATTTTCTGGAGTATAAGCTGCAGGAGCAAAAAAATGCATTAAACAGAAGAAAAAACATATAGGCTATTAGTCGCAGAATATAAGTTGCACTTTTTTAGAGGAAAATGCAACATTTCTAAATAAATCCGCCAAGCCCAGCATAAAACATAAAATGTGATTCACACATTAAATTTGCATCTACTGCCTCTTTTTCGACACACATCTAATTTATGTCTGCTGCCTCTTTTGCCGTGTGTCAACTTGATGCTCAGTGCATGTTCAAAAATGTGTTCATAAACTAGACACTTCTGTTGCGCGTAGGAGAAGCTACCGTTGAGATTTCAGCCTCAGCGCGCCATGGAAGCATTGACTGTTTATCTTTTTCATATTCCACGAAAGACGCAGATGATGTTAAGAGTTTGTTTATTTTGAAGAGCTCTTTAAAACATCAGTAGACAAGTCTCCACATGTCCATGTGGGAGTTTATGAGATCTTTCAGTCCTGGTTTTTTTTTACAACAATCTTCAGCATCTACTGCAGGAGTTGTGTCTGAATGACGGCGTTTTCAGCATTACCTCTGTCTCTGTGACCCAATTTGATGACTTGCTGTCCCACATTATTCTGAGGAGGGAAAAGATGAAAACAATAATAATGACTATCTTTATAATGACTAAATCATTAAGTTCTGGAGGAAAACTATCAGATTCCATGTTTGTTTAGAACGGATTATCCAGTTCCCTCTAGCAGTTGTTAGTGGAAAACAACCGCTAGAGGGAAACCGATTATTAGTGGGAATATAACAAATATATGAGGCTATTTATGTTTTTAAAAAAATCCCAGATAAGAGGCTCCTGCGTATAAGCCGAACCCCTGGCCAAACTATGAGAAAAACTGTGGCTTATACTCCAGAAATGCGCCATTTACTGTCACTGACAAAGTTTTAGTTCAAGCTAAAGGGTTTCTCCGCCTTACATGGAAACACCAAAAATGAGCATGCGTTTTGTTTTTTTTTTTCTGTGAGTGTGCAGGAAAAAGGAAAAACTGTCTTTTCCATTCAGAGGCTTGCTGCACAGGCAGACACCAAAATTTTCTGTGGGCACCATATTGTTTCCACCTGTGTGCAATTGTTGGCAGGTTCACATGTGGGACAGCTTCAGTTTTCAGTTTACTACAACACTCTGCCCAACTTTCCCAACCCTCCTTGTTGTGTGGCACTGGAAGCAGCAGCAGGAAGCACTTGTCTGCAGGATGCCCTTTTAGAATGCATCTCTCCAACATGACTCGTAACATTAACACTTCTCCTTCCTCTTGGCAGCGCTCACAAACAGGACATGGTTGCTTCCTCCAGCACAGCCATTTCCTCTGTGGGAAGGAGGCTTCGAGCACCTTTTTTAAGGAAACAGCAAAAAGTTGGCAATCCATTAAAACACACATTTCATACAAAGGAGTAAAGTAATCTACCTATAACTCAAAGATTATTTTGGAAACTAAATGTGTACAAGGAGTACCTTGGATCATTTAAAAAAATATTCCCTATTTGTCTGATATCCCCTTTATTACATCTGTCAGACCGTAAAGTTGAGGACCCCTTATCTGTTTTACTTCATTACTAAGTTTTTAACATGTTATGGATAAAAGGAAAATAAGAGTTCAGACGTCAAATATTTCCTTTCCTAGAAGGCTGAGATTTACCATCACTTCTTGCTAAAATTGTTTCTCTTTAAGTGTTTTCTGTAACTGTTTAAATTTGACAGGGAAACTTTGTGGTTTCCTGCACATAAATGGATGATAAATAATAATAATAAATGGAGAAAAGATATAATCTCTGGAAACATTTCTTGTAAAAAATTTACCAAAGACAAGTACACGTTTTGTTAGGAAATGCAGACATAGATAAGTGTTTTTAGTTACCTTCGTTTTTCTCTGATTCCTTATATCCTTCTTTTAAGCCTGCTCAATCCTTTTAGGGTCACAGGGTTGCTGGAGCCTATACCAGCTACAGTCAGTAGACAGAAGTCGCCTGTCTGTTGCAGATCTACGCAGCTACTCTCACATTTTTCTATATATTTACATTTGTTTATCATTTTCCAAATGAATGATGATATCTGTTTCTGTTTTTGCACATTTACTTATTTATTTTAACATTTGCAAGATCTTCTTGAGGTCTTCTATTTTGCAAAGAACAAAAGTGTGTCCTACCACATGACGCTGACACCTCCATGATTTGCAGGTGAGAGGATGCTCTTCATTTTCTTTCCACCAGACATGATCATTGAGACAAATGGGATTGTGTTACTATTTACAGAATGTTTTAGAGAAAATACTGTCAAGCCTGTAATTGTCAGGATTCAGTCCTCCAGCCCCGCCTCCTCTCATCAGAGGGAACTCTCTCCGGAGTACTAGCTGCCTCCACTCTCTCTCCCACGTCCTCCCAGCTGTTCGCAATCATCTCATCACCTCCACTCCTCTTAAAACCCCACCTGGACTCATTACCGACACGAAGTATTGTTTTGCTCAGCAGTCATACCAAGCGCTTACCTGTCTCGTCGGTCTCTGGTTTTTATTCCTTGTCTGTCTTTCATCTCCCAGCCTCGCTCCATGCCCTCGGCTTCTGCCTTCCTTTCGACTAACAGCAAAGTCAATTTTAACACTTTACCAGTGTTTATATAATTCTCACCAGCTCAGTGTTAAAATTAAACTATAGAAAGTGTAACTTTTTTAACTCAGCAACAGTGTTACATAATAGACAGTCTCAGTGTTTTTTTGTTTTTTTTACCCTTTGACAGTGTTTTTTAACACTAAATTGTGTCGAAAATTAACTCTTACTTTGAGTTGATTTCCAATCATTAGTTTTTTTATACATCATTCCCTTTGAAAACAAGTTTTATCTCATGTTAAGTTTACTTTTATAAATAATGAAACAAAAGGTAACTGTATCTTATCATTTTGTAATTATGTTTATGTCAGTATGTACATAAAACCAACCAACAGTTGAAGCGTGTATGCTTTGATCATACAGAAGACATTTAGGAGCAGTTCATCTTTTCGTTCATCTTCTCATCCTCATCCAAAGCTGGGTTGCAGGTGCAGCAGTCTGAGCAAATGTCAAGTGTCAGAATTGTTAAAATGTGAAAGAAATAGTTTAATAGAAACATTTTTCAAGGTTTTTGAATGTTTTATTAAAAACAACAATTCATCCAAGCACCATAACATTTTGGCCACAAGGCAGCCTTAATCACAGCTACAACAAAGACATGGGTACAATGTAAATGTTGTCATCTTTACCGTATGCAGTTTGTAGGTCGAATGGCTTATGAATGGCCAGACTGTCTGCGTTTATGAAGTTCTTTTCATTACTAACAAACACTTGGTAGGCATGAAAATGCTCATTGAAATGTCCTACCACAAGCTTGTCTACAAGGAAGTAGATTTTTGTGTTCATTAAAAGGATCTTTTGTATTTTACCAAACATTGGAATTTCATCAACAATTTCAGTGCTTATGATTAGTCCTTGCCTGTACTCCATACCACATATTTTAACCCAAGTAGTGGAGAAGATTTTTTTTTGGTAAAAAATTCAGAGATCTTGAAAAAATGCCAATACTGGACTAATTGCTTGAATTAAATAACTTCAAAGGTCCATACTCAATGCTGTGTAATTGTGATGTCTCCCAATAATATCCAAGTGACATCTGGTGTTTTTTTGCGAGAGATGTAGTAATGTTCTTAAAGTTTTTAAGACTGTTTTTGAAAACCTTGTGTTTTGCTTCGAATCTCATGCTGCACATATGTATCAAAGGCCCAATTTTTCTCATGCAAGCTGGGTAGTGTTTCATAAAATGGTTTTTGGGGATACGATTTCTATCTGGATACAATACTTTAAATAGATTGTGATGTTCAATTATTAAATGCTTCAAAAGAACAGTCATCCCGAATGAAACTGAAGTTGAAAACACTATGTTAATTATCTATAGCAACAGAAGTATAGCAATGTCCACTTTTGGTTTCCTTCCAGCACAATATCCCCAAAAACCAAGGGAATGTTTCTTATAAGACACAGATTCTGAATGGCATTCAGTCCAATATTTTTGCCACAGCTGTCCAAAGTAAGCCTGGTAGGGCGTTTTTTTGCGCTCCAGGTACCCGTAGTCAAAAGCATACATTCTGGACAACAGATCAAATTTTAACAAAAAATGTTCTGATAGATATTCCAACAATAAGTTTATCTCATATTTAGCCACCCCTTCAAGGATGTCATGCATTATGTCAAATGAGAAATTGTTAGAAGCGTGAAAGTATTTCAGACTATTAGGTGGTGAATTCTGCTTTAAGCCAAGAACACATGACTTTTGTGGCTCTGACTGTAACTCTTTGCAATGCATTTCAAAAGCATTTCTTTCACGCAAAGTCAGCTGGAAATCATCCTCATTGTAAACCCTCTGGGCATCATCTTTTTCAATCAAGCACAAACGACAAAAAAAATGCCCATTAAAAGACTCTAAAACCCGGAATTGTGTGCATTCCAAGGTTGTCCCCAGTTACTTGACAGATGGTTCCATGGACTTTTTCAGTGGGGAATGGCCGGTAAAGGCCATCGTGTTCCAATAGTTTGATGTCATTAATCAGAGGCTGTAGAATGGGATCAAAGCCATATTTCTTAACATCATCTGTGTGAAACAGTGCAACCAAATGAGAGCAGAATTGAACTTGGCTGGCAGATTTCTGACGACAAAATAGAGAGCACCAACTTTATGAACATTGCGTTTTGAACCGAGTGGGTTGGCAGTTTCAAAGTCATCATAGTACAACAGAATTTGCAAAGAATTGGGCTTTTGCGAGAGCAGTGGATGTGCTTTAAAATAACTCCATCACAAAAGTCTTCAAATACGTCATTTTTGAGAAGTGATGTTATTTGGGGAAGACCCAGGACACGCTGGAGAGACTATATCTCTCGACTGGCCTGGGAACGACTCGGGGTCCCCCCAGAGGAGCTGGAGGAAGTGGCCGGGGAGCGGGAAGTCTGGGCATCTTTACTTAGACTGCTGCCCCCGCGACCCGGTCCCGGATAAGCAGAAGAAAATGGATGGATGGATGGATGGATAGGTAGATTTCTTAAAATGAAATAAATGCTGCATCATCCAGAAATACGTGCCTGTTGTTAAGTGCTCACTAGTTAAAAAAGTCTTTTTGCTTTTGCTCTTCTATTTTTGACATAGAGGAAGTTGTAGGATGACATACAGCCTCTTGTGTGCTACTGTTTGTGTTTCTCAACACTCTTTGGATTTTTAAGGGAATTTCCTCAATGTCCAAACTTCCAAAAGGAAGTAAAATGACTGAGCAGACACATCAGAGCACAGACTTTTTAGATTTAAAGGAAGCTGATGACGAAATATCATCCTTTCATTCACAACAGGATCTGATAAACTTCTATTCCAGCAATCTGAATGAATGGGAGGCTTAATTGAGCTGAGAAGGAAGTGCCCCTAACTGGCCTTTGACTGACTCATCTACGTCCCATATCTACAGAGTAGCAGGAAAAACACTTCAGGGACAACCAGAGTAGGAAGAGGTGGTGGGGTCGCAGGATGTTGTTTGAGTTGCAGATCCTGTTTGTGTCTCCTTTCCCAAGGAGCTGTGTTAACGCAGGTGCACAAGCTTCTCCATCGCCATCTTCCAGCCCGTCTTCTCACCCCCACCCTCCTTCCTAATAAGTCTATCGCTTCCTCCTCCTGCTGCACACTCCCCCTCTCAACAAAAACTTTCATTGTTGCGTGGACTTTTTGGCAAGTCTCATGCAGTAGAAGCCTGAAGAGATTTAGAAAGGATTCAGAGACTTTCATGTGAACTTTATGTCTTATGTAAGAGATTTTTTTCAATTATTACCTGTAAGAACATTCATCTGTGAAGAGAAAGAGCATGTAAAATCCCATCTTTAGAGTTTTCTCTATTTTACATTCTACAGGCAAATTTCAGACCAAGGCTACTGATGTCTGAAGGTTAGATGTGACAGGATGTAACGGCTGCTTTTGGTAACACACTACTTTTGTGTCAAGAATCGAACCTGAGCCCAACATCCTCTGACTGGGGAAAAAAGGGATGGAGGTGGTAGCTGCATGTCATACTAAATCCTTCTCCAGTTTCCAGTTTTTGAAAAACATCTGAGTTTAGAGCTTACAAAAAGTTAGCTCAATTGGAAAACAACAGATCTCAGTGAATGCTGTCTTAGGCACATTAATGTTGGGAGTGGAACCCACAGCACGAGCGCTAAATAAACTTCAAATCTGTTTCCAATTAGGTTAATTCCAGTTTCAGTCATCGAATTGGGCACCTAAACTCTCCAAATTGAGGCTGTAACGATTCATTTCAACAACGATTTGATTCATATCATAATATGTGGTTGACAAAACGATTCATCGTCACTTTTGATTCATTTTGAATGATCCGATACACATTGAACTGGAATGATGGTTGATCAGTGTTTGCTGTCATTACATGTGTTGTCTGCTGTGATGGACTTGGTTGTTTTCATGTTATAGTAAAATAAACCTGCCATGTCTCAATCCAAACAGTTTCTTTCCAAGATCAAAATATCGATTTTATCTCATTTTGAAATAATTTTTTAATGGTATAGTCGTTGCCAGACAGATTGATCTAGTCTGTAGTAATAGCAATCAATTCATCGATCATTACACCCCTACCCCAAATGATTCCACTTCGGTCTGGGGATCATGAGGCCGCTGGGACACCATGTTTGGGGATTAAAGTCTTCATGTGCACACATTCTTTCCCGATGCTTCCATTTTAGTTTTTGTTAAATCAGTTTCAGATTTGGAGTCAACAAATAAAGTTAACTTTGTGTCATTTTAGTTGAGTTGGATGTAAGGCACAGACAAACTTGAGAGTAGGAACACAGAGCAATGTCAACACAACCTGAACTAAATGTTCTTAGATTCAAAAGTGTTCACGTGTTGATAGCAAATCTGGCACAGAAAGTTGCAAGTTACATAAAAATTATTGCCATTATGAAGACCTCAAAGTGAATCGAGCAGAGCCATGGCAGTGATTTTAAAGTCAAACATGAACCCTCCTGGTCGTTGACAGCACCCCCTGCAGGTGAATCCTGAATTCTCTGCGATGGCTGAAGACATGATGGGAGAGTCAGACCTTCTGGGCCTGATGTCCTCATAGCTGGCTTGAGGGAGAAAAAAAACAACGTTTTTTTCTGTTTATAAAAATGCTTTGAAATGGATTTGCCTCAGAACCTGTGGGACTTCGGTGCTTCGGTTGGTTCTCCAGAATACATCAAGCAAAGGATTTCCTGCCTAAAATAATCTCTGCAAACATCTTTGTCAACTCTCTGATTTTTGTTTTTGCTTCAGAAAAGTCAGGGTTCATTGTAACCTTTCATAGAGATGTGAATGTTTCATGATCCTGATTGACAGCCCGTTATTGTTCTTGAACTGAAAATGTAAGACGAATCTTTTTTGTTTTGTGCAAGAAAACAAATGAGTTCTGTAAAACTTTGCTTGAATTTACTAAAGAAATAACACATTTTCTCAAAAAAAAAGTACTGAACATTTTTTAACTTTGGATAACATTTGCACACGTTACATGTGGTTTCTTCAAACACTGGAATGCAGCATTGTTTCATACTTAATGTTCTCTTTTATGCTGTTCAGGTGTTGCAAAGGTTTTATTTATGATAAAGAACATGACAAATTACTACAGTAGTGTAGCCTGTGAGTAGTTAAAACTTTTTAGAAATATGAATCCATAAATTAATATTTTGTGGTTCTTGTTTTTCAATTTTTTAAAACAAACTATTAAACAACATCCTGATGACTTTTAGATATGTTCAAAACATATTCTAAGCTGTCAAATCTTTTTAAATTGACTTTATACAATCAGTCAAGCTGCTTGAAAATGGCCTCAAACGTTAGGACTCAAAACAACTGCAGCCTTGATGACCCATTTTCTGAACCACGTAAACTGAAAAGCTGCATGTTGTAGTCTGTACGGTTGCAGGATGGAGTTTTCTAAACTACAGGATGAACTTTGCTCACTCACGTCTGAGAGAAAGAAACTCCCCAAAGGAAGGATGTTTTGTCTTGTAGCATGATGCAAGAATACAAGCTCTTTACTTCAGAGTTCAGGATGTGTGTGTGTGTGTGGGGGGGGCGCATCAAAACACACCTTCAACAGGAGCAGATGGTGTGTAGAAAAAACTGAGGGGAAGTTACTTTGTTTTGTTCTGGCGCTACATTACTTGATCATGTTTGTCAGACCGACCAGAGGATTCAGATAGTTACACTTTTTTTTACAGAACAAATTCTCATACTGTTCTGACAGGAGGTTCAACCAGTTCAACTGGCAGCTCCAAAGCTGGTGGCTGGAGAGACGTCACGCGACATGACTTAGAAAGAAGCCATGAAAGCAACAAAGAAATGCAGACGAGAAAGAATCTAGTCAAAAATTAATTCTTCACTGCAGTGCAGAAATAAAGTTTTAAATGTAATTCATGCAGCAAAACAGAAAAATGAAAAGAAAAATGTAAAAAAAAAGACAAGAGTTCAGTTAAAGCAGAAATGAGAAAAATAAAACCATTCAGGAGGTAAAACAGGGAGGAAGGCCTGCAGCAAACAACTAAGGATGAAAAGAAAGATAAAGACAATCAAAAGGCAGAAAAAACAAATAGAGATTATTGAAACAAAAAAGATAAGAGTAATCAAGTAAAAAGTTATTCAATATACACTGAACAGATGAAAGACTAAACACTAAACGAATAAGATTAAAAAAACAAAGAAACAAAGGAATAAAATGAAAACATGACAAAAAAAACTAATGTTATTACACCTTTGACTACAGAGCCATTAAACTGAACAAAAATGATAATGATCAGTCACAAGGGAAAACTTTTCACAAGTCAAGAGAGCAGACATACACAAAAATACCAAGAAGCTCAGACTCACCTGAGTTTTCCCTGAGAAATCACTGAACCTGTGTGGAAACCCCGTTTGAAAAAGAATCCTGCCTGTTCACAAACGGTTTCATAGCTGCGCAAGAGCCTCTCACCCACACGTCAAACATGTTCTTTTTGGAGCAAAGATTCTGCGCTGATTCTGATTTGTGGTATTTCAGTCTGATTAAGAACTGGTCTCCCTACAGCCATGTGAGTCTGCGAGTGCTCTGCTGCACAACACAAACGCACAAGCATGAGGAGACAAATAGACCAGGTGAAACAAAGTAGACACAAAGCTGTTTGTGTAAAAATACCTCTTTTTTTATTGAACTTCCATCATTACAATTGCACACATTCAGGTTGAGCAATCTAAAATATTTCTAGAAATTCAAATGAGCTCTAAGTGAACAGTCTTCAGTCTTTAGCAGAGGCTTTAGAGACGTGTAAATACAGCCTACTGAGAACTTCACTTTTCATGGAGCCATGGTAACCTTCCCCAAACCCCACCCGACAGCAACAGAAAAAGATGCTCTTCCATGTAAAGTAACATGTTTTGATTATTTCCCTCCCCAGGCAGAGTGACATAACACAACACCAGAAGTCACAAAGAGCTGCGTTTATCAACAGAAAAGCTCCACAGGTCACAAATCGCAGCATGGGGAACGTTCACAAAGAACAGAGGTGTGAATACTCTGGAAAGTCTGGCTTAGCACATCCTTTTGGAAAGAGCCGGAAGCGCCCCCCCAGCATGGCGGCTTTTGGAAATCTTTTATCTCTTCTCTGAGGAAGGTGAGCGCAGTTTCCTCTCATTCTCACCAGACTCGTGTCACACTGTGGCCTTTTGCAAGTGATAACTGAATCCTCAGTTTTCCCATAAAAGCTGCATCATCCAGAAATACGTGCCTGTTGTTAGGTGCTCACCAGTTAAAAAGGTCATTTTAATGGGATGTTTCCGCATGGACGTCCTGTGAATGGCGTTTACTCGGGGTGGGGGGTGGGGGGGTGCAGGATGCAACCAGATGCACATGCAAGCTGACAGAAACAACAAAAAAGACACAGAGATACAACAATGGTGTCCTCGATTCAGGTCCTGAAGAGGATAAGCATGTGCTGTGTCACATGCAGACACACAAAAGACGGATGGTAGAAGGACTCCAATCATTCAGGTTCCTGAAGCATGAGGCAGCTGTGGGTGTAGAACTGTCATGACAGGCTCTCAGACCACAGCACTCACTGGTTTTGTTTTCTCTATGTTGCTGTTCTGTGTCTGATGCTATTGATACAGCAGAATTTTGGGGGTCAAATTAGAACTTTACAAACTAAAATATTACAAACATTTCACTATTTTTTTCACCTCAATGAAAGGACATTGTAACGGCCATTATACCAACTGTATTAAAACTGAGCCACAGACAAAATAAAATAAATAAGAAAATAGATGTTTTAAATGGGAAAATGAGTCTGATTTAAAAGATTTATCAACTCATATAGTAATTATAAAATTGTAAATTTTGGGTTGACAAGCATCTGATGAAGAGGTGTTCTGCAAAAGTTCAGTGCAGAGTCTGCTTTAAAGTGAGGATTGACTAAAACACGATGTTTCCTTCAGCCAGTCTAAACTGACAGAGCAGCATACCTGCACTTTTCAGTTTTACAAACATTGCAAAGAAGGCTGCATTGCTACCACAGCTGACATCAACCAAATATGGCTGTTCCTGCCATATTTGCATATCCCTGTGTGGTGACAGAGTCCCGCGAAAAGGATCTGAGGCACCTCTAAGATGAAAAATGGTTTTGATGTAGGTTTGTGGAAAGACCTTCAAGAAAAAGAAGCTGAACGCAGAATAGTGTGACTTTATTTTAGCCAAGTTCCTGCTGCAGAGACTGAGAAATGACCTGATGAAGGAGCCCTTTGCTGACCAACTGTCTCACCCTCACTTGTCTAAAAGACAAAAGCAGTGGGTGTTCAGCAGCTGTGATGAGGAGACCCCATCAATGTCAGGACAAAGCATAAGGAGAGGCGGACACTGACACCAACACCCACAGGAGCAAAGTGCGGTAAAGGCCATGCGAGTCGAGCTCTAAAACCAGCAGGTCGTGGGTGAAAGCGTCAAGACAGGAAACTCACCAAAACAACAGCAACCTACAGAGTTTCTCAGCAGAGGTGGGCAATCTGTAAAGGACCAATCTGCTTTTGTATGTGCACCTTAGCTCTTTGTAAGCCTATCCAACAGTGCTTTTCTGTACAGTTTGAAGATTTTCTTCCTAGGTTTTCCTGTTCTCAAAGATCCTCACCGTCATCGCCACTAGATTTGAAAGAATCTTGACTTCTTTCTTTTTCCTTTTCACACAACTTGAAAAAGGTGAAGAAAGGAGTGAATAATAAAGAATAATCGTAATCTGCACCTGTCTGTGTTGCAACAAGGTTTCCATGGTAACAGGCCAGGAAATCATGCTGTTCATCTCAAACCGCAGATTTGTCATAGTGTCTCGCAGCTACACCTTACACCATATTTCTTTGCAAGCTTTTAGTGGAATTCAAATCAAAATAACATTAAATAACTTTAAAAAAGAAATGAAATCCTTCTATTCGTTTTTTAAACCCGATTCATTCCCAGACGGGGTCATGGGGTCGCTGAAGCCAACCCAACCACTGAAGGTCGAGGAGGCGGGGTTCACCATGGACAGTTTGTCAGTCCAACACAGGGCAGAAAAATCCAAACAAAAAGAAAACAACACGACATACAGAAAATACAATTCTAAAGAAAATAGAAAATAAAACAAATTCAAAGAAAGTGGAAAATAAAAGTGCAGAGGAAAGTGGCAACAAACATAATTCAATCCTCTGAGTGTTGCTGTTCACTTTTAAAAAAAATCTTTTTCAGAGGTAAAAAGAGAAAAAAAAAACTAAAGAATTGCCCACAATCTTACTAAAATTTGGTTGTGTAGCTTGCATATTTTTATTTTAGAAGAAATTAATTACAAAAAAAAATCGAAATGGGTGTTTTTGCAGGTAAGGAGCCTCTAAATTCTTTTCAAGATGCTAATAGGGATAAGGGTCATTTCTTACTTCATGTTAGTTTGAAAGATTCACTGTCCACCAGTTCCCCATTTCAAAAACAAACTGGGATTTGCATCAATAGCAAAAATATCTGCACACTGTAGAAGAAACACCAAATGCAGAGCATTGACAAAACATGATTAAGATGAAGACTCTAAAGACCTGGAGCTGAAACAGCAGAACGACACAAAGCAGCAGGATTCATGATGTCATGCAGCACATGAGGAGAGGGAGGCAGCTGACCCCAGAATCTTTCTCAATATTCAGATTCAAACGTCTCTATATCCAGGCACATAGAAGGCTGCAAATACAGGGGAAAAACATTTTACGTGTTTGAGCCAAAGAAAAAAACAAAACAAACAAATGCACTGCCCACACAATAAAGTCTCTAATAGATTGATCAAGTTTTCAGAGGGAGACAGCACTCATAATAAATAAGAGAAACTGCAGTACATTTGTCTGGGAGGAGAAATCCGGTGCTAAGTAATAAGAATAGTTCACAAAATAATAATAACATTACAAATAACAACATCCAGTTCTTTTCTTGAAGTGGAGAGGCTTATAATTGGCTCAGTACAGACGACAGGGAAGATATGGACCATCTTGTCCCCCACACAGACAACCAGAGGCACACAAACCACTTAGATGTGGCTACGCGGGGCGGCAGGCTGCAATTAACGTCTGCAGTTCCATTAAGAGTTCCACACCGTTGGCGTGATTGACCAGCAAGTAACTGAAGCGTGTGGGCAAGGCACAGAGCTGCTCAAAAATGTTTCTGTTGGATTTCTAAAGGCTCTGAGGTAACACCTGCAAGTACATTACTTCAGAAAAGATCAGCCAACAACAGTGAAGAACAGATCATTTTATATCTGTTAAATCTGTTTAGGATTCTCATCTTTTTGATTCAGCTATTAATAGATTCCCTGCAGTCCAATTTCCAACATTTATGTGTTTTTACACAACAGTTCTGAACAAAAATCTCAAGAAACAAAAAAAAGAGCAATTTAATTTCTTTAGCATTTCAATTGCTCTGATATAACAAGATATGTTTTATGATATGCAATATGATAGTTTTGTTTACTCATCATACAGTTTTTCTTTGGCTGCTATCAAAATTGAATGGCCGTCAATGATAAATGAAAAGCATTTCATCATTATGACATTTCTTTTAGCCTTTTTTCTCTTTGTTCTAACTGATAGGTTTTAACTGATAGGTAGTACCAAATGTATTAAAATAAAATATCCCAAATGAAATAGGGTTTGATGTTAAAATATATTCTTCATCGCAGTTTTACCATTAACACTGGCTCCTAAATCAGATGTTGATTTTAACCACCTTTAAACAAAGGATGTCCTAAAACTCTGAAATAACCCAAAAACGGATTTATAGAAACACAGATATAAACATCTTAGAAAGATAGATCCATACATCAGCTATGAGCGTACAACTGCAACTGCGCCTGTATGCCGCCCCACGAGCGCGCGCACACACATATACACACACACACTGACAGGTGGACAAGAGCCTATGACATTTTGAAAGCTCTCCAATGCAATCAAGGAAAAACTGTTGTGCAGTACCCATTTGTGACCACCAGGTAGACCTGAAGCCGATGATCAGACTCATTAACTGATCCTCACTAGCCTTCGGAGCCTGGCAGAGATATATTCTGTTCATGCAGTCAGTTAATATTTTGACGCAACACTTGCTTCGAGTAGGCAGAATGTGGATAATACACAGATAGCACTATCATATTATGAATCTCTTTATATACTCTTCACCTCTTCAAGCTCTCTTTTTCAGTAAAGTGAAAAAAATCTAGAGTTTGACCTCAATGGAGGGCCAAGGGGTCAGCTCCGACTGCCGATGCTTGAGTAGTAAGTGCAGAGATGGAAACTGGTCGTGAGGGAAGTTTGGCATATGGACACCTTCAGTTGTTCCAGATTATGTGCGAGGCACCCGTCTCCCCCACCCCTCCCACTGCGCCGCAGAGGAGATAGAGCTCAGGTGGGATGGGCTTCTCGCTGTGCTTCACACACTGGGATTTGCCTCTGGAGGGGCGGGGGATACAAGGGAGTCCTGCAGGTAGCGGGGCTGTGATGGAGGCATTTTATTGGATCAAATATTTCTCTTCTCATTGGGTCCAAGCGGCTCAGTCCCCCAAGATGACTTTCACAAAGCTAGCCACGTCGGTTTCTTTGGCCTCGTGCAAAGTGAAGAAGGGATGTTCCTGTGGAGGAAAGTAAAAAATGAAAGGATCAGAAATGGAAGCTGCAATGACTGAGGTGATGGATTTTGGGACTACTGACAAGAAAAAAGAAGGGAAAAGTCCAGTCCTGACACTGACTGAACCGGAACATTCTAACCCCTATTCTCAGCCGCTCTGTCATCCATTTCTGCTGGGCCACTTTGCTGTAAAAAGGGCCTGATAGAGAACTGACACACTGTTGCTAACAGAGGCAATAGTGGCCATGAGATTCTTCTTTTTATGATCTGAGAAAAGTAGTGCATTTTTAAAGGTTGTGTATTTATGCTGAGTCATGCTTTCAAGTTCTCATTTTGCATTTGTTTGTAGTCCGTTTCTTTTACGGCTCAGATATTCTCTGTAATGTTTGTGTCCTGTTGAAGTGCAGTGCATTTGTGACGCAACTGACAGAGATCATTATGAACCAGTATATGTCACTGTGTGTTTCACACTTTTTATTTGCCCTCCTCTGTCTGTGTGTGCTTATTGTGTGTGTACTTTTGTAGTTTGTCTTTTGATCCGGCTCACTCTGAAAACGGCCAACACTTTTGAGTGCCAGTCATTGAGTGTTCTTCAGGCTGGTTTGCAGGTGCATGCTTTGTTTTTTTTGTACAACATAGTGTGCAAGTAAGAATCTGAGTGCTAAAGTTGTCCCACTGGGATGTGAGGGACAAGTCATGAAAAGTAAAGGCCCCCTTTACTGTGTTTGTGTGCCCCCTAGTGTCAGCTTTATTGCATTACAAGATGCACAAGAGAGACTAAGACGACTCACCATCAGTTCTGTGTAAGTCGGCCGTTCTTTGGAGACTTTCCTTAAGCTGCATAGAAAAAAAAAAAGCATCACAAGAAAAGACGTTTCCTGCATTTCAGTATTTCATAGCTCTCAGTGAACAACCGAGTTAGCCTGTGTGGAGCCTCCTGAGGCGTTCATCTGATGACAGATGAAACAGGAACACCAGCAGTAAATCTGCCTCTACTTCTGCTGTTGAAACTAAAGAATACAAGGCAAAGAAAGTCCGGTCTCAGCATGCAAGCACCAATGTCATCCAAGATAACATCTGATGATGGCACTTCACATGAAACTTGTGCTGCCACGGTGTAATAATATGTGAACACAACAGTCTAAAGTTAGTCTGAATATGTGGCCAACTGGCAGCTTCCTGGAGATTCCTTCCTTGGATTTTTGCAAATGTTCAGTTCACACAAAGAGAAAAACAACAAATGAAAATCTGCTTTGAATTGTGTATAAAAAAACTTCTGCTATTTATAAATTGTGAATAAACTTTGATTAAGAAGCAAAGTTATTCCCAGGAGTGACTGTCTAGGAAATATCACAACCCATCCAGGATCTAATTTCAGAAGCAGAGCATCATGGGAAACTTGACTTAGTAAAGGTCAGCAGACCAAAACGCACCACTGCGAGGTGAAGTCCACAAACTCTGGGGAGAACTGGCCAGCAGGAAGCTGAGGCGAAGGCTCTTCCACCACCTGCTTCAGCTGCTGAAACGGTGTTCCCCATGATTCATACGGGAAACGCAGAATGGCCAACTCGATCTGGGCACACAGACAGAAAAATGTCATTCCCAAAACAGCAAAATGCATATTTGCCTAAACCATCAGTTTCTATATATTTCACTGTAATTGCTTTGTTGAGAAAAATCCTACGACTCATGTATTTGAGCAGCTTTTTTATTCATTCATTCATTTTTCCAATCCGCTTTATCCCTTTCGGGGTCACGGGTCAGCTTTTTTATTAAAAACATAAATATTTGTGAGTGACATGCGCCTAAATGTCTTTCTAAATATTGGATTTCTGTGTGAAATGGTGCGTCGCTGTTTTTTCACATCATAGGAACTTTTTTGTCTTCTTTTCATTCCCAACTTTAAAATATTTTCTGAAAACACCAGAATTTAATCATCTGTTTAATAATTAATTTTTTGTTGATCTGAAATTGGAGATTTTAGTCAAAAATCAGGTACAGAAGGTTCAAACTTTACACAGAGAAAAGTTAACATTTAATGTTTTTATGTAATTTCAAAACACAACGAAAAACTGTAACCACTACATTTCAAAAGTTGTCCACTTAGTAGGCCCTTCCTTATTACCAAGAGTGAAAATTCTTCAAACAAATTTGATCATTTATTTAAAGATACACAGTTTATTTAAATATGGTTAATACAGTGATTATTCCTATTCCTAGGAACAACTCACAATAACACACAATCTAAATGGGAAACATCCGAGCAATCCCAAATACCATGTGTGTACATATTACAGCTGCATCGCCGGAGGTCTAACAAAAGAATGCTTTAAAAAAGAGCTTCGACTTACAAACATCAAATGCCTTTAAAAGAAAAAAAATCAACTTTTAACCAAAACACCCTCTGTAAATCCCTCATTCAAAAACAGCTAAACATGTTATGTGGAAATGTCTGCTGCTCTACAGTGATCAGCATTGGGGATTATCTGTGGAGGACAGAGTTTACGTGTTTGGGTTCATTAAAGAAATCTTTTGACTGCTCTTTGATGACTTACCATTGTGATTCCTAAACTCCAGATGTCAGATTTGACGTTGTAGCCTTTCTGGTTCGTCTCCGGGTTGATCCTCTCCGGCTGCAGGGCATAACATCACGTAGAGATTGACAACAAAGAAAACATTCTATCATTCCTCCTTTCTGCTAAAAAATAATACAAGCTATCTGTGTGCTAATCTTGACCCAAAACTCTCACAGCTCAATATTTTCAATAAAACCATCTTATTTGCTGACTTGAGATTTTCTTTTACTATTTTCAAGTAAAAAACAAAAAAAAGTTTTACTATTTAGACTATTTACAAAAATATATTTTCTGAGTTGATATATTTTTTAAATCAATTCCCTTTCAACTAAGTGACAGTCATTCAAAAGAACTTTAAATGTCAGATTGCAGATTAATCCATTGTTTATTCCACATGCCCGCCACATCTTAGAAAGTTACAGACATGGCACACATTGGTGCTTCTTGGATCCCTGTGCTATGAGGAGTTTTTGGTGCACTCTACTGGGGTCTAGTTCTGTGGCGTGCACACATCTACAGCTCGTTTCTCAAACACAACCACTTTGTTGTAATGTGCACATATTATTGATGGTTTTGTCCTCTTTCTCCTGCTCAGGGTTTATTCTAACTCCGATGCTTAAAGGTTTTTATAGAAAAATCACATCATTGTGGTTGTATGTCGTTTTTTTCCTGCTTACTGCCATGTAAGGTTTGCAGCCCGCGTCCATGGTTTTAGCCACAGAGTCAACCAGGTAGCCACTGATGCCGAAGTCACACATCTTCACCTGGCCTTGAGTGTTGATCAGTACATTAGAGGGCTTCACGTCTCAAGAGAAGAAACAGAAAGTGGTTTAAGATGCTGGATTTTAAACACAACTTACAGAATGACAAACGGTAACCTCTGGAAGGACATGGAGGATTTTTTGTTGCAAAGAACTCTAGGAAGAGGGGTTATTTAAAGTTAGAATGTTTTTGTGTCTGTACATCTACTTAAATAACTAAAGTCTTAGTTGGTATATTAGTCCCTGATGCTTATCAGATGCTGATAATGGAATCTTTAATGCATAAGGATGCAATGTGGAATACCTTCATGTAAATGAATCTTTGCTGCATCAGAGACTTCACATTACAAAAGCAAACATGTCCTGGGCCCCAGATGCCTTTAATGAGCTTTTTAAAAAGTTTTCAGTGTTTCTCCTTGAATGCATTTGCACTCCAACAGAATCTTTCTTTAAACTCTGAAAAGTCATTAAAGGAAGGAAGTGCAATTGGACACTGAGACACCATCAGAAAGTTGGACGTCTTTCTGCTCTTACCTCTGTGTATGACTTGCAGATTGCTGTGCAGATGCTCCAGAGCTTTTACTATCTGTAATGACAGAGCTAAATAATGAGAAAATGAAAGTGTCCAGAATACCGAGCCTTTAAAAGGACACACTAAGAGAAATACAGCTCCAATCACTGATGTGTCTCTGATGAGTCAGCCAACTCACCGAGACAGCTATCTTTCCCAGAATGTCCTCAGGGATGGTCAGGCCCTTCTCAATCACCTGCTTGTAGAACTTGTCCAGAGAGGTGTCCATCAGCTCCATGCAAATCCACACGTCCCCCTGGCAACACACATCAGATGAATGAGATGTAACCCAAATAGGAAAAGCAAAGTGGCCGGCCAGAGTTGAAACAGACAGGAAGTCACAGATTATTCAGTGTGAGAGTCGCAGCAGGGAAATCCTGAACATTTCCTCCCAGCTGCAGGAAAAGGTTTGTGCTATTTTTTATCACCAGGATGGAAGGAGCAGCAGTGGTTTTTAGTGATCTGCATCACATGGATTCTACTCATATAAATAATCTCATTACAGAGCTAATGTCTCCCTTTTATAAACATACAGTAATCAGAAACATAATTAAAGCCTCCTCCATTTTGATATCAGAAAAGCAGAATATCTTCTCATCTTTTGAAAAGCTCTTAAACATTCTGGTTTCTGAAAGTTTTTTTATGGATTTTACTGCATGTCACCTGCTTTTTGACCCATGCCCCGACTAGGACCCTCCTATGTGCCCGGAGCATGTTCTCCTCGTGCATGTGTGGGTTTTCTGCTGGCACTGGAGCTTCCTCACACAGTCCAAAAAACAGCTTCATTTGTTAACTGGCTACTCTAAAGTGTCCCTAGCTGTGCATGTGTGAGTGTGTGTGACAGTGATTGCGTGGCCCTGCAACAGACTGGAGGCCTATCCAGGGTGTACCCCGGCTTTGCCTAACACTAGCCGGGACAGGCTCCGGTGACCCTGTGACCCCAAAAGGGATATAGCCGGTGAAGAAGGAATGGATGGTTAAAGCTTTTAGGAATATATTTAAGGTTTTGCGTTAGTTTTGAAAGAGTTTCTGCACATCAAGACATATCCTTCATCCTTGCCTCTTTGTTTTTTCTTTAACTACAATAACACAAAGCAGAAAGAAAGTGCCTAAATATAAAAGTTAAAATTCAAGGACCTTTATCATGCTATTATTAGCTTTTAAGAGTAAACTACATCCATGTTTATAAATGATCATATATTACCTGTGGCACACTAAGGTACAAATTTATTTTGAAATGAGTTATTTTTGTGAGCTCCATTTCCTACCCCGAAGTAAGACGCCTCTATCTCTGAGGCCCCATCTTTTGCTCCTTGTGGGTGCCACCCATTTCATAACATCATCCTACAGCTGGCCTCGGCAGCGTTTTTGTGTTGTTGTCTCTGCAGATTTGGTGCAAGAGCAATCACTTCTTTCTAGATTCGATGATAAAATGAAAGTGCTTTGCTGATCACCACTATCTCCACAGAGAAAGTGTGTGTGTGTGTTAGCCTGGGGGAGGTTCAGGCACCAAAGACTCTTCCTGGACTCTTCCTGGTTCGTATGAACAGCCCCTTCCAGGCAGAGTACGGAAGAGTTCATACGTATGAACGTGAGGAGCCTGTCATTCAGTGGATTGGGAAGAGCTGGTGTTCAGAGCGCAGGGTTTTAGAGGAATGCTCAGAGACGTGTGAATGGATCAAAACACCACTTTGGGGATGTTTGTTGTCAGGAATTAACATTATACTACACTTAAAAACATGACTGAATAAATTGCCTTTTTAAAATAATGATTTGTTGTTAGAATGTAAACAAACCAAACACTTCAAATCAGGCCTACACATGCTATTACATTTTTCATGAATGTGTGCTAATATTTTTCCACCTATTTGTTACACTTTTTAACATTTAGGATGTAAAAAGTTGGTTTTAATAGAAACTTTGCTTTCTGATTGATGTTAGCTATCTTTAATCTACATACTGTTAACTGGAAATAATCTTACCAGAGAATAACTCTGGACATGGACTGAAACTGAAACAAAAAAGTCAGCATTTATACAAATCAAGACTGCTTTTGTGATTTCTGGTTCTGCTTTTGGCATTTCCAAACGGTCTATGAAGTGTTTTATTTTCTATCACAAATGAGTTGTTTCTGTTTTTCTCTTTAGGGCAGCTAAAAAGCTCCCCTGTACCTCCTAAGAGGGGAGCTGTCAGTCAGTCACCTTTTTGTCTGAACCAGATACAGAGAATGATCATTCTTTCCTTGATTTTTTTAAGAAAATAAAATTATCATTCATAAATTCAAAATCATTCATGAATGGTATGAAGACTTCTTTAATGTCATCTAACTGTAACTCAAATTAAAACATGCTGAGAAAACAAGGCCAGTTTTACTGGAGGGTGGGCAGAAAAATGCACCTTATTTTCCCCTAACTCTGCCTTCAGGTGATCGGGGGGTGGGGGAGGGAGAGCTCAACACCAGCTCTGTAAAGTTACAAAGACGCTGCTAATGAAGTGGCATTCACATTGAATTCATATCTGTTATTGTATTTAGAAAAGGCCTTTTTTAATGAATGACCTATGAATTAATGTCGCTATATTTTTCCACCACATCTTATAGTCCAGAGCATCATGGGTAAGTCTCGATGGGACAGAACTCAATTATGCTGACTAGCGGTGCGCTGCATCTACTGCCTATGCTTTCCATACAGGAAGAAGAATGAGTTGACGACCACTGGCAGCTGGAAATACAAGTGGCAGAGAATTAAATGGCCGAGTCCAATGAACTCAGCAGTTTTTGAACAGACAGACCCTCCAGGATTTTGTGGCAATTATTTATGATTGTTGTGGCCTAAAATGCCTGATTTTGCGGCAGCTTTTGTGAAAAGTTGCAACTAATGTTGCAGTGTTTTTTTTTATTAAATTTTTTTTAAAAAGCACCTTAAACCAATAAATTATAAAATGTCACATTCTCATATTCCAACTCTTTTAATTGTGACATGTGCATTAGGACAATACAGCCATCACCATATTTGATATGGTATATCATACATATATTATACATTTGCTCAGTGCAAACAAGTATGTATTGACCACTCACGTGCGACTTAAAGAGAAAAAGGAGAGAGGGCCAAAGAAAGTTTAAAAAAAAAAAAAAAAGGGGGACTCGGCTCCTAGAAAGGAGCCACACCAAAAACAGTTGCAATGTCATCACGGATGACTGATATCATGAGTGATTGGTCAAAGTTGCTGTAAAGATGCAGGGTGTGCAACAATTCCAGAGGTTTGCTTGAATTTGTGATTCCAACATCACAAATTCCTGATGGGATTGAAAGACCAGTTTAGTATTAAACTGAACACAAAAACATTGAACAACATTGCAAAGGTCTTGCTTGAGAATAACCAACTCACTCATGGTTCAACAACAGCTGAACCAAACCTTACTCCCACAGTGCAGTCCTACTGTGGGCAGGATCACTACACAGGCCCGCTCTCAGAGAGTTAAGTGTCCTCACAACCCTTAAATGTCCTCTAGTGGAAAATCTTGTAAGTATGCAGGCTGGCACCAAACATGCACTTGCTTTCCCTGTGTCTTGTAGCTAGAGCCTTGCTCAGTTCTAAATACATTACTATTGCTCTCTGCATAGATGTTTGAGGGTTTGGAGCTTTCACTGACTTTGTCAATCTGTTGCACAGGGGCCATGGGTCACTAACCCATCTTTGTGGAGAACCACCGGATGTCCATGACCTGGCAGGTGGACCTAGAACACCAATTCAAATATCTGGCCCATGATCTTCCTGACTCTTTGCCAGTAATGTGTCAATTTGGGGGAAAGCCACCGAGTCCTCACTGGACAGTACACCCAGATTTGATCCCCAAGTGCAAGAGGTGGTCCGTATGCCCTGAAATCATGCGCTCGCTTATGACAAGCTCCAGCTTCATGTAGAGTCTCCTGTGCTACTTGATGCACCTCATCAAGCTGCCCTCTCAGCCCCTGCAAATAATCCAGTTCAGACCCACCCACAATCTCCTGCTCTGAAGGAGGCCCACACACCAAATCTACTGGTGCCTGTAGCTTCCTTCAAACATTAGGGCTGCCGGAGTGCACTGACTTGACTCCTGAACAGCAGTGCTGTAAGCCCATAACACAAGGGGCAAGTGCTGGTCCTAGTCCCTCTGGTGAAGGCTGGTAAAGATTGCAAGTTGAGTGGCCAAAGTGGGGTTACAAAGCTCCACCAACCCATTGCTTTGGGGATAAAGATGTGTGGTACTGGTCTTTTTAATCCTCAAGCGCTTTCATACTTCACTGAACAGACGACTCTCAAAGTTCCGTCCTTGATCAATGTGTAGCTCCTCAGGAACTCCAAACCGGGTGAAAATCTCATCCACCAACCTCTGTGCCAAGGTGGTGGAACTCTGATCTGCAACCACATCCGCCTCTGGCCATTTAGTGAAGTAGTCAATGGCTACCAAGATGTAGCGGTTGCCCGTCTAAGTGGTGAGAAAAGGGCATAAAATGTCCACACCAAGTACTGTTGCAAAGGCCCTCGAGAATGTTGGTTGGGTCCCTTCTGACCAATGTCAAAGTGCCCTGCACCTGCTGAACCATGAATCCAACAGAAGACCTCTTGGCAAATGTTGCAGGGCAACAGGAGTTAAACACGGTCAACACCTGTACCTGGTGAATGCCACCACCTATAAAGAACATTGTTGTGAAGCTCCAGATTGCCCCACTAGGAGTGGAAAATCTACTGCTCTGGTCCTTGGAAAGACACAGCTGGCCAGTCTGGTTGCCTCTGGGTCTCTAGCCAGCCCTCACCTCAGCCAGCACCTGTTCAGCCTTTTACTGCTCCTTGAACTGTTCTAAAGAAAATGTCTCCCTTTCAGGGCTGGTGACAGCAAGGAAGGCTGCTGCTGCCAAGGGTCCCAGTTCTCGTTCCTCTTGGGTAAGGCAATGGCGGCACTCATCAGTGAGGCAGGGGCGCCTGGAGAGGGCATCAGCATTAGTGTGTTGGCGTCCTGGCAGATGCTGGACCTCAAAATCATACTCCTGCAAGATCTCCAACCATTTTGCCATCTGGCCCTCAGGTTGTTTAAAATTTAACATCCAGGTGAGGCTGGCATGACCAGTACATAGCCTGAATTTGTGCCCAGGAGGTAATGCCAAAAGTGTCTTACTGCCAAAATTACAGCCATCTATCCATCCATCCATCTATCTATCCATTGAACATAACCCTAACCCTATTTCCTAGTCTTAATTATGTCAGTGAACAGAAAATGAACTAAATCCGAATTCATCACTGAGATGACCAGAGAATCACTAAATATGATGAGGTTAATATTTAATAGTTAATAGAAAAACAGACTGTCTAAATACAGCTATGACAATGATATATATGCTAAAAATGTTTTTCTTACTAAAAATATCAGTCATTTTTAAATGTGTTCCTTTCCCCTCTCTATTCAAACATTTCAGTATTGGGTCAGTGATAGCTACCTCTCTGAAGAGTGCCCCATAGAAGGTGACCGTGTAAAAGCAGTCCACAGTCCGCATGGAGATGTCCAGATCCATCAGGAGCCTCTTCTGCTCCTGAGTGTTCACTGTGGCCCGGATCCTCTGAGAAGACGACAGAAAACAAAACTTTTGCATGCTTATACATTTTTACTTGTTTGGTTTGTGGCTGTTCAGGTTCTCTCTTAAAGACCCACTCCAATGAAAATGAACTTTTTAATGTTTTAAACGTGTTCTTACAGCATTTCTCTCATGATGGAGGCTTAAATGAATAAATCTCTCAAATGAATGTAAGCTTAAAATAGCATTTTTGAGTATTTCCTTATTAAAATTAAGATAGATCAGGAGCAGACAAAAAATGCTATTTGAAAAAGCTCTCTTTTGTGACACAGCAACTGAAATGGGTGGAATGGGCAGGCCAAAGACTCCCAGCTCCACTATATAGGCATCCATCCATTTGTAGACAAAAGGATCCATGTACGTCTTCGTTTTCCTTGCCTGAGATGGAATCTGGATCAAAACTCTACAGCTGGATACCTCCAATATTCCTCGCCTTTGTTGCACCAATAATTTTTGCTTGAGGTGGTAAGGGACTGTAAGCTAGCGGGAGAGAGTGTAAACAAAGGGATGATGGGATATCAGCAGAGGCTTACTTCTGTGCCAACAGTCCCGCTCACAACTCAGGCAAATTGCTAATGAACTCCAGCTGCCATGCTGCAGAAACTTTGCCCTAAAAATGACCGTCCATCCATCCAACTATTTTCTTCCGCTTATCCGGGACCGGGTCGCGGGGGCAGCAGTCTAAGTAAAGATGCCCAGACTTCCCGCTCCCCGGCCACTTCCTCCAGCTCCTCTGGGGGGACCCCGAGTCGTTCCCAGGCCAGCCGAGAGACGTAGTTTCTCCAGCATGTCCAGGTCTTCCCCGGGGCCTCATCCCAGTGGGACATGCCCGGAACACCTCCCTAGGGAGGCGTCCAGGGGGCATCCGAACTAAATGCCCGAGCCACCTTAACTGGCTCCTCTCGATGTGGAGGAGAAGCGGCTCGACTCCGAGCTCCTCCCGGGTGACCGAGCTTCTCACCCTATCTCTAAGTGAGCGCCCAGCCACCCTACGGAGGAAGCTCATTTCAGCCGCCTGGATCCGGGACCTCGTTCTTTCGGTCATGACCCAGAGCTCATGACCATAGGTGAGTATTGGGGCGTAGATCGACCGGTAAATTGAGAGCTTTGCTTTCTGGCTTAGCTCTCTCTTCACCACGACGGACGCAGCACCAATCCGCTTATCGATCTCACGCTCCGATCTTCCCTCACTCATGAACAAGACCCCAAGATACTTAAAAATGACACATTTTTAAATTTTGCCTAAAAATGGCATAATAAAAACTAAAAGATCACAGGGAATGATTTTAAAATAAGTCGAAATATGATTGGAGTGAGGCTGCACGGTGGCGCAGTGGTTAGCGCTCCTGCCTCACAGCAAGAAGGTTCCCGGTTCAAGTCCTGGCTGGGGGACCTTTCTGTGTGGAGTTTGCATGTTCTCCCCGTGCATGCGTGGGTTTTCTCCGGGTACTCCGGCTTCCTCCCACCGTCCAAAAACATGCTTCATAGGTTAATTGGTCACTCTAAATTGTCCCTAGGTGTGAATGTGAGTGTGCATGGGTGTGTTATTGTGGCCCCTGCGACAGACTGGCGACCAGTCCAGGGGTGTACCCTGCCTTCACCCATGAGTAGCCGGGTTAGGCTCTGGCAACCCCGTGACCCCGAAAGGGATAAAGAGGATTGGAAAATGAACGAATGAATGAATGATTGGAGTGAGACTTTTAAGTGTCATGGCAATGACCTGCACTTTCTTAGAAATGTGACTGCACATAAGGACTGCACAGGGTTGAATTTTTGCATTAAATATGTTTGTACTCTTCTCTTTTTGAGCAGTTCTTGAGCTACCTGCTTAGCCTAAAATGAAATAAATAATAAGAAGAATATGTACTAAAACAGGCACAAATGCATTGTATCTGTGATTAGCGGCTGCAGCTTCAGTTACAACAGAATAAGACTGCCACCTGTTTTGCCACCAAAAATGGCAAAACATAGATATTTTCTATCTTGGCATCAAATATTTTATATAAATTAAGAGTTATTTTCAAGGAACCTTCCAGAGTATTTCAGTTCCCTGTTCCATAGCTGCAGTACACAATCAGGCCCCTCAGGTGGTTGGAATGCAAAAATTTCCACAATAAATAACTTTAACCATTCTTGGTTTACTCTCCCAGAGTGAGAAAAGAAGGTAAACATTTTATGAGGGGATTTGGGTTTTAAAAAAACTGGCAGACAAGAAACAAAACGAGAGCTTTACATTTTAAGAAAATGACAGTCAGTTAACACATGCAAACTTTAATGACATTCTGTGTTGTTACAGGCAAAGTTATTGCTAGGTACAATATGTTTTTTTTTCATTTGATGCCTAACATGTGTAACGCAGTTTTGTAACATGCTGCAGCTCAATGACTCACGATCCTAAACCTAATTTATTACTAAAGTTGCGAGTAAAACATTTTGACAATGTTTATGACCATGGCCACAGGTTTAGGTCTAAATCTTATTTATTTTTAGATAGACAGATGTCATTCACATGTATTTACGTGTGACCAGCACAAAAACATATGGAAATTCATGTTAGCCATATTTAAATTGTGCGGGCAACATGCACATTGGTGCATTGTCCGCATGTATTTGAAGTGTGTCCAAGGCTTAATGTTGTTTGTCGCATATAATATCCTAATTCTAACCCGAACTTCTCCTCCAGATCCATGCTCGCTACAAATATTTTGAAAATTACGTGTGAATTGCCACTTTCTTTCAAAAATATTAGTATAACAAAGAACTATGTGGCCTAAGAAAGTAGACTAACACCAGATTCTGTTGCTGGTTCATTTTGACAGTCTGTCAGACACATTTATGAAAACTCAAACAGCGTCCTCTGCAGGAGAAGAATAGTCACTGATGCAGTTTTTGAAGAAGAGAAAATTTCTCTTGAGGCTCTGCACAGTTTTTTGAAAGAGTGCATCTTTGCTGTGAAAAGTAACAGTCATGCTCTCTATTAGCTGGCTCACCTTAACAGCCATTATCAGACCGCTAGGCACGTGTCTCATCTTGTCCACAACGCCATAGGCTCCTCTGCCGAGCTCACAGATCTGCTCCAGGTCGTCTGCCTTCACCTCACATTTCTGCTCCGCACACAGCAACAAGACAAACAGCTCAGAACGCACAACCAAGCTCTTATCACTGTTTAAACATCCACAGCTGCCCTGCAAATGTCTCCTGTCTGATGTAGACACTTAAAAAGCTTCTTTATTCTTAAGGTTTTTTTGTTGTTTTTACAATATTCAAATAGAAGAAAGGGAAGGGAAAAAAACATCTGACATAAGGGCAGGTTGGGAAATATCAGATGGGTTTTCCAATGGAAAATTCCTTTTATTTGATCAGTTTTAAATAAATATTGCTATTGCACTGTGGGCAATAAAAAGCATTCCACTCTCCCCACAATCAAAAGTGTTCACAAGGGCACTCTTTACAACTGACTGTCCCTTTGCCTAACTGCCAATGTGACTCAGGAAACACTTGGCAAAGGAGGGAAAAGGTTATCTGAAAGTAGGATAAGAAAAGGGGGAAAATCGGGGGGGAAAAAGTGAAAAAAAAATTTAATGACCTTTTCTCCAATTGTTACACAAGCCTTAGAGTCCAAATCTCTGGGCGGCCTAAAACATATAGAAATACATTTTATTTATTTAGGGTAAAAAAAAGAACACTTAAGTTTGGTTAAAATCAGCAAAGAAACAACAATCGACACAAATACATATTGTGTAGGAAAAAAAACATCATTGAGCAAAGATTTTATAGTGAAACATGACGCACGATTCTTTTCTTCTTTATAAGTGTGTCAAAAAAAACAAACAAGAAGTTCATTTTTCTAGAACTAAAATGGTTTAGCTGTTCATCTTCTAGACCTGTCATCATTTCCTGTAAATAAGATGGATAGACTAAAGAATCATCTTTGAATATACCATTATCTCTTTATCTAATAAAAAATATATACTTGCTGGTAATTTCTTAATAGTTCATGAGAAAAATAACATAAAATAATTAAAAGGCAGAGATAAATTTAACAAAGGAAGAATTTGAAATTTTCTGTTCTCTTTCTAGGCCCAGGAGGTAAAAGGGACTTCAAGAATGATGACAAAAATAACACTTCCCCATGCAATTTGCTGTATTTTATTCTACCATTTCATGTGGGCTTTTAAAAGTCAGTTTATGTAAACAAGGATATCAAGATCAATAAAGTGCAGGACTTGAGCATGCAGGTGTAACAGCTCTTACACTGCAGCAGGTGCAGGTTGCTCAAACACTTCCTTGGACAGCTTGAGAACTGGTTTCTTCCTTCCTGGAAGCAAACAAAGATTGTTGAAGCAGCGTGAACAACATGGATTATTTTGAAGACAGGCCTTTTTCTATCATGTCTTATCATTGGTAGCACAGACACCAGTGAATTCTAATAATACTAGTCCAGACTTAGAGCTTTCCAAATGGGTGTTATTATTTATTTTGTTGCACAGCTGCATGTAAAATGCATCCATTTCCTAAAAGAGGATCCTTCAGACAGAGGCTCTGCCACAAGAAAGCATCATCACAGCTTTAGATAAACCCATAACCTCAGAAGTTGTGCTGCCTGGACAGACCATGTTCTAAAACCAACTCAGTGTGACACAAGTACAGCTGCAACGTGCACAGATTGCACAGAAGGCATGCTCAACTTCTCAGGTCTGTCATCATTCCACTCCATTTGTGTTTCCCTTTTGTTTGGTTCTGTTTAAGAAATACATGTCAAAGTTGTGTCAATCTAAAAAGCCCATGTTTGCTAAATTAACATTGATGGTATTTAATGTTCATGTTCTGACCAGGTCCTATAAATCCTCTCAACCTTCGGCAAACTTGAAATCATTTGGATTGTTTCTTAAATAGGAAGTTTTTGTGGATCCTTTCATCAATACTCACGATTAGGCAGGGTGAATGGATCCAGATTCTACATGAATGTAAAGAGCATTGAAGATAAGGAGAAACAAAAAATGCAAGGTGACCCAAAAATGCTCACTCGATGTGGAGGTGAGGCACTGGCTCTCGACAGGCTGGACGTGTTGTTGATGATAGTCTCTCTGTGTGGGTGGCTCTCTGTCTAAAGGCAGAATCTGGCTTAAGCCTCCTTAAACTCGTCTGCAGCTGCTAAGGGACTAAACAGGAGTAGAGGATGGATAAATGGATGGTTCGAATACTAAAACAAATACAAGCAGTTTGGTGACACATGTTGTCTAAAGTTACCTACACTGGAGACGTCAAAGTGTGTGCCTCCAGTGATGATGCACATCATGTGACTTCCATTACACACTTCATCTCAACAAATCTAGAGTTTGAGCAGAGAAATGAATAGGGACTGGGTATTGTTCCAAATGTTTCCACAATTATGCCAAGGCTGGTACTCTGAATTCAATATCAGTTAGGATAAAATGTTAACTCTTTTCAGAAACTTGTCTCTGAAACCATCTCCATCTTCTTCCGTTCATGCCCAGGTGATGGACAGCCCCACCCCAAAAATCTTCAGTCTCTGCTTTCTCAAGAGAAGACATGACAAGAGACAAGAGAAGTATTCCTTCCACCACCCGATAATGTCCCAAGTCAGCAGCTCCCCACCTGCACTGAAAACAGTGCTTGTAGAAACCTGCTTTCTCCATCTAAGTTTGCCAGAATCTTTTTGAGGCCAACCTATAGTCATTTTTCCATGGCCCCACCAAACTCCACAGGACAGAGTTTTTGCATCGGCAACAGCCTGGGCAAAAGCTGGTAGACTGCCTGTACCTGTCAGCTGCCTCTGGAGTCCCACAAGCCAGCCAGGCTTAATAGGACTCCTTCTTCAGCTTGATGGTATCCCTTACAGGCACCAGAGACCTTGCGACCACAGCTCTGAACAGCAGCAGAGATAATGGAGGTGGAGAACATGGTCCAATCTGACTCAATGTCACCAACCTCCCTCTGTACCTGTTTCAGACGTTCCCAGCAGACCCTCACAATTAAAAAAAAACAAGTCTTTTCAGCCTCCTTCCCCACCAGTGAATCCAACTCACCACCAGCTAGTGATCAGTGGACAGATCTGGCACTCGCTTTTCCCGAGTGTCCGAGACACATGTCTAAAGGTCACCTGAAACGACTACAAAGTCGATCATCGATCTCCTGCCGAGGGTGTCCTGATGCCAAGTGTAGTGATGGACACCCTTGTGCTCAAACATGGTGTTTGTTATGGACAAAATACGATGAGAACAGAAGTCCAACAAAAAAAACACAGTGGCAATCACAGTGTCCCCTAGGAGGACAATGGAGTCCACTGTTGGGGTACTTACCAGTACCTCTTTGAGAGACACCAAGAAGGCCAGGTACTCGGAACTGCTATTTGGCTCATAGGTCAAAACCACTGTCAGAGACCTGTCCCCCACCCAAAGGCGAAGGGACACGACCCTCTCGTCCACTGGGTAAACTCCAACACTTGGCAGCTGAGCTGGGGGCTCATGAGTAAGCCCACACCAGCCCACTGCCTCTCACCATGTGCAACTCCTGAATGGTAGAGCCCAACCCCTCTCAAGGGACTGAGTTTCAGAGCCCAGACTATGCGTGGAGGTGAGCCCAAGTATACCTAGCTGGTAACTCTCAACCTGCCGCACAAGCTCAGAGTCCTTCCCTCCCAGAGAGGTGACATTCCAAGTCTGTCCATGACTGGCGTTTATGCCGCCGAGGCACTCGCCTTTGACTGCCGCCCAAATCACATTAAACTCTGAGCTGTCCTGTGGGTCGTGGGCCAACTGGAGGGTGATCCCACATTGTTTCTTCGGGCTGGACCCAACCGGGGCCCATGTGAAGAGCTTCAGGCACTCACCCCAGGCCTGGCTCCAGGGTGGGGCCCCGGTGACGCCAATCCGGGCTACATTACTGGATCTGTGTTTTACCTTCATGTAAGGGTTTCTGAACTGCTCTTTGTCTGGCTCGTCACCCTGGACCTGTCTGCCATGAGAGATCCAACCAGGGAATCATTCAAGCTCTCAAACCCCACCACCACGTAAAGGCAGAGGGGTGTCTCTAAAACCAATATACAAAAAACAAGTACAAAATAAAACAAACGTTATAAGCACAACATTTCAGTGTAAACAGTTTTAATAAAGTTCAAGCATGATTAAATGAATTTGTGGGGTCCTCTGCAGCTAAACATCACCTAAATCAAGCATGCTGCCTTTACCAACAAACAGACACTGACTAAAAGATTCCCTTGAATCAGGAGTCTCAGACCCTGGGCATCTGTAGGTCACTTGGTACCAGGTCACGCAGAAACAATGAAGAACTTACATTCCTTCTGTTTTGTTTGTTATCTGATTCTTGATTATGCTTCATTTTAGAAAACTACCAGAATCTCTCCACCACATCTGTCTCTGACTCACTCATGATGCATGTCAAGAAGTTTGCCTCGATTCCACACCTTTCTAACGTCAACTACCTTCATAAAGTTAAGGCTCCAGTTGGTTTTGAATTTATGGTAAATGGCATATATCCTCTTATAGCGCTTTAATACCTTCTAAGAAGGACCAAAGTGCTTTACAGTAACAGTGCCATTCACCAATTCACACACACATTCACATACTGATGGTGTATCTGCTGCTGAACACAAGCGCCAACCTTCCACCAGAGGCAATGTGGGGTTCAGTGTCTTGCCCAACAAGACTTTGACACATGGGCAGGCAAGGCAGGACCTGAACCTGCAATCTTCTGTTCAGAGGTCGACTGTTTTACCACGGCTGCTTGTAAATAAAATATTATGTAACGATGAATAAGTTAAAGCTGATGTCTCCCTATAACATGGAGGGGTGGAGGCTCCACCTGTCAGTCAGTGGAAGGTTTTGTTTCTTAGAAAACAAGAAGTCCCTGCTGCAGAGAAAGCTAAAAAAATCAGAGAAGTGTGTGAATGTGTGTGTGAATGGGACAGTGACTGTAAAGAGCGTTGGGCCTTCAATTAAGGTAGAAAAGCGCTACATAAGTATACGCCATTTACCATTTACCAGAAGAGTTGCTTAATAGTTCTAGCAATGACAAGCATTGCAAAAAATATTTTTGCAAAAAGTATCAAAAAAATGTAAACAGAAAAGTTGGCATCAATCCAAACAATCTAACTTGACGAAGGTGATGCAGTGATTTCCTGTTCATTTAAAGGCAGATTGTGGGATTTCATGAAAAAACAGTCTGCATGAGTGTTTTGATGCCATTCATGTGTGTTGCCCTTTAGACTGTCTTTAAAGGGTGTTTTCAGATCTAAAACTTCTATGAAAGATCATTAGTCATCATCCACTTGTACTTGGATCAACTCAGCAGTCCAGTTGGGCTTTTCCAGGAAAACCCCACAGACTTACTGTCACACCAGTTCTGCAAGAGATTCTTTACCCAGTGAATGTTCCAAGAATGTGTGCAATGCTCCAAGCTGTTGTCGTAACGTGCTAATTAAAGTAAAACTGAAGATCTGAAGCTGCACCAAAAAAATAACTGGAGTTTCTCACATTATTGTCTGAGGACGGAGCTGCCATTCAAAGTGTTCCTGAAAGCGGGCCACAGATGCAGCAGTTCATCTTGGTGTGCTCCAACAGTGAGGGTGTGACACTGCTGTGCTATGCAGCCTTCCACTGGTGGCCTCTAGCTCCCAGCTTCCTGGTCTCCACTTTCCAAAGCAGCTTTGTTACACTAAAATGTCAGACACAGCTAACAATAGTAACTGGAAACCAGGACTGTTCTAATAGTTCCCACGTGAAACCAGAAAATTAATCTGCATCAAGCTTGTGAAGTCTTTTTAAGAGATATTTCTAACTGCAGTTGTGTTTGTGACTTATCCATGATTAACTTTCACAACTTGATTCCATCCACAAACCAAATGTCTCATTTTATATAAATAACATTTTATTTGACTGCCACAATAAAAACTAAGAGCTGAAAAAGTTTGTCTGTTCAATAAACTAAGCAGTGATTTTTTCAGAAGACTTGGCAATTGTCAAATTTAACAGTAAGGCTTGCATAATGGATATAGATAGTTAAAAATATTTACTGTGGACATACAGCATGGTAGCTCTCTCTTCATTTTCAAATCTGCATACCATCTGTAAAACTAACAAACCTGGACCTGTCATGGACCATTACTTTCAATGAGTTTTATTTCATGACTTTTCCAAATGGTATTTGTGAATTATTTATTAAAATTTGTTTTTTCTGAGCAAATCAATAACATGATAAAATGAGAAAGCATATTTAACAGCCCCGCAATGGACTGGCGAACTGTCCAGGGTGCGCTCTGCCTTCACCTGACAGTGGTTGGTTAGGCTACAGAATTCTCTGTGGCTCTAAGCAAGTTTAAATGATGGATGAATGAATGCATTAAACATAAAAAGATTCTAAAGCAAAACAAATTAGTAAAATACTGTATTGTCATTTTACAAACAGCTTAAACATGTAAATTTAAAATTTGGACAGGAATTTTGTGTTTATTAAAATCAATATGGTGGAGATAGTAGAAGAACTTTACAAACCTAAACTATAGTGTGGCTTTACACAGGAGCTGCAGCAGGAAACAAGTTCAACTTAACAACAAATTATTGGACTGATTAGATCTGATTCAAGGAAGTAAAGTGTATAGCAACAAAAACCCAGTTCTTTGAGCAGCAGTATTAACCATTTTCTTATCAAAAACCTCTTGACAAAAACATCAATCAACCTGGACATTTGTCAGATGAATGACTTTAGACAATGTCGCACCAAAAGGCTGATTGGGATTTGTCAGTAAAGTGACAGCATCCATTCTCCTCCTCCATGACTGACTGAGAAAAGCTTCTACATTACAGCTGCATTAGGATCAGGAGACAGGAGGCAGCATACACCTCACTGAGGCAAGAGTTTCATTCTTCAAACCTTTGCACGTCTCTTAACATGCAAGGCAACATCCCCACAAAACATTTGTAAACATAAACGCTTCTAAGTGCAGATATATGCCTGCAGGATGATGTCGATGTGTGGCACAGCTCAGATAATACCTCAGCTTTTGCAGGACTCAGCTGCTTCTAACTGTTGCAAAAATAACAAGGGAGCAGAGGTGTAGGAAGGAAAAGGAGAAGAGGTGGGGAGGGTCAGATGATTATGTAATCCTTCTGTCTGAGAAGAATAAGCAAAAGCTCTGCTTTGTATCACAGCATGAGGCAGTGATTGAAGCAATACTCACATCGGTAACTTACAGACAGGATGTCACAAAAACATGACTATGACAAAGCTCATCAATTAAATCTGATGATTGGCTCATTATTATAGGGGCACTGAGGTTATATGGCAGTATTATGGGTTTGCAAAATTTCTAATGCATTACATCCTGAAAGATGCACAAGACACAATCGGACACAATGTTAGAATAAATACCCATAATTTTGGGTGTTTAATAAAATAAAAAACATGTATGTTGTTTTTCAGATCTCAGAGGAATATTTAAAGACCATAATAAGGTCAAAAGATCAAAACTCAGATCAGAACTGTGTTTCTTGGTATGCTTTTGCAGCAGTTGCTCAACACCACTCCGGCACCTTGAGTACTAAAGTGAATCATTTGATGTATGATATTATAAAAAGACATATTTAGATGTTTAACAAATTTAAAGTTGCTGCGGTTGAATGGTTTTCAACTTTAACTTTTTCTCCACACTTTCTGCACAGCTCCGATGTAGCAACAATGCAATACCAACACAGTCGTACGTAACATGGGGATTGGTCGTTTTCTTATGCAATCTGTTGTAACTTAAGTGGTTAACAAAGTGCATTTTGTATTATCTGAGTATCACTGCCAAAAGGCTGATTTTCTAAATAACCATTTGACACAAATGTGATACTAACTGAATTACAAATGTCTTTTCTAAAATCAATGTTTGATAATCAAAACTTTTTTTTTTAAACTATGGAGATTTATTTGAGCTGAGCAATTATGACACTGAAACAATTTTTTTCCTGAAAAAATGTAAGAAGTAGCGTTTAAGAGACAATTGATGTATAGATTACATAAATTCAGATTACATCTCACAACTAAAGATCATTGGATTTTTCTTTAAACACAACTGCCAATATTCTTCTTTCATTTACTACAGACGATGTTTGTTCTGAAACACTGCTTAGTCACTGTGAAACAAGCAAGAACAAGTAAAATGAGCGACCAGCTTTTATGTAATGGGAAATGCTGCAGAGTATAGGCCACACCTTCTGTGAGCAAGCAATCATCTGTGTCATGCATGTTATTTTAATTGTCAAATTTTGAAAAAGAATGTTGAGGGAATGCTTCGTGCAGGAAGCATCACAGTGTGTTGGCTAGCTAGTTATTAAGCGCAGGTGATTGGGGACACGCAGTGCCAACTGCTAACCCACACCTGGACTCAGACTGGAATTCCAACAATCCTAAGAGTTCTTCAATGGAATTCCTTGGAGCTAGAGAAAGACGGATCAATCACAGAGTGAGGGAGGAAGAAACCCACTAACTGCAGCACAAGCTAGAACAGGTAAACACACCAACACCAATGAAGGGAAAGAAATGGGGGGTGACTAGCATATAAGGAATGAAAACAGCTCAAACCAGCTTCCATTGCTCCAATCACCAAACCAATGTGGTAGTGTGTACACATGGTAAATTGCTCATGGGTTATTGGGAAAATTAGGTTGAAATGTTAGGTCAACTTGAATGACACTGACAGAAAGTGGTCATGGCTGCTCCCAACACAACTCAGAGGGTCTAAAGCATGAGGCAACAGTAGAATCATTTATCTTTACATCAAGTTTCAAAAATGTAGACTGTAAAGGAACTTCTACTTTGAAATGAACTTCTGCCTCAATAAGATCCAGTTCTATACATTATAAAAACCACTGCCTTTTGACTGGGATTGAGACCCAAAGTAAAGCCCTTCGACTGCATCTTCTTCTGTTACTTGGAGGTTGACATCATGGTCCACAATAATGCCAAAATACAACTAGACTTCAATCATATAGAGGTCATCATGGTAAATACAAACTTTATTAAACATGACTAAAGAAGCGCGTACTAAAAGAGATACTGGCAAACGCCATTACAGTCAGCTTTATTTTCTTTGGTGTGTTTATTTCTGATGACGTTTGTCTATGTGTTTAGCACCAACGTGAGAAATCATGAAGTAATGACATGCACATAAGTGTAGCTGAACTTTTTCCAAGCCTTTAAGTATCAGTTTTTTATGGCACAAAATCCATTCTTCTGACCAATTCCTAGTTTTTCAATTCTGACTGTAGTAGGAACTGTTTATTGAGCAGCAGCTCTAGTTATTTCTAACAGGCAGTTGTGTGTCCAATTTAGTTTTGTTGGCCTAAATATAATGTCATTTGAATGCATTTTTGAACCTAACCCTAAATGTTTTCAAATCTCTGCCATCAGATTATAAATTAATTATTAGTGAATCATTTTAATGACAAAAAAATGTGCTGTGAAAGCAACCACACTGAGCAAAGAGAAAAATGTAACCCTAACCCACCCAGCATATTCTAATTCTATCGCTTTTAGTGCCAACCAATAAATATTTTGCCACGTTTTAGAAAGACTTAAAAAGACTGATAAAATAAAAATAAATAACAATAATCCCTGAACATCTGGTAGGGACCATCTGAGCTTTGTTTCAGCTCAATCTTTTTTATTTTTAAGTTTGATACAAAGATGGTCAAATTCCTTCATTCAACATTGATGAAGGTGTGTGAACTATATTAAGTGACAAAAAGTTTTGATATACTAAGCACCAATCCTACAGATAAATTTCAGGAATGTCCTATTTTTTTCAATGCAAGCAATTAATGCTCAGTTTTAAACTACCCAATTTATCAACATATGGAACTCCTTTTAAAAGTATAACATTTTTTGTTCTGTGGACAGAGCTTATTTTAACCTAACTTGTGTGAGGGAACCATGGCTTCGGAACAAGACCTTATGCCTTAGGCACAACAGCTCTTATTGGTAGATACAAGCTGTCTGCAGGTGAAAAATTGGTACATTTGTACAGGGCACGGGTACAGGGTTACAAAAAACCCCAAAGCGGTATTTAGATCTGTTCGCGCATTCCTGAGCATTCTTCTAAAAACCAATACTCTAAGCACCAGCCCTCCCCTACTCCTATATTAAACCCTCCAAACCTAGAGATATGGAAAAATAGTGTCTACAAATTCTGACATTACTAACCCTCAATCTCGTCATTATTAGTCGCTGGTCATCTACGTTAGCGTGTAGCTGGCAGCACTCGGAAAATACATAACATTAGTTTAATAACTTTAAAAAGTCACGCTAAAGCAACAAGTTATTACTTGCATTCAAATGTAAACTTCTGTGCTTTAGAACACGCCCACATGAAGAAATGTGTTTTCCCCCACGGCACAGTGGGACGCTGATCACCATACCATTTGAGGAATACAGAGCTCGAAGTTCCATCGCCTCACCCTTAAAAAAAACTATTTCAGACACTACTAAAGCTCAGTTATAGGTGTAGGGAGAAGTCAGAGGGATAGGGGAAGTATTTGGATTTGGCCTAAGGCTTTAGACTATGTTTATTTGGTCAGAAAAGAAAAAAAAGACATGTTCCTAGTAACAACAATGTGCAGCTTCAGTGTCTGGCTTTTAAAGTCACATCTTCACAGTGTGGATAACAGTATGAAAATAGCTTCATTGTTATTAGCATGAGCATTTCTCTTTAGCGCAGATCTTTCAACACTCAGTACTCAGTACATCAATGTCTTAAAACTACTCAACAGAAGTGGACCAAAGCTTACATGAAATTGCGTTTTATTCTGACAATCCTCAGCTACATAAAATAACAGCGCATCTGGAGGGAAAGAGATTTTCTCGTGATCTCAATGCTTTTAAATGACTGGAACTGGACCCAAAGAAACTGAAGGTTGTTTTAACTGTTTTATAAACTCAATTTTTTTTTACCAATTCCTTTCAGATTTTCTTTGGTCTTTATTTCTTTACCTTTAGCAAAAAGGTTTTTACATTTTGCAAATCATCTAAGATATAATACCCTCCCCATTACTCTGGTTGTGTTGAGCTATAATCTCTTTATGCACATTAGTTAACATATACACCACTAATAAAGAGTTCTAAGTGTCTTTATTCTCCCAACAGTTAACAGACTTTCACTTACAAAACATCTTAAAAACTGAGTCACTCATGCAGCTGAAATTACTCTTCAGACTCAGGAAAACAAGAGAGGATGAGTCCGTGCATGTTGAGCATCATTATACACTGAAAAGATATTCTAACTTGTGACCAGTTTTTAATTAATCTGCTCAGATGATGCCAGTACTTCTTATTTTCCTGATTCAGTAAATACTGAATTTTTGCAGTAGATAAATATAATTTAGGGTTGAAGGTTTTTTTCAGAGGTCTGAATACATTTTAATAAAACATTTCAATGCTCTTAATTAATTCATATAATCTTAAAACCCTGCAAGTTCAAACTTTTGCTTGATTTTCAGGATTTATCTTTCATAACATGCATAAAAAGGACCAATGCCAAAATAATAAAAATCTGACTGATTTGTGAAACGGAATCTCTTAAAAACCATAAGCACTTTGCGAAAAGTAATCTGAGCTTTTACCTGCTAACAAGAAGCTTCAACAGTCGAGTCCTGTGCCTTATCATCCCTCTGAAGGGGGATTCTTTTTAGCCCCTTCTTCAAATGCTCCTAAATTAGTAGCTCAAACAAAAGAAGTTTCAAGTTTGACTTGCAAATTGAATGAGAACACAGCAATTCAGGGCAGAATTTACCTTTAGAGACTTGTGGTCTGCATCCAAATGGGGTCTGGAGGTATGCATTTATGATTTTTCACTGCTACACCTCCTGCCTCCACTCATTCTTACCCTCATTTTTCTTCAACAACAAAATGTGATGATTGGCCCCTATCGAACGCATGTGCCTTAAATGCATGTCTCTTTTACTTTTAGCACTGTCAGGGCAATCTCCCAGGTGCTGAGCAGAGTCAGGGCAAAAGGAGAAGGTTATCATGATGGCATACAAACATACTGTCATCATACATCATAGATGCAAATCTAAACCAGCTCAGCTCTCCAAACCAGTTCAGATCATAGTTATTTTTCAAGAGACATGGGGGTGAATTTCATTTTACCAGTCTCAATGGTAATCTAGTCTAATCTAGAGTACATGAGAACTCAATTTCTCACCCTAATAATTACTCTGATAGTTACCTCTTTTTTTCTCTCTAAACGTCCTTCTCTTTTCAGGGGTTACGGTGGCTTGCAAAAGTTTTCACACCCCTTGAACTTCTCCATATTTTCTCACATTATGACCACAAACATAAATATATTTTATTCCTTAATGTTAATGTTAATATTCCTTAAAGTCTGAACGGTGGATCAATAGTTAGCACTCTTGCCTCACAGCAAGAAGGCTCCCGGTTCAAGTCCTGGCTGGGGGAATTGAAACAGTGTTATCAATGGGGGACCTTTCTGTGTGGAGTTTGCATGTTCTCCCTGTGCATGCGTGGGTTTTCTCCGTGGACTATGACTTCCTCCCACCGTCCAAAAACATGCTTCATAGGTTAATTGGTCACTCTAAATTGTCCCTAGGTGTGGATGTGAGTGTGCATGGGTGTGATTGTGGCCCCTGGGACAGAGTGGTGACCAGTCCAGGGGTATCCCATGAGTAGCCCAGTTAAGCTCCGTCAGCCCGTTGACCCCAAAAGGGTCAAAACGGTTTAGAAAATGAATGAATGATTTTTATGTGAAAGACCAACACAAAGTGGTACACTTGTGAAGTGGAAAGAAAATATTACAAGAGTTCAATTTTTTTACAGATAAAAAACTGAAAGTGCAGTGTGCAAAAGTATTCAGCCCCCTGAGTCAATACTTTCTGGAACCCCCTTTTACTGCAATTAGAGCTGCAAGTCTTTTGGGGTTTGTCTCTACCAGCTTTACACGTCTAGAGACTGAAATCTTTGTTTTTCGTCCTGCAAAACAGTTCAGTCTGAGTCAGATTAGATGGAGAGTGTTTGTGAACAGCAGTTTTCAGATCTCTCCACAGATTCTGGATTGGATTTAGGTCTGGACTTTGACTGGACCATTCCAACACATGAATCCGTTTCATTTTTACCATTCCATTGTAGCTTTGGCTTTATGTTTAGGGTGGTTGTCCTGTTGGAAGGTGAATCTCCGCCCCAGTCTCAAGTGTTGTTCAGACTTCAACAGGTTTTCCTCCAATATTACTCTGGATTTGGCTCCATCCATCTTCCCATCAACTCTAACCAGATTCCCTGCTGAAAAGAAGCAGCCCCAGAGCATGATGCTGCCACCACCATGTTTGACAGTGGGTCTGGTGTGTTCAGAGTGATGTGTTAGATTTCCACACATAGCTCTTTGCATTTAGACCAAAAAGTTCCATTTTGGTCTCATGTGACCAGAGCTCCTTCTTCCACACGTTTGCTGGGTCACTCACATGATTTATGGCAAACTTCAAACAGGACTTCTTGTGGTTTTCTTTGAACAATGTTTTTCTTCTTGCCACTCTTCCATAAAGTCCAGATGTGTTCAGTGCACGACTGATGGTTGTCCTATGGACAGATTCCTCCACCTGAGCTGTAGATCTCTGCAGTTCATCCAGAGTCACCATGGGCCTCCTGGCTGCATCTCTGATCAGTGCTCTGCTTGTTCTGCCTGTTAGTTTAGGTGGACAAACATGTCTAGGTAGGTTTACAGTTGTTCCATACTCTTTCCATTTGCAGATGATGGACTGAACAGTGGTTTGTGGGATGTTCAAAGCTTGGAAATCTTTTTCTAGCCTAACCCTGCTTTAAATGTCTCCACAACGTCCTCCCTGACCTGTCTGGTGTGTTCCTTACACTTCACAGTTCACACTCCTCACGCTACACAGTTATGTTTGTGGTCATAATGTGAGAAAATGTGGAGAAGTTCAAGTGAGATACTTTTGTAAGCCACTACAAATCCCAACTAGAGACATGTCCTTCAAAGAAGTTAACGCTTCTTATAGTAAAGCAAAACACATTTACAAGCAATCTGTTTTTAAGATGTCCAAGACTTTGCTGTAATTATGAAAATTAACATTACATATTTTATTTTAGGTGCTAATAACCTAATCAGGAAATAAAAAACACTTTAAGATGTTAAAAGCCCAAGGACCTTAAATCATTTGAGCTATTACAGTAAAATGAGAACTTGTGCTGCTATCAAATGTTTTTAATCTTTAAAGACTAAACATTAAGAGCACATGTTCTTCCTCAGGGCTCACGGTGCATGTAAATGCACAATGATCCACAAGCAGAAGACAGCTTGAAAGTTAAAAAACAAAAGAGGGGTTAACTAGCATCAAAAACAATAATGTCACCATTTCAACATAAAGAGACACCACAGCAACATTTGTGTCCTGTTTGGGTTCACTTTAGCTTCAGTATCTTTGATATTTTTATGGAATTTAATTTGTTTTTTTTGTTTTTTTCAAAATCATCAAGTCAATAAACTAACTTATACTACAGTCTACAAGGCAAGGATCTAAAAATCAGAGATGTTTATGTTTACAACCAAATATTGGGTAAAACAAACATCAGATTTTAAAAACTTTGTTTACTGCAATAAAGACAGACTATTAAAACATCCTGATGAAAAACTGATGAATGGATAAGGACCAAAAAAATTTGACCAAAGACTTAAAATTCTGTTTAGTAATATTTGCAAACAAACAAACAAAAAAAAAAAGACAAAAAACTCATTACAGCAGGCAGTCAGAATATACTTTTGTTGTTTTAAGGCCCCTTTAAGCCACAGTAACCTTTGATAAAATCAGAGAGACACAAATCTTAAACTCTACATATGCAAAATTGCCTTTTTTCCAGTTATCAGCTGACACAGATTTGTTGATATTACCGCTCATTCCTATAAAATCCCACTAAGATATAATGAACACATAATTTTTTCACATTTGAGCAAAATTTTATAAATGTATAAAAGGTTTTCAACATCTTTTTCTGTAATCTTGACTTTTGTCTTGTACCTACATCTCATATTTTTAGTTTCTGGGGTTTACTGCAGTAAAAAGTTAATTCTTTGCATTTTCCCCTGCTTTTTGTTCAGTTGTTTAGACTATAAAGAGAGTTAAGTCTTCTGCTTATCACAAAAACTGACATCATTGCCGTTAGTTTTTATCATTTGATTTTTCACTGAATTTAAATCCATTTAAACAGAAATAACCTGTGTAAACAGATTCATCATATTATTTTATTTCTTCTGTTTTGGTTAACATTGTCATATAAGAATGTTCTTTTTTATGTGTAAAATAAATCAAAATCAAGGCCTTGGTGGGCTAAGGTTCAACTTTATAACAGCATGGAAGTTAATGAGAATTGCTAATGTTTTTTGAAAACTGATTCCAGTGGTCATTTAAAGATTCTAGATGGGAACTTTGTCTCATCTCAAGAATACATTACCACAAATCTGACATTGTCCCAAACCTAAAGAAAACACAAACCCCACCAAAAATACTTTAAAATCAGGATTGTGTTGAGCCCGTAATCAAATGGAAAAAATTTTATTTTTAAACAATGGACCCTGTATGTTAACTGCTAAAAAAAACAGCCATGTTTTCTAAATGACTTATATTTCCATAAGTTTTCAAATGTATTTTTTCTGTTGGACTTTTACAAGCCAGAAAGTTGAGCTTTTGATCCACTGCAGCATCAACAGCTGACATAACTGGACTGTACTTACACTGAGATTTTCTAGTCCTGCAGACCTCTTAAAATGCTTTTACACTACAAGTTATATAATTCACCCATTATATCAATCTGCACTTAGTCTATGCAGCACAGTTTTATTAGTCCACAAAGTGCTTAGTTATATCTCATTAACCATCTCATAGAGGGTTGGGTCGCAAATAAGCGTGAAGTGACTTTCTATGAGACTTTCAAGGCCAGGAAACTAACCCCCAACAATACAAGTCCAAAATAGATCACCTGACTGGAATGTGGGATCTACTACCTTGGTGACACAGCTCCTAAATTAGCAGGATGGTTCACTAAAATCTTACTCAATTCTCAAAACAACAACCCAATCCAGAAAAAAATAATCAAAAAGCCACATAAATCCTGATTTTTTTCCCCTTTGATTAAAAAATTGTAGGATTTCAGAGAGAAATGGAATAGTAGGACTCATGCCCAGCAGGGTTACAGGTTCAAGACCAGTTTCAACAGCTGTCCAGCTGAATCAGAAACAGAATTCTGCACAAATTAAAAGCCACTTAAATAATCAGGTTAATTGTTTGCTTGTGACACGCTTAAATGCAGAAAAACAAACACAAAAGTCATTTTTTAAGATTGTCATGAAGAAATAAATACCATACTACAACCTTCAACTAATTTTGGTAAAACCATGATGCTAGTAATAACAAAGATTAAAGTAAAAAAAAAAACAAGTCCCGATGATTACGTCTGTTTTTTTTACTTATTCAGCGCCTTTAACCAGATTTTGCTATATTTCAGCACAGATCTATTTACCACCTGTGTCTTCAAATGGTCTCTACCTTTTCATCAACTAAATTACTCGCATATTCATTTGCAAAGTTCAAATAGATCATCTGTCCATAGTTTAAATCTTAAACCTGACTGTGTTCTATGTGTACTAGCCAAGCTGCTATTCACTCAAACAAGATCTACAAGAATGAGCAAAATTATCATTATAATGAATCAGTTTGTAGAAAATGGGCAGTAAAGAAAGGCATGAAGGCATCATATTTTACCTTCCTCATGTGACTTTTTGGTTGAAAATTTTAACAAAAGATTAAGGACAGCAATTGATGCTGCAGCTCCACTTAAAACAAAAACTGAAAACCAAAGCTACATCACCATGGAGACATGAAAAAATTGAAGTCATGAAACTGGAATGCAGGAGAGCGGAGAGGAAGTGGAGACATACGAAACTAACTGTACATTAAGAGATCTTTGAGGAACAACTAAGGATGTACAACAATGCGCTAAAACAAGCTAGAACCCTCCACTTCTCATACTTAATTATATAAAATAAAAATGACCCCAAATTTCTTTTTAACAAAATAGACTCAATTATGAAAAGAGATTCTCAGAGTTCCTCCATGCCAGCATCAAATGCTACATGTGAGAGTTTTGCAGACTACTTCAGGAGTAAAATCAATGCTATTAGTTCTAGTTTTTTTTAACTAAAAAAGAAGTTGATATGAATGAATCTATCGCATTGTATTCATCAGAGGAAACACTGGAAGGTTTTGTTCTGGTTTTCTTCCAGTTAAAGCCAACCACCTGCCTTTTAGGCCCAATCCCCACATTACTTTTGAAAACATCCTATGACGTCTTTGAGTTTGAGCTTTTAAATATGGTAAATTACTCTCTTCAGACAGGTGTCTGTGGTGAAGCCTCTTCAAAAGAAGAGTAATTTAGATCCTAAAACCTTTGATAACTATCGACTAATATCCATCTTACCATTACTCAGTAAGATCATTAAAAAAACAGGTTTTGTCCAACTAAATGATTTTTTTAAATAGGAACAATATCTATGAAAAATATCAATCTGGTTTTAAGACAAACCACAGTACAGAGACACAGAGACAGCCTTTGTTAAAATAGTAAATGATATTAGATGTAACCTAGACTCTCAGAAACTCTCAGTCCTGGTACTACTGGATCTGAGTGCTGCATTTGATACAGTAGATCACAATATTCTACTTAACAGGCTGAGAAGTCTGGGCCTCCCCAGTGTTGCTCTGAAATGGTTTGACTCCTATCTCACAGACAGAAGATTTTACATAAATATGGATACATGCTCATCAAAGACCTATGAAGTCAGTTGTGGGGTCCCCCAAGGATCAATATAAGGCCCACTACTTTTTAATTTATACATGATGCCACTTGGGGACGTCATCAGGAGGCATGACCTTTGCTTTCATAGTTACGCTGATGACACATAACTTTACATCGCAGTGTCTCCAGATGACGTACAGTCAGTAAATGTTCTTTTAAACTGCATTTTAGACATGAAGTCATGGATGGTAGGGAATTTCTTAAAGCTCAACCAGAACAAAACAGAGGTTTTAGTGATCGGTTCTGAAGAGAAGAGAGAGACCATTTTATCAAAACTAAAATACTATAAAACTCCTCAATGTGTGAGAAACCTTGTTGTTATTTTTGACTCTGAGATGAATTTTATCATCTTAAAAACATTGCCAGAGTCCGCCTACTTCTCTCTCTTGCCACCATAGAGGTACTGATGCATGCTTTTATTTCCAGCACATTACTGCAATGCCCTGCTCTCTGGTCTTCCCAGGAAAAGGGCATCAAACCTCCAACTATTACAAAACTCAGCCGCAAGTGTGCTGACGAGGACCAGGGGGCGGGAACATATTACACAAATTTAAAAATCGGTACATTGGCTCCCTGTGCAATTCAGAATTTATTTCAAAATTCTTTTACTGGCTTATAAATGCTTTTATGGTCTTGGGCCATCATATCTATCTGATATGATTTTAAGGTATGAGCCCTCGCGGACCCTGAGGTCCTCTGGTACAGGCCTTTGGGTTATTCCTAAAGTTAGATATAAAACATACGGCAAGGCCTCTTTTAGTTACTATGGACTTCGCCTGTGAAACAGCGTCCCAGAGAGCCTCAGAGCCGCAGAGACTGTCCATGTTTTTAAAGGAAGACTCAAGACCTACCTTTTAATGTGGCTTTTACTTAAAATTTAGGAACTTACTGATATTTAAACAATTTTATGTTATTTATTTTTAAACTTTATTTATTTATTTATTTTTACACTACTACTGATTTATATCTCTTTGTTATTATTTATCTTTTTATTTATTTGTTTATTTACTTTTTTAATAATTCATTTAATTATGTATTTTGTTACTGATCGCTTTTTTAAACTCAGTTTTTTACTTTGATGTACTCATACGTATTTTATTCCTTTTACATTTTGTTTTAACTCCACAGTTTTCCTCATGGGCACCTCCAAGTCAGTGACAGTCTTCTCAGTGAACAGGGTCGCTACACTGGGATCTCCCGGGTCTGGCTTCTTGCTTTGATCAGGGGTATCCTATGTTGGTTTCCTCTGTGAAGGTAAGTGACAGGTCCCTAATATATTGTTTCCCCACTTAGTATCAAGCCAGATTGCTATTTCACTTCATATTAATTCTCTTTTCATATTTTGGTGTCTCATTTTATGATTTACTGTGTCTGGGGTGCATGTGTGATTAACTTTGTCTGAATGTTTGGCTTTTAAATTTGGAAATGTTTTTAATGTGTAGCACTTTGAGCTTCATTTGTTGGAAAAGTGCTTTCTAAATAAAGCTTGATTTGATCAAGTAAAACAGCACTTACATTACAGTTAATTACTACGGTATGTAAGAAAATGCATATTTCCCTAAAACTGTACAGTTACGACTCAATATTTAAAAGCTTCAGACTAGAGGGGTTCTCTAAAGAAACTCCCCAGAAGAATTGAGCGCTTTTCCTTGAACACCCATATACTGACCTAAAATTCTGCATTAATATTTTTGAAGTTCAGTAGATTTCAACTATTGTTTTCACAAGTAAACAGTTATAAAGTACGAAGTCAATAGAAATTTAAGAGAGCACAATGGTAAGCCTTTCAGAAAACAGCAAAGTAACTGGGAATCTGTTTTACTTCACAATGGACTCTTTAACAGTACTTGCAAAGTATAACCAGCTGTCAACCAATCAATACTACGCTGTGATAAAATACCATACCAGTATATTCTTTTCATTATACTTTTTTTCTTTATCACAAGTTATTCATGTTATTAACTGACCAATCAGATGCCTCAATAAAAGCATGTGGAGCCCACTGGCCCCACCTCAAACGTTTGATTGACAGATCCTGCAGAGCCTCTTTCAGTGGAAGGGGTGTGGTCTTTGAACAAGCTTACTCATGATTGCTGCCAGCCAGTGCTTTAAGTGGGCCAGTCCTTACCAGTACTCAGTACCGGGACTTCGAAAAAATATCCCTTTAAAGTAGCCACGTATCCACACCAGAAGTACTGCTGGCACTCAGTACTGGCACTATAGATGTGACACATTTTTCCTTCCTCCCCTGAGTTTTATATTTCCACGTAGAAGCTCAAACAAGTTCTTCCCTTTAACTTCAGATGCAACAAACCATTCAAGGGAGTACCTCCATGAAAAGAGGAGAGTCGCTGCACATGCACCGAGCTCTGTGTGTGTGTGTGTGTGTGTGTGTGGGGGGGGGGCAGTTGTAGTCATAAGTTTGACTTTTTCTGTTTATAAAAAAATGTTCTTTCGTTAAAATGTTTCACCAGAAGCTTTGGCATGGAGCTTTAAAGGAGCCTTATTTGTTCCTTATTGTGTCTCAGGAATGAGTTTGTTTGTTACATTTTGTCATTTAGGTTTATTTTTTAATGAGAGGATCTTACAATAATGAAATAAACTTGTTTTTTTTAAGCACTCCTGACATGACCCTAAATGAAAAAGCCTGATGTTTTTATCAACCCTCCAAAATGTACACTTCAGATGACATGTGGCATGACATGTAAAATGATATTGTCAGAACTGTTTCTTATTAAAATAAGTTTATCTATAGTTTCTGTTCAAAAGCAAAGTTCTTCAATGAGAAAATTGCATTATAATAACTGCAAGTAAATCTATTACTTCAGAAGGATCTGTTTTGACACTGAATTTTATCTTGAAAGGAACTTGAATGAGCTGCTGTCAGATTAAAATAGAACAAGATTGTTAGATAGCCTATAGAAAAAAATAATGTTATACGTTAATTATTGTAAATATTTAAAAGTTACATGTTATAAATAAATGGCCTAATGGCCCTAAAAGAAGTGTATTTTTATCAAAAGGGTAGTAAGTTTTTGCAGCTCTAGCTTGATTTTAGTTTTCAGTAAGACATTGGACCAAATGGTTATTATTTAGGTTGCAGAGAGAGCCCTGATTTAGCTGTTACATAAAAAAAATAATTCAAAGTACTCATACACACTTTCTACATATGTGTGCTGATATGCTGGCAGAGGAATATTAACAATGAATCTATATCAGACTTTAACATCTTATACACACATGTCAAATGAAGCCATAATTGATCATTCAAAAATAATTCGAAGTCAGTTATTGGTGGGAAATCTGAATTTGAAATTTTATGATGCAGATCTCAGTCCATCAATCCTCACTGTGACTGTTTTAAGTATAAAACGAATAAAATTCAATTTTAAAAGTGAATAAATACAAAAGGAGCCTAAAGAGCCAGTATTTTGAGCTTTCCAATGAACTGATCCAAAAGATTCGGATCCCTGAAAAGAGCCATAAATCCCATCTCTATCCGGCACAAAAACTTGATAACTTTAATGTTGATCACAATGTTTTTTTGGCTTAGAAACATATAAATAGTGTCTAGACTATTCTTCACAGACTAGTTTGCAGCAAAAGCATCAACTTGCATCAACTATTGACATGTCTCACTATGACAACAGGGCTGGCTATATACTGTATACTGGCTGTTGAAAACCCAATATTTTTCAACACAAGGTGGTCATCATCCTCTCCCTCCCTCCCTCTCACTCATGGTGCAGAAAGAAATAGACATAACAGGATAAAATAACTAAGGGCCAAACAGAGTAAAACAGCCAGACAACAAAACACAAAGACAAAAACCCACACTTAAACCCCAATCCACTCAGACAAACAAAAGGAATGGTATCCCACAATTCCTTGCACTGCCAGATCTCACAGCAGGCCCAATGTTTCTGTGACCGTCGCAACAATACAGTAGGTGTGTTTGAGATGACCCAGGCGGACGCAGCTCTGCGCAGATCAACGGGTGTCCGGTGTATGCTAGTTAGTCTTACAATCCAACATCATGTCAATCATCATAAAATTATTACCAGAAACAGGAGGTTGGAAGGCGCCCTTTTTTGTTACACTGTTGTTAATCCCCTATTAAATCAAATTAAAATCAATGCTGTAATTATACACCCATTTAGAATAATTTTATGTACACAGTCAATGTAAGACTACATTTATTTAAAGACTTGTCCTGAGCTTACTGTTTCTTATTTCATATTATGACGTATAGAAAAAATGACTTTTTTTTTTTAATCAAATTTTACAGTAGAGATTCTCTGCATTTTATGTTTCGATTTCCATGAAAGAGAGTACCGCCACTTCTTGTTGTCCACTTAAAGCACTGGCTTCAGTTAAGCAGTTGCTATAGAAACGTTGACAGAATGACTGACCAAAAAACTTTAACACGAGACACTATAAAGGAAGTTTTTTTGAGTTATAATACAAAGTAAAATGCTACTTTGTTGCTACATAAATTGCATTGTAAAATGCCAAGGTGTTTTTGTGTTAGAATTCTAATGAAATTTCAAAACTGCACCCTCCTGGTGTAATGCATTTTTATTATGCATAGCATCGTGCTTTATGTGTGTCAAAATTCAAATTGAAAAGCAAGCTGTAAGACGCTCATTAGGGCGGGGCCCACCACCTTCTATATTTGCTAAATCCCACCTCCACTTCCTTTAGTCGACCAATTAAATATATTAAAGACTCACAACTAATGGAGGTTAGAGAAGAGAATGTGCTACATGCTAGTTAATGAACATAATAATTAATTCTATGTTCATGACTACGACTACACCTGCTGTGTTGCAGCTCTTAAAGAGATATTTGGAGCACATCTTTAGGGCTGCTGTATCCTTTAGGACAGCGGTCCCCAACACCTGGTACGCAAACTAGTAGACTACCAGTCTATGGGTCACTTAAGCCTCGTTTCCACTGAGCGGTCTGGTACGACATGCGTGGTGTAGACCGCTTGTGTGTCATTGCGTCAAAGTAGTGCAACGACTAGTAAAGCAACAATGGAGGTTTATTGCTTTACTCCTGGTACATAGTGTAAACAGGAATATAATGTTGTTTGCGGGAGGCTAAGATGAATACCAACGTAAAGAAACGTTGGAAACGTTAGCTTAGATGAGCACTTTATTGACACTTTCTAATGTTGTCATTGCTTTCAACAAAGCTTAAGTGACCCACAGACTGCCAATCAACAGGTGGCTACAGCAGCTCCGCCCCAACCGTTCCATTTCACTTTTCAATGGACCTACAACCAATGGGGGCCCCCAAGAGGTACAGTTCAGTATTGTTTAATGGGTCCATTTTACAATGAAAACACTCAAAATACCAGACATGAGTGGACTGCTTAGGCCACAGACCCCAAAAAAACAAATAAATACGCTAATTTAGATTATCTCTGTTTTGTTCATATTTTTCATCCTGAATGAAGATTTATTTTAGTAAAACTGCCAGATTCATAATCTCCCACAGTCGCCCAAAGCTTAAAAACGTTAAAAAGAAAAACAAACAAAACAAAACAAACAATAAAACCTATTTCTATTTCTATTCTTTGGGAAGAAAAGAGCTAATGAGGAAACCGAAGAAGAATCTTTGACTTCAAAGAAAAATAAAGCTGCTGTTTACAAAACCAGGAGTCTTCCTCAACATAAAGATTTATAGACAGAGTTGTTCTCAAGTAGCAGGGGCCGCTCTGCCTAATGTGCACACATACACAGATATCAATGTTGCATAAACGATGCACTCACGTTTATTTGATTTTTAGAAAATACGATGGTTGTGTCATTTTATTTTGCTTTATTTATCTATTACACCTTATAAGTTGGATGGGGCTGAATTTAGCATCTGGTTGTTAGCATCCAATTTGATGTTAAAGTCCCACTCCAACCATATTTTTTTCTTTTATAAAACTAATTCAAATTGATTCAATTTTATTTATATAGTCCAATATATATTATATTGCCCAAAATATATATTTGACAAAATGCAGCATTCGAACAAAAAAATACTTCATTTTTATTGTCTGAAATGTTTACATTTAAAGAGTGTTAACTCAGAAGTGTAATATCTGTGCACAAAACACATCAACAGTAAGATAAGCAGACCTGTAAAGACTTTAATGTCTGCAGTTTTATTCCAAGAAGTAGTTCCGGTCACAGTGTTCTATGTGTGCAGGCTTCTTCAAAACAAACTTTTCCTTCATGATTTGGACAAAAACAAGCGGTATAGAGAACTTTCTCATTGAACTCAACTCCTTCCGCTTTCGGCCCTTGACCGCTCAATCATTTCTGGTTATGTTGTTTATATGGAAATAGCGGAGTACTTGGAGTTAACAAGATGTCTTTTGGAACTACCCAAAATCACTATAAATTATGTTAAGCGCATTGTTTGCCTTTCTAGCAAAACACCCCAAAATAAAAGACAAAAATAAATTTTATGTCATCCTGCATAGCAAACTTTGAAGGTAATTTGCTAAGGCTGATGTTATTCGCATGTACAACCAGCTCAAAAACTGATGGAAATTCATGTTGGCGACATGTAATCTGTGAAGCCAATTTGCAGATTGCTGGATTGCCGCACGCGTTTTAAGTGCCTCCAAGGCTAAGTGTTGTTATTGGTCGTACGTAATTAATGTTAAAGTCCTGATAGCTGTCGCTCACCCAGAGCACGGAGCAGCGTGATTGGCAGACACAATTTGGAATTTTTTTGGCATATCAACCGTAACTGCAATCCTTACCTTTCCATGCAGCCACAAGTTCAGCACTGGCTGAGCTAAAAGATAAGTGCGAATAGACACTTTCATTTGGGCTAATGCTAACTAGCATGAAAGACATATCTAATGACCGTAGTCTTTATCTTTATCCTGTGTTTTAGTTCCTCCACAGCAGAGCGTTTCTACATTTCTGTTAATGTCATTTTCAGTGTCAGGTAAAGCAGTCTGACAGGTGAGGTGACGGTCCGAGCACGCTGCTGCCGCTCTGTGAAGAAGGCTCCTCATCAGTTGGGAGTAGAACCAGCAGTCTTAAAGTCATTTCAAAGTTCGGTTAAATATTCAAAGATCCATTGAACAGGTTTTAAATGTTCTAACATCACTACGTTTCATCTCCAGAAGTCATGTGGTCATACAGAACATGGTAGCATTTTTTGAGCACTGGGTGTTTGGTGTTTCAGGAAGGCAAACTTTTTGGATGTCTGCAGCTCTATGGTCTGCCAGGGGAAACGGAGAACACATTTCACGCGCCTAGGTGCGTGACAGCCAATGAGACTTTACCTTTCAGCATAACTTTAAATACAGGCGGCCATCAACAAAATCCAGCTTTGGACGCACTTAAAATACTGTGGCCAAAGCAACAATGTGTGTCTTTGCTGCACGTATTACGTGTCCAACAAGAATTTCCATCACTATTTATGCTTGTCGCATGTAAATACGTGCAAATAACATTGGCCATGTAAGAAATAAACAAAATTAGACAATATAAGGAATAGTACACAGAGATTTGCTAAGTTGATGCATTTAGATATTATTCATTCATTTTCCAATCCGCTTTATCCCTTTCGGGGTCACGGGGTTGCCGGAGCCTAACCCGGCCACTCATGGGCGAAGGCAGGGTACACCCCTGGACTGGTCGCCAGTCTGTCGCAGGGGCGCATTTAGATATCCACAACCGGAAATAAAAGAGTGGTCTTATTTTAAACCTGAAATATGTCACACAGCTCCAAGCATAGAGTCCATTGAACTTATTGTGATGATCAGCATATATATCACTTTTCTTTGCCGCTGCAGTCTAGGTCTGCCGGTTCAGCAACGCATTGTGTTACTGTGACAACAGGCCGCATTAAGTACCAAATAGTCAGACTTCTGTGAAAAAGCAATCTAAACTTAAAAAATAACAAGAAAATAAAGTACTAAAAATTGACTGAATATTTATTTATTTTGTAAGTGACCATATTATAAGGGGGATTGTGCCTGACGAAGTGTGTATTTGCAGAAATTGATGCATGTCGCAGAAGTCTGAACCGGCGGAAGACAGTTGTTTTGTGTAGTGTAATTAATCAACGTTTATATATTAACGAGTTTTTTTTTTTTGATCGTGTGCCTTAACGCGTTAATGTTGACTAAATGCAACAAAGTTGGTGCAAACATCCAAAAGATTCTCAGATAGTGAACTTGTGAAAAAATGCATGCTGAAGGGTGCAGAAGTCACGTGCTCCAAAAAGCAGTTGACCTTTGCCAACATAAGTCTGTCAAGGATTATGATTACAAACACAAGATCTCTTAGGAGACTTGGGCAGCCAAATGAAGGACAGAATCCAGACACGTATTGATGAAAGCACCAACAACACAGATATTACACAACTGTGTATATTTATCAGAGGTGTTGATAAGAATTTGATGTCACTCTAAGGAGTTTCTTGAATTGGTTCATATGGTGGACACACAGCAACAACTGAAGTCAGTGCTCTCAAAACTGGGCTGGACAATGTGGAGTGAACTGGTCACATGACGTCAGTCTGGCCACTGATGGTTCCTCATCAATGGTCAGAAAGAAGGCAGGTGTTGCCAAAAAAAAATTCCAGCAGAAGGTGCAGGCAGCCAATGTAGGAAAAGATTTTTGGACATTTAATTGTATTTTGCACACTTGAATGACAAGACGTGTTGTTTCACAGGATTTGAATCCTGATATTGATGGCCTGGAGGCCAAACCATGCAGAGTTTCAGGAGAGAAAGGGAGGTTAACTCCAAATGAATGTTCATTCATTATTTTATTCATTCATTTTCCAAACCACTTTATCCCTTTCGGGGTCACGGGGTTGCCGGAGCCTAAACCGGCTACTCATAGTGGGAAGGCAGGGCACACCCCTGGACTGGTCGCCAGTCTGTCGCAGGGGCCACAATCACACACCCATGCACACTCACATCCACACCAAGGGACAATTTAGAGTAAGTAACCAATTAACCTACGAAGCATGTTTTTTGGATGGTGGGAGGAAGCCGGAGTCCCCGGAGAAAACCGACGCATGCACGGGGAGAACATGCAAACTCCACACGGAAAGGTCCCCATTGATGACACTTTTTTCAAGTCCCCAGCCAGGACTTGAACCAGGAACCTTCTTGCTGTGAGGCAAGAGTGCTAACCATTGCGGCACCATGCATGTTATGTTCACAAATGTTTGCAAGTTGAATTAGTTTAATTTTTCATTGATTTGCACATTTGTATTTTAGGCTAGGTGCTTATTTTTTTTCTGTAGCCCCCTCTTGAGTCTACTTTTAGGACTGCTTCGATGTCAGATTTGCAATGGTAAAATATTCAGTCTGTATAAAATTGAATAAACCATTTTTTTGTGAAATGAATTTTATTTGAAATCCACCAGCCTCTGTGAATGAACGTTTAATAATAGCTCAAAGAAACCCGAGTAGTTTGAAGGCATTATTTTCCAACTGAGAAAAAAACAAAACAAAAACAAAGCTACAGGTAACAAGTTGCAAGTAGTTATTTTGTTATGTTTTGTTTTATTTGCAAGTTATTTTGCTTTTATGTTACTGCTCCGGCCCACTGGAGATCAGACAGGTTGAATGTGGCCCCTGAACCAAAATGAGATTGACACCCCTGATCTAGGTTTGGATGCATTCTGGGCATACTGTTTAAATATCCTCATACAGTATGCTTATAAATACACCTTTACGATCTAATGAGTAGGAGACAAGAGAATGTCTGGTTTCTACAACAGACATGTTTGGAGCTGAGAGGAGGAAAGTTCTTCCATCCTTTGCTTTCGAGAAATCTTCAAGATGTCCAGAAGGAAGTGGAGGTGGGATTTAGCGAATTCAGGGAGGTGGTGGGCCCCGCCCTGATGAGCGTCGGATGGTTTGCTTTTCAATTTGAATTTTGACCCATACAGCGTGATGCTCTGCAAATGAAAATGCATTACACCAGGAGGGTGCTGTTTTGAAATTTCTTTAGAATTATGACACAAAAACACCATGGCATTTTACAATGCACTGGACCTGAAGTTACTGTAAAATGAGTTTAAAGCAAACATGTATTCAAATGCAATTTTTTAATATTGCATAGTAAAATGTAAAATGCATTTTCAAAAGGAAAGGTCAAATTGCATACTGAATTGTAAATTGCAAAATTTGAATTATGACATCAAAAACCCATGACATTTTAAAATGCTACTGATTTTGTTTTTATTTAATATTCTATTTTATAAATTGTCATGTTAAATTATTATTTTTAAAAATTGAATTCAAAATTGCAAAATGTATGTTTATATTCCAAGCCTGAACTGCATATTGAATTGTCAATTGTGAATTGCATATTACTTTGAATTATGACTCAAAAAAACTTCCATACATTGAATTTACTTTAAATTTGAAATATAACTTTTGTTTTTGTGAACAGAATCTAAATCGAGTCAAAAGGTATGCATGCACAAGTAATTTTTCCCATTCCGACAACAATCACCAGTGATCAGTAATCATGTTGCAGTGAGGCTTTCCCATTTGCATTAGGAATTTCAGGCATGAATTAGCATAAAATGTTAAACCAATTCTCAAAGACATGAATAACATTGAATGCAAAATCTAAAATCTGATAAGAAACAGGCTCCAGCTGAGAAATGTTTCCCCACCCTATTCCTACAGTACAGTTTGAGATCAACAACTACTCCCCACACTGACAATTTGTGCTTCCTTACAGCAGCAGCTGATAGTTTGGTCTGACAGTGACCAGTGGAAGTGATTTCACTGCAAGCACCATTTTGTTCCCTCAGAAAACTCGCTGCAAAATCAGAGCTGTTAGAACAATCTTCTGTGTGATTAACTGACTGCTCAGCAGCAGCTTTGTGCATCAAGCCAACGTCACATAGTGACAACAGAAACCCACTTCTGTTCTCAGGAAAGCCCCGAATGGACACATTCATGCAGCAAACATAAATCAAATGTGTGCATTATTCATCACAAGATGAGCTGGCTGCAAAAAGACAGTTCCTCTCTGTAGGTGGGTGGACACTTGACTGTACCAGATAAACAGGCTTTGACTATCCAGGGATCTCTTCCCTACCTGTTCACCTCCTGTGTGTTATGCATGCCCTAAATGTTATGCAATAAACCAGCCTCCCTTTTGACTTCTGGGAAAACATGGAGGAAAACCACCAGGGCTGCTTCACTGCAGCTGTCTTCCCCCATGGAAGTTGGAATCACTTCTGGTCTTAAATAGCCCTCTGGCTGTAGGGATCTAGTTTGTGCTTCTGCAAACTGTCACGTGTTCGCTGGAAGAAAAGTAGACACCAAGTGGTCAGTCCAATTTCCTAAACGGCGGTAACTTGGACACTTTTTGCAGAAGTCTGCTGTTCTTAAACTCACCACCTCCGTAAAGCACAACTTTGTCTATTCTTAGATGTTCATTTAGTTTCCTTCTGACAGCTGCAGGTTGTCCTGTCTTGACCCCTGCATGCAACAAAGCATACATTTGTGCTCGTGGCCCTGGCACAGGGCGCATGCAGGGGCCATGCGTCGACTCGTGCAGGCTTTATTGTAAAGAGTTGCAATGTCCTTGTGTATCTCGTGACTATGCGCCCTCTGCTAAACATCCCTGCCTGCGCGCTACCAATAGCGTCAATGTGAGTGAGTACGCACAGCATCGTGTTACCAGGAACTGTGCAAAGGGGAAGATCTCAAACAGGAAATGCAACTGACCCTTCAAATCCTTCGAACTTTAAAATGCACCGGCCGTGCTCGACCTGCAGCGGTGCATGTAGCAAAGCTTGCAGCAGTGATTGCATGTCGTTAGTTTTGCACAGATCGGCTTCTTACCTCCCTTTGGCTGAGACATTTCCCCTTTGCTTTGAAGAGGGGGAGGGGAAGCACAAAAGACTTTGCCTTCTTTCTCACTCCCTCCCTCCATCGCCCTCGTACTGGAGCTTCAGCGGCTTGCTTTGCAACAAAGATGCAAAATACAAGCCTCGATCTTCATGCACTTTGAGCCTTTTTGCGTCCGAAGCGTGCGTGTCCGTGCACAGGGCGCTGGTTTGAATGCACGCCCTCTCCGGCGTCGGAAGAATAGGTAATTTTGCAACTGCTTTGCAAAGAATTCGCAGCAGCACTTACATGATGGGCCAAGGCTGGCAGCTGAAAGCTCCTAACTTGGATCAGAGTGAACCCCTGCGAGAGAACGTTCTTCCTGCTTGTGGTGCAGAGGATTGTGGGAAATGTAGTAATGCGTCAGCTAATCTGTAGAAGAATATCCAACCTTTAGTTACAGAGGACCCCCCCCCCTCCCCCATTTATTTTCTTTACATTTATCTTTGTAAAATACATTCACGAAAACACAACAAACAACTTGGATTCATTTTAAAGTGATTCTTAATTTGGTAAAGGCACAAACTCTGTTTTTCTCATGTAGACTCACATTCCTACAGAACAGGTTCAGGGACGCTGTAGAAAAAAAGATCAGATTACAATTCATTCAGAAGTCTTTCTTTAACCCTTTAAAATATAAAAGATTTTCTTTAAATGTTGACTTTGAATGCTTTTGCGCATCATAAGATATGAAAGTGGTGATTAAGCGCAGATCCTCCAGCATGAATGCATCATTGGAAATGACGATCTCTGGCTTCTTCTGCAAATGCAAACTAGTACACTTCTGTTTTTGAAGAATTTTAAAATATAATTCAAATTATTATTTCCGTGTTAGATTACTTTTGACTTAATTATCTTGCATGTAAGACCATCTTTTAGGAAATGCAAAGAAAACGTTTGAAACTTGTTGGATTTTAAATATATTCTATATTTATCATTGTTTCCGTTGTCTTTTCTTTTTTCAGATCAACATGAATTTTTTCTCAGTTTACTAAATAGATGTTTTATCCTTTTTTTACATGTTTTTCCATTAAACTTTTAAGATTTGAAGCAGAAGAAATATCATAGACATACATTTTTTGAAATGGGTCAGTAATGACATTAATATCTAAATTAAAATGTTTTTTTCCCCTTTTTTATATATATTTCATTATCTGGGTTAGTTACCAACAGCCTTTCTAACTACAGGTTTGATCAGAAATTGAAAAACACTTTTATTTTATTTATTCATTCATTTATTGTTTTAGAAGTTTTAACAAATAATTACAATAAAAGGAAAGGAAGCTACACATTTCAAACCACACAAAACAGTCAAAATGTTTACCAGCAAAAGAAAAACAAGTCTACCGAAGAAAACCGCAAATAAAATAATGAACCATTGTGTGCAGTTTCACATCTACTGTAGTGTGAAGAAACAAAAAATATGCTGTAATGTGGTTTTTATGTCATTCAATTTAAAGATTTGTGTGAAAAGGTAATAAGTGAACTGCTGGGCATGAGAATTCAATGATTAAATCATTTTCTGATCAAAATGTGTTTTTCATTTCAAGCTAATCAAGATTGTGGATTTTAGATTCAAATCTAAAATATTTTGTTGTCCTCTTTAGCCAACCACCATCCCTCACTGGAATAGCAGACGTAAACCTCCATATCACAGATGTTTTTCAATAGCACCAGTATTCAGAAAAGACAGACACCACGTTCTTAGCTTTTCTGGAGTAAATTAAAATGTCTCACATTGTTTGCAAAGATACACACATGTATTTTAATTCAATCAAAACTTCAGTATTGTTAATAAAACAGCTGGATTAAAAAATGTAAAGAAGCACCAAGTTGAGGGGCAGGAAAACAGGAGACAATATGAAGAGTTTTCTTTTGTTTGTTTTGGTTTCTAAAAGGTAATTTTATTTTTAAATATTTGTTTTACTTTTTTAATTGTCGTGATTTTTGAAATGCTTACTTTAATTTTCTTTTCTGAAAAGTTTTTCGTTTATTTATTTCTGGTTTCGGAACTTTTGTTTTGATTTCTACAATTTAATTTTGTTTTTTATATGATTTGTTTTGCTTTTCTATTTGTCGTTGTTATATTTAAATTGTTTCGTGTCAAGTGATTTGTGAATGTGATTTGCACTTCAGGGCTATCGTACAAATGTCCTCACAGCACACCAACAGGCACGAGTGATCTGGTTGTTCCTGATCAAAACAGGCGCTTTATGCAACTAAACAAGATCCGATCCTGAAACAGGACCTGAGCGGTCTACTTCTGAACAGGGAGTCTTGTGTGGGTCAGTTCTTTGCGGTTATGAGGCTTTGGTACATTGGTTTCACCACAATGTGGAGGAGGAGGGAGCTGTCAATGAGATACTCGGATGTCCGGCGGTACAGGTCAGCTTCAGCCAAGAAGTCTCCATTTTCTTCTGTGCTTTGGTGGAAATTGTAGACGTGCTTCACCACCAGTCGTCCCTGCTGCTGACCCATTACAAGCACCGTCTTTTGGAAGTTCACTCCAGCAAAGTCAGCACTGGATGTGGCTGGAGTGATGATGATACGAGGAAGGCCATCTTCCACCCGTGTTGGCTGCATAGCGCCTGTTTCTGAGTACATCGACCTCATACTGAGAGGTAACCAGCGGGGCGAGAACAAGGCATTCCAAGTCACCCGCTTGTTTGCATCATGGTTGCTGGGTCCCAGCTGGGTCTGGAAGCTGGTACTGCGGTCATCTCGTGCTGGGTTGTTGATGATCCAGGGTGCCCCCCACACAGGAGAGAGGTAGTTCCTGGGCACGAAGAGGCTGCAGTTCACATCGAAGTATTTGGCCATTAGCAGCGGTGAAGCTGAATGAAACTGGTAGGACATGTAAAGAAGGTCTCGCACTGACTCCTGATAGCGAGCTAGAACTGTGGACTGGGTCTGCAGGCGGAAGAGCTCTTTTGGTGGCATCATAGCGTAACGTACAGCCCTCAAAGCATTTTCTGCCGTCAGACCATCCGGCTCGTTCTGGATAATCCAGGCTTCCAGCCCTGTGAAAAGCTCCATCTCACTCTGCAGGATGAGGTCTGAGCGCTGTAGAAGGGTCATGAGCAGCTGACTGCTGATGGTCACCCACTCACCACTCTGCAGCACACATGACAGATTCCAGGCCAAATACTGCAGACAGCTGTCCCTCAGCGTCACATCTTCTGCTTCCAAAGCATACTCGTACCAGCTCGCCACATGACCCGATCGGGAGTCTCTGGCCAGATTCTGGGTCATGTAGTGGGTCACTCCCTGTTGGAGACTCAACACCTGGTATTTAGTGGCAAGTTTGTGCAGAGAGGTGGCCTGGTCTGGATGCAAAGAAATCTCTCCACAGTACAGGTATCTGCACAGAGATGGGTACAAAGTTGGTTTTAGATTCATGGTGATCAGACATGAGACGGCTTCCCAACAAAGTGGAAATTTTAAAGAACTGTCTTCTCAAGTTTTGGTTTCATAGCCTATTTCCTCAGAGACTTCCAGATTCTTTTTTGCTTAAACAACATACAACAGTGTGGTACCTTGAGACAAACCCAACCCCTCAATCCCGAATCATTGCTTTTATAGTTTTTCAAAGTGGAATTCTCTGGAGTTACAATAGACACAGACACAGTGGCTTACAAAAGTATTCACACCCCTTGAACTTCTCCACATTTCCCCACATTATGACCACAAACATTTAATGTGAAAAACTAGCACAAAGTGGAACACAATTGTGAAGTTGAACGAAAATTACATAAGAGTTCAATTTTGCATCCAAAAGTGCATCCAATTGTCTTCAGAAGTTGCTTGATGATTGGTGACTGATCAAATGTTGACTTAATAGAGTTCACCTGTGTGTAATTTAATCTCAGTATACAAATCCAGCTGTTTTGTGACAGTCTTTGTGGTTTGTCAAGAGAATATTGGGGAAAAATCAGCATCATGAAGTGTAAGGAACACACCAGACGGTCAGGGAGGACGTTGTGGAGAAACTGAAAGCAGGGTTAGGCTAGAAAAAGATTTCCAAGCTTTGAACATCCCACAAACCACTGTTCAGTCCATCATCTGCAAATGGAAAGAGTATGGAACAACTGTAAACCTACCTAGACATGTTTGTCCACCTAAACTAACAGGCAGAACAAGGAGAGCTCTGATCAGAGATGCAGCCAGGAGGCCCATGGTATCTCTGGATGAACTGCAGAGATCTACAGCTCAGGTGGAGGAATCTGTCCATAGAACAACCATCAGTCGTGCACTGAACAAATCTGGACTTTATGGAAGAGTGGCAAGAAGAAAGAAAACCACAAGAAGTCCTGTTTGCAGTTTGTCATAAATCATGTGAGTGACCAGCAAACGTGTGGAAGAAGGAGCTCTGGTCACATGAGACCAAAATGGAACTTTTTGGTCTAAATGCAAAGAGCTATGTGTGGAAATCTAACACATCACTCTGAACACACCAGACCCACTGTCAAACATGGTGGTGGCAGCATCATGCTCTGGAGCTGCTTCTTTTCAGCAGGGAATCTGGTTAGAGTTGATGGGAAGATGGAGGGAGCCAAATCCAGAGTAATATTGGAGGAAAACCTGTTGAAGTCTGAACAACACTTGAGACTGGGGCGGAGATTCACCTTCCAACAGGACAACCACCCTAAACATAAAGCCAAAGCTACAATGGAATGGCTTCAAATCCCAGAAAATTCCAATAAAATATTTTCTTTGTTTGTGGTCATAATGTGAGAAAATGTGAAGAAGTTCAAGGGGTGTGAATACTTTTGTAAGCCACTGTGTCTGTGTTTATCATTGGTCTTTTTTTCTTACAAGTTTGCTTGTTTTCATTACATTCTTGAAAGTAAACTATGCGTTTGACCCAAAATAAACAATGTCATTGTTTCTACCAGCCCCATGTGCCTATCAGGTATCAGACTTCCACCTCCAACCACCAGAGGGAGCCCTCACCTGACTTATGACCTGATCAGCTCACTTCCTCACTCCATCTCCCAGCAGGCATCACTCCCTCACTCACGTCTTCACCAGCTGCATCCCATCATCCTCATCATTGTCACCATATATATTCCCTCTCTGGACTTTGCTTGATACGAAGTATTGTTTTGCTTGGCTGACAGTTCGGAGCACTCATCTTTGTATTTGTTCTCTTCGTGCATTGACCTTTGCCTGTCTCCTTGACTCCCTGTCTCACTTAATGTTTTTGACTCCTGCCTGGCTTTTGACCACGTCTTGTTTTTGCCCTTGCCTGCGTTGGTCTTTATTAAACCTACCTGCCTGCACATGGATCCAAACGCCTCTGCATCTTCATTACAGTGTTGAAGTGTCCTTGGGCAAGAAACTGAACCCCTCTGTCAGAAGTCAGCTCTCTGTCTCCCCCTCTGGTAACCAACGGGAGCCATCCACAGAGTGCTGACAGGACTTCATCACCTATCAGCCTCAGCACACAGTGTCTGGATGCCTCCCCACCTGACTCTCATCAATCAGCCACAAGAATACTTAAGCACTGCTCGGAAACACATTCAGTGCGAAGTTTTGTTTGTGCCATCCTGCCTACCAAGTGGTCGTTCCTGATCTGATCACCCGTTACTTGGCCCTGCTTTGCTGCCGGTCCTGACCTTTACCTGAATTATTACTCTGATTTAGCTTTCTGGACTTTTAGCTGAGCTTTGCTCCTGTCTGCCTGTCACTTTATAATAAATCTGCTGCACGTGGAACCAGCTGTCCGTTTGTGACACCAACATTGCTCCTGCTGGTTATAGGTTGGCACCAGCCTTTGGCACTGCCATCAGTGTGTGAATGTGTGAAAGAGACTGTGACTGTAAAACGCCTTGGGTCTTTTTAGAAGGTAGTAAAGTGCTATGTAAAAATACACACATTTTCCGGTGTTTATTGCTGTTATGCTTTTCGGAATTGTGTTAACATTTAACATGTTAATATGCCTAAATTATCTGCTAAAGCAGCGATGGGTTTTTTTGTGCATTTTTTGTACAAGTGGAAAACATCTTTTTCGGGTCACAGATTCGATGGCCTCACTACAGGAAACACAGAGTTTCCGTTATTTAAGAAACTCATTAGGGTATGTGAAAGAAAAATATTTTTTTATTGATTGTTGCTGCAGCGCTGGCTCTTTATTGTCTTACCACTGCACCACAGGAGCTAAAATTGAGCTACACAGCAGCTTCCTTATTAATCCATTTGTTTTATGTCCAACTCTTCATCGGCCGTGTCATTTGGACTTGTTGGATGATCTGTTGAGACTGTGACTTAACTCAGGTTTAGAGCGGGGTAGGTGTTCTGCACTGCAGACTTACCTGATGAACTTGTCAAACACGGCAGCGCAGTCAGAGCCTTCTCTCAGCACCAGTGTGCTACTGTTGCGACTCAGCAGCATCTCTTCAAACACAGGGCTCTGCAGGGAGAGCACCAAAGAGTGAGCCTGGAACACCTTTACCTCGTCTGCTTTGGGCGTCTCCACCCGCAGAGACACATCACTTCCGTTGCCATGAACCAGCAGAGCTTCCAGACGCTGCACCAGAGTCAAAGAGTGGCTGATGGTGTCACCATTGCTTCCTCCATCCTGGGCAACATCAACTTTTAGCATGTCTGGTCCAAGAGAAGATAAGAGAACCAGGTGATGGTACATGCAACACTCATGCAATGTCTTTCTGCAGGCAAACAAACTGGACATTATAATTAATTAGGGCAAATAGTAGGTCAGTATATTCAAAATCTATGTCATCGATCAGCTCAGCAGCTGCCGCCTGTCTGGGCGATGATGAATTGTGGGTCATGTTTAATTAAAGCTTTGTCTTATTTGATTCACGCTGTATGACACCCCTTCCTTTATGAAGGAACTGCAGGGATGTGAGCCTTGGTTCATGGTCACAGGGTCCAGTTCCTCTTTCTGATTTTCAAACGTGTGACACTTCCTTCCTGATGCCTGATGCAGACACAGCAGCGCATCAAGGAAAAACAGTCAGAGCTGAGAGAAACGCTGGTTAAGCCGCCGAGTTGCAGAGTGACAGTGACAGTAGTTGAAGCTTGTACCAGCCCTGCACACTGCACCATTGAATCAGTGACTCTACTAGTGAAAAGTTACATGTCTGCTGAAAGCAACATTTTGTAGATTTTTTGGGACAAAAACCTTTCAGACATAAAAAATGGGAGGTCTTCTTTTAGATATAAAAAGCTTTGTTGTAATGCTTTCATGAAAAAGTCAAAGTAAATGTTTTTTAGTTAGTAAAATAATAACCTTCTCTTTTCTGTCTAATCATTACATCTTCATGCAGAAAAGAACTCTACATTTAACACATCATTACAGTATGGTCAGTACTGGAGGATCAACCGCCGTTCCTCCCGTTTTTCAGCATCTTACCTGCTGCAGCCCCCAGGTGAAACCATGCAACCAGAAACAGCACCCCAGCAAGGAGACGAGCATCCCAGTTCTCCATCTTCTCCCTTGGCTGTTCTCAGAGCCTGTGGACCTGAGCTTTCTGCTGCCCTGCTGTGGAGGAGGAGGTTCTGGATGATCCTGGCTACATCCAGTATATTGTTTCCACCATTATTGATTAGTGGGCGGAAACAACCATTTGATGTTTTTTGTTCTGTCTACTAAAATACAAAAGAAAAAGTAAAAACAAAAGCTATTACTTGTTAAACTCAACACATTTTTTTACTTTGAGCCAGTTTTTAATATTGCATTCTCCTGTGTATGTTTCAGCATTTTTCCATATACCATCTGTCTTTGATCTTCTTTAAGAATAACACTGTGACATGTTTTAACAGCAAACAGATGAGTCGCATGACAAGTCTACGTGTGGAACTTCTCTTCAGAAAAGATTGAAAACTTTTTTTGGGGCAAAAAGCAACAATAAAAACAAATGTCAACACAATTGTTTACTAAACAATAAACAATTTACTAAAATCTAACTAACAAAAACAGACATTGCTTTGAATTGTTGTTCTACAGAAACTTTTTAAAACAATCTATTGGCCCAGCCATGGAGAAAAATGGTGCTACCATAAACATTTGTTGACCAACCTTTTTCTGCAATTTTGGCAATCAAATGGTCTGTGTAACTGTGAGTGAGCCTTCTGCAGCTGTCAGCAGGTATTTTGGTTCCACTGATGAGCAAACTGCTCCATCTGTCTCAAGTTTGTAGGCTTAATTCTGCTGACAGAATGTTTCAGCTCCTTCTACAGATGTTCAACAGGATTAAAAACTGGACTCATAAGAGGACAAAAAAGCTCCATGTTTTGCGAGAAGGTGCTTGCATTGTTTGTGTTTTTGGACATCACTGGAAGAGTCGCGACCTGAAACTGAGATCAAACTTGTGCTCACTAGTCAGCACATTTGGCTTCAGGGTGCCTTCAAAGTCTAGAGATTTCCTTTCTGTGCTCAGATTTAGTGTGTTTGGTGTGTTGATGATTTGATTGCTCTTTACTTGACCTTAAATGTCCAATTTATTGTCTTTGGGAGTTATTCTATTCTGCTAGTTATCAGTTTTTATTTCAACCTTAAACTTCAGAATAATCTGTGCAGTTGTAGTCACAGGAACATCAAGCTGACCGGATCACAGTCCCTACCACTAACGCACCTTTTTTTTCCAAACCTCTGGAGAAAACTCCTTCTTTTTCTGTGGTCTATGATCATGGTGGCACTCACCTTTTCACCAAACACAACTTAGAATTTGAAAAGCTCTTCAACATAAAGTATTTTTTGTCTTTTCTAGGGGGATGATGTGTTTTAATCCAGCCCTGATTCATGAGTGTTTGCTCATTGAACTTTGTAATGACTGTTAATTTTGTCAGAGAGAACAAGTTCAAACAACTTGGTATATGTTTCTTCTAAAAGGATCTTGACAGAAAAACAGCAGCTCTGAGTGGTAACAGGTTATTTGGCAGACTGTTTTTATGTAACTTTCTAGTTTTTAAAGAAAGTCAAAGTCAACAGGGTATTTGAGGGAAAAAAAACATAGTGTAATTAGTCCTCCCAATCAATACAAAACATGATTAGAGCCTGCACATGCAGATACTGTAAGTATGTCAGTGTGTTCACCCAGTTCATCACATTTGCGTGACGCATTGTCATCTAGAGTTTTTCTTTTTTTTCTTTTTTACTGCTGCAGGCGAAAAACCACTTTAATAGGACAGAGAGCAAGTAACCTATCCTAATCAATATTGATCCAGCTCCTCAACACCTCTTGTTAAATCCAAAAGCGGAAAAAAAAAACACAGCAAACAGGCTCATTCTATTTGGTTGTCTCTGTCCCGTGTATCTGATCACACAGGATGAATTCCCTTCATCACTCGATCACAGCAGTCTTCAGCATGCAAATTCCTGCTAATTTTTGATAGTTTTTACAATGTTGGCTTTTTTGTACAAATACAAGACCTGTGTATGACTTTTGACTGAAAACACTCGGAAAGCAGTTTCCTTTTTTCTAAAAAAGTTTTTTCAAAAGTTTATGCTTTAGAATAAAGCAAAGTTTAAAGATTTATCACATCAGTATGAGTGAACGAAGCTGCTATTTTAGTCTGAGAACAAGTGAACTCGTACCATCAAATGTAACACAACAGAGGAACCATCTCTGTTCATACAGTACATGTATGTTTAAACCCATGTATTGCAAACATGTGTTTTTACCTTAATATTTCCAATTTTAGTAAGAAATGTAATCATGAATAATTGCTCCATGCACTCTCTGTATCCACTAAAATCCACATGGAACTGCCAATGTCACATGCTGAGAATTTGTAAGAACAACAAATGTGACCTGGGGAATATTAATCACAAAAAACATTAAAAGTTGTTACTGTAAAGAAGAGCATGTTCTTAATAGCTTACCTGGTTAAATCAAAGTTAAAGAAAAAAAGAAAGAAAGAAAGAAAGACAGAAAGAAAGAAAGCAAGAAAGAAAGAAAGAAAGAGTTGAGTTGTAAAAAACCTTTAATAATCGGTCAGCACCTCACAAATTACACGGACAGGGAATGAGTTAAAGAAGCACAAAAGATAAACAAATGAAATCAAAAATTAAGCACCAAAGAGTCTCTGCTGACAGAACATAAAACATTTGCAATGGTCCAAATTTTAACAAAATCATCAAGTGAATTAGTAAGACTGTAAAAACAGAACTCTATTCCCAACCGAGCTACCAAACGTCTCTTAAAGAGAAACAGAGCATCATCTGACCTGGTCCCCTGGATCCGGTTTTTCCGGGACATCCAAACAGCCAGCTTGGCTTCAGCTGAACGGAAATTCAAAAGTGTGTGAATGCTCTTTTTCCGAGGCTCGTATTTGGGACCGTAAATGAAGCAAACCAAAGTAAACCGTTCCCCCAACCCCTCAAACAACACCCCTAGAAAAGAAAAGAGACTTGTCAGACGCTGACATTCAGCAAACAGGTGGACCACCGACTCGCTAACTGAACAAAAGGGACACCCGTCCCCTGTGCCAGGATTGACGTGTGTCAGATATCTGTTCGTGGCTATAATCCCATGCACGACCCTCCACTGGAGGTCACCTGCCCGTTTTTCCACTGGAGCTTTGTACAGGGATCTCCAACAGCCCCTCGGGGAAAACCCGGCGCCAAAAAAACCAGTCCACCCTGACACTCTGACGTTGACAAGGGAACGCACATTTAAAACCTTCACGGACACTAGGTAGAGGGTCTTCCTTCCCATTGTCTCCAAATTCCCCATCCGTGGGAATGTCCAAGATAACTGTCTACTTCCGTCCTCCACCCACTCCTCACGGGATGGAGAGACCTGCATTGAAGGGAAGGGAAAATCCATCCCATCCGCCCATTGTGAAACGACTGAAGGATCTCTCACATACCGTCGCAGGTTCTCAGGTAAGGACTGGCAAACCTCATGCACCATCCTCTGCAGCGTCCTGATGGAATGGAAACCTGCAGCCGCAGCAAGCTCAGATAGGGATGTCTTTAGGAGATGTCCAAGCTTCACGCAGCCAACTTCCCTCAGTCTGGAGCCCATGGTTACAGAAGACAATGTATGTGAAGAGAGAAGCCCACTGCCGAACAGTGGTTCCTCAAACAGCCACAGTCCAGAGGTTAAAACAGCACTCCTTTGGCAAAGCAAAAGTCTCCAAGCATCCAGGACGGATTGATAAAAAGGTGGAACTCCCTTCACATCCAAGTGCGTGTGTTGAATCAGAAACAGGTGTTTGTCATGCCCCAGGTAACCAGCTTTCCGCAGCAGCACACGGGCAGTATCCGTCCATGGCAGACCTGGACGGTAGAGGAGACGCTGAATAGTCCTCAGCCTGAAAGCCGCCACACGCGAACGGATGTCAACCAGTCCCTGTCCGCCCTCCTCAACCGGGAGATAGAGGACGGCGGCCCGCAGCCAGTGGTGACCAGACCAGAAAAAGTCCACCAAGGTCTTCTGAACTGCTGAAATAAGGCTTGCAGGAGGAGACAATACTGTCAGTCTGTGCCAGAGCATCGAGGCAATCAGATTATTGGCAACAAGAGTTCGACCCCGATAGGAAAGCTGTGGTAGCAGGTATTTCCATCTAGACAGTCTGGCACACACCCGCTCCATGACACCCTCCCAATTCTTTTGTTGATAATCGTCCGTGCCTAAAAACACTCCCAAAAATGAGATACCTTCAGAGACCCAATTGAGGTCCCCTGGTAATATCGGCAACAACGCATCCACCCAGTGCCCTAAACGCAGTGCTCTTCTCCCAATTAACTTTAGCCGAAGACGCTTTCTGGTAGACACTCAAGCAGTCACAAAGAAGACTGACATCTTTCTGATGGCGCACAAGAACAGAAATATCATCAGCATAGGCAGAAACCACGATTGACGGCTTGTGGAGGAGCCCAGGCAGCTCAAACCCCATCAGCTTGGACCGCAACATAATGAGCAAGGGTTCAATGGCAATGTGTATAGTTGACCTGAAAGAGGACATCCCTGTCGAATACCTCTTTGGACCAACACAGGACGACTTAACCCCCCACCCACCTTAACCAAACAAAAGCCTGTCTATACAAAAGACTCAAAAGAGAAATGAAACCTTCCCCAAAACCAAAAGCTTTCAAAGCGGAAAATAAATAAGAGTGATCAACTCGGTCAAAGGCCTTTTCTTGATCCAGAGAGATCAGCCCAACATTGACATCATAGGACTTACAAATATTAAATAAATCACGCACAACAAAGAGGTTATCCATAATGGTGCGATCTGGGACACTATAGGATTGGTCACTATGAATGATTTGTTCCAAACACATCTTCAATCTGTTCGATAAAACTTTTGAGATCAACTTATAGTCTGTACATAGCAGAGCAAGAGGTCTCCAGTTCTTAAGCAGAGTCAAATCTTCTTTTTTTGGTAGGAGAGAAAGAACCGCATGACGACATGAAGAAGGCAGCATGCCAGTCCTCGTACAATCCTGCACCACCTCCAGTAGATCCGGGCCGATGCACCTCCAGAAATGCTTGTAAAAGTCTGATGGCAACCCGTCCAGCCCTGGAGACTTCCCAGATGTCATCTGACACACAGCCGCCGCTAGCTCATCCAGCAGGATTGGAGAATCCAGACTGACTCTGTCAGCCTCACTCAACTGTGGGAGCCCCTCCAGCAACTGGACCACACAGTCACGATCGCACGCCTCCTTTTTGTGTCCAATATGGGAGGTCAGTTCTGTTCTTGTTACTTTGTTACTGGGTTAAATGAAGTTGCCTTTTTTGTTGTTAAACTTTAAACCTGAGTTTCCTTGTTGTTTAGTTGACTTTTAAGGGCCTATTCTGGTTATTTAAAATATCTTTTTGAAAAATAAATTTTCAACTTTTTGGATATTTTTCATCCTGTCCTGTTTTTGGCTGCTTGGTCCACCACATTTGGTTTCAGAAGTGGGATCAGCTGTAAAAGGACAGTTTTTTTTTGTTGTTGTTTCTTTTTTGCTGTGTGTGTCATGCAGTGTGGAGGGAGACTGGCAAAAACTCTGAAAAAAAGACTGAAAATAAGGAGACCAGCACTCCCAACATGGACAATGAGGAGGAAGAGGAGGCTGGAGCATTGGGAGCTAGTGCAGGTACTGAGGGTGAAGAATCAACATTGCAACATCTGACAGGCATTCTCCAGGCCTTTATGGGACAACCGGAAGTCAGAGAAAAGAAACTCCAGAAGACTCCTGCCAAGCAGCAGGAATGCAGACTGAAGGGCCTGCAGCATCGGTTCCAGCTTCTGCAGATGGAATTGCAGGTCTGGACTTTACCCCTCCCTGATCATACCACATCAGCCCCTGATCCAATGGAGGAGTCTGGTTCAGATGATCGGCTGCCACAGGCTGCACATCAACCAGCAGGGGTACAGTCTCCAGCTGCTCAGATTTGCTTCTTTATGGATCCAAGGTTGGAGAAATGAACAGAAAATGATTATGTTGAACATTTTTTCATAATTTTTGAGCGGATACCTCATGCAAGTGGGCAGAGTTTGACTGGGTGTTCCGCATCATTCCACTGCTCACCGGTAAGGCTAGAAGTGCCTATGTCAATATGGACATTGATGATTCTCTAGATTATGAAAAAGTAAAAACTGCCAATATTGAAAAAATATGTCATCAACTGTGAGTCTTACAGGCAGAGATTTCGTTCCCTAGATCTCAGACCTGATAAAAGTCCCAAGAAGCTGTATGCCAGAGTCAAGGAACTTTATGATAAGTGGATTCAGCCTAGAGGTAAAACTGTAAAGGAAATTGGTGAGATAATCATCATGAATGAATGATAGCCTGATGCAGTTCAGGAGCTGAGATTGGGGCATTTAATTTCAGTTTCGAATCATGAGATATAGTTGGGAGATTGATTTTGGAAAAGAAGGCCTCCATTAGGGTTTTGGCATTGCTGGTGTGTTCTGACTTATATAATTTAGTATAAAAGCTTCTAAAAGTGTCATTAATTAATTTAGGATCTGATAAGCAAGTCCTCGACCCGCTCAAGATTGACTCAATCACTTGAGTCGGCCTTCGCTTTTTTGTTAGGCCAGCTAAGTATTTTCCTGGTTTGTCTCCGAATTCAAAAAAACTTTTGTTGAGCATATCCTAGTTTTTCCCCTGCTTTCTTTGTTAAAAGGGAGTCTAACGTAGCACGAATAGCAACAATTTCTCTTAGTTTAGACACATTACACAATTTAATACTCATTGGTTGTGATTTAAAAAAAAAAATATATATATATATATATATTAATTATTCCAGCACATTCAAGTTCACACGTCCACATATTTGAAATAATTCAAACACCAGTTGATCTTTAACTCTTCTTATCTTCATATTGTGAGATTAGAGTTTCTTTCTAAATTTTCTTGAATTTTTGAACATTGTTTGAGTTCATTACTGAACCCGTTCCAAAGTTTGTTTCAACATCCCCTCAGTTTGTGGCCTCCTTCATTTTCTAAGAACTGTTTTTGGACATTCAATGGTAGTGTTTTACCACTGGCTCTGTATAGAATTTGGGCGGTGCAAAATTCAACAAGGTCATACAGTTTTGGATACAATTTGGATTCAACCCATACAAGTGTGGATTGATAAAATAAATTGTTTGTGTGATCAAGAAAGCCGGCTTTATGTACAATTCTGATGGCTCATTTTTTAAGTAAAAAGAGAGGATGCAGTGAACTTTTATAATTCATTCATTCATTCATTTTCCAAACCGCTTTTTCCCTTTCGGGGTCACGGGGTTGTCGGAGCCTAACCCAGTCACTCATGGGCGAAGGCAGGGGATACCTCTGGACTGATCGCCAGTCTGTCGTAGGGCTACAATCACACACCCATCCACACCTATGGACCATTTAGAGTCACCAATGAACCTATGAAGCATGTTTTTGGACGGTGGGAGGAAGTCGTAGTCCACGGAGAAAACCCACGCATGCACGGGGAGAACATGCAAACTCCACACAGAAAGGTCCCCCATTGGTGACACTGTTTCACTGTTTTGGGACAGGCAGGTTAGGAATTTTGGTGGAACATTATTGTATAGAAGAATTAAAGGAAGATGAACTAAAGAGATTGCAACAACAAAACATATGTACAAAATAAAAATGTTATTTGAATTTTAACAAACTTTTATTAACTTTTGCATTTGCCATACATTTTTTTTACTCTCCAACTCTTCTCTTTTTACAAAAATATATTTTTATTGTAACAGAAGCTCAAGAAAAACTGTATTAATGTGTTTTTTTTTCCACCAGAGGGCAGGCTGGTTGTATTTATAGATTTCAGATTCTGTGGGATTTGAGGTAGAAGTGTGGAAACTCCAGCAACATTCATCCATTTTCTAAACCCATTTTAATTGTGATGGGTTCACTGGGTTACTGGAGCCTAACTTAGCTATTGTTGGGTGAAGACAGATCACCAGTCTGTCGCAGGGCCACAGTCACACACCCATACTCACTTAAGGAGAAAGGAGGGTTTTAGGTTTTCCTGCCCCATAAAGGGTTTTAGAGGTAAAGGGGATCTGTCGTACAGTGCCCTTTTACAAATAACTTTAGTCAACAGTGAGGTGCGCACACTTACTATCTACGCACAATGCTGCACACATGAGGTGTGCATGTAATGTGTTAGTGTCCATAAGATGCTTGTAGGATATCCACACAAACTACACTTTAATTTGTCTAATGACCTATTTTCTAACAGCCAGGCTAGCCACCAGGGGCGTGCAGACATTTCATGTGAACAGAACTAACAGGCAGGCTGCACGGTGGCGCAGTGGTTAGCGCTCTTGCCTCACAGCAAGAAGGTTCCTGGTTCAAGTCCTAGGCTCCGGCATCCCCGTGACCCCAAAAGGGATACGGTGGTTTGGAGAATGAATAAACTGACGGGCTTACTGTACAGTGTGTAGGGTTTGGGGCTGGTTAAAAAAAAAAAAGGAATCATCTGTAGTAGAGCTGTCAAATTATCACGTTCATTGTGATCAATTAATTACAGATATTTTAGCGTGTTATTTTTTTTTAATTGCGTTAATCTCTGGCTTGGTTGAAGACCGTTCATGTCTAATAATGCACACCTGGAAGACCATTACCATACACTGGTCATTTACAAAAACAATATATATTAAATCAATTATTTGAACTTTTGATCCTGTTATATTTTTAAGTTTAAATAGTTTTTCACAAAAAGCAAACTATTTTAAAAATGCGGTGCATTGCATTGTCGTATTCAGTTTGTCATGTTCACACAGAACACGGTTTGTGCGGCAGAGGCAGCCAGTTTTAACGTTAAGTCAATGGTACAGACACGATTTGAAGTCCTGCTGCGCCATTTGAGTGGTGCGGCGTGATTCGGGCAGCGGGCTGCAGCAGGTCAGAGTTAAAGAGTTTGTGCGAATGTGAGAATGAGACTGTGACTAAAAAGCACTTTGGGCCTTCAAGGAATGTAGAAAAGCACTAGAAAAATATTAGTTTCCAGTAAGAAATGCTATAGTTTTATTGTAACACAAATCACTAAGACTAAGAACACTAAAAAGTGTCCTTAAATTAAAGGACTTAAAGAACACTTGGAATTAAGATATTTGGCCTAAACTCGCAAAACTCAACTTGAATTTATGCAAAAACAACATAAGTGTTTTAACTAATATTCAATGAAAGCACAGTTGTGGAGCAGCGGTGATTTGGGTTTGATTATTGATAGATGATTGATAGTGATTTGGCAAGTCATTATTAATCTGTTATTAATTGAGACATAAATGATTTGTTAAATAACAATTGAGAGTTTGCTAAGGATTCATACATGTACCTTATAGACAGACAATAGATAACAAACAAGCTTTTAGCTAGCAAGTTATAAATGACCTGTGATCTATTTATTAATGATTTCTAACTGCCCCTTATTCACGAGGAATAGATTATGAGGAAGCTGTTAGCAAATTACTTACTAATGACTTGTTAGGAATCACTTAATATTTTACTGGGACGTTATTTTAAAGTTATATCTATTTCTCATTTATTAACTGTCAGTAAATGAGGAACATTTCCAACTAACCCAAATTCTAACCCTAACCCAACATTTATAAATTCTTAGCGAACTGTTAACTGCTATTTAACAAGTCATTTCTACCTAATTAACTAACAATGTCATAAAAATTTTCTTAACCACCTTTAACAGATAGATATTATGATGTTACAGCTAGGAGACTACAGACATATTTGACTGGAATTAGATTTGGATTTATTCTAGATGAATGACAACCTCATTCAACATTTGAATTTTAAGATGGTGAGAACTGTTATTTTTTTATTCTCTTATAAAGGTAGTTTTAAACCATTCTGTGTGTTTACAATGAAATAGGTGTATTCATCTTTATCCAAACATACGAATGAGATTTTCCTTTTCTCACTTATTGTGCACATATTGTAATAAAGCAAAATTACCCAAGTGCATTCACAAAGTTTCCCAATATAAAAATATCATTCTCATTTTTAGTTTGACATGAGAAGAAGTAGCTATTAAAATGTTTTGTTTGGTCAGTTTATTTACACAATGATTACATTTACACGAACATCTGGAAAATATGTAAAAGGGAATGAAACATGAGAAGGCCTTGGCCCATGGATCAGGTTTTGACTTTCACTATTATGGCCTCTGTTATAATTAATGGCTTTCTTATGTCCAATTGTGTTGTTCTCAACAGTGTTTAAATTTATCTTTGTGAGTACATAAACCTGAAAAATGACATTTTCTCTGAGTCTGTGTCTTCGTAATGGCAAAAGTTACAAATGTCTGTCTTAATTAGATAAAGAATTGAGAGTCTGGAGCAGACTAAGTCAATGCTCTGGTATGACTTGAATAAATATTTTTAAAAAATGTCAAATTTATCACTATTAAACATGTTCTGTTGCACTTACAAAGCAGCCTTTAATCACAGCAATACTAAAGATTAAAACAAAGGTGAACTAATAAAAATAGAGCCTGAAAGTCTTAGGTGATTTAGTCACATCAAGTGAATTTCAGTTTGCAGATCAGATGAGTTTTCAGACACTTTCAGGGTCTTGTTACCTGAAGGCTGCAGAAAAGTGACAGTTTGGAAAGCTGCGGTCATGGCAGGAGCCCAGGGAGACCTGATCCACACCTCAATCACAGCAGCTTTGCTGGCACTGCATTTGTTTCAACACAGTAAATATGTGCACATACAGGCTGCTTACATACACACACACAAATATATACATATATATAAATACATACACACACACGGACACGGTGGTCTATTTCAGAGCTGAGCCTTCAGTTTTCCTCCACCAAAACCATCCTTGTTAATATTAAATATTAACCCTCCTGTTATATGTGAATATTATTTTATTGAAGCAAATCCATCATAAATTGATCACTTGTATAGATGTCACTATAATTGCACGTAGTTATTGTAAAAACAAACTCAGAACGTGCACATCTCCTCCCACTGTAATATCAGCTGCAACAAACATTAAAACACAATTGACAACTGTTCTGTTGCACTTACAAAGCAACCTTGAATCACAGCAATACTAAAGAATAAAACGAGGTTGAATAAAGGCTTTGGTGATTTAGTAACATCAAGTGAATTTAAGTTTGTCTGCAGATCAGATCAGTTTTCAGACACTTTCAGGGTCTTGTTGCCTGAAGGGGACAGTTTGGAAAGCTGCGGTCATGGCAGGAGTCCAGGGAGACCTGATCCACACTTCAGCCTCAGATTCTGTTCATTTGGTCTAATGCAGCAGCTTTTCTGGCACTGCATGTTTTAATGCAGTAATTATGTGCACTTACAGGCTGATTTGCATATATATAAATTGGGAATTCTACCCCCCTATATACATTTTATTTATATGGCCCCATACCACAACCATACCCATCTCAACGGGCATCACACCGGTATTTATGGAAATAATATTAAGTCAAACATAAATGGTTGGTTGCTAAACTTAACAAAATAGACTAAGCTAAACTTAAATCCCTGCCCTTAGACCCTCCTTCTCGGTGAGGAAAAACTAAAAAAAAATTCCATCTTGGAGAAAAAAAAAAGAAAATAAGAGACCTCAGGGATGTCCACATGAAGGAGGGCCGGGGGGGTGTTAAAGCTGTTTTATTTTCCTTGTTACTAATTTTTATCTGAAATCTTGAATTACAATTTTTTTCAGAATAAAGAACCCAAAGACAGTTCTGTGTCCTGTGCAAGCTAAATTTCGCCAGGCTACAATTACATCATGCTCCAATAACAAGAAAACTTTTCGTGATTTGTGGAGTGAATTATGGAAACAATGTCTAGATTTGACGCAATAAACAAAGAGCTGCAAGATATTAAGGCCAGCTTACAATACACCCAAGAAGAAGTTGATGAAATAAAAATAAACCTAAAGAAACAGGGTGAACATGGTAAAAGTATGCAAAATGATACCCAGAAAATATGTGACAGTCTTGACTCTCTTGATGGACACTCAAAGAGAAGTAATCTCGTCTTTGCTGGACTAACAGAGCCAGAAGGTGAAACATGGGCATGAGGAATATTTATTCAATAAAACACTGTCCGATGGGAAGGGGGAAAAAAAGCCCTCTACAAAATTTTTAAACTGAAAACAAAAGAATCAGAAGAGAGAGATCTAAAAATGAAACATATGTAATTAGGAACAGAAAAAAACTCTTATAACAAGAACCTGGGACAAATTAAAACCCTGATTAAATATGGGGCTGCATGGTGGCGCAGTGGTTAGCGCTCTTGCCTCACAGCAAGAAGGTTCCTGGTTGGGGGACTTAAATAAAACAGTGTCACCTTTCTGTGTGGAGTTTGCATGTTCTCCCCGTGCATGCGTGGGTTTTCTCCGGGGACTCCGGCTTCCTCCCACCGTCCAAAAACATGCTTCATAGGTTCATTGGTTACTCTAAATTGTCCCTAAGTGTGCATGTGAGTGTGCATGGGTGTGTGATTGTGGCCCCTGCAAAAGACTGGCAACCAGTCCAGGGGTGTCCCCTGCCTTCGCCCATGAGTAAGCGGGTTAGGCTCCAGCAACCCCGTGACCCCGAAAGGGATAAAGCGGATTGGAAAATGAATGAATACAGCACTACAAAAGCAACATATCCTGGTTGTTTACATTGTTCAATCAGGCAAAGGAAAGTATGAATACAGTAGTAAATGAATTCAATACATTCTTTGTGAATGTAGGCTCAGCTCTAGCAGCAGAAATACAAGATGTCAGGTTTTGCTTCAGGGACCCAAAATACGACAAACTCAGGGGTGCAAGAAAACCATATAAATTATCAAAGCTTTTGACTCGGATGCCTCCCCCTAGGCTTTGGAGATAAACAGCAGAATTATGCTAGAGAGAGACAGGAGAGGGTTAATGACAGCGACATGTCTTGAAGCAGGGAACGCAAAAGCTGAATGGAGGCTTACTGAGGTGAGGAGAGAAGACTGCAGGGAAGAAGAGGAGTGGAGTCCTCCGTACGGCAAGGAAGGTGTGGCTCCAGGTACAGGCGATAGTGGGGAGAACATGAACTCAAAGGGATGTGACAGAACTCAGGATCTTGGGGCTTAGTCACTAATTCTTGATGTCATAGGTTAATTCAAAATCACCAGGGATCTCTGGGAAGGTTTCCAAAAAGGAGAAGGTGCGAGGACTTACAAGGCTTTTGGAAGAAATGGAGCAGCAGAGAGACAGGGGCATGTAAAGGCAGCTGCTGGCAGTAAGACGTCTGGATAAAGGCTGGAACACAGGCTGAGCAGAATAGCTGGTAGTCAGGCTGAGTGGCAAGCATGAACACAGCTGGATATTTCTCTGAGAGCTTGCAATGCAACGATTCAGCAGAGAATGAAGGGCAGAGGCAGAGATATATAGGAGCAGGAATCAGATGCTTAGCAGCAGGCTGGCTGCTGCTGTGACAGATGAGGATATTGAACAGTTCTACAACAAAATAGAAATCAATTTACACTCAATATTCCTCACAGCAAGAAAAGAACATGAACTCATAAATATTGTCAAGGAGTGTAAAAATAAATGATCAACCCGACTGCCACGACATAGTCAAGTCATTGGTAAAACAGGTTGTCAAGTTTATATATCCCTTTGGTCAATATCTGTAATTTATCATTTGAAACAGGCAGTGTCCCCAATAAAATGAAAATAGCAAAAGTAATACCAATCTATAAAAATGGGGATTAAAAGCACGTATGATAATTATAAACCAATTTCCTTATTGCCACAGTTTTCCAAGATTCTTGAGAAACTGTTCATTTTGCATTTACAAAAATGTAATGATAAACATTCAATAATCAATGAAGGACAATATGGCTTCAGAGCCAAAAGAACTACTTCAATGGCTTTAACTGATGCCATTGAAGAAATCGCAAAAGGACTAGATGGAAAAAATATACACCTGGGACATTCATAGATCTTAAGAAAGCATTTAGAAACAATAAATAATAAAATTCTGCTAAAAGATCAATTAAAATGACATGGAATTAGAGGAATAGCTGGGAAATGGATACAAAGTTTTTTAACTGGAAGAATTCAGTTTGTCAACATTGATCAATAAGTGTCTACTAATCTTACGATTACTTGTGGTGTCCCTCGAGGTTCTGTTTTAGGACCTACATTGTTTAACATGTACATTAATGATATATTTAATGTATCAAAATGATTGAAACTGGTGCTGCACAGCGATGACACAAATATATTTTATAGCAATGATAGTTATGATATTCTAATTAACAATATTAATGAGGAGCTCCAAATGATAGAAAAATGGCTTGATAGCAACAAACTATGAACCTCAACAAAACAAACCTAAAAAAAACAAGAGTTGTAATATATGGCAATCATAAAGAAAATCCTAATCAACAACAAGATAAATGGAGTACCGATAGAAAGAGTTCAGGAAAACACATTTTTAGGATTAATAATTGATTCCAAATTATCTTGGAAATCACACATAAGACACCAAAAAATGAAAGTCTCAAAAAACATCTCAATAATACCAACCACAATATGTTTCACACATTGTGTTGCTCATCGATACTTCCTTACCTCACATACTGTAATGAAGTGTAGGACTGACTTTTATTTTAAAATATGTCACATTTGCTTTCATAGTGAAAAAAGGTTTGTGTGTCTGAATGGAAAAAGATCAGTTATTGCCTAAAGGAATTTCTGCAATAAGTACTTTAGGCTCAACTCTGATGAGTTAAAGTTGGAAGAGGAGGTTCAGTTTCCACATACACTGTGCTGCGCGAAGTATGAAGCTGCAGGGTGAGCTGCCTCGTCTGTTGGAAGGCTAGATCTCAAGATGAGTGATAAGTAAAAATGTTTCCAACTTCACGTACAATAATGACCGCAAAAGGAGCCCGTCAGTCAGACACAGAGGCAGAGAGCACAATCTGAAATGTCCAGAAATTATAATTTAGTCTCTGACTGAAAAAATGTTTTTCTTCGTTACTTCTTAAAAGAAATTGTTAAATGTTGAAAAACCATAACGTTATTAGTGCAGTGGATGTAAGTCTTTAAAATACTGGCTTTTTGTCTTTGCAGGCCAGCCGAGAGACATAGTCTCTCCAGCGTGTCCTGGGTCTTCCCCGGGGCCTCCTCCCAGTGGGACATGCCCGGAACACCTCCCTAGGGAGGCGTCCAGGGGGCATCCGAACTAAATGCCCGAGCCACCTCAACTGGCTCCTCTCAATGTGGAGGAGAAGCGGCTCTACTCCGAGCTCCTCTCGAGTGACTGAGCTTCTCACCCTATCTCTGAGTGAGCGCCCAGCCACCCTACGGAGGAAGCTCATTTCAGCCGCTTGAATCCGGGACCTCGTTCTTTCGGTCATGACCCAGAGCTCATGACCATAGGTGAGTATTGGGGCGTAGATCGACCGGTAAATTGAGAGCTTTGCTTTCTGGCTTAGCTCTCTCTTCACCACGACGGACCAGTACAGCGACCGCATAACGGTGGACGCAGCACCAATCCGCCTGTCGATCTCACGCTCCGATCTTCCCTCACTCGTGAACAAGACCCCAAGATACTTAAACTCCTCCAGTTGGGGAAGGAGCACTCCACCCACCCAGAGAGGGGAAACTACCTTTCTCCGGTCGAGAACCATGGCCTCAGACTTAGCGGTGCTGACCCTCATCCCAGCCGCTTCACACTTGGCTGCAAACCGTTCCAATGCATACTGGAGGTCCTGGCTCAATGAAGCCAACAGGACAACATCATCTGCAAAGAGCAGAGAGGAAATCCTGTGGTTCCCGAACCAGACCCCTCCGGACCCAGGCTGCACCTAGAAATTCTGTCCTTAAAACTATGAACAGAACCGGTGACAAAGGGCAGCCCTGCCAGAGTCCAACATGCACTGGGAACAGGTCTGACTTACTGCCAGCTATGTTGACCAAGCTCCTGCTCTGGTCATACAGAGACCGGACAGCCCTGAGTAAGGCTCCCCGGACCCCATACTCCCAAAGTACCCTCCACAGGATACCACGGGGCACACGGTCGAACGCCTTCTCCAAATCCACAAAACACATGTGGACAGGATGAGTAAACTCCCACAAACCCTCCAGCACCCTAGACAGGGTGTAGAGCTGATCCACAGTTCCACGACCAGGACGGAAACCGCATTCTTGTTCTTGGATCTGAGGTTCGACTATTGGCCGGACTCTCCTCTCCAGTACACTGGCATAGACTTTCCCAGGGAGGCTGAGGAGTGTGATTCTCCGGTAGTTGGAACACACCCTCCAGTCCCCCTTCTTGAAAAGGGGAACCACCACCCCTGTCTGCCAGTCCAGTGGTACTGTTCCTGACTGCCACGCGATGCTGCAGAGACGTGTTAACCAAGACACTCCCACAGCATCCAGAGACTTGAGGTATTCAGGGTGGACCTCATCCACTCCCGGTGTCTTGCCACCGAGGAGCTTGTTAACTACCTCAGTGACTTCAGCTTGGGTAATGGACAGCCCCACCCCAAGGCTCTCAGCCTCTGCTTCCTCAAGAGAAGGCGTGTCAGCAGGATTGAGGAGATCCTCGAAGTATTCCTTCCACCGCCCGACAATGTCCCCAGTCGAAGTCAGCAGCTCCCCACCTGCACTGAAAATGGTGCCTGCAGAAAACTATTTCCCTCTCCTGAGGCGCCGGACGGTTTGCCAGAACCTCTTCGAGGCCAACCGATAGTCCTTCTCCATGGCCTCACCGAACTCCTCCCAGTACCGAGTTTTTGCCTCAACTACAGCCTGAGCCGCAGCTCGCTTAGACTGCCGATAACTGTCATCTGCCTCTGGATTCCCACAAGTCAGTCAGACCTGATAGGACTCCTTCTTCAGCTTGACGGCATCCCTTACTTCCGGTGTCCACCAACGGGTTCGGGGGTTGCCGACATGACAGGCACCAGAGACCTTGCGACCACAGCTCCAAACAGCAGCAGAGACAATGGAGGTGCAGAACATGGTCCATTCAGATTCAATGTCACCAGCCTCCCTCGGTACATGTTTGAAGTTCTCCCGGATGTGGGAGTTAAAGACTTCCCTGACGGAGGGCTCAGCCAGAAGTTCCCAGCAGACCCTCACAATACGTTTGGGTCTGCCAAGTCTTTCCGGCCTCCTTCCCCGCCATCGAATCCAACTCACCACCAGGTAGTGATCAGTGGACAGCTCTGCCCCTCTCTTTACCCGAGTGTCCAAGAAACACAGCCGAAGGTCGCCTGAAACGACTACAAAGTCGATCATTGATCTCCTGCCGAGGGTGTTCCTGATGCCACGTGTATTGATGGACACCCTTGTGCTCAAACAAGTTGTTTGTTATGGACAAACTATGACGAGCACAGAAGTCCAACAACAACACTGCTCGGGTTCAGATCAGGGAAGCCGTTCCTACCAATCACACACCTCCAGGTGCTACTGTCGTTGCCCACGTGGACATTGAAGTCACCCAGGAGGACAATGGAGTCCCCCATTGGGGCACTTTCCAGTACCATTTCGAGAGACACCAAGAAAGCTGGGTACTCTGAGCTGCTGTTCGGCCCATAAGCCGAAACCACAGTCAGAGACCTGTCCCCCACCCGAAGGCGGAGGGGCGCAACTCTCTCATCCACCGGGGTGAACTCCAACACTTGGCAGCTAAGCTGGGGGCTCACAAGTAAGCCCACCCCAGCCCGCCGCCTCTCACCATGTGCAACTCCAGAATGGTAGAGAGTCCTACCCCTCTCGAGAGACTGAGTTTCAGAGCCCAGACTGTGCGTAGAGGTGAGCCCAACTATATCTAGCCGGTACCTCTCAACCTCTCGCACAAGCTCAGGCTCCTTCCCTCTCAGAGAGGTGACGTTCCATGTCCCAAAAGCCAAGTTCCATGACCGGGGTTTAGGCCGCCGAGGCACTCGCCCTCGACTGCCACCCAAACCACATTGCACCGGCCCCTTCTGAGCTCTCCTGCAGGTGGTGGGCCCACTGGGGAGTGATCCCACGTTGATCGTTCGGGTTTTACCCGACTGGGGCCCGTGGGAGGAGCCCCGGCCACCAGGCGTTCGCCTGCGAGCCCCAACCCCAGGCCTGGCTCCAGGGTGAGGCCCCGGTGACGCCAATCCGGGCGACGCAACTGAATCTGTGAAGTTTATTCTCATAAAGGGGTTTGTGAATTAGTTAAATTGTATACAATAATTTGCAGCTTTTTAACAAAATTGTCTGAAATGTTTACATTTATAAAGTGTTAACTCAGAATTTTAATTTGTGTGCATAAAACACATCAACAGTAAGATTAGCAGAACTGTAAAGACGTTAATGTCTTCAGTATTACTCCAAAACAATGATGCTAAAATACAGCCATAAGCAACAAACAATGCGTTTCTGCACTTTAAATGGTCCGGGTGAATAATCTATTCTAATTGGCTGCTGGGTGTTCCGATCACAACGTTCTATATTTTACTTGCATTTGTGCAAGCATGTGTGCAACCTTCTTCAAAACAAACATTTTCTTCATGATATGGACAAAAACAAGCGGTAGGAAGTGAACTCTCTGTCTAAACCGATGCTTTACTGAACGTATCGTGACCATCAGCACATATATTGCTTTCCTTTGCCGCTGCAGTCGAGGTCTGCCGGCCCAGCAACGTATTGTGTTACCGTAACAACGGGCCCCATGGCTTATCAAATAGTCGGCCTTTTGTCAAAAAGTGATCTATGGCTAAAAAACCAACAAGAATAAAGCACTAAAAATTGATTGTACATTAATTATTTTTAAAAGTAACCATGTTGTAGGCAGATTTGTGCCTGGCGAATTGTGCATTCAGAATTGGACGCATGCTGCGGAAGCCTGAACCGGCGGAACACGCTTACTTCATGGAGTGTAATTAATCAGAGGACATATATATTAACGCATTAGTTTTTTTAAATGAATCGCATGCATTGACACATTAACGCTGACAGTCCTACAAAAAACAAAACACCCCTCTGATCAAAGATTGGATTAAAATTGAACTGTGTACAAGGCCCTGAAAAACTTCATCCGATTATAAGTGTTTACATCGGTCAAATTAAATCATTTTGACATGCGCAGAACTAAACTTAAATACTGGAAACATGCATAGAAGAAGAAGTAGAGAAGTTCTATGAAGTTCTATTGTAAACAAACATGGCTGCTGTTAGCACATAGCAAGGAGATTTTCTGAGAATGCATACGGAGCCCCCACCCCCCCACCCCAAAAACCGCTGCTCTACTCAGAGACACAGTTCTTCTGAGTCTGGCAGCACTGAGCAGCCAGCCGGACCAAACCCTCCCCAGAGCACACACCGTAACAAAGCCCTGCTCACAGACTTGAAGCTACGGAGTGTCTGACGGTGTGCTCAGGGAATGTCTCAGTCAATGGGCAGCAGAGGATGCGGTGCTGGAGGACAGATCCTCATAGGAGGACAAGCCCCTCCATGGGATGTACAACCGAACCATAACTGAAGTGTCTTATATCAAGAAGTCCTACCAATGGCTAGAAAGGGCTGGCCTACAGGACAGCACTGAAACGCTCATCCTGGCAGCTCAGGAACAAGCTCTGAGCATCAGAGCGTCAGAGGCTCAGATCTACCACACCAGACAAGACCCAAGGTGTAGGCATTTTGAGTGGTCAGTGTCCGGCTCCCCACTTGTGCCAGCAAGGGAAGTTATAGCTTTGTTTTTCAGTGGAAAAGAATGGGTTAGATTCTTGAAGCACCCCCTTAATGGCTTTTAACTGGTTTCCAGGTCGATGTGGGTTAATATAAAAATGCCTTCATCAGTGTGTTAATCATAAAGTAAGTGTAGCATAAAAGACAAGTATAAAAATGCCTTCCTTTAGTTTAAAATCCCTTCAACTGACAGGATGATAATGGAACCAACCAGACATTGTAGTAGTGGATAAAGAACAGAGGAAAGCTGTTGTGGTGGATGTAGCAGTACCAAGAGATGGTAACATCAAGAAGAAGGAACATGAGAAACTGGAGAAATACCAGAGATTCAGACGAACTGGAGGAAGCTTGGAATGTGAAGGTGACAGTGGTGCCCGTGGTAAATTGGAGCACTCGGGGTTGTAACCCCTGAACTGAAGAAGTGGCTACAGCAGATCTCTGGAAAGACCTCAGACACCTTAGTCCAGAAAGCGCAGTGCTAGGAACAGCTAAGATACTGCAGGACCCTCAAGATCCCAGGAATCTGGCAGAGGACCCGAGTTTGGGGTGAGGTACCACCAACGGAGGGTGAGGGCTTTTTTTCCCTTTTTTATATAAAAAATATTTGAACATTCACATTGTATTCACAATACAATTTTCTAATCAGCCAATCACACAGAAACTCAATGAATTTTGACATAATAATAATAATAATAATAATAGATTGGATTTGTCTGTGCTTTTCCAGATGAAGGAGGTTATGTCTTGGACCATGTCCATACTGAGCACAAGGTTATTGCTTTAAAAATGTAGTTTTTTTATTATTTATTTTTATTTGATTTATGTACCTTTGTTTAATCAGATAAGCACTTTAGAGATTAAAAATCTCTTTTTCAAAGGAGCTCTGTTAAATGAAAGACAAGAGGATCTTGTTTGTGCAAAGCTGTTCTTCCCTTGAGAATTTGTATGAGTGGAAAAAAAAGTAAAGTAACAAGTAGTGAATTACTTATCAAGTCAAGTAATCAATTACTTTCTAGAAGTAACATACCCAACACTGGTAAGGTACTGATGTAGCCACAGCTGCCCTGGGGCAGGCTGCCAGTATGTGCCAAACAGCCCCTCTGACCATCACCAGTACATTCATATGCATTCACACACCAGAGGTAAGGAGGGCTGAGTGCCTTCCCCAGAGATACAACAAATTTTGGTTGGAGGGAGTGGGGATCGAACTGCCAATCCTTTCATCATTGGCTGACCTGATCAACCACCTGAGCTACTGCAGCCCGTTTTTTTGGTCTTGACATGGTCAAGATGATTTTCTGCATTTTAAACTGAGTATCAGAACAGTGAAGAAAGGTGATTCAAGTGACTTTGATTGAGGCATGGTTGTCAAAAGCCTGGACACAACTTTTCCTCCAGCTTCCACATGAAAAAAAAAGCCAGAAAAAAAACACTGCAGTGAAACCCCTGCAGTAGACACTGCAGTTTTAAATTATATAGGAGTTTATCAAACTCTTAACATCACATCCAACATATAATCTTTCTTGACTACTGTTTCTAATTTATCTGCTGGCAGGAAAACTGCCGTGTCCAGTTGGTGCTCGGGTTGCTGCATCTTATGCCATGTTTTGGATAATCATGAAATGTAAATTATGAGATGTGAATTATCTGCAGACCCCTGAGCTGGATTGATGTAATGATGATGTTACTCAGGTCTGATTTCAATATGCAGGATTTGTTTGATCTGAGTTCTTTGGTTTTGTCTTGACAGTTTAAAAGATGCACATAGCTAGCATATTAGTATTTCTGATGTAAACAGCTTTGCACAGTAAAATAATGTGCAATGTTTGGTGTTACAGAAGTAGAAGAAAGGACCACAGCTGTCATTAGGGCTGAATATGTAAGTTATATACTGGTTCAACTTCTGTAAAAGCCTAAGGATAGAGTTGGTGGATCTTTGTGGAATTTTTTTGTCCGTAAATGGTAAGTTTTACCAAATCACCATGACAAATCTTAAACAACTGCTTTGCTTCAGAAAGCATCCAAGTTTATTGATAGAGTCATGTCTCAAAAATCAGCTGCTGTGTTCAACACACGATGATATGCATCTGCAGGATGTGAGCAGCCATGTTGGGTCAAAGCGGACTCACGGAGGGATCAGGTTTGCAGAGGGTCTGTCTGAGCACTGAAGACAAATTAGGTGGTTGGATCCGCTGGCTTAATGCCATGTTTGCTTTTCGAACTCTGATATCATCAACAGTATGAACACGCGAGACGTGCTTTCTCAGAGGGGTTAGTCAAATTAAGGAGACATTTGTCTTGTTTAAAACAGCAAGCTGACCACCAGATCCATTGATAGAGGTCATTTCCTCATATGTAATTATGTTAGTTTCAAATGCTGTTAAGAATACATCCATGACAAGGCTGCTGGTGATAGCTTTGATTCGAAGAAGACAGTTGACACAAGCTTTCAAAATTCATTTAGATTTACTTGTAAAACCATTTCTGTGTTGAAACAACATTGAGGTATCTATACTAGAATATGCATTTTTAACTGTCAATTTTTTATTCACTAACATGCTTTTGTCTCTCTTCACAAGGAAATTATTCCATCAATCAAACTGTCTAACTTCATCACTTCAAGAACTTCATCACAAAATCAAGCTTAAGGACACACAGGACTGGAATTACAGAAAATATGGATGTTAAGTCTAAGCAGAAACAAAGGATTTAAAACAGTAAGGATAGACTTTGATCATCTTTTGATCTGTTGTCACAGTGTTCCCAATGGTCTTTTAATTATGAAGATGCCACTTTAGACAAAAATAACATTTAAAAAAAAGGTCTAGTTTTCTAGGACATAGCTTCTGCAGAACGGCAGGAGTTAAATTGAAATTCCCTTCTGAGTTATGGGGGGACTTTTGGCCAGAAACAAGCCCTCCGTTATCTCCCGTCACCCACCTGTTGACACGCTCTCCCACTAGCTAACAGCCACTCACACCAGGCGTGTAGTTCTGGAGCACTCGGCCCTTTTGCTCAGATGCCCAAAGTGTCCTTTTTGACAAAAGCTCTTTTTTGTCCAATTTCATTTAAAAAAAAACGAGAAAAAAATGTACCAATAGCATCTAACAATCGATAATAATTCAGCAAAATAAAACACTAAATTCAGGAATTATGAATAATATACTCCTCCCTGACACACACCTGAACTCCACTGTTCCCTCTAAAGCCCCAGTCACACACATGGTCCACTGTCGAAGCACAACCAAAGCACCGCCGACATTCACTCTGCCGAAAATTCCTTTTCTATATTCCCTAGGTATGTGTGTGCAAATTTTGTAGCAAACTTTTTGCACATGTGGCGGGGGTCAAATTATGGCACAAAGGCGCAGAAAATTTCCCAACAGCGAAAACAATAGGGTCCTTGCAGTCAGGGACTGCAGCTGCGGGCCATAAGAAACAAAAAAAAAGCAATCTAATTTTTTAAAACACCATCAGTAAATAATCATCCACACCGTAAAGTATCGAACATCCTCTGATACGCGGATCACTGCACATGCGTACTTTACTACACTGAGCGCACATTCTGCTATTGCAAATGCAAAAATATTTTTTGAAAGCAAAAAAAAAGTTTTTGACAGCAAATATTTAATGTTTTAATTTGCAAACTATGAAGTTGGTGCCACAAATATCACGTCATGTTCATATCATGTTCCTCTGCCGGGGACACTCTGGTCCGCAGTAGTGCTTATTGAGGTCGGGCCGACCCGTGTGCTTCCTAGATTGGAAGCGAGACTGAGAAACCCCATCTGACTCAGCCGTCATGCCACAGCGCTTGCTGCCAAGTCTAAGGTTCCTGCCCAAGGGATCCGAGCCCACTCAGTCAGCAGTGTCCTCCAGGATGAGCTTCGGGCTTCCCATGGGCCTTAACGTGTTGTGGCATGTGCCAATAAGTTTGCGGCCTCTCATCATAGTTTCTTTTTACCGTGGCTCTTTGCCTCATTTCATGTTTAGTTTCTTTTTTTAACCTCTTAAACCATACTTAAATCCATCTGAGGGCATTAAAAACAAATAATAAATAATATTATTTATCATAAACTGAATTTGGCAGACTGGGTCTTTTTGTGCTGCTCCGGGACACTTAAGTGACAGCCATTCATCTGTGTGGGTTAGGTCTGATGCCGGAAAATAAAGTAAACATTTCATGTTCCTGCGGACTGTTACCTTCATGGTCAAAATGAGAAAAAGCAAAGCTAAACAAAAATATTGATTTTTTTTCCAGGACATCAATCCATGTCAAAAACAAAACCCTTCTAATTTTAAATAATCTATTTATCAATATAATGTTTAATTGATTGGTTGTAAGGTAATCTTTTAACTAGCTCTTTATTTAAATGTGATTTACAGTTTATTTCATTTGAAACCTATTTTAAGTGTGCTTGTTTTTTTACCACACAGTTTTATTTATCAAAATGCCTTATAAATATTTTTGGAATTCTAATTTGAGTTAAGCATGACAACTGTGGTTTACCTGTTCAGTGTGAAAATAAATGTCTTTGAGATGATCACAGTGAATCATTTTTTTCCCACAAGATTTTACTTCCATAAACCATAAGGTGACTTGATTTAATTATTAAATTTAAATTTTAAAAAAAGCTGTGGATCCATTTATATGAACATGTTAAAATTTGAATGGGCCTTGAATCACTTTGTACTGGGAAAATTGGGCCTCAGTGTGAGGTGAAGAACCTCTGTTCTAGAGTGTTTCCTTCACCCAACAGTAACCGGGACGGGATCTGGAAACCCCGCTGCCCAGAAAGGGATCCAGCAGGTTAAGAAAATGGAAGGAAGTTCAGGAGAGTTATGGATCGATCCACCAATATTGGATGCTTTCTTCCCGCTGTCACTGAAAACATCACGTGCACGAAGTTGAGTCCCTAATTGATTGAGGAGACTCAACCACCTCCCCCTAGTTCAGATCTTTTTTAACTCTGGCCAGCTGCGGCGGCCGCTCAATTCGTGCTGTTTCCAGACTTTCGCGCCGTGTCGGCCACTCAAGTAGCGCTGCAGAACCTTAATGCGCGTCTAAACCATTGACTTTACATTGAAACTGCATTCGCGTTCGGTGTGAGTGCACCTTTAGAAAAGCGCAATCATTACCCAAAGCAGTCCCTCATTTATCACAAGAGTTACATTCTCAAGAAAACCAATGAGAGACAATATCCATGAAAGATTCAACTTTTTTTTAAATACTGGTAATCACAGATCTTTTAAGGATGTAAAGCTCAGGTTTTTTAGTGATGTGACGCTCTGTATTGATGCTGCACAGCATGTGCCGGTGCTGGGTAGGGGAGGGGGAGTCACTGCGGTGAGCAGAGACTGCTTCATCAAGGGGAGGAGCCGAAAATAATGACGTCAGAAGCTTTGCATCCTGGCTTTACCACATGACGGAATCATGGGATGGTTCAGATTGTGCTGCCGGTTTGACAGCTGCATGAGTCCTGCAGGCTCCATTCATAATGTGGGTGTTTGATGGACAGTTACGGTCAGTGAGTGTTTGGACAGAGAAGGTTTGGAGAGTGTGGAGACTTAGAGGAATTATTATAATTATTGAAAAAAAACAAATAATGTGTTCCTTAAACACACAGGCCTGGTCTCAGTTTTATAAAAGCAGAATCACTGTCCAAACCTGAACCACTCTCCCGTGTGGATGAGAGCTGAAACGGTATCAATGTTTTGTTTCGGACGTGTCAATCACTTGTTTTTCTCTTTGGCAGCAGCCTAGGTCGCCTATGCCCAAGGCCTGCCCTGGTGTGCAGTCTAACTGCTCGGCAGTGAGTGAAGGCTGTTGCTAACAGAACTTCCATTCATCCATCCATTTTCTTCCGCTTATCCGGGACCGGGTCGCGGGGGCAGCAGTCTAAGTAAAGTTGCCCAGACTTCCCGCTCCCCGGCCACTTCCTCCAGCTCCTCTGGGGGGACCCCGAGTCGTTCCCAGGCCAGCCGAGAGACGTAGTCTGTCCAACGTGTCCTGGGTCTTCCCCGGGGCCTCCGCCCAGTGGGAGATGCCCGGAACACCTCCCTAGGGAGGCGTCCAGGGGGCATCCGAACCAAATGCCCGAGCCACCTCAACTGGCAGAACAGAACTTTATCTTTATCAACTTTCTTTAGTGATGACACACCAAGTACAATTCTACCTGTCTCGCTGATCACATTAGCTGTAGTTATCCAGTCATCTAGGTGTACCTCCTGACCACCCAGAGCCTGTTTCAACTACTTCTTAAAAGTCATGCAACTTTAAGGATATACTAATGGACTTCACATACATTAAATACATTAGATTTGTCTCAACAAAAAGTCTTACAATAACTTAAGCTTTCTTTACAGTCTTTCTGTTTTCTTACAAGCAATTTTCACAGGTTTGATCGTAAGTTTTTTTGTTTGTTTGTTTGTTTGTTTGTTTTTTTGTTTGGGGGGGGTTGCCAAAAAAGCCCCCCCCACACACACACACACACATGACACAAGTTTTAACTTCCAACTGACATACATGGGAGAGAGTGTAAACAAAGGGATGATGGGAGAGCAGCAGAGGCTTACTTCCACGCCAACGTTCCCGCCCAAAACTCAGAGGTGAATTTCTCATGAACTACTGCTCCTCTGCAAAACTGCAAAACTATGTCCTAAAAAATGACATAGGTTTTCAGATTTTGGTTAAAAATGGCAAAATCACAATTAAAAGACCACTGGGAACACTTTCATTTATTTTTATTTATTTATTAAAACGTCTTTCAAACATGTCAAAACAGTATTCAACATGGAAGTCCATTGCTGCTACAAGTAAAACAAAAATCCCAAAGTGACAATTTTAGTCCCCTTAAAGCAGAATTAAAAAACATTTTAGAGACAGCAGTTAACCTATGAAGGATGTTTTTGGACTGTGAGAAGAAGCCGGAAAGCCTGGAGCAAGAAGAACGGCCTGACTCCACATGGAAAAGTCCTTGTTGAGATTTCAGCTGGGATCCTAGGGTCCTGTGCCACTGTGCAGCCCCAGCTTGAACACATTTACACAAACATATATGCACAGGACAGTATTATCTGACCTCAACCAGTGGATTCTGAAAAACAATGAGGCCTGAAGTGGGGCTGGCACATTGAATGGACCAAGCTCAATCCAACCCAACAACGTTGGGAGGTAAAGAATGAAGAGAGAGCTTTGTTGAGTCCACCTATGGGTCCACTCACCTGCCAGTCAGAAAAATAAAATAAAGAAAACATTTTTAAAAAATGCCCTTTTTTGTTGTAGCTTGGATATCGAAGGCAGTTCTGGTCTGAAAGCTTTGACCATATTTATTTTGTCACTTTTTCCAGTGAAACTGAAACCTGGATTAGCTCTTTCTTAAAGAGACTTGACAGCTTTTAATCGTCCTGTCAGACTAAATGTTTTTTTCTGTTTTTTTTCCTCTCACTCTCTTAGTCTCATTAGTTCTGCTCTGTCCCTCCTTCACACCAGTCTCCTCCTTTACCCTCCCTTCTTTTTTTCTCTTCTCTTTGCTTCCCCTCTGTCCGCTCCTTCAGCTCAGTTGTTGCAGTGATGTGCTGGCTGCCTGGACTCCTCATCTCCTCCTCTTCTTTGTGCTCCTTGTCTCCTCAGTTGGCATCCAGCAGAGACTCTGTAGGAGTCTCTGTGGAACAACTCCAGGACGTGTCTGGCTGTGATCCTGTGAAACTGGAGGTTAAGGTAAGAGAGGACATTAGAATTTAAGAAAAACAAGGCAAAAAGAAGAGAAGTTTATGTTGTTCCTGCACTCAGTGCTGTTGAGCCTCACTTGCTTCACATGTTGCTACATTTAAAGCTGGAGGCATTTAAGAAGCAGGTCTTGATTGTTTCTCTCACTATTGTTTCACAGTTATTTTGTGATCCTCTAAATTGTTATTTACTTGACCCTTGATTCCTCAAAAAGTAGACAAACGTCACCACACCCACATGGATTTTTTTTTTTTGTGTCTGAGCACATGGATGGATTCAGTCCTCCCAACAGTTCTGATCGCAGATTAGTTTTGGCCTCTGGCAGACTCTGGCAGCGACAATTCAATTAGGAGTCCTGTTTTTCTGTGAAAACTTCAAGCAGTGCTCCAACTTATCTCAAAAATTCTAAATGCATCTCTCATGCTGTCATGTGAAACACTGACATGTCAGCTCTGCAATTGCTCTGGCAGCCCTTTTTGTTTCCCGTTGTCTAAGGTGCTGCGTCTCTTTGTAAATAATTGAGTGGAGCACGAACTCAGCTTCCTGGGTGCTGCGCAGCATCTCACAGAGAAGCAGGAAAAAAAAACAAACACTTTACATAACAGAGTGTTTTCTATTTGGAATGGAGTAAGCAGGTCTATCCTTACTTCAAGAAGTTTGTGTTTTTCTTTGTAATACCCTCAGCTGTCTAAGAGACTTTTATTGAACAGTGTTAACATTTCCAACTCCAAGCTGCAGCATTCACAGGACTGAAAGTGTGTTAAGATGTAGTTTGGAGCTGCAGAGCCACAAAGGTCAGAGAGAAATTCATGCTGGAACTCGCTGGAGTGCCAGTCCCTTCTGTCACCTTTAGCTAAAAGCCTCATAGCTCTTTGTTTGGGATGATTATCTGTCTCCCTATTCGTCCTGAGCAAGCGATAGAAGGAAACCAGTCATTCATGAAGAAGACACACTGGAAGGTTATCCCACTTTATCCTGAATATTTCTTCATGTGCTTTTGCCGGAGTATTATCACGTTGTGTAAGCTTTGGGAAAAAGGAAAACCAAGTAATCCTCATAGTTCATTCCTGGTTATTCCTCATTGGGGAAACAGATTATAGGAGCTTTACTGTACTGTGGTCAGAATACACATGAAAACATGAAAATTGCTCTGGATTATATGGTACCACAAATGTCTCATGTTTTCTCCATATGCAACTGTTCGTTCCACTGTTACCTAAAATATGTTGAGTGCGTGTTTTTTTTTAAATAACAGTTTAGATCACACAGGTTAACAGTGATAAACAAAGTAGGGAGGAAAATCTTGGATATTGTATTTCAATTGTGCCACAGCAGCTACACACAGATGCACACTGTCCAAGGTCAAAGACTGCAGGCATGAATGTATCCCAGTATCCTACGCCGCCCATGGGAGCAGCATACCTATTATAGACCCTCCAGGATTTCTCGAGGTTGCGATTGCAACTATTAGTGCAAATTCAAGCAAATTAACCCCACAAATTGTTGCCCACCCGGGGTGGCTCCTTCCTGAGAGCCATGTTCTTCTTCTTTTTTTAATCTTTCTTTGGCGTCTCTCTTTTTCTCTTCAAGCCGCGCTAGAATGGTCAATACATACGTGTTTGTGTGTGTGGGTGTGTGTGTCTGTGTGTGTGTGGAGGATGCGCTGAGCGGGGGCAGAGGAGTCTGTTACACGCACCAGTAGCAGCAATAGAACATGAACCGAGTATGAGGGAAAGACAGAGGGAGCGCCAGGTGAAAGAAGAAACTACATCAACACAATAATGTAAAAAAAACGAGTGAGACTGGAAAAAGAAGCAAAATCTGGATCCATTTCACTTTTATTGATAATTCAAAGGAAGAGTATAGAGTCTGCACGAAAATAATTCCATATAGAACCGCCTCCACAACTATCCTGTACAGACACCTGAGAGAACCTTCTCCAAAACGCAGCATCTGCTGAATGTCATTTATCTCTAAAAGATATTTAAATCAATATGATATTTTGATGACTGTGAGCAGGGAGGACCAACAGTTCATTTGGGGTTTCACAGTTCTATGTTAAATGAAAGCACAACAATGTTGTGTGTGGTAATGGTGCAGTATTTTCCTAAAGCACATATCACAGAAAAAAGAATTGGAATAAAGAATGTGAAGTTTATTTCATAATTTACATTCTTGAGCTGCTTTAAAAAAATAACATATCTCAACTTTTGTCGCAACATCAGTCATTCAGGCGTTTTAGGCTGCAACAATCACAAAAAACTGCAGCGAAGCCCTGGAGGGCTGCTATTAATACTGGATAGGGCATCTTATGACACCCAAGCAACGTTCTTAAGTAACAAAGAGTGAAAGCCGAGAATGGATTTATTGGTAAACACCGCTCCTAAAACACGAAGTGGAATGACTTTGAGTCCTTCAGACTCTTCTGGTCAGTTGTTTATAGCCATTTTCTGTTCCAAACACTTTTACTCAGATGAATCAAAGTTTTTATCAGAAAAATTATTGTTTTTTTTAACTATAGTTGACAATGATCCAGAGTAAACATATTTTACAACTAACTGAAAAATCTGAAATTTGGAAAAAAAAAAAAAAATCTGACTAGAAGTCGTTTGAAATGTTCTTTTAATTTTTCAAACAAATCAACATTTCTTTCAACCTATTGTTTTCCTACTTCCTATCCAATTTGACTCAAATTCTCCCAGCTCAAATGTCCGCATGGACACTTGCTTGTTGTGCTGGCAGTGGCGGGAATCTTAGTATTTATTTTTCCAGCAAAGAAGATGCATCTTTAATGAATGAAGGATGGGGAGAGGCATGCTAACAGGTAGATGACTTATTGCAGCAAAGAGGTTGACTTTTGCATATGCAGGCGGCTGCTGATGGCTGTCAAACATCGCACTTCAACATAAAGCACTTGAAAATAAATACACGACTTCCTTTACACTTTCCTCTTAGGAGCATAAAAGAAAACACCTTACATTTGAACAGATGCCCTTTTTTTCTCGAAATGCATACCTGTTCATCACTGTGTACACACTTGAATTAGTGAAACCTCAATTTCACATTGAAGCAACATTGAAACAAAGTTCTTGAATAAAGACCCAAACAGCACTTGACAGATTTTATGTATCTGAAAGTAAATCCCCATGTAGAGAAGAGCAGTTTAAAAAGATAACCAAAGAACTTTAAACAGCTTTATGTAATGTACTTCTTCATGTAGTGAATACCCTCACTGGAGCAGCTGACACCATGTAATGTAAGTTAAATTTGCTTACATTTAACTGCACTCTAAGGGAATTGAATCAAAAACCCCAGCCGTACCCCAGCATTTATGTCAACACCAGGTTTATCAAGTTTAGCAGGAGTCAGTTCATCATTTGTGGGCATCAGTTCTCATGAGATAACAAGTGAGTTTTTATTTGTAGATTGATGTAAATTCACTCATACTCTGTAGGCTGCGATCATTTACATTTGCTCCAAACTGCTGCAGTTTCTATCAGTCTGTGGTGGCGACTGCCCTCCTCAATGCTGCTGTGTGAAAAGAACATCTCCTGGCAGAATAAGATAAAACAAATGGTGAGCTTTGTGGTTAGGCTAAAGCTGGCCCCAGTGGAGGAGGTGGCAGAGCAGAGGGCTCAGGGCCATCAAGACCAATCCTTCAGACTCCTGCACAAGGCCTTCACTGTGAGGAGGAGCATGTTCAGTGCACTGACTGTATCTGGGCACTGGAGCGAGTGAGTGTAATGTCACACATAGAAATTGACTTCCTTCCAGCTCCGATCAAATTAAGTCAATTCAAGCTCCATTCTTTTGGAATATGGATGACGCCATGTTGGATGACGCCATGTTGGATAATGCCATGTAGATAGATAGATGGATGGATGGATGGATATCTGCTAGCTAGCTACTTGTCAAACTGAAATCTGTGCATTCCAATGAACGTACTCTTGGAGACAAACTTCTGCACTTTTACCAGGAGTTGGGGCTGCACAGTGGCACAGTGGTTAGTGCTCTTGGCTCACAGTGAGCAGGCCCTTGACAAATCCCCAGTTGGGATCTTTCTGTGTGGAGTTTGCATGTTCTCCTTGGGCGTGTGTTGATTTTGTTGTTGTTGATTTTGTGTGTGCACTCTGACTTTCTCCCACAATCCAAAAACATGTTTCATAGGGTGTATCCTATCTTTGCCCAACTGTAACTGGGATAGGCTCCAGCAACCCCATGACTCTGACAGGGATATGTAGCTGGTTAAGAAATCAGATGGATGGATGAAAAAGTCCCAGGGGTTTAATCCTTCACCAGTGAAGCATATTACTAACCTAAAACAATGTCAATATAATTTTAAGAACTTTTGACTGACTTTCTGTTTAAGGACAAAAGTAGGATATGAGAATATTTCAGAAGACATTATAGTGACATCTAAAAAGCAATGCAAACAATTAATGCAGGACTAAACGACCAAATGTTGAATTTCCTCAAATGACCTCTGAAGTCAGGTTTCAGTAGGAAGCAATTTCCCATTGACTCCTATGTTAAAAAGATGAACAAAAAACAGATGGTGTACAGCCTTGCCTGGTGCCCATGCACTTTTACCTAAGTGATTGAAATTTGCTCCCTCAAACCAGCAGCAACATGACAGAACATTTAAGTCTACAGAAAAAAAGAAGAGATCATACAAGGAAAAGTAGTCTGAGTTTTGAGCCTAAACTTTGGATCATGGACAGGTTTCCATAAAGAAAGGGCATTTGAGAATAACAAATACATTGAACAGCGGGTTTTTTTTTTTTTTTTTTTTGGGGGGACTGCCGAAAAATGAGCTTATCTGAAACTCTAAAATTAAAAACTGTTATGTACCTAAAGCCAACTTATTTTAGGAAACTCCTCAGCTGGTTTAGGTAGGGGGCTGCATACTGTAGTTTTATTCAGTCTAGTTTTACACAGTGAACCTGATACACAATTTGGTCATTAACCTTTGAAAAGGCTTTTCAATCCAGTTTTTTCTACAGGTTTATGGCTTTAAAGCAAATTAGAGCAGCTAAGCACTGTGCTTTGTGATGCTCCTTACCTTTATGATCACATTCCAGCTTTGGGCTGTAAAATATTCCAGCTAGATTGAGCAGAAACTGTGTTTTGGTCCTTTACAATAGCTGTAATTAAACATGACTCACTGCTCATAGTGATTGCTTGGCTCAGATCAAGGATGTTTTCATGAATGTGGTTATTGAGGCCCTGTGATGATGTTCATGCTGGTGCACTTCCACAATTGGTTGCCATCATAAGCTGAGGCGATAACCCTGTTCAAATATGGCCTCATTGATGAGTGATGTAAATAAGGTAAGCAGGTAACAGAGGGGCAGAGGGAGGAAAGCAGGATAAACAGCACGCATGAGAAAAGGTTAAACTGGGAAGACAGGAGGAAAATGGGCTTTCAGAGGGTGATGGGGTCATGGCTGTCAGCCCATCTGCTGTTGTGAACCTGCAGTATATTGACTAAGCCCAAAATGCAGTACATTAACTGATTTATGGTTTCCATTGTTTATCTATGAAACTGTCTGGCTGAGCAAACATCGTCTTCACCCTGACTGTGCAGCAACACGTTTGGTGGCACTTGATTGTTTGTTTACCTCTGGTGCCATGGCTGCTTTGGTGCCATGTTCAGGACAATACCTTCTTATCAAACCTTTTGTCAACTTTGTACAGAAAGATGAAGCCATGTGAAAACTGGCTTTGATGTACAGTAGTTCTTCAAAGCCTCAGAGCCTTAACTCAAAAATAATTACAGACTCTTTCTAAAATATGTTTTTTAGGAAAACTTTAATCTAGAATGAGAGCAGATTTATACCAGAGAATAAGGTGAGGGTACCAAACTCAAGCAGAGAAAAATGTTCATACAAATGGAAAACAAAACAAACATTTTCCATACACAATACATGTTGTGTTCTGAACAGACCACGTTGATAAAGGTAGCATTTGAAAGCAAACTGCAATAAGACCATGGGAAGGGCTTAGTGTAAACTTGACCTTTTAATGAAAGAAGGTTTGGAGATTCAGTTCCACAAAAAACCTGGAAAAGGCTTGAAGTGTGACAGAAGAAATGGACACTGAGGTGTGTTTTTTTTGTTGCAATGTGTTCCATAAGTTAACAATATCATATTGAACTTGGTCTTCATCCCTAACTCACTTTGCCATTCAAGTAAACGGACATGCATGGGTAAAAAAAAAAAAAAAAAAACTTTAGATTTATGACAAGTTCCTTAACAGCAACATCATTCACAGCACACACAAATACAGAAAAAGATGTAGTAACACTTAACGATAACTACCCGTCATAGCTAGTTAACAAGTCATCATTAAACTGTTAGTTATTGAGTCATAAATGACTTATTAAATACCAGTTTACAATTTGTTAAGGATTTATAAGTGACCTGTTACCTGTATTAATGACTTCTAACTGCACCTTGTTAATTAGTGATATATCATGAAGAAGCTGTTACTAAATTACTTAGTAATGGCTTGTTAAGAATCAGGTAATATTTTATACATACAACAGGCCATTTTTTAAAAGTTGTAGCTAATCCATATTAATTAACTGATGGTAAATGAGAAGCATCTCCAACTAACCCTAATCCTAACCCTACATTTATAAATCCTTAACAAACTATTAACAGGGATTTAACAAGTCATTTATAACTCAATAACTGACAGTTTAATAATGATTTGTTCGACTAGTCATTATAAAGTTTTACCAAAGGTCTTTTTGTGGAAGATATTCTGATCTAGAGGTAGATGTCTACCCTGAATGGCTACTGTTTGACCCATTCATTTTATTTAAAAAAAAATGTCCAAAATCAAGCAGAAAAGCAGCCTTTTACTGTTTGTAAATACATTTAAAAAGAACAGCAAAAGTGGGTTTTAGTTATTTATTCATTTTAAATGAAAACTTGGCCCTTTTCACCATTCTTTTCATTTCCTTTATCTTTGTGATCAGTAGGAGGAGGAGCTGAGGTCATGATCAACTGGACAAATGCAACCACAAGCAGCCACCATCTTGGCTTGCAGCCTGCGGGGCTGCAAAAGTCCAAGTGTGTCCTGGGATTCATTCCTGTCATCTACTACAGTGTTCTGCTCTGTGTGGGACTGCCAGGTATGACTGCCAGATAACTTTAGGAAGTATAGGGAAATAAATGGGAAATATCAGGAAAAGAAGTAAGCAACCTAAAATAAGCCAACTCATAAATGTTTGAATGGTTTAGACATATATTTTCCCAAAATATACATAGTGTTACTATTGTAAAATAAAATTGCTGAATCAACAAAGCAATCTGTTTGTGTCTTGTTTTAGTCAACATCCTCACTGCAGTGGCCTTGTGCAGACTAGCTTCCCGCACCAAGAAACCTCTCTACTACTACCTCTTGGCAGTGACAAGCTCAGACATCCTCTCACAGCTTTTCATCATCTTTGTGGGATTCCTGCTGGAGACGGCTGTTTTCCACCACGACGTCCCAAAAGTGCTGCTCCAATCAGTCAGTGCGGCAGAGTTTGCCGCCAACCATGCCTCCATTTGGTCCACTGTACCACTCACCGTGGACCGCTATGTGGCGCTGTGCCACCCTCTTCTACATCGACAGATCAGCTACCCGGCACGAGCCAGGAGGATCATTGCACTGGTGCTGGTGCTGGCGCTAGCATCAGGCGTGCCATTCTTCTGGTGGTCAGACATGTGGAGGAACAGCCATCCGTCCACAGTGCTAGACTCTGTTCTCATATGGACTCATGTAACTATCATCTATTTCCTGCCCTGCAGCATTTTCTTTGTGCTGAACTCCTTAATAATTCACACGCTTCAGGTGAGGAAGAGGCGGCAGCCCTGTCAGGAAGAGCACAGACCTGTGCGGCGACTCGGGAAAACCACGGCCATGCTGCTGGCAATAACGACTGTTTTCTCTGTTCTATGGGCACCCAGAACTGCGGTGGTTATCTACCACCTGTATGTCTCCTCAGTTCACAGAGACTGGCGTGTCCACCTGGCCTATGACCTGTCCAACATGCTGGCCATGCTCAACACAGCAGTCAACTTCTTCCTGTATTGTTTTGTCAGCAAACCCTTTCGTAATGTGGTGCAGGACGTGGTGTTGCTCAGGAGTTGGCCGTTGTACTCTCGCCACACCGCTCCCCAACACCAGACCCCCAACAACAACTCTATGTCCTCTCTTTACAGTGGGAACAACAAGCGCTCACAGCGGGACTCCACCCCCTTATCACCTCACAGGGCAAGGAAGCCCTTGTGACTCCACGTCCCCCCTTCCTCCACCCCTAATAAAAAACACCCGTCGTCCCACGGTCCCGGTGCACTTGGAACCCCAGGGACCCCAGCACTCTGCGTTCCAACAGCGACCGTGGATAACAGCCAGTCAGCCCTGGAGCCATCTCCACAGAGCTGAACACTCAAGCTTGTTTTGTCTTCTGTGACCTGGTGCTTTTGGTTGGTGTAAATCAAATCAAATATTTATTTTTCTCTAAAAGATAATGATAAAATAAAGGACAGTATTTCCCTTATGTATAAATGGCAATACTGTGAGTTATTTATGTTCTTTCACTGTATGGTAGTTAATGTCAATATTTCTTTAAATTCTGTGGGACAGTGAAAATTCATTTACAGTATGATGTTTTTTGTGGTATAATGACCCTCTCTTCTATTTTTACCCTAATGTGCTTTTGTTAGGTAGAAGTCGAAAATGAGTGGTTTAACTAACTGGTTAGTTAAATGGACCAAAAGGCATCCCACCTGGCTGCCTTAGGAGAGTCTTATCCAAATTATGCTCCTATTACAGTCTTAGCAACAAAACCCACAGCTGCTACAACAAAAGCCTGTTTTCTCTGAAGCTGAAAGTGGTTGAAGTGAAAACCAGGGTAAAAAACAGCCTTTCCAACATGGCACTTGTAGTGGTCTACACAAACACCAATGCAACATGCGCATGGTATCATGCATGCATGAGCATGAGCATGCACTAACCACTGCGCTGGTACATTTCCATTTGAGCTAAGTAATAAATGACTGATACCTGATGAAAACCTCACTGCTGCACTCGCATTAGGAAAGTGTCCATTTGAAGCAGCTTTCAACCCAGCTTTCAAAAACAATTTTTCTGATTTTTTGCATTTCTTTGCAGGCACCTTATTTTCAAATTGAATAGGATAGAGTTCAACAGAATGTTAAAATTGAAACATGAAGAAACTTTACCGCATTAGATAATATAATGCTGATTGATTATAGCTTTCACATTTACAGATTGTAAATGTGTAACTCTAGATTAAGAAATTGTAAAAATTAAACAAATCCAACTAAATATTAAAATTAGACTTAAATACAGTTTCATTTGTGGCTTGCGAAATGCAATCCACTTCTGACCCACCCCTAGAATGCAAGAAATGCCTCTAGTTTCAGGCTTGATCAAAATGTCATATTACTGTGTGGGAGCCGTCATATGCACAATCACTTGTTCAACATTTAAAGTTAGTCAAGAAAATGCTGTGAACAACATACATGAATTTCTTGGAACAATTTTTAAATTTAAGACAATTATTGATGCTCAGGTGAAATGAAACCTTCACTAATGAATGAAGAGTTTTCCACATCCCATAAGGCCAATCAGCCAGTTAGTTCTGTTACCTGACAGGTGCTGTCTATGATTGTGAATGCTGGCAAATACTGTATGCATAGGCCAGGACCAGTGCCATTTGCAGCATGAACATGGAGGTACCTCACCAACAAAATAACAAAGGTCAACTTCCTGCTGGAAGAAGGAAAAGAGACGCAACTGGAGGAAGAAGAGGAGCAGGAGCAGTGAGGATTGTGCTTTCACGTTGGACTTGTACAGAGAAGTGTATGCAGTGTACATGTGTGTGATTCAAAAGCTGCTCTTACTGTGAGATCCTTTTGGTTTTTTTTTGCTTTTATACATAAATGTATTCTGTTAGCTCGACCTCTTCGATAGTGATGAAGCATCTAAGCTTTCTGACCTTGCAGTGCTTACACACTGCCAAAGAGATGATGCTTTTTGAGGGCACTGACTGTCCATGTGAGAAATAAACTTGCTTGTGACCCACAGGTAAACTGTTTTTGGAGAGATGTGTTAGCATCCACGGGTGATCCATGTTGTTGTGCTGAAGCATTCAAGGTATTTTGAGAAAAGAACTAAGTGGATCAGGATGAGCGAAAGTAACTGAGAAGGCTCTGTGTAATTTCGATGGCATTGACTCTTTACCTGAGAAAAGAATCTGCTTCTAAAGCAAGTCTGAAGAGTTTGGCAAAAGAAATGTGCTTTTTCTAGTAAGCTGAACTGTTGTGCAGAAGTGGAAATGTGTTTGGCCATGTGACCTTTTAGCTTTGAGAATATCATTTCAGTTACAATAAATGAGCCAAACCAATGGAAGAAAACTTTTATCAAATCGACTTAAACTATTACAGTGTTTCTCAGTTGCCTTGGTGTATTTCTCATAAAAGAATGAAACTTTGCACAGCAGTTGGTGCAACCTCCACAACATTTAGTCGTTTTGGTCTAACCTAGCAGCTGTTCCATGATCATTTAATTCAACAGCATATGATTTTGGACAATAAGCCATTAAGAACAAATCTCTGCAAATTGATCTATCACCTTTGACTTGCTTTCATCATCTCTGTCTAAATAAACTATCCTTGTGCAGGCTGAATAGTTATTGTTTATAAAACTAACAAGCTTCATTTCATTGCTCGTAACACCGCACACAAACTTGTTGAACATTTGTCGAAATTTTTTACATCCATTTTAAAAATATTTTTATTGTGTTTATTATTTTATTGTGTTGTGATTGTGTATGAAACTGTCAGTAAATGCTTTTCTCGGGTGAACCTCATACACTGATGAAAAGGGATGTGTGAACCATTAGTTGAAACCAATGATAAGCCTCTCCTTCAGTCACTCACAGCTGAATCACATGAACCCCCACTTTAACACCAGGAGATAGGACTGGAATGAAGCGCACATTGCATCTACAAAACTACAATCTATGGAAAGGTCAGCCTCACGGAAGAGGGGTGGGGATGGCTGGAGGAAGAGGACAAAACTAGGAAAGAAGAGGCCAACCACACAGAGAGATTGCTGATGAAATCAGGGCAATGCTTGTAAATTGTGTGGTTAATGATGTGACTTTAATCATGTGGCTGATCAAAGAATGCAGCAAAATGTTTGGAGAACTACAGTCGGTGTCATTCTATAGACAGTTTGTTGAAATTGATTCCTCAACAGCTCAGCACACTATAAATTAGGGTTATTCAGCACAAAGTAATTTGCTCTGCACTATAACAGTCAAGAAGAGTCTTTCATTGGGACATACCCTGGTAACCTTTAACATGCAGACTTCAAATTTACCACAACTGTAGCTCTGATTTTGGTGGTGCATAGTATTCTGTAGTGTAACAGTAAAGAGAAGAATCTTGTACTACAGCACTGTAAAAATGTAGCATGTTTACATTTGATTGTTTTTTTCCTTTTCTGTATGTCAAAGAGGATTGCAAGACAACCTAGATGAGGTGGAGGAAGTCCCCTTTTGACTCAGCAGCTAAAGTGCAGATTCAGTGTCTTGAATTTTTTTTTTAATGCCATACATGACTGTCTTCACGGTACATGACATTGGAAAACACTTCCAGAGTAATCTGTCACAATGAAAACGTGTTCAAACCCTTTTGACTTGATTGTTCCTAGATACTGGAGTCACGACTACTCGTTTTGACGACACGGACACTTTCATTGGCATAAAAACTTTTCAGATTTCAGTTTAGTTTATTTTGAATATCAAAAGCAGTCATGACAAACAACAAAAGAACATCCAGCCAAATACAACAAAAATAATGTTCAAAAAGGTGTGGGAAGAAGTTAAAAGAACACGTATTGAAACCCACCCTCTTTACTAAATTAAATTCAATTTACTGCTTCCTTCCAACTCACTTGTAATACAACGGAGGCAAAACAAAAAAAATACAACAGAAGCAAGAGAAGAAATATAAACATACTATATATATATATACACACACAGACACTACATACAAGGCCTTATACATATAGATACATATGTACACTTACATGTATGTACATATATTTGTACATACACATTTTCCAGTCATTTTTTATGCATTTATAGTCATTAAAGATTTTTGCTCTATATAGAAGTTTAAATTGCCTTTTTGTTGGACTCTTTGATTTTGTCAGTTATACTGTTCCATAGTCTTGCCTCACAAAATGACTTACAGAATAGTTTTCTTCTGGCACAAGTTTTATTAATTTTAAATCCAAAATGCCCTCTCAGGGAATACCCTCCATCTCTGTTCCTAAACAGTTTTTGTATGTTATTAGGCAACATTTTATTATGGCCTCTAAACATGATTTGTGCATTTAAATAATTTACCAAATCTTTTAATCATTTTGAGTGAGTACAAAGTGGGTGAGTATGAACATGATAAACAAGCTTTATGTATGACTCACATGGCCCTTTTCTGAAGAAAAACAACTCATAGGCATCATCCACGTTCCTTTTTTCTAAAATTATATCCCAGTTCTGTGCCATTAAGTCATCTCTAAGTTTGTGTATTGATTCTTCAGTTCTAATTCTCTTGTGTATACGATGTGTAGTTGATTTTTTTTGCCTTAGAATTATAGTCAAAGTAAATAAAAACAGGTAAATGATCAGAAATATTACTGATAAGTATACCACTACTTATTTTACTCAGTTATTTTGGAAAAAAATTTATCAATCAGCGTGGCACAGCGACTGGTGATTCTTGTGGGTCTAGTAATCTTTGGGAACAAACTTATACAGTACATTGTATTTTAAAAATCATCTGTTGGTTGGAGTCTATGAGGATTTACTAAATCAAAATTAAAGTCACCAAATATGAAACTGTATTGTTTTGTAAATTAAGAAAAACCCTCTGCATCCATACTCTGAAGGAGTCAATATTAGTTCCTGGTTCTCTATAAACACAACTTACAATAATTTTCTTTGTCTTGTCATTACAAATTTCAATGGTCAGACATTCGAGCAAGTTATCAATAACAGTTGTCATATATTTCACAAGTTTGTAATTGAGTCTTTTATCCACAAAGAGTGCAACACCTCCACCAGCTTTGTTACTCCTGTTGATGTTTATAAGATCAGAACCATCCTGATCAAAGTCCATTTCTTTTTCAGTTTTAAGGTAAGTTTCTGTGATGCTGTAATACTAAATGGCTCTGAGAAAGACTGTAGATATTCCTTAAGAATATAAAAGTTATCATAGGGGCTTCTGGCATTCAAATGGATGATTGATAACTTATTTGATATTTGAACATGCTTATTATATTAATCTTCACTATAATAATGACAATCATCGTTAATACAAGAAAAAACATCTATATCTGGGTCTATGATCTGAACCAAGTCATGCTCATTATATTCAGTCACTACAAAAGTCCTCAAAGTTTAGTTTAAATTACAAAAGGGGTTTATACAAATATACACCTTGTGTTTCCAATGATTTATAACCCTGATTGTAACAATAAAATCTGTCTAACACAAGAGCCTCTCAGCTTATATCTGTTTGCTCAGCTGTCGGACAGAACAATTTTTTTTTAAGTCCTCAAATGGCATTTATAATGATCATTCATTCATTTTGAAAGAGTTATTGTCATTTCACTTTTTTTTCCATTTCTCTACATTCTCATCAACATTATTTGTGGATAACACGTGTAATCCCAGAACACTTAAAACTAAGAATATCCAGGTTACATTTCCTCTATCTAGCAGCCTATAATCCATAATCCATTCACTGCTTTTTTTGCATTTTGCCAAAACATCACAGTTCAGTTTATAATTTCCATGTTCAGCCATGAACAGTCCTGTACATTTCCTTCCTCTCAGCAAAATAATGATCAAACTTGTCTGGAAAATTGTCCAGATCCCTCTCACTTAAGTTGTTCAATGTCTTTCAGATCTCTTACCAGTAAAACTTTGGCTTGCTCTGGTGTGAATCCGTTCATCTCAATAGAAACTTTGCAGTTCCTGGTCAATGTTGCTCTGATCGTGTTGTTTCTCCTCAGGCTGTGGGAATCTCAAGCAATTTCTGCTGTTTTCTTTGTAAGGTGCTCGTTCACATAGACGTGGGATCCCTTTAGTTTTTTTCCTTGCCTCAGAAGGTCCATTTTATGTTTATGATTTACAAATCGCAGGATGATCGCAGGATGATCGCAGGCTTTGCTTTGTCCCTCTGCAGAAGAGTATGACAAGCTGAATTACTTCTTTCGTCCAGATATATAACCTTTTGAGATCAAATGATCCATTTTGATTAAGAGACTTACTTTTAAAGCATGAACTTGTCAGGAAGTGGTGTAGGACCCAATATGCAGGAGACCAGGCAAGGTGGCAGAAAATTAAAGCATCATATTCATAAACTGAAACATGACCAAAAGACAAAACCCTGGGACAACAAAGGAGTGACAGAGCAGAGCAGATGACCTGACAATCAGACAATTAAAAAAGACTGAGGGCACTTAACTGAAATAAAGGCAAATGTGGATCATGATGAACCTGAAACCAATGTGACTGACAAGGGCAACGCAGAGCATGACCAAATATAACAAAACCCAAACTAAACCACAGAACTATCCAGTTTGAGCTACTGACTTGCTTTTGTTCAACTGACTTTGAAATTTGAGAAAGAGACTCACTTTTGCAGATTGTCAATCATGTTTTGCAGTTTGCGCTCATTGTTCTGAGAAACGCCTTGTGCAAACTTGGTGCAAACTTTAATACTGTTGTGAGAAAAGCACCAAAGCAACTGAGAAAAACTGTAAAATCGTTTCTAAATGAGACAAATTACTAATGGATGATGGAAAAAACCATTTGGATTGAAACATGGTAGGTTTATTTTACTATAACATAAAAACAGCCATCACAGCAGACAACACACATCAACCATGCAATAAAAACTCAACCATCATTCCAGTCCAATGTGTGGAAACACTTTGAATTTAGCAAAGAAATGTGACCATACAGTGTGCTAGAATGTTGTAATAATGTTCCCTTTGGATTATTGATGTGAAAAAACAACAGTGGACTGACTGAACTTTATCAAACTAAAATATTAAACCACCAGGGAATCGTTCCCCCTAGCAATGACCCAGAGTGATGAATGTGTTTCTTGGTTCAAAACCCAACGATTGCTGAATGTGTAAAGGTGTAATGACTTTTCTGTAGTCCCTCATGCTCCATCACCAACCATACCACGAGAAGAACTATCACTGAAGGTTCTAATGAGTTTGTGGCTGTAAATAAAGGCAGAAGGTAGAAATAAAGGATTCAAGGTTTGTATGTTTGTTATTGTTTCTCAAAGAGGCAAATACGATCAAATTATGCTTGACTGTAAAATTGAATCAAATAGTTCTGGAAACATGGTTCCTTCTCTGTGTTTACAGTAAGAAAACAGGACTCGTGTTAGTCCATGCTGAGTTCTGAGAGTTGTTTACAGATGTACATTTGAACCTTTCATTGAAGCAGCCTCATGCTGCTCAACAATAAGAGAGTGGGGGCAAGGGAGCGTGGAGCCTTTTTGATGCCTGATGCTTTTGTGAACAGTGAGGACTGAGGAGATTTATGTGCGTTAGTACAAAAACCTAATCCAGCACAGAGATGTGCGAGCATGTTCTGAACAGATAGAGCTCCTGCTGATGGAGTGGTCAGCAAAGGGGCAGGGGCTTTGAAAACCAGTAGCGACATGTCATCCTGTCTGCAGCCTGTGCCTGTTCAAACAGCAGGTAATGCCCCCCCCCACTTCCATGCAGCACTTCCTGATGCTCAGCAGGTGTCATGAAGCATCTCAGAGAATGTCTGATCCACAGAAGCTGGGATCTAATGGACATTTAAGGAAGTTAATCGGATTTACTAAGAAAAGGTCCTTCAGGGAATTATTAAAACCTCATTTTGGATGAGATATGGCTTTGAGTCTGCGCTAAAAGGGAAGCAGTATAACATGATTACATTGTCTTAAAGTTGTTTTCACTAAATCTGCTCCAGATTCAACATTTTTATCCATTTACAAAGGTATTTTTGCCAAGATAACCTTCATCAGAAGAACTGAAAAAAATGTGTAGCTAAAGGCATAAGCAGTAATTATTGTTGGAGTTTTAGAGTTAACAATGAGTACAATGGTAGGATCACTCATAATATAACATGAATTTAATGATGGTATGATGGTTAAATATGGAAGTATAAACCCTTCAAAGCCTTCATGCATGTATATGACTGTATGTAGTCCACTATAAAACACAATTCAATTTAATCAAAATGAAGACAAGCACTGTGAGGAATCATAGCTATTCAAAAAGAAAAATATTTAAGGAAAATAATTCAATGCAATTAACTTTATTCAAAAAATGGATTTGTTCTTTGCAAACCATTAATTATGAATTTAGCACAGAACTTTGAGGATGCCAACTTAACAGGCCTTGTTTGATTAAATGCGTGACCTCAGATTTTTCAGTCCAGAGTTTTTCTTTATATAAATCTATAGTTTTGTATTTACTCTAATATTATAACAACATGGACATGCAAAAAACCCAAATGGATCCATCCAGATTAATGAGTAAAAAGTTCTTGGTATTAAAAAATGCTTAAATGTTTTTTAAGTAGAAAAATGATTGTAATCACCCCTCCATGCATAAAATGCAAAACTGTCTTGTTACAATCAATGATAGCCTTTTACATTTTATATAGCAATGTTTTGGTTTTAAATAATATTTTAAAAATTGAACACACTTTAACAGACCAAATAAGCAAAACATTATCTTGTAATGGGCAACTAAACCAACAGTCTATACTTTTCTTTATGTAGGCTACTTGAAGTAATAAAATGAGAAGCCATTAAATAATAATATTACACGATGTCACTAAAAAGCTATGGGACCATTCCTAAAATTAGGTTATGTTTTGGTTTCAAACATTCTGTGCATTTTTTCCATAAATGTCCATGTGGAACAACCTGGAACATTGAGGATCCTCACTGCAATCCTAAACTGTAGATAGTAGCAGGAGGCTAAATACCAGCTGCTGGGCTAGCTGTTGTATGGCTTTCCATTATACAACCACTCAGCTTGCCAGCAAAAACATTGATATGAAATTGTTCCCACTGAATTACATGAGTCTCAGGAAGCAGATTTGTTTAGCTTGCAGCACCTAAAACGGAGTAAAATGGCAGAGAGAGATGGATTCCCATTCTCTGTAGTAGCAGTAACATAAAAGAACAATTCTTAACTTAAGTGAAGGCTTTTTTGTCCAGGCATTATAAAAATTAATGCAGGTCAATGATGCCCATTATTTTCAATTTGTATTCATAGTTCTTGTGCTGCCACAAACTAGAAAGTGCTCATGCCTTACAGGAGGGCTGTGTGCTAGTATCAGTTTGATGGCAAGTTAACATCCATATGTTTGTCAGTTTGAAAAAAGACATCAGTCCTAGAACCTGCAAGAAGATCTTGAAGAAAAAGATAGGGTGAGCTTAGGACTGAGACAGAGGTCAGATGTTCTAGATTTTAATCAGGAACTAAAAAGTAAAACATGAGAGAAGTTTAGCTCTAAACCTTCCAAGACCAAGCATGTAAGTTAAAAAGAGAAAATAGACAAATAAAAGTAGGAGTTTCAATCATTGAGGAGCAGATGGAGGAGCTGAGAGGAGACAATGAAGGTTGAAAGCACACAGTAGAGATCAGCCTTACTGAGGCAAATGAAGCAGGACAAATCAGCTCTTGAGCAACAAGTGCAAAAGTGTGTGAACCTGTCTTTTAATCATTTACTGATCACTCACACACCTAGATACTCATCGGTTAGTGACAGCAGGTACAGCCTGTCTTTAGAAAAAGTGTTTACTATGAAATCACTGCTGCTTGTTTAAATTACTACAACCAGGCAGCCCCTCTTCAGAGATCAGGGAAGGACTCTGGCTTGAGAGATGTGTCGCAGCAGTGAAACCACTAATGGAAAGACCTTGAAAGTACTGTGTAATAAATATATCATCTGACAGCTGTTTGTGTCAGGAATGTTGGCTGTTTAGGAGGCCAAATCAGGGCTATGGCTATAGAGTGAGGAAATGGTCAATAAGAACCGTATTCAAGAAAAAGTTGTATTCATAAAGACATAGTTGTTCATAAATTAATACTTCGCGCACAACTTTGTAGAAAAGTTATGAATACATAATTTAGTTTGATGTTTAACATGTCAGTTTTGAATACAGTTTGTTTTTATTTTGAATATGATTTCTTTGTTTTGAATACAAATTTCTCCTTTTTAACAAACTGTCAAAAAATACTTTAAGGGTTAACAGGCATATAAATCGAGTCCGGGAACATCGATTGTTCACATGCTTTTTTTTTAATAAACTAAAACAAAAAAGATTGTTTTTAGAATGTTATTGATACCATAAAGGGAAATTATCTTTATAGCCATAGTGCTGCTTTAAATTGAATAAAACAGATCATAATACAGCAATCTCCTGCCGCATTTTGTGGTTGTCATGCGACAGCATCTGATCAGTGTATTTTACACTGATGCAGCAGACATATCGCTCCACTTATTAGGTGCAAAAAAAAAAAAAAAAAAAAAAAAAACACGTTAACGTCTGTTGATAAGAGGATAACGAAACAAAAACAGATAAGATAACTAAAGTATGCTAACTGGCCGCTGGATGTTGTGGCAGTGAAAAAATTATTTTTAAAAAAGTGTTATCGTAGCTGTTTGTTATTTTCCATCCTTTTTCTTAAGCCGCTATATCCCTTTCTGGGTCACGGGGCTGTCCTGGTTACTGTTGGGCTAAGGCAAGGAACATCTGAACAGGTCCAGGGGCTGCCACCTGTCCAGGGAATTAACTACCCAGGTAATGTCTACCCGGGGATCCCACCGCTTCAAAGCTGCTGATGGCCAGGCTGGCAGACAGCAGAATGGCAGCAGCAGAGAGACAGGATCTCTCCACTGCGTGCTGGGCATTTTTATTTTCTCTTATGAACATCTTTTTTTGAAAATTGACTTTTTTCCACCTAATATGAGGGATGTCTAATGCTCCATTTTCCCCACCACTTCTGGGCCTGTTGCAGTGTTTTTAATGCTCCACTGGCCTGGCCAAAAAAAGTTTCAGGACATTTTTTTTCCCAGCAGAGCTACGGTATCAAGATTGTTTCCCTACCAGGGGATCAATAAGATTCTAAAAAGTCAACTTCTGTTTGAGTTTAATAAATGAGTCCTAATGCGCATTCTCACTCAGTTGAATCGATGTTCCGGGACTTGATGTTTATGTCAGGGTACAGAAGCAGATCCCA
>BSAI01000012.1:4392269-4528093 GCA_036245035.1 Adrianichthys oophorus
ACCACCAGGAAAGAAAAAAGAAACCAAACCATGACAGTTTATGCCTGTGACCCTGTATGAATTTTTGACACTTTGTTTACAGAAGAAGTTCGTATTCAAGACAAGCAAGCATCATAACAAAGACAAATCGCATTCAAAACTGACATGTCAAACGTAAAAATAAATCATTCATTTAACATTTTTCTGTGAAGTTGTGCACAAAGAATTAACTTGTTTAAAACTTTGTCTTTATGAATAAGTTTCCTTTTGACACCTATAATACCTCATTTTCATATTACATATTTACATGTTTACATATTGTGAAAACCAAAAAGTAGACCCAACACGCAACACAACAAAAGCGTTGGAAAACTGAATTGACAAATTGCAACAAAAAATGTGAAACTAAGTTGCTGTAGAAGTTTGGAACATGGAAAAATAGAATACCTTCAGTTTGAACTTAACCTGAAAATAAGCTATTATTTAAAGAAAAAAGTGAACTAAAGAATCCTTATCAATCCTTATCAATCCCTAATCAATCCTTTTGTAATTTTTCGAAACTGCACACATATCTCTATTTCTCTAATGAGTTACATAATCAAAATGACAAAGAATTCCAATTCTACCATGGGCCAAAATCACCATAAATGTAAAAAAAAAAAGAAAAGAAAAGTTTGATGCTAAAAATGGCAGAATCTTCTCAATCTCAGACAAATTCTATATTTTTTGAATAAAAACAGAAATTAATTTTGTGTCAAAGAAGGCATTGTTATTCTTAAAAGAAAACAGATCATTTTAGTAGCACAAACATTTGTCAGCCACTGAAAATTACCACTTCCTCACTTCATGCATGAAGAAAAATGATTCCCTGTGTAAAGCTCCAGTGGGTCACATTTCATATTGGTTGAATTGTTAAAACAGACATTAAAAATATAAACACAGACTTTTTTTTCAATATACTGTATCTTGATTAGTTTTGCATTTAGAAGATTTAAAAAAAAATCCTGTTTATGCGTGGCTTTCATTGTTTCTATTTTTTTTATTCACAGGTTTTAAGACCAGAAATATGTGTTCAAATGCCACTAATAACCACAAACTTCCTTGCGCTAAGACAAGTTCTTTTTTCTTTTGTTTTTAAGTTGTGTAAAGAAATGTCACACAGCATTTCATTGTTAGATTCAAGCAAAGAACACATTTAAGAAACAAAATTTTAATCACCATCCAGAAACACTGAAGAGGACTTCCGTATTGTGAGGTAACAATATTAAAACATGGAAAATCTTATCATAATATGAAAACAAAATGGTTGAAAATAAACAAAAGATACAAATAGCTAAGGTATTTTGATTGTTTTTCTCAAATTGTCAAAAAAAAGGAAAAACTGCATGGGTTCAGACTGGGATGTTATGTCATTGACATGTGGACTGCAGTGCCATCTGTTGGTCATTTTCTACTCAAGATAAATACATTAATTCTGGAAATGTACAGTTCTTTGTTTTTAAAATATACTTTTTTCTTATGAACCAGTAATATTTGAACAGGTGTTAAAAACCTTGTGGCTGTAGAAAAATGTGTGTATAATACAGCTATACTTTGTGCTTCATCTTTTCCTTATTCTTTCTTCTTACTTGTACAGAGTTAAATAAGAAATATCTGCAGGTCATTTGAGCAGAAGAAACAGCAGAAGCCGCAGAGGTTTATGTTCACTCACGGGCTTTAAACAATTTATATCCGTTGTTTATTTGCTGATTCTGATTTCCACCACCAGATGGCTCTTGGTCTCACTCAGCTGTTTGTCATGCAGGCGTGGAATTTTATCAATGCAATAAAAGGTACTAACTATAGACCTAAATCACCTATAGACCTAGAGCTCCTGCTAACAATCTTGTTGCTGATAAGTTCATTCATTCATTCATTTTCTATACCCATTTTTTTTTGTCTCTTTCAGGGGTCACGTGCCTGCCGGAGCCTAACCCAGCCACTCATGGGCGAAGGCAGGGGCCCCCCCTGGACAGGTCGCCAGTTTGTCACAGGGGCTGACAAGTTAAAGACTTACAGTAATCCAACCAAGACTTAACAAATTAATGCAAGAGTTTCACTTTTAGACAATTTATTTCTGTTCCTGGATGTGTTGTGAAGGTGAAAAATGCAGTTTTACAAGCCTGTGATATGTGAGCCTTAAATAATAAATCTATTTCAAATAAAACCTCTAGGTTTCTAACTGTGAAATTTGAGGCTATATTAATGCCATCCAGGGAGAGTATCTGATCAGATAGAGCATCTATCAGGTATTTAGGACCTAGTATAATGACCTTTTCTGGCTTTAGGAGGAGGTAATTAATTGTCATCCAGGTCTTGATGTTTCTAATGCAGGCAATAAGTTTCTCTATGTGGTCAGTCTGGTTGGGCTTAATGGATAAATACAACTGTGTATCATCTGCATAGCAGTGAAAATGAATGCTGTGTTTCCTGATTATGTTTCCTAAGGGCAGTATCTAAAGCATAAACAGTATGGGTCCTAGAACTGAGTCCTGTGGGACTCCGTAGCTAACTTGACTGCAATGAAAGGACTGTCCATTTACATTAACAAACTGCTACCTATCAGACTTAAACCACTGGAAGGCTGATCCTCTGATCCCTATGTCATGTTGTAGTCTCTGGAGTAAGATGCTGTGGTCTATAGTGTCAAAGGCTGCGCTAAGATCTAACAGGACCAGAATAGAGATTAGTCCCTTTTCTGAGGCAAGTAACAAGTCATTAGTGACTCTAACAGTTTCAGTGCTATGGTGAGGTCTGAACCCTGACTGAAAATTGTCAAAGTGACTGTTGTCCTGTAGGTGGCAGTATAGCTGTTTAACTACAACTCTTTCTAATATCTTTGAGATAAAGGGGAGATTTGATATTGGTCTATACTTGGCCAGAATGCCAGGATCTAAACTGGGCTTTTTCAGAAGAGGTTTAACAACTGCATATTTAAAAGACACATAACCTGTTTCTAGGGAAGTCTTTATAATAGTTAAAATTGATTCATTAATTAGTGGGAAGGTTTCTTTAAAAAGCTTTGAGTTGGAGGGACATAATAACTGATATTGTTTTTGACCGTTTGATCTACAGCAGTGAAGCAACCTAATGTTACAAAGTTTTCTATGGATGCTTTATTTCTATTATTTCAGCCTGCCCTCGGCTGATAAAAGGGATAACTTTGTTTAACTTATGTCTAATATTTGAGATTTCTACTTTCAAAAGATGTACGGAAATCTTTAGAACTGAGTGTTACCAGAATATGTAGTTCTACTGAGCTGTGACTGCTGGTCAGCCTGGCTATAGTACGAAAAGGAAATCTTGGATTATTTCCATTCTTTGATATTAAAGTTGAATACTATTGGGTTCTGGCTTTATGCAGAGATTTTTTATAACTTATGAGGCTATATTTCCAGTTTTTCAGAGACTGCTCTGAGTTGGAGCGGCACCATTTTCTTTCTAACTTACGGGTTACTTGTTTAAAGGAATGTTTTTCAGCGTTAAACCACAGAGCTAAACGGTTTTGTCTAGCAAGCTTAAAAGGGGCATCGACATCAAGTGTTCTCCTGAAGGCCTGCATGGCATCATTAACAAACTGATCGCTTTTACTGAGACTAAAACTATGGGAGCTGGTCTCAGAGTAGGTGCTCAGTCAGCACATTCTCACTCCCAAGTCATCACATTGATGCATGAGTAAGAGCCCTCTACGTCACTCTTTGACACTTTGGGTGCCCCCAATGGTTATTTTTCTGATGCGCTTCAAGTCAGGGGTCCAGTCGTTTTGTCGGATGTTGTACCAAAGGCAGACCGAACCTTGGGACAGCTACAGTACCAGTACCCTTTCCCGGTCTGAGTGTGGACGTTTCCAGTATCGGTTCCCTAGCCTGGTCCGCGTCTGGAACCAGTACCGCGTCCGGAATCGGTACCGATCCGCATCAGGTTATGGTTAGGGTTGGGGTCCCTGGTTATGGTTAGGGTACTGGTGCAGTCTGGAATTGGATCAGTACCGGTTTGCGACCTGGAGGTTGGGAAGCTTTGATGTAATTGAATGAGCCAGCATGTCAAAAAAGGACCTGTAGGAATTTTGAGCTTCTTTGAAAAACTTTGCTTAGTAAGAATTTTAAAATCAGAGTGTTTGGGTTAAAATTAGAAGCAAATAACTTACTACTTTGGGTACACCCGAAGCGTCCATTTTTGTGCGGAGGGCTCCTACCTATGCGTCACTATGTGACGACTTGGTAGTAAGAACAGGTTGGCTCAGCATTAGCGGTCAGATAATGTCCTTCTAAGCTGTTTTGTATTTGTTGGAGCAGTAGCATTTTCTAAAACAAACTGAAAAGTAATTAGAAAGTGATCTGAAATTATGGAGTTATGATGATGGCTATAATTTTCCTTTGAAAGGAAAATGGCATAGTTTTGCTTTTTGGCAATGTTTGGTTTTAATTTATATGATAACATGATAACAAGTTTTTTTGACTTAAAGAATGATGATTTAATGGGTAGGTGGTTTTATCCAGTTTAACAGAGTTCATTTAAAGGCTTTATCAAAATTACATATATAGGATTAACGGGACTAACACGCAATGAATAAAAAAAATTAACAAGTTAATATTTATTATGGCAAATTATTTTCACTTCAGAAGCAACTTCCGCTTTGCTTTCGGTGGTTCAGGTTTTTCCTGAGGGAAAATAAACACTTCATCTGGCAATATCCCAATTATACCATAATTACTTACAAAAGAAATACATATTCAATCAATTATTAGTCCGTTATTCCTGTTATTTTTTCGGTTTAGATTGCTTTTCACAAAAGGCAGACTATTCAATTGGTGGTGTGGCCCGTTGTCCCTGTAGCACAACAAAGCGTTGCTGACCTCAACTGCAGTGGCAAAGAAAAGCAATATATATACGCTGATTGTCACGATAGGTTCAATAAAGCATCAATTTAGAGAGAAAGTTAACCTCTTACCACTTGTTATTGTCCAGAAGATGAAGAAAAAAGTTTGTGTGAAAGAAGCCAGTGATATAGAACACTTGAACTAAGTGACCCGAACTTCTTTTTTAGATCTGCATCAACACCCAGCAGCCAATCAGATTTGAGTATTAACCTGGACCATTTAAAGTGCAGAAACACAATGTTAGTTTCTTATGGCTGTATATCCACATCTTTGTTTTCTTGGAGTAATTCTGCAGACCTAAAAATCTTTAAGGTGCATTCACACCGAACACGATTCGCGCGGCCAATTTCTGTGGCCTGCCCCTCCTTCGACGCATGGAGAATTCGCCACATGGCTAAAACTGTATTCCCTAAACTCGCCGCCTCAGCCGCATGTGGGAGGAGCTTGCAGCTAATGTTTTTAGCTTTATTGCTACATGGAGCTAGCAGCTGATGTTTTTAGCCTTATTGCTACATGGAGCTAGCAGCTAATGTTTTTAGCCTTATTGCTACATGGAGCTGTGTCTGTTTACCTCATTTACAATGCAAGGAACACACAGATAATGTTTAGAGATCAGGTTTATTTATTTTAAGTGTTTCCTTATTCCCCACCTAAGGCTCTTTAGACTTCCCCATTCCACTCCCAAATACACACAACCCAACAACTTGATTATGATTATTATATTAATAGAAGGAATTAGGCCTGATTAAAATAACAATTCACGCTGTGCAGCTCAATTCGTGCTTTGCTTATCTTACTGGTGATGTGTTTTGTGCCCACAAATTATATTTCTGGGATATCTGAGTTGACACTTCACAAATTAAAATATTTCAGACAATTAAAATGAAGGAAAATGTCCCCAGCTTTTTCTTTCTTTTTTTTTTTTTTGTTCAAAAGCCACATACTGTCACATGAAATTTCCCTAGGAAAACATTGTGATTAATTGTGATTTATCACAATCCAAAAGTATGATTAATCTGATTAATATTTTTAATTGACTGACAGCTCTAATATATATATATATATATATATCCAGTGTGGATCCTTATGCAGGATCCTTGACACTACCTACTGCCTACCTTATAACCAATGAGAGATAGCGATCTGTCCTACCTCGTGAGATTTTCCTACCTGTAGCACAAAATAGTAGATATAGCTATCCTAATGTTCTACCTAATACGATACTCCTACCTACTGTATATGGACGAACAGTTTCGATGCTAGGTTGTAAAAACAGCAGGGTTTAAAACATTCACAGGGGAGTAGGAATGATTTACTTGGAATTACTTCATTTAAAATAATTTTATGTACACAGTCAATGCATGACTACATTTATTTATAGACTTGACCTGAGCTTAATTTTTCTTATTTCATATGATGACGCATAGAAAAAATGACTTATTTTTATTGATCAATTTTTACATTCGAGATTCTATACCTTTTATGTTTCAACTTACATAAAATAGAGTACCGCCACTTCTTGTTATCTACTTAAAGCACTTGGTATGTTGTTGTGTCCAGACTGTCATTAATGGGCTGTATGGAGATAATCCAGAAGATCTGCAGCAGATCTGTGTCCACGGTGACTCTGTCCGCGCGGTAAATGTTTCAAAATCCTCAAGGTCTTTCGGACCGAATGCCACTAGTGCTGTGCTGAATATGAATTTATGCTGGAGCTGAACCACTCAGCCAAGGTTTAATACACATTCCACGGTGGGCTCACGTCGTTCGGTTTGAAAGACATGGGCGCAGATTTTGAAACGTTCGCCAAAATCTGGCTGTATTTCTTAGGCACTTGCTTTTTCATAGCACCTGTTTAGGCTTCTGTCATCTGACCCACTTCCCTTCGAGCTGTCTTGATCTTAGCCACCAATCGCTTCTTCCATGGTGGGTATTGTTTTCTCCAATGGTTGCTCTTATAGCCAAGCATCTCAAGGATCACTCCTGCTGAAGTGTAAACCAGTTCATCAGTTTATGTGACTGTTGTGGTAGGAATTGCCCTCAATGCTTCATTCACAGTTAGGAGACTTTCAGGTGGTTCTTCACTCAACCGTTGTAGTTGGTGTCGGGGTGCCTGGTGTTCATTCTAGACATGATCTTGTCTTTCAGGTCAGTTGCTGCCTCGCTCAGCGTAACAGTGGTTATTGGGGCTGAGTTCCCAAGTTCTGGTTGGGAGTGTGGTACAGCCTCCTTTCTGACCTGATGATGTGGTTCTCCTGTGGTGTTACAATTGTGTTGTACTTTGTCAATCTCAAGTTGTGATAGCAGTTGCCGTTTGTGGATGTTAGAACATTGAGCTACTGGTTGTCTGGCAGTTACCCTGGATTGTGGGTTTGAAAGCACCCATTCACTCCACATTCTCTGCCTCTCTGAGTAGGATTACTTGAGTAGTAGTAATTCTAACAGAACCTTGTTCTCACATCTAGTCCATTTCCGCCTTGTTCCAGTAGCCCACTTTCAATCAAGGTGCTCTGGTTCCCCAGCACCTGACGCAGACCTTGTTTGGCCGGGCAACATCTGAGCCGGCATGACATGTGTGTCACTGTCTCTAATATGTTTAGAGGTAGTCAGTCGTGTTAAGGGCCCTACATATATATATATATATACATGTATAATATATGTGTGTGTGTGTGTGTGTGTGTGTATAGCTCCTATGTATAGATAAACATATATATGAGAGAGAGAGATTTGTGAATATATATGCATAAATAAACAATGACTTCACTTCAGTTATTTCAAATTGCCTAATTTCTTTCTCTGCTTGTGGAAGCAAAAAAAATGAAACGAGATGTTTCTAAAATCCTCATCATGAGCTTCAGACTCTTCCTCGTCCATTCTTCGGCAGTCATGGAGATGAAGGCCATCATCATCGTCATATTTCTTCATCCCGGATGTGAAGAGAACATCCTCCAAAACAGAAGGAAAAAAGGGGGGGGCGCTGGACTGCGTGCGTCGTGAGGGAGCAGAGGAGAGGCAGAGAGAGCATCAGAAGAACAGCTTCTCTCTTTCCTCCTGGTTTGTTGTGCCGCGCGCGCTTCTCATCTGGGTTCTCCTCTGTTCCTCCAGCTGGAGAACAGGCACGTTTGTTCAGTCTGAGGACCTACGACGCGCTCGGAGGTGAAGCCTGCGAGCGAACATCCAGGTAACCCGCGACTCCTGCGCAGAAAGTAGAAAGAATAGTTGGCTGTCGAAGGAAGTGGAGATACTTAACGCATGTTTTAAAGTAAGCTTTGAAAGTGGTTTACATCGAAATGGTTGGAAATGGATTTGATATTATTGTGTTTAAAGCTTAAAGCCTCTACTTTGTGTTCAGAGACTCTATAAGTAAAGGCACTGGGTGGTCGTTGTGGTCTGAAGACCGGGAACAGGTTCTTTAAACGAGCGCAGGTCGAGCCCTGGAAATATCCTGGAAATAACAGCTGGTGGTTCTAAACTGGGCAGCTTCGCTTCCAGTTTGTCCTCATTAAGATGTTGAACAGAAGCTCCTCCAGAAAAAATCTGTCCAGAACTTTCTCATTTTCATCCCATTGCAGTAGAAAGGCTGCAGTCATAAAAAGACAACACGCTGCCCATGTTCCAAATGTTCATTGTCGAAAAGGTTTGAAACCATTTTCAGAGAAAACTGCCACCAGTTGTTTTCTCTGTGTTTTAAGTTTTTTTTCTATGTCTTAAGTTCTTTTTTTATATATTTAAATGCAAAAACATTTCAAGCAAGGGTTGGCTCTTCTTTTTAATCAAGAATATGATTTCAGTGTGCTTATAGTCCATCTGAATATCAGTTCTGTCAACCATCATTTTCTGTTTGTGGCCTTAATGAGATTGAAGCTCTACAGGTGATGCCTTGTTGCCAGGTAACCTGTGTTGTCACCATAAAGCAGCTCTTTCCATGTAACTCCACATGCTGATAAATCACAGCTGACACAGGGGGAGTGTGTTGGCTGGAGGTTGGGTCTGGGACAATCATAGCTGCTGCTGGACCTCATCCCAGATACCAGCAGCTTAAGATAAACAATGACTACTGCTGATTTCTTACAGTGATTGGACTGAACACTCATGTATGTCACACCCAAAAATCTGATGATGTCATTTCCTTGTTCAGTGATTCCAATCAGTTGATGATCAGCTACGGATGAAATCCAATCTGATACCTCAGAAATCAATCATTTATTTGTCCATCACTGAACTTTAAGATGGGAGGAATCAATATCTTGTAAGTCAAAAGTCTCATCTTCCTACAGAAGTCACCACACAGTTTTTCCTGAAATATCTTCTTTCTTTGTGTTTTTTCAGGCAAAAAGCAGCAGCGAAATAATTCATAATCGTGTTAATTAGATCACAGTTTCATGTTAAAACTGTTCCACACAACCAAACCGAATTGATTTTTGATGTGTTTTGGCATTGAGATTTGAAAACTGAACTCAATAATTAGAATTGTGTCAAATTAAATTGTAAACTTTTAAGTCAAATTGGTTCAGCTCAACTAAATTAATGTGGATCCAAACCGTCTCTGCTGGCTTTATTTTCAGAAGAATTCAGAAGAATCCATTAATGAGAAACAAAGTCGAAGGCTAAAAGTCAATGTGTAAAAAACATCAGGAAGTCTTGATAGAGTAAAGCAGTCAGGAAAGACTAAAATCTTGTAAAACAACCTCTTTAGAAAAACAGAAGTAAAGGAGTTTCTCTGTAATGTGACGGATTTACAGAGTCTTTGCAGAAGTTTGAATTAAACTGGACAACTGATGCTTCTTTAAAAAAGTGGGTTCTTTATAGTTCATTTAGATTCAGATTTTTGTTACTGTACGGCACATTTGAAAGATGGAGTTTGAAACCCAAACAGCTTTCTTATCAAAAGCCTTCCATTCCTGGCTCCAGCATTTCTAAATTTGACTGATGCTATGAAAGACTTGATACCTGGAATTTTTGTGATAAAATTTCCTCTCTGTTCAGTTTGCTTTGTTAATATAAGTAACACACCTAAAAGTACTTTTAAAGACAAAAAGTCTCAGTGTTTGTTGTAGAGTAGTATTTGCTAGTTACATAAGAAGGTCAGAAATGCGTGTTTGCCAGCACTCAGAGAGAAGCTTTAACTGACCTTAGTTCACAGAGACCCCTCCTGATAATGTTTTATAAAAATAATCTAAAAGTTTAAACTTCCAGAGTACATGAGCTACAGCTCCACAATCTCATAATTCCTGCCCATAAATTATTTTCTTTTCCACACCTTTCCAGGCAGTCATGCAACGTTTAGAACTTTTGTGTGTACTGACTCATGCTGGTGGTATTTGTAAAATAGGGTGTTGACTCTTACTGCTCCTGATATGTATTTATATGTGCTCTCATGGGATCTTTCTCACTCAATCCCTGTTGGTCCAGGTGCTGTCAGAGTTCATCTAGGACTGGCTGAAGCCTCCATGGCCAGCAACAACACCCCTCAGGGCTGCGGCTCTAATGTGGACTCCCTCTACCACAACCTGTGTGACCTCAGCGCAGCATGGGGTATCGTGCTGGAGGCCTTAGCAGCAGCTGGAATCATCTTCTCCTTTGTGCTCTTCATCTCACTGCTGGCCAGCATGCCTTTCATCAGAAGCAGCAGACAGAGGAGCTCGATTCCTCTTCACACTGGGTTCCTGGTCTGCACCACTGGTCTCTTTTGCCTGACTTTTGCCTTTATTGTGGGAAAAGATTTTGCCACCTGTGCCTCGCGTAGGTTCCTGTTCGGCGTGCTGTTTGGGGGCTGCTTTGCTTGCCTCCTGATGCAGTGTGTGAGGTTAAACATTATAGCCAGAAGGAACAGCGGGCCCCGAGCCTGGGTGTTGTGTCTTGGAGCTCTGGGGCTGTGGCTGGTAGAGGTGATCATTAATACAGAATGGCTTGTCATCACTGTTGTACGGCAGCTGCTCAATGCTTTAGATGTAACCAGCAGAGCCACAGCTGCACCGTGCAACATTGCCAACCAAGACTTTGTCATGGCACTGATCTATGTGATGACCCTGATCTTGGCTGTAGTGGTGGCAAGTTTGTCCATAATGGGAGGCAAACAAACGACATGGAAGAAAGAGGGTGCGCTGGGGCTTGTTGCAAGCCTGCTCTCTGTGGGCATTTGGCTGGCGTGGATCGTTATGTACGTCTATGGAAACGAGAGAACTGGAGGTCCCACATGGGATGACCCCACTTTGGCAATCGCTTTGGTGTCAAATGCCTGGGTGTTTATTATCGTCTACACAATTCCACAAATCTGCTGTTTGACCAGCGATGATGAGATCCAGCAAGACTATGAAGACCCTCGCTTGTCTGACCGAGTCGGATACGAAACCATCTTGAAGGAGCAGAAGAAGAACACGCACAACATGTTTGTGGAAAATAAGGCTTTCTCTATGGACGAGCCCAGCAGAGGTAGGCAGCTGTGATTTATTTTTTAGCCATTTCGGAGAAACTGCTTGATGAATGTGTTTGACACCTCGGCAGTTGTCTCAAAAGTCAAATTATTTCAAGGTCGGTGAGCATTATCATGAGTTTTTTTTCCTCTGAATGTGTCTCAGAAGCCTGGCAGGTCTACATTCTGCCTAGTACTTTGCATCACTTCTTCCTAAAGAATTGAAAGGAATCAAATAAAGTTTGCTTGAGGGTTAGGGTCTATTTATGAGCTAAAAGTGAAACTTTGTTGATGGCAAATCTGTAGGTTTTAAGATTGTTTTTGTGTGCGCTAACTATGATATTCTCAGAATAATTCCAAAATCTTAAATACAAGACAAGTGTACACAATTTTGCTCCTGTGTAAAATAATGGAACATTTATTCAGAAGACATCCGAAAAAGAAGAAACTATGCAGACAGATGTCCTTCATGTCTCTGTCTTGGTATTGTAGGAAAATTCCTCTTCTTTTGACTAAACCACTACTTTTGTGTTTCATGAATTCGTGTATGCACACATTGTGATTCATGAGGGAGATTTTCATCAGAACGTTAATACTGTACCTTTTTTCTTTGGAAGCGATGAATCATATGACTGAAAGATGTTTTTTTATTCTCGAAAGACAAATATTAGCCTGCTTGAGGGATTTGAAAAGTTTGTTTGTGAGCAAATTCAAAGTAAAGGGCGTTTCAGAGCAGACATAAGTGAACTCAACATGTGACACATCAGATAAAGCTTTCTCCCCCTTACAAAGTCCATCAAGCCAGCCATCAAAGCTTTCTGCTAGCTTGCTCTGCCTATCAGAGTCCACAGAATGACCTGCTCCGTGTTGGAGCTTTAAGAAAACACAAAAATGCAGGTTCATTGCCCTTCTGTGTGATGACTCCTGCACAATCTGATATCCTGCAGTTTCAGGGCTCAGCTGAGATGCGCAGGTCAGACGGATCTTTCAGTCTGCACTACCACTGCTTCACAAAGACATGGGGGTGTCTGATCATTTTAGATGTTGAGGACAATGGTGATGCTATGGTTGCTATCATTCGGGAGAAGATGATTTGGAAATAATTTTGTCATTTGCATTCATTGACTCTATATAGAGAACTGGACAAAGCGGGGTTTGACATCACCCTTAGACAATGCCTTTCTTCCGGCTCCAACGAAATAAAGCCAATTCAGTTGCCATTTTCCGTGATATGGACGCCGCTAGGTTGGAGCCAGAAGACAATAGTTCAGTTCGGTCTGAGTCAGCATTTCTATAGCAGCTGCTGACACCAATCAGGACTAAGCTTGTGTAAGTCTACACCCCTTCCGCTGAAAGCGACTCAGAGGAATCTGTCAATCAAAAGTTCGAGGTGGGGGCCAGCGGGTTCCACGTGCTTTTACTGAGGCATCTGATTGGTCAGTTTATAACTTCAATGACTTGCAATAAATCAAAAATATAATGGAAAAATTAGGATTAGCAAAAAGATGTTAAAGGCATCATAACAAGAATGGTTATTCTGACCAAAAGAATGACTGAGTAATAACTGTTTATTCCTCTATAGAAGTCTTTGGCATTTTGGCTTGTTGGAGCCAGCAGGTACTTCCTGTTTGGAACAGGAGAGGGAAGGGATCACACAGTCCAGTTCTGTATATACAGTCATTTATCTTATTTTGGAAGATGCCCCAAACAAATATCAACTGATTTCTGTGTTTGCCTTAAACATGATCCCACATTAGTAACACCTACATATGGCAAATTGAAAAAAAAAATATTTTAGTAAAATCAATCTTTAATAAAATGTTAAATATTGATTTTTCAGATATCCATTTCCCTTTGTTCATTTTTTTCCCAGGCAGAAATCTGCTTTCACTTTTCTTTAAATGTAAGAATTCATGATTTTTTGATTAAAATGTTCACATTCACTCTGTTTATATCACTAGCTATGTTTTTTATGTTATTATTGTTAGGTAATTCTTGAAAGTTTGGAAAATTGAATTTTTAACTGAACTTAATTGTAATCCCAATTCAATGCTGAATTTAAAGTTCAAGTCACATTTGTTCCCTGCATTTGACCCATCCCCTGGGGGAGCGGTGAGCTGTAGGCACAGCCGCGCTCGGGAACCATTTGGTGGTTTATTTAGTATTTTGGAGGTAATATCCAGCCCAAGTAACATTAGAGCAGAGAACAAGAGGGACTGTTTTATGTGAGATAGGAAAACGATGGCTTGCACACAATAGTGTCTTTTCTTTGTACAGACTAATAAGAAAACACTGCATTCAGTTTCTGACTCATTGCAGGAATGTTTACTTTTATTCTTAATCATTAACTTATCACCGAGCCCAAGAATTTCATAGTGAGCTATCAGGAAAAGTCAATAACAACCATCCCCACCTGAGAACAAAAATGTATTCAAACTCCTGCACAAAGAAGGTTTTTGTTTCAGTAAAATTCAAGGAGAGTTCACCTTCTGAGTAACATTTGTTAATAAGTGCTAGACTGCATCCTAAACATACTGAGGGCCTCTGGCTCTGGCTCCCACAGAAATATCATTATCTTTGTTTGCACCGTCTCCACAGAGACACGGACAGAAAATAATATTAAAGCAGGAACTGTAATGCCTAAAAGCCTCACCTCTAATGCAGATGTTTCAACCACAGCTGTTGGTCAAAAAGTTCATCTTTATGAAAACCTGAAATAATAACATCTTGAATATGAGCACAGTTTGATCCATTATTATAACTTCAAAAAAAAAAAACATTTTGCTTGACAAAAAGATAGTAATGCCAAGATTCTCCAAATTCAGAGATCTGTAGATCCACCCTAAATCCTGTCGAGTGAAATTCTGCCCCCTTCCCCTTTTCTTTAGTCTTGAATTTACTGCTGAGATTCAGGTTTGAAGGAACCACTAGCTTCATCTGTGACACAAATCTTTTTACATTTTCTTCCATCATAAGCTGCAATATCGAGGGATACTGGTCAACTCAAAACCTTTCAAAGCCCCTCCACCCATGTGAGGTGTTTTTACTGAGATACCGTTGGTTGTTTTTGTTTTGTTTGTTTGTATTGAACTGTGCATCACAGCCACATCTTCACTCTGGTTTCATTTCTCTACAATTGCTGACATTGTTTCAGAAGCCTTAACTGACAACTCTTTAAAGAAATGGTTTTTCTTTAATATTGAACATGTTTACTTTCAGCTGTGAGGTTTTTTAAGAGTAAAAGCCATAAATAATAGGATGTATAATACAGGATACCAAAAGGCAATAAAAGAGATGACACCTGGGTTTTTTTGCGTTGTTTATCGACAGGACCCAAGATCGTGTCTCCATACAGCGGCTACACTGGTCAGGTGCGTACTTCAGTCTACCAACCCACTGAGCTGGCTCTTATGACCAAAGCAGTGGGAACTGTGAGTATAAAGGTTTACAGGTGCTCATTTTGAATATGCTCTAAAGAAAGTGTGCTTGGCATAGCAGACACAGGTCTCGCTACAGGCAAATCACAATGGAAATAAGGAAGCTGTACCAGTTTTACAGCATGTTTCAAAGGCACTCTTTACCAGAAGTAACAAATAAATCCCAAACTAGTGCCCATACACACAGACATGTCTCTTCATGTGACAAAAACAGGAGTTTTAACAAACTCTAAAACCTCTACAAAAAATTAGGTTATTGTTCTCACTAAATAAACTATGAAGGTCATGCAAAACATTATATTCCCAATATGTGTGTGTGTATATAAATATATATGTATATATATATATATATATATATACACATAATTTGTTACCCACAGACGATGAGATTAGAAGTGGAGCTGCAAGAAGCTTCAGGCTAACATTCTCGCTGGAGCCATGAAATGTTTAAGTCATGCTCGTGTTGTGACTTCATGCAGCAACCTCCGGACCAGAACCACAAAATGATCATTCCCAGAGCTACTGTAGGATCAGCGGTCAACAGCAGGGGCAGCACCCCCCCGGCACACCACGACACTGGGAACACTGCACATACACATTCAAGCGTAGGTCCAGCCCCAGACACCTCTCCTCCATTTCTTCTTATCATTTGCTTGCCTCCATATACTCTTTCATTTCCTGCCTCTGAGCGTATCAGCCGCTGAGCTCTTGTCGTGACCATGGTAACTTCTACCCATTCACTATGAATCACTTCTTTGTCTAGATTTTTCCTCCTTTCCATGTTCATTCTGTCAACCTCTGTGTCTCATACCTCTCCTGAGCCATGCACCAGGTACAGCCGAGTGAATAAAATAAAAACACTATTTTATTTTTTTTCACAAGGCATAAAATAGTTTTTCTAAATAGGAATGTTTTGATCTTTTATGAAGTAACTGTTGTTTTTTATTTAAAATCCGCTTTCTCTACCAGAGTTACTTTAAATAAATTTTTCATATGGCCAGGAGAGCGAGTCTGATTTCTTTCCTGTAATAAAGAATCATTTGATTAACAATGGGGTTTGCTCCCGATTCTTCTTGTAATTGTTTGCTGTACTGTTTCTACAGGGTACATGCTTGCAAAGGACAGTCCAGTGATGAACTTGTCACTTCTCATTTGCAATCACTACATTTCCTGTGATCGCTGGCTCCTGAACCCATTTTAGGAAAGTGAGGGCACCCTTCTGATGGATGTGAGATAAACCTTTTTATTGCATGATTTTCTAAATACCATCAGGTATCAGACACTCAAGACCAGCTCAAAAACAACTGAGAACCCCAGGGTTGGAGTCTAGCTTCAGAACAAAGACTTTACAGACATCACCTTTCGCTGAGAGTCCACTCTGAGCTCTGCGCTGGATGTGGATGAAAGGTGGTGGAACTGATGTGCTGAAACGTGAAGGCAACTGCTCCAAACAAAAGCTTGGATGGGATATTCAGTTAAGTCTGCATGAGGATACCATAATCTAAATTTTAAAAATAATTTATATTCATTTAGTAATAATATCGACTGTAGTTTAATGCGTTACATAAAATGTGTTTACTGCTGTCTTTAATCACATTTAACTGAAAAATAGGGTTTTTGGTTTTAAAATGCATGTTTTGATATGTAAACGATTTCCCAATTGTGAGATCAATTCTATTGAAGTATGTCATTGATCCCACCCTGTTTGGGTCTACTGTACTGTACCAATGTTAGGACATTTTGCTATTTAAATAAACTCTAAGAATCAAAGATTTGCTTTTTATTGAAAGTTAGTCTCTTTGTTGAGAAAGAAGAATTTATAAAGTATATAAACGCAACTAACTTGTTCTTTACTACACCAATATTCAAATATTATCTGTCTGACAAAAGCAGCAGAGATACCCAAAGATACTGGAACATTAGAAAAAGGTGGACAACAGCCACAAGCAATTATGAGCACTACAAGATTCATTCATTCATTTTCTGAACCGTTTTATCCCTTTTGGGGTCACGGGGCTGCCGGAGCCTAACCCGGCCACTCATGGGCAAAGGCAAGGCACACCCCTGGACAGGTCACCAGTCTGTCACGTGGGCCACAATCACACACCTAGGGACAATTTAGAGTAACCAATTAACCTATGAAGCATGTTTTTGGACGGTGGGAGGAAGCCGGAGTCCCCGGAGAAAACCCACGCATGCACGGGGAGAACATGCAAACTCCACACAGAAAGTGTGGAGTTTGTTTCAAGTCCCCCAGCCGGGACTTAAACTGGGACCTTCTTGCTGTGAGGCAGGAACCACTGCAAAGATGTTTACTTGAATTCAAAAAAGTTTTAAGTGAACTAAAACAGAAAAGAAGTGTTTTCTTTTCATTCACACATGATTAAAGTAAGAAGGTAAGATCATTTTTCACAACAATTCACCTTTAGTGCTTTTTTATGAGTTTTTGAGTAAGGCTGAATGGTCACGTGGAAATATAATAAGCGGCTATGCAGATTCCGTCAGCCTCTTAACAAAGAATAACAAAGAATTGATCCAGCTGAGGTCTTCAAGGTTGAAAGGACACCAAATGAAGAGCCATTGTTTTCAGTAACTGGATACAGTTGAGCTATTTTCAGAATGTCTACATGACAGAAAAACTGCTCATTTCCTTTCGTATGATCGCAGAAGTGATGCAGGACAAACTACCTTTCTCGAACCCTTTCTTTTCTCCTACCTCTATTCCTACCTACTTAGCAGTGCTGACCCTCATCCCAGCTACTTCACACTTGGCTGCAAACCATTCCAATGCAGGCCTGGCTCAATGAAGCCAACAGGACAACATCGTCTTCAAAGAGCAGAGAGGAAATCCTGTGGTTCCCAAACCAGACCCTCCCCAGACCTTAGCTGCGCAATAAGAAGAATTTGTTAAAAACGTGCACACTAAAAATTGCAAGAAGTGGATGTGCTGAGAACCTGAATAGCTAAGGGAGGTGGAGGTTCTTAAAAGAATAATAACAAAACTTTAATCACCCCACTCAAGTGATGCAGATCAAACACACTTGTGAGACCCTTTCACCAAAAACACGTCACTCCAAGCTGGGGAAGACCTCCACCTTAAACCCCGGGCTGACACCTGGGTCCTCAGCACTGAGAGAGGGAAAAAAACAAATAAAAAAGATTTATGAAATTCCCACTAAAAACAAAAAAACAAACTAAGGCTTAGCCAGCAAGTCTGATGCTACTTGGAGAAGTGGGTGCTGCCCATCTTTTTTGTGGTGGAGAAAAGAGGGGCAAATCCCGGTGTGAACATCCAATCAGTCCTCCCTACACCTCCCTTGACGGTAGCAGCAGGCGAGCACCCAAGCAGAACCTTTTTTCAAATACCCTGAATCGACAAAAAGCAGAAAGCAGGGACAGGCACGTCAAATTCTCAGGAGAAACCTGCATCAATAAAGCTGCAGTTGTTCTGCCAAAACTGGGAGTGTCAGAAAGTCCCTGGCGATGGAAGACAAGGATTAGCAAAAATAAAAGATTACTTGTAGGCAAGGCAGGCCTAGAGAATCACTGACTTAACTGGCAGCAAATGCAGGGGCTAGCTTTAAGTTTCTATTGAATGCCTGTGTGGTTATCCGGGGCTAAAAAATATATATAAATAACAGTCTGCAGTCATACCACCGCTACGCTATCTGTGAGGCTACCAGGACGTGTGCAAAACAGGAAGTGAGCGGTTCGAGTGGCCAAACAATGCCCATGATGACCAGTGGGCGCCTTGGCCTTTTAATAGCGCCCCAACAGGCCACTAGCTGCAATTATTTCTCCAGCTACACCCAGGCTTCTTCAAAACAAACTTTTCCTTCATGATGTGGACAAAAACAAGCGGTAAGAGGTGAACGTTCTCTCTGAACTGATGCTTTATTTAACCTATAGTGACAATCAGTATATATATATCACTTTCCTTTGTCCTTGCAATTCAAGGTCGCTGCCGGATCAGTGACGCATTGATTTGTTACCATGACAACAGGCCACATTAGGTATTAAAAAGTCTGCCTTTTGTGAAAAAGTGATCAAAATCCAAAAAATAACAAGAATAAAGTACTAAAAATGGATTGAATATTTGTTTATTTTGTAAGTGACCATGTCAGAAGCATGATTGGGCTTCTAACATGTGCCTGACAAAGGGGCTTTTTTAGAAATTGACGCCTGCCGCGGACAGTGTTGGGGGTAACGGATTACAAAGTAACAAAATACTATAATTTAATTACTTTTGCCAGTAACAGAGTAACGTAACGAATTACAGTTCATATTTCGGACATTACAATTACTGGATGACTGTCACTTCGTTACTTTGGTTTTGTGGGCTCTGCCATTTTCTCTCGGTTAGATGAAACAAAACGCAGACCAATTTTAAAACAAAACGGAGAAACTGGGGCATATGCACACGAATGTGCACAAAAGGCAGACACAGAGAGAGAGAGAGAGACTGGTGCTACTCATTGTAATGGATCACATAATGACAGCCAGAATGAACAAAGACACATTTAATAGTTCTTTGTGTTTTCAAAAGACTGGCTTGGTTGCAGATTTGACAGACATGAATCTAGAGATGAATATAGACGTATTAGTATTTCCACATATGACATTGAGCTGTGGCATAGACCACATGCGTTACAAATATTTAAAAATTTAGTTTTTTTTTATTTATATAACTTTATTTAATCACAGAAGTCCTGTTGAGATTAAAAATATTTTTCAAAGGAGCTCTGTTAAATGAAAGATAAGAGGATCTTGTTTGTGCGAATCGGTTTTTCCCTCAAGAATTTGTACGAGTGAAAAAAAGTAAAGTAATTAATTTTTATTAAACATTTACATTCATTTTTTCTTATTAATTTGCATGCATTAACCTTGCGTGCGGTCAGTAACCTCAGCTTAGCTTCGTAACTTAGCCTCCCATATAACAAATCTAATTCTAATTTCTGCTGGTGTGTGTAAACCTTCTAAACAGATTAAAATGCACATGAAAACTGGATTTTGGATTTTAAAGGAAGCTAATTAAAAGCCAAAGTTATGAACTCCAAAATCCTGCTGCAAAAGCAGAGGAGACCTCCCCTTTCAAGCTGTTGCTCCTCGTCTTTGGAAGAGCCTCTCTTTGTCAGAACGACAGATGGACTCCATTGCAGGTTTTAAAAGTCAGCTCAAGACGTTTTTATTTAGAAAAGATTTTAGTTAATCTATGTTTGTCTTTTAATGTGCTTTATCTTGCTTTTACTGTGTTTTATTTTGTTTGTCTGCAATTGAGTTTTACTGGTTGTAATTTTATTTGTTTTACTTATGTGAAGCACTTTGTGATTTTTATCTGGGAAAGGTGCTATAGAAATAAATATTTACTTACTTACAATTTAAAACAAAACATGACCAAAAACCAAACCAAATTTCACAATCCTCACAATGTATCACATAATTGTAGATTTTGTCAGTATCCCAGAATTTCAATTGTAATAACTTGTTTTTTCCAACCAATGTCCATGCAGCACGTTGAATACCGTATTCATTTAAATTCAAGTTATTGCAGCACACACATTTCTAGTTTCCTGCTATTCCCTTTTCATTTAAGCCACTCCAGCTGCTCTCTGCTGATGCAAGACTTGACTCTGATTAATGACCAGGACATCTGCTGGGCCTGATAACCTCTAGGTGTCAGGGGTGGGCGGCTATTTTCAGACACAGCAGGCATGCTTGCCTCTTGACTTACTACACAATAATGATGCTACAGAAAGAAACCACTGGTGAGGACCAGATAAGATGATTGGTAAGATTAATCAGAGCCCAATGCACTTTTTGTTTATTCATGTATTTATTTGTTTTAGCAAAACCAACAATCCTGCTTGGTTTAGGGATCATAAAACCTTTTCCTAAATTCCTGTCTGAAAGACTACCCAAAGTAATGAATTTATTATCAGAACTTCTGAAGCTAAAAGTTATTATCTTGGTCAAAAGTTTCAAAGGATAGTAATGCTTTATCATGTCATTTTAAATTAATTTCAACACAGAAACTCATTTATTAGTAACAACAACCCACAATATCAAACTGCAGTTTTTTCTGGTTGGTTTACATGCTGGACTTGTTACTTGTGATTGTAATGCTGTTGTGTATGGGTGCTTTCACGGCCTTAAAGCTGAGTTTTTTTCTTTTTTCTGTAATTTTGGTGTGCTGGGCGATAGAATTGAAAGAAAAAATGTGAGACTCTGATATGGTAAAAATTGATTTCTTCTTTTTTTTGGGTCTGACTGATAAAAACGTGGAAACAGATTTTAACTGCCTCCAACCCGGCCTCAGTTTGATTTGCATGTAATATAAGCAGAAGGTTGTGATGTGTTAGTCTTCCTCCTATTAGTGGGAGCGGTGTGATTGGTTGTTGTGGGAGGATGAAAGAAACTGAGGGTTTTTTGAAAACAAGAGAATGTGGCTGAAACCCCAGTCATTTTGACAGTCAGCACAGAGACGCATCAAGACCTGAAAGAAGCAAAGAGAAACAACAACACAGGGAGAGAAACAAAGCAGTCCACCTGCTAACTGGTGCTTGACTACAATACTTAAGTGCTGACCAACACAAAAATAGAAGAAAATTGTAACACATTTGGTGATTTTCTGGAAGTATTTGACAAACTTTTTATGGACACAAACCACAATCAACAAGTTGCTGCTTTCACAAAAGAAATAATAGGTTTTCAAGCAGTTTAGGAATGTTTGCCTAGACAGAAAATAATCAAACATTGTTCCTTATTTTGCCAAGCACATTTAATATGATTCCTCCCCAATAAGGTACATTCTCAGTGTTTTGTTTTTCAATTAAACACAGGGAAGAATTGTACCAGCGACAGATTGGTGACCTGTCCAGGGAGTACCCTGCCTTCGCCCATGAGTGACTGGGATAGGCTCCAGCAGCCCTGAAAGAGACAAAACGGGCTTAGAAAATGGATGGATGCATCAATACCAGGGTGTAACGATCAATCGATAATTTTGATTTCTATTCCTTTGATTTGACCAGATCGATCAGTCTGAAGCAGAATCGAATTGACCAATACCATTAAAAAAATGTTTCAAAACTAGATAAATTGATCATTGATCTTGGAAAATACCATTTGGATTGAGACTGTCAGGAGTCAGAACTCTGTCTCTCTCTGGTCACCGGCGGGAGCTGTCTCCAGAGTACTAAAGTCACTACATCTCCCAGCAGCCCCAGTGTTCAGTCCCCAGATGCTGCTCACCTGACTCCAATCTGACAATCACCCACCTGTCTCTGAAGCAGCACACAGAGCCTTGCTCAGTGAGAAGTCTTGTTTGTGCCAGCCTGCCTGAATTACCAAGCATTTCGGTCCTGACCCGATCTTCTGTTCTCTGACACTGCTTGTGTTCTGATTGCCTACTGCCTGCCCTGACCCTTGCCTGGACTCTGTCTACTCTAATCGCTTCTTGGATTATCCCATGCCTGTGATTGACTTTATCACAGGCTCTGTCTGTCTGATCCTGAGTTAGCTTTGTGAAGTTTTAGCTGATTAGCTTGATTCCTGTCTGAATAAATATACCTGCAGCAAGTGGAACCACCTGTCTGCCCATTTGTGACAGAGACATGGTAGGTTTATTTTACTCTGGCATTAAAATGACCAAGCGCATCACAGCGGACAGCACACATGTGCTTGCAACAAAAAATATCATTCCAGATGTGGTAGAATGTTTTAATAACGTTCCCTTTGAATTATTTTGATGTGGAAAAACAATGGTGGCCTGAACTTTATCAAACTTAATGGATTTTACATTATTTTTTGTTTTTGTTTGTTTGTAAACATTTAATTCACACTTGATTATCTTGTAAAAAAATACAAGGAATCTGGAAAACTTCTGAGTCACACTGATTGAAGTTTTGGTTAAAGATGTCCTAGATCAATTTTAGGTCAGCGAAAGGTCGGATCAGGTTGTTCAACTAATTATACCAAAAGTTATCAAAAATCAACTATTAATTGTATAGGCAAATAATGATGTAAATCCCATTGTTGTTCAAATGAATTGCTACAGCCCTAATACAGATAAATGCAGTTGAGAATAAATTGACTAAATAAAAATGTAGACGAGGCTGTAAGGAAAAGATATTTTAATTTGAGCTGTCAACGATAACGCCCGCAAATAATTTTCAAAATTAACGCGTTATTTATTAACACATATTAAATACAGGCCAGAAGCGACCGTCTTCCTCTTTGGGTCAGATGGTTCAGGCTTCCACAGCGCCCATCGATTTCTGAAAATGCAAACTTTGTTGGGCACTTTTAACACGCTCACTTACAAAAGAAATAAATATTTAATCGATTTTTACTATTTTGTACTTGTTACTATTTCGGTTTAGATCGCTTTTTCACAAAAAGGAGACTACCTTGACTGCAGCTGGAAAAGAAAGCGATATATGTGCTGACCGTCTTAATGCATTCAATAAAATATCAGTTCAGAGAGAAAGTTCACCTTTGACCGCTTGTTTCTGTCCAGAAGATTAAGCAAAAAGTTTGTTTTAAAGAAGCCTGCGCGGTGATATAGAGCATTTGGGCTATGTGACCAGAACTTCTTAGATTAACTTTTTAGATGCGCGTCAACATCCAGCAGCCAATCAGACTTGAGTATTCACCTGGATCATTTCAAGTGCAGAAATAATGCTAGTTTTTTTAAGCTTTATAACAGTTTTTGGTTTTCTGCAGATAATGAAGTATTTACAGTTCTGCTTACCTTACTGTTGATGTGTTTTGTGCACTCAGATGACATTTCTGGTGTACATGAGTTGACACTTTACAATTTAAAATATTACAGACAATAAAAATGAAGGAAAAATGTTCTGTCTGGCCTCTTTTTTTTTGTTCAAAAGCAGCATATTGTCATTTAAAATGTACCTAGTAAAACATTGTGATTAAGTGTGATTAATCGCAATCCAAATGTGTAATTAATCTGATTAATAGATTTAATCAATAATTGTAGTAAAGAACTATGTTGTTCTTTAGAATTGAAATAATGAAAAAGAAAGAATTGTTCTTTTTTCAATGACTTTTTCAAATATATACACAGCTTTCCTCTGTTCTTTATCCACCACTACAATGTCTGGTTAGTTCTCCATCCTGTCCGTCTGTATCTAGAATTCCCACAGGATCTTTGCTTTCTCATTCTCTACCACTTTCTGAGGCGTTTCCCATTTTGACTTTGGGGTTTCCAGTCCATATTCTCCACACATGTTCCTGTATACTATTCCCGCCACTTGGTTGTGGCGCTCCATGTATGCTTTCCCGGCCAGCATCTTACACCCTGCAGTTCTGTGCTGGATTGTTTCAGGTGCCTCTTTGTACAGCCTACATCTTGGGTCTTGTGTGGTAGATCTGAGTCTCTATCGCTCTGGTGTTCAGGGTTTGGTCCTGAGCTGCCAGCATGAGCGCTTCTGTGCTGTCCTGTAGGCCAGCCGTTTCCAGCCATTGGTAGGAGTTCTTGAGTTAACTTCAGTTATGATTCAGTGGTACATCCCATGAAGTATTGCGTCACTAAATACCGTCCCCCCTCATTGTCCAAAAACCACACACCGTGTGCAAAGCCATTTTCTGGGTCCTAGCGCCCTAAAAAATGACACTTGAATAGCGCTTTTCTACCTTTCTTGAAAGCCCAAAGCGCTTTACAGTCCCATTCACTGACTGACGGCGTCTTCGCTGCTGAAAACTGGCACCAACCTTCCACCAGAGACAATGTGGGATTCAGTGTCTTGCCCAAGGACACTGAGACACATGGTCAAGGCAGGAATCAAATCCTGCAATCTTCTGATCAAAGGTCGACCGCTCTACCTACCCTTGTGATTCATACTTTTATTTATGCATTTGTTTGTTTAATTACTCTTTTTGAGTTGGATGTGAAATAATGTTGTAAAGTGAAACAATAAAAACCAGAGTCAACACAAAACTGTTTTTGTTTGTTAAATGATGGAAAAAGGTGTTTAAATCACCTTCAAACTTTTAACGGCTTAAAATGATCGCAGTTTATTTATATAAGGACATTTATACAATGAAAGTTAGAAACTACTTTTTTCACAAAGCTCCACGCAAGTTGAAAACTTAAACCTACTAAAACCTATTTAGTATTTATTGTACTTTTGTATTTATCTCCTTCTGCTGACTTTTTGAACACAATTTCTTACAGCTCAACCAAGACAAAACAGAAGTTTAAATTATCTGAAAACAAGAGGGATGATTTTTGCCAAAGCTTCAGAGTTTTAAACCTTCTTATCTGTGAGAAACTTGGTTGTTCTTCTTCATATTTTTTATTTTCAAAAGGACAAGTTTTTAAAAAATGCCTATTTAGACTTTTTTGTATTAATTTACCGATATATCTGTTTAAGAAAGTGGGAAAATGTCACGTTTCACCAGATATTATTCACAATCGAAGTTCAAAGTGGCTGACAGGAAAACTCTGATAACCCAGCATTGTAGCAGCATTTAAACGCATCACTTACACACGAGTCTTGGAGACGTGAAAAGAGTCTCACATGAGATTTGTGCATAAATGAGGTTTTGTGTGTGCGTAACAAATGATTTGTGCGTGTAGATAGTGACCTGGTGTTGTAATTTGAAGTTGTACATGTATACATAGTTTTTTTTTTTTATTTTGTCATTTTTGTACTAATGCACAAAATGTATTGTATGAGCTACAAGTGAAGAATTACGCACACACAAATCGGGGTAATACTTACTTCTCTCCATAGGTCTCTGCTCTGCTGATCACCTGCTGCTTCCTTGGCAGGAATCCTTGCAGCGTCTCTTTTCGTCTCATCTTTGAGTCCGTTTGGAAAGCACTGTGAATGCAGTCATGAGGGCATGTCTGTATTTTGACCGATGCCCAACTGTGCGTGCACATGGGTGCGCGAATCCACCAGTTACTCTGTTTTTTTTTTTTTTATTAATCTGCCTTTCATTTTATTTAACCGAGAGAATATATCAGAGCCTATGAAACCAAAGTAACAAGAATTTCTAAAGTCCAGTAATTCAAATTAATTACTGAAATTTGAGCTGTGATTTGTTTTGTTGCTCCATTACTGAAAAAAGTAATTAAATTACAGAAATACGTTACTTTGTAATCCCAAACACTGCATATCACTCAGACCAACAGACTGGTTGCAGCACCTAGTTGGCAGCCAGAGTAGCACTCAGAGGCCTGGCACTTCACATCATAATTCACAGCATTTATTCAGTTCCTTCAAATGAATAGCCCCTTTGTTTTCAGCCCAGAGCTGATGCATATTTACTTTCAAGCTGTCTCCAGAACCTGCTGCTCATTAACTGCTTCATGTCCTGCTGGGTCTGCACAGTGAAACCCAGCTGTTTGTTCAGCGAGTGGGGAGCTATGAATCTGTCGACACACCTGAACCTAGCGGACAGAAGCGTGCCACATATTCAGGACTCTGCTTTTAAAAACACGACCGTGGGAGACCTTCATGTGACCTTAGCAGCAAACAGGCAAATGATTTACCAGCAGTGTAAACATGTAGTCCAGTCACTAACACTGCACTCACAAGGTCAGTCTAAACAGGCACATTTAACCAAAAGAGGCACTTAAATGGGATACAGCAACTCCTGTGCCAGAGGTGTTGGACATGTTCAAGGGCTAAAGAGTTAAACAAGCTGGTGACTGGCACTGCTCAGAGACAGAACTAGACACATATCTATACTGCAGATTTGAAGTTACTGTACAGACCTGCTTGATGTCAGCAGGGCCTGAGGTGTGAGACATCATGGTCAGGCTTAATGCTCAAACCTTGAAATGTATCCTAACCATGCTCCAAACTGAACAGAAGGACTGCGTGAGTCAGACAAAAACAACCTGTTATGGGGAGGGAAAACAAGCATTTTTCTGTCAAGAGCAACATGCTTGAATAAAATATAAAAGTAACTGAATTATGAAATGGGCTAGCTTCCCCTCTGTTGGTAAAAGGAAAAGACAGCATCGTTCTTCTTTTTGTCTTTGGGCTGCTCCCTTTAGAAGTTTCCAAATTATCTGCTTCCATCTCCTCTGCAAACTCCTCACTCACACCAACCATCCTCATCCCCTCCTTCACTCCAGCTTTGACTTTGGTTTTGTGGTGGATGCTCTTACTGACACAACTCTTTCAGTTTACCAGGACTTGGTACTGTCATACAGAAACAATGGAGAATGCCTCCTTGTGGTTACATTAAACTTCACGGCATTATAATACCTTTTAAAAATGGACAATATTCCAAGAAGTCCAGCAAAGCTTGATTTTGGACTGAGTTTGACTTCATTTATTCTGAATTGATGCAGAATTATCTTTTTATCAGAGAAAAGCACGTGAATGGAAACCACTTGTGCTCCAGTACTGTGGTAGTGTGCTTGTTGTCATTTCAGGAGTCCTCACAGTGGTGGTTTGATTACTGGCCAAGTCCACATGCTTCTATTGTAGCAGTGGATTTTGTCCGCTGTCTATAATCCACTGACAGAGTCAGTCTGTTCATGTATTTCTTAGATTATTCAGTCTATTTGTATTGGAAGCCTAACGCCAAAATAACCCAACAGTCTCAGTTGAAGAGAAAAAAGTTCCCAGTAGAACCGTGTTTGGTTCTGTGAGTTTACATCAGCCTCCTGCTACCACGTGACGCGTGTCAGTCACTCGTCCTTCTGGAGAGACATTGCAGTTACACAGCATGGTCTTTGTGCGCTCAAGACAAAGCTGCTGCTGTGAATCCCCAGTGGACACCTGAGCACAAAAAATCCCAACTCATCTACCTTTTTAGCCACATCTCTAGTTCATCCTCACAGAAACAGAGACGTGCCACCCTCAGAATGTTAAAGTGAGGCAAACACACACAGCAACAAACAGCACAAAGAAACACTCTGCTGTCATATCAAACAAGAGCCTTACAGCACCACTTTCTCAGGAAAAGAAGCATCTTTTACTATTTTTAGAATCAGACTGTAAACATTGTTGATGCGTTTTGGAATTTTGATCAGCAGCGTTGAACCAACAGAAAGTCTTTTCCACAAACAGTGGGACTGCCTGCATGATTTAAGTTGTGAGAAACACTGCTGGGCCATTTGGCAGTGAAATTACGAAGGATGAACCGAATCCTGCGGGAGGTCAACAGCCAGAGCAAGAGATCCACAGAGATTCACAGAGATCCACAGAGATTCACAGAGATCCACAGAGATCCACAGAGATTCAAAGAGTTCCACAGAGATTCACAGAGATCCACAGAGATTCACAGAGATCCACAGAGTTTCACAGAGATTCAAAGAGTTCCACAGAGATTCACAGAGATTCACAGAGATCCACTGAGATCCACAGAGATTCACAAAGTTCCACAGAGATCCAAAGAGATTCACAGAGATCCACAGAGATTCACAGAGAATTCCACAGGGATTCACAGAGATCCACAGAGATTCACAGAGATCCACAGAGATTCACAGAGTTCCACAGAGATTCACAGACTTCCACAGAGATTCACAGAATTCCACAGAGATTCACAGAGATCCACAGAGATTCACAGAGTTCCACAGGGATTCACAGAGATCCACAGAGATCCACAGAGTTTCACAGAGATTCAAAGAGTTCCACAGAGATCCACAGAGATTCACAGACTTCCACAGAGATTCACAGAGATCCACAGAGATTCACAGAGATTCAAAGAGTTCCACAGAGATTCACAGAGATTCACAGACTTCCACAGAGATTCACAGAGATCCACAGAGATTCACAGAGTTCAGAGGTTAATCTCTTGGATGTATTTGAGAATCATTTGACGTGTGGATTTAGTAAATCCTCACTGTTTTTCCTGCGTTTGAAAGTGATGATGAATACAGTGGCTATGTGACTGTGTGCAGACTTCCACTGAAGACGCTGACATCACCTGTTTAGGGAGTTCCTTTAGAGCCTGTAGGAGTAGGCCTGTGGGTGAGGGGAAACGCCTCACAGATGACACTAAAAACACATCTTTTGAGCTTCCACCTTCAGATATTTACATCTGCCTTACAGATTCTATGTTTTGTCAAGTTTGTGAGCCTCAGGAAACACAGGCAGGGAAAATTGCTGGGAGAAACCTAATCCAGGAGCTGCTTGGTGGGCAGTTCCTGCTATCCTGCAGAAAAAGGAGGCTTGGCTCCATATACCCGTCATTCCTATGAGATTCCCAAGTAAAGAAAACCAAGCTGTGTCCTCATTCTGACCTTAAGTCATGGTCGGATTCATTTGACCAAGACAGAAAACCTTTGATATCATTGATCAACAAAAATCGATCGACTTTTTTGACTCAGAGATGGAAATAAAACATTTTGTGTGTTCTCACTTTGACTCATTGGTTCATAATTCTCTGTGGAAAAAGTTACACTGTTTTTTGTTGTGGGTTGCTTGTACTTAGTTCATAAGGTTGTTTTTTGTGTCTGTAGGTGTTCTATTTTTGTTTTCATTGTGTGTGTTTTAAAACCTCTGGTCTTTTTGTTTTTTTCCTGCTGTGTATTTGTGTTGTAGCATTTTGGTTGTTGTTGTATTTTGCTTTTATGCTGACTGTTTTTTGTGGGTTTTCTTCCCTGTAGTTGTGTTATGTTTCTTGTTGATTTTAGAATTTGTAATGTTTCTTTGTTTGTTTGTTTGTTGATTAAATCAGTTTGTTTCATTTGAGCCTCTGGGTTTGTGTGGAATACCTGTCAGTGTAAAGGATAGTTTGGGTTTTTCTCTTTGAAGTCCAAAGGTCATTGTGACTGTTTTTATCGTATTTTTTGTGTACATTTTAAAGATATTTTTAAACTCATTGTTGAACTTTTCATTTGTTATGCAACTACTAATTGGATGAAAAAAGTGTAATTTATCTTTGTACATAAATTATGTCATTTTCCAGATAGTGTAAATGGATTCTGGTCTTCTTCTGTTTGTGGTGAAATGTGACTCTGTGGAAACCAGCCTCTGTGGACGGAGCCACCCTCATTGTGAGCTCTGCTTTAAAGCTTTTACTGTAGCAGCAGAAGGCTGAGTCACAGAACACATTACAACTGGTGTTTGCACAGCTACCCTCTAGTTTGATTGTTTTTCCTCTGAAATAGTTTTCTCTTGTTTAACAAACCTTAATAGCGGTGACAAAGCACCAGTCTTTCATCTGGGTGAAGTCACAGCGAGGTCACAGGGGACCTCTGCTCAGACAACATGGCCCAGCATGCACCTGCCATGTCCCACCGGTGCTGAGCAGCTGCTGTTTCCATTGTTACCAAGGATAAGCACAAACACTGAGGTCTGCAGAGCAGGGCAGTCACACCTGAATCTGCATGGTTAAAATGCATGAAGTGCAACCACAGTAAATTAACCAAATTAACAGAAGAGACAAGCTGATGGCTCATGGCGCTCTGTGAGCTGAGTTCATCCTGAAACCCCACAATGGAGATCCTCTTGGAGTTTTCAGAAGCTGTTTTTGCTGAACTGTCTGCAGGAGAAACTTCTGAGTGGTCAGCATTCCAAAAACACAGTTTTGATACACCCTCCTGTCGCTGTCTCAGGTGAATAAACTGGACCGCAGTTTGCTGCAACAGATGACTTTAATCTTTCTATTCTTTGTCCATGAAGAAACAAAGTCACCGTCAAACTAACACAGAAATAACCATTTAAATGCAAGATTTGACATAACAAATTACATGAACAACATGAAAACATGAGCATTGCTGGTCGCATTCACCAACAAAAGAAAGCAAGAAACTTCTTAATACAGCGCCATAACTGTTCATCTTTTCTTCTCAGTCTTTTCTTCCATATGCTTCATAACTTTTCCACTTCTCTTCTTCTTAATCTTTTCTGCCATATGGAGCTCCTTGAAGTGGCGTTACAACTAAAATACTTCTCTGTGCATCACAGTCTTGAGCAAAGGTTTCGCCCCTCAGAAATACACAAAATAAAACACATAAATAAGTAAAATAAGAATATTACAAAACAAATCCAATTTATAACGAATGCTGACACTTTTGTTGTTGCAGTTAAACCCTCCACCACTGACATTTTCCCAGGTTGGAAGTTTGCAGGGTTTAAAATTCCACCTCTGTAAATCTGTTTTTTTAATCTATCTGGACTTTGCTATTTGTTTTAGTGTTTGTCTTTGTGAATCATCATTTTCAATCTTATTCTCAGCAACACACCCCTCTGCAAAAGTAAGCAGCTTGTTTTTCATTTTCACTTTACTGTGCATCAGCTTCTTTGACCAGCTTTTTAAAATAGATTCTTTTAAATTTGTTTCTTTTGAGTTATGTGTACTGCCTATTGTCATACAAAAAGATGACCTATCTAAACTCATATAGAGCTATGACTATCATGAAGTGCTGCTCAGTGGTGTAGTAGTCAGCCGTCATGCCTCACTGCAACAACATTCTGCTGGAAAGGGAGTGATGCTGTTCCATCATCATGTTTTGTTTGAGAAAGCAAAGCAGTAGTCACAAAACAATTTTGAAAAGCCAGTCAAATTCCTATAAGAACTACAAGGCTTTCTCAGTTGTAAAAGCCTCTTAGATTTGTGACAAATTTCTTCAACTTAAAAAACAAGTCCAAATGACCCTTTTAAAAATGTTTTCTGCTATAGAGTCACTGGGGATGAATGAGACTTTTCATAGAAAAACTACTGACAAAAGCAGCTTGTTAAAAGGTTCGTTTAAATAAGATGCTGGGCTAGTTAAAAATTGTGTTTTGTCGTTTGAACTTGATTGTCGGCTGTCACTTTGCATTTCTTTATGTTTATTTTGGGTTGTCAAGGCTCAGAGGACTGAGTTGTCATTCTACCAGAAGGAAATGTGGTCCTTTTTCCAGATGTATGATGGATATTGCCTTCATGCCTTAGAATTCCATGTAAAAAAAAAAAAAACCTTTGTCATCAACAAATAAACTGAAAGGCGTCGTCTTCTGTGTGAACGTCTAACACAATTAGCAAAATGAGCTTTAAATCAAAGGAAATTTACCTAAATGTACTCATTCGGAAAAGAAAATGCATTATCCTTAAAGAGGGAGCCTACACAGCTGTGTGGAAAGTATAAATTTCAATGGAAATTATTCTAATTTAGTTCTTGTCTGAGGGAGCATACTTTTCAAACACGTGTTCCAATAAGTTCTTATGAAACACTGGATCTCAATTCAAATGGAAAAAGGCTCAAAGTAGCTCAAAAGGTCCTTCAGTTTGTGCGATAAATGGCGACACTTAGTGGCCAAACTTCGAAACTGCAGCTTCTTTAAATCGGCCCGCGGACACGTCTGCTCTTTTTGTTGATTGGCTAAAGTAAAACGTTTTCCGTGTTCTGATTGGTTACAATGAAGCCTCACGGCCAATCAGTGATTTGTTTACGAGCTTGGGTCAAAGTTGAAAGTAATGCAGGTAGTCATTTGATTTATACCATTTTCAATCCAAGTTTCACCGGGGTTTCGATTGAAAATCCTATTACCATGAGGTGAACTCACGTTTAAGGAGCATCCAGGCCGCTCTGAACGATGCCGTGTTTGTGCCTTCAACCCGGAAGGTCTTCCGTTTATTTACTAAAGGTTTGTAGCTAAACTGTCAAGCTAGTCTCCTTGATTTCAACTTAAGTTACGTTTTCGGTCCTGCCTGAGTTACAAGGCCTTCTAACATGATATTTGGCAAACAGTTGGATTATTAACGTTCCGCTTTGAAGCCGAGTCTGTTGAACCTGTAAAAGATATGCAGGTTATGCTAAACACAGATAAGCTAACGACGTTCCTTTAACTTTACTAAAGACCTTTTACGAACATAAACTTGAAGAATTATTGTTACAAGACGATGTCCATTTATCACACTTTCCCCCCTTTCTTTGCCCCCACCCTCACCCCCAAATCTCTAACATCCCTCTCTCTCTTCTCCTTCTTTTCCGTCCGGTCCAAAAAAAGAGATATTCAAACAAAATCAATAAAAAATAAAGTTTAGCCTCAAATACAAAAAAATGGCCTTCAGCTCTGGTCAGTCTGCTCAGCTGTTGGACAGGACAGGTTAAAAAAAGAAAGTGTTTCAGAGGTGTGTGTGTTTGTGTGCATGCGTACACTTGTGTGTGCTCTCGTGCTGTTTGAAGACTTCCACATACTGGTGGTATTCTGATGACAGAAATTGTCTGCTCGTGTACAAAACATTTGACAGCTCTAAATGATGTTTACACAACACTCTTTTTTTGCAGACACAAATATCTTTTAAACAGGAACCCATCAGTATTGCAAAGCAACAAAATAACCCCATTCTGCCTACATTTGGACAGATTCACACATTTTGTTTAGTAATGAAAAACTTGTCTACATGTGTCGACATCATTTTACATTAGTACAATTAGTAAAATACTTTCAAACAGAATAAACCACTGTGTCTGTCATTCAGGAGTATGCATTTGTTCTGTCTGTTCTCCACAGTTATGTAGGACTTACTTTCACAGTGGGACAGTTTACCATCTGCCCAGTGGGCCCAAATCCCCTGACTCTTCAGGCACAGAACAGAACCAGAAGAACTCCAGGTGGTCACCGGGCCTCGGACCCCCATCTGCTCCCACCCACTGCTGCATGAGTGGCTGCCACAACTGTGTGTGGATTGAGCATGCCGAGCAGCTGCTGGCATACTATCATGATGGCGGTGACCGCGCTCTGGCAGCCATTGAAGAGAACATCTTTGATGAGAACTTGAAAGCTTACCTGAAGATGGAGATCAAGTTACTCAAAAAGACATGATGAGTCACTGCTGATGCTGACTGAGCATCCTGTCAACAATCTACTGCCATCAAATAAAATGTAGAATTGTTTAAAAAAAAAAAAAAACCTGCACTATAACGTTTTATTGCTCAGCCCAAGTCCGGGCCAAAGTCCTTCTTTTCAGACACCCCATTCTCCTAAGTTATGGGATGTGTTAGAGCAGTGCAGTTAAGCTTGTTTTGGTTGATTTTGCTGTGAACATCTCAGTTTGAGCAGGAACATTTGTCATAAACAAACCAAGATTTCAGTGACTGGAAAAAAATTTTTTGTTCATCCTTCTGCTCGAATCTAACATGTGCACTGAGTGTTAAATGTAGATAGATAAAGCTTTGTTTTCATTTTTGTTAATACTCAAAGCAGTCGAGTGTTAACTATATATTTAAAATATTTGAAATACTGAATAAATGTGCTAAACAACTATTTTGGTTTGATTTTTTTTTTATCTAGATTTTTTCTAGAGCTGTTATGAAAAGAAGCAATTAGTCAGAATTAGAAGTAGTGTTGTTCAAATGTGTTAACACAAATGAGGAGGAGGATTGTTTCTGAAGAGGAAAACACTGCATAACTGCTTGACATCTGAATGTATTTCCAACTATGAAAAATACATGTCACTTTTGTTTTTGCTTTCAAGTAGATGCTAAATTAAGGTAATTTTGGGGACAGCACATTTTGATGCATATTTGCATCAATAGGTTTCAAGCGGATAACATTTAAGTCCATTTGTTAGTAATCTTGATTAGTAATATATCTCAGAGTGTAGAACACACTTGGACTAGCTGGAGTCACAGTTCAAAGCTGTGCTGTTGGAATTATTAAATGTTTGCTGCTGTGTATGTTTGTTATTATCTGTGTTTATCCCCAAGCTCAAACAGATCCATTCACACTTTCAGCTTTCCTTTCCTTCATTTAAAATGCAATCTTGAACAGAAGACCATAAGTCCTGCGAACCCACACAGATTTGATTGAGTCCAAATCTTTGACCGCCTCTGGCTGCACATGGGATCTGGATGACTGACACAGGCTTGCTCCTTTATGACGTCTGTCAGTGTGCTGCTGTTTCAGTCAGACAGGGCTTGTTCTGCAGGTGACCCTGATTTCACTACACTGACTCAGCATCAGTCTAACTATAATGATGCACTGTAAGTCCTAATTACACAGTGTCCAGTGCTGCAGCTCCAATTCCACAGATCACACACAGATGCTGTGGTGCAGCGGATTATAAAGGAGGTGTTTCACTCATCACCCAGGTCTGAAGCAGGAGACTCTGACGTGATGGGGAGATTACTGCCCCTACCAGGACTTAGCTAACATTTTGTGGCATGTGAACTTGCATAGTCATTGACTAGAAGAAATTGCAAATGCAGAAATGTCTGTAATCTGTTTAAGCTTTCTTCATGTTTTAAATCTCTGTTGATTGATTTCTTCAGCCTTAGGTGGAAGACATAAATAAGTGTAATTTATCAAAAGGGTCTGGGAATAAGCTAAGAATAAACACTACAATCAATAGATTGGATCTAACAGAACGGTGACCGCAAATTAACACAAAGAATCTGAATAAAACCTCATAGATCTATATTTTCCAGACAATTGTGTGACTAATGATTCCAAGTCAAAACAAACTATCAAAGAATAAGACTCACGGGCACATTTATGAGTGCTTTAGTTAGGTGAAAAAAGTCTTTTTTTTTATAAACCCAACCTGGTTTCCCCTCACTGGGTTTTTAGCCAGTTTGGGGTTGGAGGTGGGGGCAGACGGAGGCACATTTCATGCTCATCGAGGGACTGAGTTCCTGTCATGGTCTGAAATTTTAACAGCAGTAAAAACGTTTTCAAAATCTTACATTTAAACTCCAAACTAACCAAAACATTAACAATAATCATAGAATTTTTCAAAAAGTTGTATCCCTATGTAATGGAAAGTAGTTGGGAATAAAGATTATCACAAAATAAAAGTATTCGTTAGAACAATAATACAACCAGTTAAGCACTAAAATGTGTGTAAAATAAAAAAAAAAGAATAAAACATACAATGAAATTTTGTTTAAAAAAATAATAAAAATAACATTAGTCAAAATCCAAGTAAAAGAGATTGGTCTTAAGCTATAATTTCATTTAAAAAATCTGAATCTCTGTGACCCTCAGGCTGTCTCACAAAAAAGGGAGAAAATATTGAAATTATCCACAGTGTAGGCTTTTGTCTTGACCATTGAGACAATTTTAAAACTATTAAAAGAACCTTAAAATGAATCCTAAAACAGATGTGGAGCCAAAGCAGAAAGATGTAAGCCTCCTGCAGCTGGAAGTTAACAACGTTGTTTTTGGAAGACCAGAAAACAAGGAGTTGCAATGATCAATTATTTGATGATAAAAACCTGCATCTGCGTCTCCATATTGACAAGAGTAAGAAGTGGGCGGAGCCTAGCCTGATTTGTAAGATAATGAAAAACAGTTTTAATCACCTACTTAGTATAACTTAGTGTGGAGTCAAAAATTTTGCAGGTTTCTGAATAAAGTTGTTTGTTTGGGATGCTGCATTTTCTGTTGTTCAAAATGTCTGTCTTCCAGCAGAAGATTGTCTGTCTGCTCACAGGGATAAGTCAGAGCCCTTCATGAGTGTCCCATCCGCCAAAAGCACATACTTCAATTTCCGTTGTTATCTCAATAGTAGTTTGACATGCACACAACTCTAGTCTTTTCCAGATTGAAATTATTCTAAAATGTTTTTTAATTCCATCAAAAAGCTTTAAATGAAAAACAGCTATAAATAACTCATGAACATCATAAAACATATTTTTTATACAGAGATTACAGGTAAGCAGGTTATGCTAGTATTTAACCAAAACCTGACATTCAGAAAACTATTGGAAGGCTGGTCTCTTCTTCATCGGAAGCCACTTGGACGAGAGATGAAATATTTCAAGGAAAAAAACTTGAAGAAACAAATAAAAAAAACATAATTTCTTGCAAAAAATCTAAAAAGAAGTAAAAGAGTAGAGTAAGAGTAAAAGAAGAAACAGTAAGCGGATACAGTAAACTAGAGTGCACATAAGTAAATATGTTACAAATGTAAGGTGCAGTAAAGACTTGTGACAACATCATGTTGTTTGGCTCAAACCCAAACATCTCAGGTGTTGAAAGGAAGAAGCTGGAGGCGGCGCCTTTTTAATCTGCAGAGCCCAGAATATAAAAGGGATCCTGATTTCTTCCTACGGCAAGCCTAGCATAGAAGTCCACTCATCTGCTAGACAAAGCAGCGCTGCGCTCACACCCACTTGTCTGGCTGTTCTTCACCCAAGCAGCCGGTGAGTAAACCCTCATCAGGATGAATCTGCTTTTATTTCTCTAAAAGCTCCATGAAATGTGCTGATAGTAGGAAAAGATGACGTTTTGGGGGCTTTTTCAACTTTTTGTTGCATCAGAGAACACTCAGCAGGCTCGAGGGGCACATTGTAGCTCAAGCTGTGTTAAACAAGTGACAGAAAGGAATTGACTGTAATCTTCTGATTGTGTAAGAATTTGACAATTGTGTTGGGCTTCTTTTCAAGGAGGGGGGGTCAAAGACAAAGTTTGAATTAAGAAAAACTAAGAACAGAGTAATCAATAAAAATAAATATTCCCATTGTTTGAATCTAAAAATAAAAAAGTCAAATGTGTTTGGTTACAGTATCAGCAGATTCATTTTTTTAGGATAGTTTTTAGCCGTTTTTTTTTTTTTAATTTAGGATATTTTTAAAAAAAAATTTAAACATCTTGTCCTGAACTTTTAAATCTTGATTAAAAACACCTCAACCACCGTGCTGTGATTTATGCAATTTTCATGAAATGAAAAAAATAGATCAATTGTGTTAAATCTCTTGATAACACATGAGGACATTAATGTTCAGTTTAAAGCATGAGAAGTCTTTGCTGTTTGTTGAAACGACTAAAATGTTCATTTTTTGTTGTTGAATGAAGCTTGGTAACGTTGATGGATGACTGGGTTTGAATCGGTCCAGCTGATGTTGAAGCTGTGCAGCATTAAAGGCACCTCTGAACAGTCAATGTCAATGGGACGTAGAAAACAGATCGATGGTTCAGACCTTCAGTGCCTAGCTCAGCACTTCTGCCTTGATGTCCTTTCTTTAACAAGATTACTTGAACATGACCAGCCTGAAACAAAGAGGGCGAGAACTTATTAAGTTGATCAAGGGATTATGGGAAATTGGGTCATCTTTGCAGGACAGGCTCCGCACTCTGTAGGGAATCAGTAGTGTAATTCCTCTGAGGAGTTTGTCAGACCTGTAAGAGGCTTAAAGGTGAATGTCAGCCAGAGATAACAAAGGTATCTTGGATGCAAATGAGATTCAGAGGCAGCAAACTTGTGTAGGGACTCTTTTATTTTCTCCCTTTGAAAAGCTTTCTCATGTTCTTTTTCCCAAAGCAGATTTCACCACAACGACTACGAACCTGAGAGCTGTCTCTGAAGCCAAGAATCAAAATACTCCTGACATTTAAAACAACTGTGCAAAATGAATCTCGAGCCACCAAAAGCCGAGATCAAGTCGGCCACCCGTGTAACTGGAGGCCCCGCCACCCCACGCAAGGGCCCCCCCAAGTTCAAGCAGAGGCAGACCCGTCAGTTCAAGAGCAAGCCTCCTAAGAAGGGAATTCAGGGGTAAGCTTTAACTGCAGAAGAGTTAATCAAGAGATTTTGGTAAACATGTCAAATTGAGGATGCCACATCATTTTTCACAGCTTTGGTGATGATATCCCCGGCATGGAGGGCTTGGGCACAGGTGAGTTCATGTTAGGGCCGACATTTGCAGAACAAATGACATGCTGGTGTTGAAATATAACTAAATGATCCGGCTTTACTTTTAGACATCACTGTTATCTGTCCCTGGGAGGCCTTCAGTCACCTGGAGCTGCACGAGCTGGCCCAGTACGGCATCATCTGAGCCTTCCTGCACCCCCCTGTTACCCTCGGAGGGTTCTGGGGGGGGGCTTCTTAAACCATCTGCCTCAGGCTCCATCTCAAATATTTACATGGAACCACTCTAAAGAAACAATTACAGTGATGAACTGCAACAAACATAAAAAATTGAAAAATGGGAAAAAAATGTAAAAAAAAAAACCCTTCTTCTCTGTTCTCTCTCTTTGGACTGTTCTTCTGTCTGCAGAACACTTTTAGGATCTATTGATTTCATTCTCGTCATCTCACTCTGTAGATATGCCCAGAATTGTTACTCTCCTGCTCTTTTCTTTGGTTTGCTCTTTATCTTTTTCTCTTTTTCTATACACCTGACGGAAAACCAAGAAACTTACGCAAGCAAGGCAGCCTCACAGTGAGACTAAGTAACAGACCCGTGAGGTGGGTGGGTCCCCACTTCACGTGCGCCGACACCTCTCTTCTCACCTCAGAGGTTTCCTCCCTCCACGCCGAACTAAAAAAAAGATAAAACCTGTATTCTGTAGAGCAGACACCAGCTTGCCATTGCTGAGCGTAACCAAGCAGGATGAACCAAATATTTCATATTTTCTTTGAAATAACATGAATTATGTTTCCTATTTTCATTCTATATCATTTCAATCATGCAGAGGCCCACATTTAGTTGTTCCATATTAAATGTCCAGAAAACACTGATTTTTTGTCACAGTTCTGAGTGTTGTGTTTGTCAATCATTCATATACTTTAAGATCATCATTTTTAATGGTGAAAAACTTCCTTTATATGTCCTTTATATGTCTTTGTACACATCCCTTGCATTGTATACATTTGTATACATTTATCCTGTTTTCTCAATGTGTTTATGTAATTTAAAAATGCTTCTCTGCCATGGTAATGTTTTAAGCTCATTTTGTCATCTGTCATCCATCTTTCTGAGTCCCATTTGTCTGCAGTTTCACCTCCACATCTTTTTCCTTTCCACACTGTTAAAGCCTATGTGGAATGGATGCACTGCAATGACAGATGGCAGAGGGATGGATGACACAGATACCACAGTAGATGCTAAGGTCTGATGGAAAGAGTAATGCAGCTTTGTCCTCTCTACATGACTATGGGAAAAATAAAGCATAAAAAAGGTAAAATAAAAATGCTTTCCTCTTATTAGACTTATTGGGAGTGTGTTGCTTTTGCACATAATTAATGGGAGTTGTGGACTATTTAATTCATAGTTTACTTCTATCAAGTCATCTTCCAAACTTGTTCAATCCCTTTCAGGGTTATGGGGTTGCTGGAGCCTGTCCCAGTAACTGTTGGTGTAGCCGGAGTACACCCTGAATAGGTTGCCAGTCCATCACAGAGTCAGACAATTACACACACTCACATCCACACCTAGGGACAATATAGAACAGGATTACTCATTCCTGGTCCTCGAGAACCTTCAACACTTAGAGCCATTCGGGTTGATTTCTTACAGACAATAACCCAATAGGAGCCAAAAAGTCTTAGAAAGTTTTTTAAAAAAAATCTAACACAGATTTGTATTTATGCAATTGTTACTAATATGATCAATATAAAAGAACATTTTTGGCATAGGGCTGCACGGTGGCGCAGTGGTTAGTGCTCCTGCCTCACAGCAAGAAGGTTCCCGGTTCAAGTCCTGGCTGGGGGACCTTTCTGTGTGGAGTTTGCATGTTCTCCCCGTGCATGCGTGGGTTTTCTTCGGGGACTCCGGCTTCCTCCCACCATCCAAAAACATGCTTCACAGGTTAACTGGTTGCTCTAAATTGTCCGTAGGTGTGAATGTGAGTGTGTATGGGTGTGTGATTGTGGCTCCTGCGACAGACTGGCGACCAGTCCAGGGGTGTCCCCTGCCTTCACCCATGAGTAGCCGGTTTAGGCTCCGGCAACCCCGTGACCCTGAAAGGGATAAAGCGGTTTGGAAAATGAATGAATTTTTGGCATAACTAAGACATAAACACAAAGACAAAAATGCTGTTTTTTTAAAAAAAATAAAATAGTTTAGCATTTTTGACAAATCTTCACATGACTTCCTTTCAAAATAAAAGACATCCTGCACCATTTTTGATCATCTCAGTGCAGCAAATATTGTAGTGGGTAGTATAACGTCAGCAGTGAAATAAAAATATGCGCAATTCATGTTACCATCGTCGGTGCATCTCAACGAGAAATTCATAAATCAGAACTAAGTGACCCTTACCGTATTTTTCAGACCATGAGGAACACTTCAAATCCTTGACTTTTTTGAACAATAGGAAATCCCCCTCATAATCCAATACTCCTTATGTAGTAATTCTGACTGTGCTTACTGATTTCCACTGTATTTTTAATGGTACACGGCTCTCAAAAATCGGTCAAAATGTTTTAGAAGGACTTTGGTGAAGCCCCAATGCTCGATTGATTATCAGAGCATCGTGGAAACTGTAGTCAGTGTGATACATACTGTGGTTCAACTGGTTGTGAATCAAATAACTGAAGTTTAACTTATCTGACCGTTTAGTTTTGCTTGATGCATCCATAGTCCAAACCATACATTGTTTTTAAAATTGAAAACATTTTTATTTTGCTTCAGCCATAAAACCACAATGGAGGGGTAATCTCAGGTTGCAGATCCCTGATCTACAGACCCCAATTAACCTGTGAAGCATGTCTGTGGGAGGAAGCTGGAGTGCCAGAGAAAACCCACATACGCATAGGAGAACGTGCAAACTGCACACAGCTGGGATTAGAACCAGGGCCTTCTCTAACTATAACTAGCTTCTCGAGCCCACCTTGAGAGGAAAGGGTGTGGACTTCGAACAAGCTCACTCATGATTGACTCAGACTAATCTTTGTCCACTGGTTTCAAAATGGTGGCCCACGTATCAGGAAGCAATAGTGACGGATTGGGCTTCCTTCGCAAGAGCTGGAGGTAAGGTATTTTCTATGGGTGACGTCAGACCTTGATTCGTTCATAGTTTTTTAGGGCTTATGGTGCAACAACAAAAAACTACATCAACACAAAATGGTGAAGTAAAGAAAACGAGTGACACTGGAGAAAGACGCAAAATCTGGAATGATTTCACTTTTATTGACAGCACATAAAAAGAGTGCAGAGTCTTCAAGAACACAGTTCCAAACAGAACCAGCACCATAACCAGCCTGCACCTGAGAACTGAGAGAAACTTCTCCTAAACAGGGCAGATCATTACTGACAGAAGAAACCAGCTCCTCATAGCTGAGAAACTGCTAGTTCTGTAGGTAGGTAAATGTAAACCTTTACTGTGAATCAATTTTTTTGTTTTGTTTTTTATTTTATTTTGCTTGCCACATTTTAATTTGTATTTTGTGTTGTGGTTACAGTATTTTCTGTTGTTTTGCTTCAAATTTGTTTAAAAGGAAGAAATTGGTAAATGGCGTTTACTTATACAGCGCTTTTCTACCTTCAGTGAAGGCCCAAAGCGCTTTAAAGTCACGGACCCATTCACACACACACACACGCACACCCACACGTGCACACACCCACACCTCCACACACACACGGTGGTTCCGCTGCTGAACACTGGCGCCAACCTTCCATCAGAGGCAATGTGGGGTTCAGTGTCTTGTCCAACGACACTTCGACACATGGGTGGACAAGGTGGGAATTAAACCTGCAATCCTTCGATCACAGACCAATTGCCCTTTCCACTGCACCGCGGCCGCCCCACAATTAAAACTGTATATGGTTAAAAGTTGAATTAGCTGGCTTTTATTTTTTTTATAATTTATTTTGTACATTTTATCTTTATAATATGAATATCATACACTTTAATAAAAACGAATTTTTACATTAGTTATGAATTTTGTTCACGTTTTTATAAAATAAAATTCTGATAATAAATGAAACAAAACAACAAAAGCCTTCTCTTTCTCTCCATATATATATATTTTTTTAAAGAATAGTATCGTTTCTAAACAAAATTAATGTGAAGAACAACAACAGCAAACAAAAACATTTTTGAAAGAACAGAAAAGGGTGGAACCTTTTTACTTCGGCTGCTTGTTTCGACCGGGTTCATTCCGTTGTTGAACTAGTGTCAAACTGAGTTCTGTGATGGAGCTCCTACTCTGCCTGTAACGTCTCGTGATTGTTAAAATCTTTGTTTTTCTTTTCTTTCATTTTGTCTGGAAACACAGTGACATTGACGGAGATTCTCAACGAAGTACCATGGCGGATAACATAGTAAGCGTGTCAGCGTTGGGTAGACTCTGTTGAGGGATCGAGCAGGCTGATGTTCGCTAGCCTCTTAGCTGAAGTCGGGAGTGATGAGGCAGCAGAATTAGCTCAGCAGTTAGCTATCATTAGCAAGAGTGACTGCGGCCTTTTTTGCTCTTCGACTCGGATTAGCTTTCATGGTTGCTTCTTAGCTCCGGTTAAAAATAGCTAGAGATAGAACACGTTTTGAGTAAATATTTAGTTTGTCGTGTGTGTGTTTTTATCTGTTTGACAGCAGTCTTTTCGATTAAGAAAATGATGGGTGCTGACTGTATGCGTTTCAAAAACAATAACAGAGTGACAGTAGTAGTAGTAGTAGTAGTTTTGTTTTTCTCTTGAACAAAAAAGATTTCTTAATGAAACTTATTTTGTAGAATGTTCGTTAAATGCTGGCACTGACGGCACTAGAGAGGTGGGAAAGTGTTCTTGGTTTTTGTTGTACTGTTAATTCTCCTTTAACATCATTCGGATCTGATTGTTGTAGCAATTATTTGATGTATATTAAATTATTTTTCAAACAAATTATAACAATTTATTTTCATACAGAAATTTTGAAATACCAGTTGACCAAAGTAGTTCATAAATTCTAAAATAAAATACAGAAGAATAATATAGCCGTCCAAATGAAGAAACCAAGCTTAAATTCTTCACCTGATCAGGTCTAACTCCTTCCTAATGTTTTGGCAAATTGTTCCATGATTTAGGACAACAGACGTGACGCTGTTACCCAAGCTTTCTGTTCTCTGAACAACCAGAAGGCCGACTGTCCTCATAAGGTTTAGAACCATGTTTCTTCCAGATTCATTTCAATCAGGGGACGAAAGTCCTTTACCTAGCACCCTAAAATGATTAAAAACGGTAATTTACTTTAAGCCAAACTAACTCTAGATTTTGCTGGTTAGCAGTTGAAGTAGGACAGCTGTGGATTTTTTGTTTCAGCAGACTGCTCTCTGTCATATTCTTGGTCTTCTCAGGTGTTGACTGATTGGTCTACTGTAGATGATTTAAGGATGTTTTTGTTTTCAGATCATTAGGGTTCAATCCCCTGATGGAATGAGGAAAATACCTTCTACCAAGAGGGAGACGGCAGCTGCTTTTCTAAAAAAGGTATTGTCAGAAATTTTAGAGTTGTTCTAAAGTCTTGAGTCGTCCCCTTAATTTTGTTCTAAAATAATGAATCTTTGATTATTGAAATGAATTCCTAAACCCCTTGAATTAGGCAGTGTTTGTTTTTAATTAGTTTTGCTTTATCAAGCATATTTCATTGGCAGAGCTAGTGAAACTGTCCTCGGCAAACCAAGGTCAGGGTTAATTGTTCCACAAGGCTTTTGTTACTTCTACAAATTCATCTGTGGAGAAATTTGAGCAGAGACAAGCTCTGCTCTCATGGATGCTCAGATTTCTTCTAGGTGATGTCTCCTCTTTCCTGTAATTTGGATCCTCACAATCCATTTTAGAAAAGTGTATTTGAGCACATCAGTTTTTTTAAATTTTCTGATGTATGAAACACCAAAAAAAAAAAATCACATTAGAAATGAATTTGTTACAATAAAGTAGTTTTTTTTTTAAACTCATATTAAAAATTATTATCCTAAATTTAGCAGCACCATGATCCAACTATCAAGAAAGCAGGGGGAAATTTATTAAGCAAAATATCGTTTTTTTTCTATACAGTCTTTTCCAGTCTTCATGTTTTAAAGTTTTAAGTGGTTCCTATCTTTAGTTGGTGCTGCTGTTGTGTTTAATGCATGGAGTTGGGCAGGTTCCAGCTTTGATGTTTGGGTGGGATGAACTTTATGCCGCCAGACTTCTGAGTTATGTTAAGGTAGCCCTCCGCTAACCTCCCCGAGTTGGTTGATGAGGAACTGAGATACAATACCTTGTTCAGAAAAATAATCAATTTGAAAGTAATTGCTTTAGATCAGTGGCTTTCTAAAGGTTTAAATAGGTCTGAACTTCAGCAGAGCATTTCTGCATCTCTTCATCAAACATGTATGAAGGTATCTGATGGTGCAGGGGAAGATCAATACGAGAAGGGGAGGTGGGGGGGTCCATTCTCTCGATCACCTGCCAACAATCTTCAAACAGAAAATCCCGAGTGTGGTGCAAACTATCTGCAAAACCAAGTCTCTGTGTTCACCTGAAAATCCTGACTGTTTTTGGATATTATTTTTCATAGATTATCTAAGACGTTTCCTCTATGACTTGAAACTGTTTTTTTTTTTTTTTGTTATTTAATTTCTACGTCAGAATCTGACATGCTAAATGTAAAAATGGAACTTCTTCGTTTCAGCTATAGTCACATGTGGTGACGTTTTTCTGTTGGGCACTGTGGTGGCCAGCCTTCTTACAGTTTCTGAAAAGGTCATTTTTCCCATTTTATCAGCTGTAAGGAGTGTTTATAACAAGCTGCCACAACAGTTTTTTTTTTTTTTTTTTTTCCAAACCGCTTTATCCCTTTCGGGGTCACGGGGTTGCCGGAGCCTAACCCGGCTACTCATGGGCGGAGGCAGGGTACACCCCTGGACTGGTCGCCAGTCTGTCGCAGGGGCCACAATCACACACCCATGCACACTCACATTCACACCTACGGACAATGTAGAGTAACCAATTAACCTATGAACCTTTTTTTTTTTTTGCAACAAAAATCAAATATTTATAAAGTTATTTCTGGGAATTTATCCCACCAAGCGTAAATCTTTGACCTATTTAAACAGTGGAACTTTTACTTTGCTATGTATTCCAAACTTTTGTCTGTATTCTACTAAGCCCTTGACCTTCATCTCTACTGCAGGTGGCCAAAGAATTTGGCTTTAATTCAAATGGATTTTCAGTTTATCTGAACCGCAACAAGACTGGAGAGATCCTGTCTCAGAACAAAACCCTCAGCTTACTCAAGATTAAGTAAGTACAAGACAATTCTTTCTGAACTTTTAAAGGAATCAACATCACAGCAGTTGTGTTGATTCCAATTGAAAGCCCTTCTGCACACTTATTTCAAACTGTAGTTGAAATCAATCACTGCAGTCATTCAAGCTTGTAGCACAAAAGGCAACTTTCCGTAGTAGAAGACTCAGATTATATACTGAGTTGAGCTCTATTGGTTCTTGAACTGGTTGGTTTAGTTCAGTCACCCATTGAGTAAAATAAACAGAGGAGCATCGTCAGAGCATCATCCAGTCCTGTACCACCATTGTTTGTCCATGAGTCCTTTCTTCACTCATGGTCACAATGGTTAAATAGGGCAGGACTGTCTTACATTTGTCTTCAACAGATGTTAAAAATGTTTTTTGGAAACTTGTGGTAAGCTGTTAATACATTTACATGTCATACATTTTACCCAACAAAGGCTATGACCTGTTAATTGGTTAATTCAACAGATGTGTTTAAAAGTGACTTACCTGAGCTAAGGAGAATAGAGATTAGCTTTTGCTGTGGTCCAAAGTCCTTTTTTAAAATGAAAGAAAATAAGCATATACACTATATTACCAAAAGAATTAGCCATCCACCCATCCAACTGATCAGAATCACGTGTCCTTCAAATCAAGCACTCAGCCAGGCAGAGTGTTTTCACAAACATTTGTAAAAGAATGGGCTGCTCACAGGAGCTCAGTGAATCCCAGCGTGGAATTACACCCACACACAGCAGCAGATGAACTGAGTTTGATCAAGGTGCAACAACAAACTACAGCAACACCGAAATGTAAAGAAAATGAGTGACGGCAGGAAAAGAATCCAAATTAAGAATCATTTCATTTTTATTGATAATACAAAGGAAGAGTGTAGAGCCAGCAGGAAAGTCGTTTAGTCAAATTAAAATGACAATTACATATGCTGTTTTACATGATGACAAAAAAAACAAAATATAAGAGAGTAGGATTATTTTGAACAGCAGTGGGACGGGAGTGGAAGTCAGATTACCGGGAGCAAAACGGGACAGGATTATTTTTTACATTTTGGTCCCGAAGCAGGACGGGATTACTCTCTGTGTGAGCGGGACGGGACAGGAGTGAAAATCCACTCCAGTGTCATCCTCTACTACAAAGCTCCAAACTTCATGTGACCTTCAGATTAGCCCAAGTACAAAACACAGAGAGCTTCATGGGATGGGTTTCCATGACTTAGCAGATGCATCCAAGCCACACATCACCAAGTGCAATGCAAAGTGTGGGATGCAGCGGTGTAAAGCACGCCGCAACTGGACTCTAGAGCAATGGAGACACCTTCTCTGGAGTGATGAATCACACTTTTGCATCTGGTAATCTGATGGACTAGTCTGGGTTTGGACATTATCAGGAGAACGATACATTTCAGACTGCATTCTGCTGAGTGTGAAATGTGGTGGATGAGGAATGATGGTGTGGGGTTTTTCAGGACTTGGGCTTGGCCCCTTGCTTCCAGTGAAAGGAACTCTGAATGCTTCAGGATACCAAAACCTTTTGAACAATTCCATGCTCCCAACTTTGTTGGAGCAGTTTGGAGCGGTCCCTTCCTATTCCAACATGACTGTGCATCAGAGCACAAAGCAAAGACCATAAAGACATGGATGACAGAGTCTGGTGTGGATGAACTGGACTGACCAACACAGAGTCCTGACCTGAACCCCATAGAACACCTTTGGAATGAATTAGAGCAAAGATGAGAGTCAGGCCTTCTCGACCAGCATCAGTGTGTGACCTCACCAATGCGCTTTTGGAAGAATGGTCAACAATTTCTATAAACACACTCCTCAACCTTGTGGACAGCCTTCCCAGAAGAATTGAAGCTGAAAGAGCTGCAAAAGGTGGACCCAAATCACATTGAACTAAATTGGTTAGGAATGGCCCTTCAGTTTATGTGTGAGTTAAGGCAGGTGAGCCATCACTTTTGGTCATATAGTGTACCAGGACGTTCTACAGTACTTCCTGCTGCTCTCTGCTGGCAAGCTGTCTGGAGAGGCTGAATGGATTTTCAATATAACAGAATAACCATTCTTGATTGGATACCTTTTTTTTTAGATATGTTCTTCATAATCCTAAATTATATTTCATAATGTTATTTTTTTATTGCAAATTATTCAAGTAAAAAAAAAAAAAAAAAAAAGAACAATCAGATTCCTCAAAAAAAGCACATGGTGCCCGTTGGCCCCTACCTTGAATGCTCAAAACGTTTGACAGATTCTCCAGAGTCTGCTTTCAGTGTAAGGGGTGTGGACTTCCAACAAGCTCACTCCTGATTGGCAACACTAGTTGCCATAGAAATGTTGATTCAGATCAATTTTGAACAGTAATTGCTTAATAATCCCATCTGGCTCCAAATGTTGTGTCCATATCACAGAAAAATGGCAACAGAAATGACTATTTCACTGGAGCCAGAACTAAGGCATTTTCAATGGGTGATGTCATGCTCACTCCAGTTCTTTTATACAGTCAATGGGTCCAACCAAGAATTGAGATCATAGAAATGGATAGTTTAAAGACTTTTGTGCTGAGAACATCCTTTCTTTGTTAGCCTGATGTAATATTGTTATTTTTTGGGAAACAGGACTTTAGGTTTTCATTATCTATAGGGCACACTCAGTAAAACTGAAATTAAAAAAAGCTAAAATTATTTATATCTTCACACAATTTTTCAATTGAATTGACTGACAAAAAATAATACATTTTGTTTTAATAATCTCATGTTTTGAGTTGTATCTGTAGTTTTGCTAAACTTGTTTGTTGGAACTAATATTTCTTTAATACTTATTTTATTTTGTAGACATGGGGACATGTTGTTTCTGTTCCCATCAACGTCTTCCTCCTCTGGGGAGAAAATGGATACAGCCACCCCACACTCATCATCATCACTACCGTCTCAGTCTTCTTCCTCCTCGTCATCCTCCTTGATCCCTCGGTCCTCCTCGGCACCCCAGGTCCAGGAGGATGAGATAGATCAGTATTTGGCTAAACAAGATGGCAAGATCTACAGGAACAGAGATCCACAGCTGTAAGATAGACCAGATGTTGATGCGTGAAGGAAACCCAGTTTGGAACCTTCATCGTTCTGTTTTGTTCCAGATGTCGCCATGGTGCCCTTGGAAAATGTGTACACTGTGTTCCATTAGAGGTAACAGAAATCTTTCCTTTTTTAAAAACACTTAACTGCTTTTTTCCCTAAACACCTGTTCTACATTTTGATGCAGCCTTTTGATGAAGACTACCTTAACCACCTGGACCCGCCGGTGAAGCACATGTCATTCCACGCTAACCTTCGTAAGCTGACTGGTGGAGCAGATAAGTAAGAGAGAAGCTGCTTATATTTGTTTTAGTTCTCACGTTTCCCTGTTAAAATCTCAACGTTGACTTCCTGCAGAGGGAAGTTTGCAGCTCTCGAGAACATCAGCTGTAAGATAAAGTCAGGCTGTGAGGGTCATCCTCCCTGGCCAGACGGGATCTGCACCAAGTGCCAGCCCAGTGCCATCACTCTCAACAGACAGGCATGTGGCAAAAGCACAGTTCATTGAGTGTTTCTGCTCTTTTTTAATAGTTGAAGAAGTAAAAACAAACATTGGGCTTCTGTTGCTGATCAAAAGACACTTTGATATGTTTTCTGTTTTCCTTTAGAAATACAGACATGTGGACAACATCATGTTTGAAAACCACACTATTGCAGATCGCTTTCTCGACTTTTGGAGAAAAACGGGCAGCCAGAGGATGGGCTATTTGTATGGCAGGTACACCGAGCACAAAGACATCCCTCTGGGCATCAGAGCTGAGGTTGCTGCCATCTATGAGCCCCCACAGGTGGGAATCCAACCCAACATGTCCCAATCTTCTCTAGGATGACGTGAGACTTTTGCTTTAACCAAACCTTCTTTATGGCATTTCAGACTGCCAACCAAAACAGCCTGGAGCTGTTGGAGGACCCAAAAGCTGGAGCTGTGGATGAAATCGCAGCAAAACTGGGTCTTTGCAAGGTTGAGCTCTCAACTTCTGAAACTTTTTATTGAGCTTTTAAGCAGATTTCTGTTCCGTGTTGTCAAACATCCAACAGTTCAAGACTTTAAAGGGCCTATATCATACTATTGTAAGGCTTTCAGAGTAAAATATATCCATATACTGTATGTAATAATAGATTACCTTTGGCACACTAAAGAACAAACTTTTATGAAATATGAGGAATTTTTATGAGCTCTTTTACTACCTGGCACCACCTTTTGCTCCTTGTGAGTGCCGGCCATTTCATGACGTCACCCTAGAGCTGGCTTCAGCAGCATTTTGCCCACGAAAAACATCAAAGCTTTTGCAAAGATAGATGTACATGTGGTGTATATGAAAGTCTAAATGAAATGTTTGAACAAACTCTGGGGTGGATGTTTGTGGCTGCCAAGTTGAAGGCAGATACCCAAAAGTCATGATTGTCAAAAGTTTTACCCACATTAGAGGAGCTTTCCGCTCATGCCGGCTGACATGTCAAGTGCTGTCAAACATCTCTGAAGAAGACAAATGCTGATCGCTGAAATAGTACAAAATCTGAAGAAAGAAGTTAAAAACTTTGACTTAATAGGAGGACATGTTACACCTTTTTGAGACAAATAAAATACACTTCAATCGGACACTTACAATTTATTTTCCCAAGCCACGCAGAGCAGCAACATAAGGATGAAAGAGCCGTGGGCTACCGACAGCCCTGATATAGATCATTTAACTTGTTGACTTTTAAACTTAGTTTGTTAATCAATCCATTACAAATCACACTTGATGATATTATTTTTGTAAATATCCCAGTGAAACTTTTTTTTCTTTCTTAAAATAATTTTTGTAAAAATGCAAATCATTGTTTTGCATCTTTTTATTGCATTTCTATCAGAAACATATGTCATTGTCTTTACCAAAATGAGCAAATGTTTCACCGAAAATTAATTCTCTTTTTTTGTTTTTGTTTTTTTAAATTAGGTGGGATGGATCTTCACCGATCTGCTGTCTGAAGATACAAGGATAGGGACTGTCCGTTATCTGAGAAACAAGGTAAACAAAAACAGCCAAAGGACTAAAGCTTCATTCCTACATTGAACCTGTGTAGTTAAAGCAGCGATCCTGCAAAAGCAACCACTGCTAAAGTAACCTTATAGACAGGGTTTGAATGGTCATGGAAAACCTGGAAATGGAGAATGCAATTTCTAGGTCCTTGAAAGTTTGTGAAGAATTAAATCTTCTGTAAAGTTTTGGAAAAGTCATGAAATTTTAATATTTTGGATGCCAAAACATAAAAAAAAATAGTTTAAGATGAGATTTGCATTTAAATTGTGAAAGAAGTTTAACTTCGTGCTTATCATGTGGAAGTGTTTCATTCACCCCCGTCGCTTTGCAGCAATGGTATATTCTAGTCAAGAGACTCACAAGTTAGCGAGCAGAGCAGACCAGATTTTCAGCTCAATAGAGTGCAGTGATTTTTATTCAGATTTTTCTGACAACAATTGCTTTAGGCGGGTGGGCATAATAAGGGTGGTTTAAGGTTGGGTTCAGGAGCTGTTAGCTCCTTGTTGAAATACATTTCAACCAGGGACAAGCAGTTGGCACAGGAGGGCGAAGGAGCGTCTCACCTGTTATCATTCTCACTTGTTGTCATGAGATTTATAGCCTACTAATAATAAATAAATACGTGATCACTAATCTGTTCCATAAATGAATTATTTAGTTCCACTCTTAATTATTTTCTCATCCTCAAATGGCTGTATTTTGTGTATTTCCTGTTCAATTTCAGTGCAGGCTGCGAGCTCTTCCTTGCAGCAGATGCGCTTTCCCGTGTGAAGAGGACTGATTATCCCTTTAGTTTAATAATTTTAATAATTCTTTCTTACATTCCTGACATATTCATCCCACATCCCCTCTTCTTTTTGATAGGTAATGGATTTCACATTTGTCAATAGGAGTCATTACTTCAGGATTAATTACTCCTAGTTATGGTGATGAACACTGATGAACATTTTGGGTGTTTTTTGTTGGGTCTGGTGGTTTTTAGAGGACTTTTGGGCTGTAAGACCATGACTGTATCTATCATCTGACAAAATATAAATACAGACAAAAGAAGAAAAAGAAGAGCAGAATCAAAGAAACTCAATAGAACAAACTGCTATATCTGCCACTGACCTTGTGGGTGTGGTCAACTTCCCTATCATTTTTTCTGAGTTTGCTATTAAAGCAAAGGTTGGAAGTGTGTTGTAATGAGAACTTTAAAAAGCCACTTTCTCGTTATATTTTGATATCGTCCTGTGCCACAAGGAAATTACTTTAAAATGAGACTTTTCACAGCAAATAGTGGGTTTGATAAAAAATAAATTAATTGCTGGTCATGATTAATTAATCACACAAACACATTTGTTGCATGACAACACCATCCATGAGACAAAGGAAATCATGACGCACAATATACATCTTGACTTAATTTAGTCGGACCGACTACACAAGTTTGACTGAAATGTGTTTATTTTTAGGTTTGGAAATTCAGCAAAAGGTTTTGGAAAAGTCATGGATAATTTTTGGAAAACCATTGCTAAAAAAGTGTATGAACCCTGTATAGAAAAAAATTGTGTTTTTTTTTTAGCTTTTATGTGGTCTTCACTGCAGCTCTATCTTTGGGTTTGATTGATATTGTGATGTCCTTTTGTTTGGATGTTTTTTGTTTGGTTTTTATTAGTTAAAATTTTTTCTTGGAGAAAAAAATCTGAATTGTTGTCCAATTGATGTAAAGAGCAGGGATGTGCAGAGTATTTTTGAGGGGCAGGGGCTCAAAGTCAAAAAAGGGCAACAAAAACACTTTTTTGTCCTTTAAACAGTATGGAAATTAAGTAAAATTTAAAAATAAAATACTAATAGACAACTACTCAACTATGAGACCTGTGTAGGTGAAAATGATACAACTGTCATTTTTCACGTAAACAAATTATTGTCAACTTGAGTTCATTCAGTTTATCATAGACTTGGAAGACATCTAGAGCAATAAAACATTGGAGGCTCTTTATGTTGGCATTGTGCTGCAGGCAGAATCAACATGAATCAAGTTTAATACAGATGGTTGTATTTTAAACACAGTCATTAGGTTCATGTTATTCATCCACAGCCGTTTTCATTTCTGTTAATTGTCTTCAGTGTATAGATGTATCTGGTTTTCAGTTCTACATTGTCAGGTCATCTGCTTTATCCCTTTTTGGTTCTCCATGGGTTTGTTTGTCCTGTTTTAGTTTATCTTTTCAATGTTTATTTTCTGCCACCAAGTGGCGTTTCCTGCATTTTGAGTTATACACCTCCAGTTCCCCACAGCTGCTCCCAAAAAGAAAGTGACTCTTGAGGATTCACAAACTCTCCTTTGCATCTGATCCTCTAAACACAGACTTTTGTTTGGATTGGAAATATTTGAATACAAAAGATTGTAAAATTAAATGATACATAATTTAAAGAATGCAATACCTGTCAGAAAATATTACAAAAAACAGATAAATTCTGTTTTACACCAGCACTAAGGAAGCTATGAACTCGGCATAAATGTGGTTCTTTCTTTTTTTTTTTTTTTAAATTCTTCTGGTGTTTAAACTTTTCTAATATGAGGCAAAAAGGGCAGGTGCTCAAGCACCCCTATAGACCCCATGTGTGCACGTGCATGGTAAAGAGTGTTGACATTTGAGACGTGGAATTAAAGCATTGGCGTCAAGGTTTAAATGTACAGCAATTTTCAATAAGTGTTAATGCTAGATGTTAAACTATAAATAAATGTATAACTTTATCTATGTTAGGATTCCTATTATCTGAGCGCAGAAGAGTGTATCACCTCTGGGTACTTCCAGAACCAACATCCAAACCCATGCCGACTGTCTCGAGACGGATTCTTTGGATCCAAGTTTGTGACTGTCGTGGCAACAGGTATGTTTTTTTTACAAACTGTGTAATGCAGAAAAAGTGTTAAAGCGTTTTTAAAAAGCAACTAGATTCAGTCTGCTGAGCAACTTTCTTAAAATCAAAGGTCAAATGTTTCCTTCTTTTAAAAGTGAAGGGACTGAACTCTTGATGTCTGCTTTTACGTCTCTGTCCAATGCTCTATTCCACCTCTTCATATTTCTTTTACAGCTTTGCGTGAGCGCCATCTATTGACACATAGTGCTTAACTCTTTGAGTTTTTGTCCTTCTCTGAGTGCTGCTGCTGCTACTGTGTTTTTTGGTTTTGGGGGTTTTGTCCCCCCCCAAACTATAACATAACAAAATAGACTTGTTGCTGTAATCATTTTTGTTCGGACTACAGGCGGACCTGATAACCAGGTGCATTTTGAAGGATACCAGGTGTCGAATCAGTGCATGGCTCTGGTGAGAGATGAGTGCCTCCTGCCCTGCAAAGACGCTCCAGAGCTGGGTTACGCTAAAGAATCGAGCCCTGAGCAGTATGTACCAGATGTCTTCTACAAGGTCAGGCTTCCACCAACAGTACATGCATGCTAAAAATGCTACGCAACTCGTGTAAACTTTAACTTGCTGGTTTGTTTTTTTTATATGTTGGGCTTCTTGGATCCAAAAGGACAAAGACAAATTTGGAAATGATGTCACTTTTCTAGCTCGACCTCTTCCCGTGGAGTACCTCATCATAGATGTAAGTCCCGGTGTTTTCTGATTATGTTTGCCCAGCTTTTGGATGTAGTTCTTTTATTGGCTTGTTTTTTTTCCCCCCCCAGATAACCACAACCTTTCCAAAAGACCCCCAGTACACCTTTACCTCCACACAACGTTTTCCCATTGAGAACCGTGATATTCTTGGAGAAACACAAGTAAGCACTCTGAACAAACCTCGTCAGTCATCTGCTCTGAGCTCTACTCACATGGTGGAAGCAAACTCTTCTGATAAGTGTGACCAGAGCTTTAAATTAACACCCGTCCACCCGCCAAACGATCCTTGATATCGATATTGATCCTCATATTCACTGCAGCAGTTGCTGCATTCAGAAGCTGCATGGAATTTCCGCACTTATGTGCTTTCATTAAGAGCTCCCTATTGCTGCATTCACATGCGCTGATAATTTCTAGCAGTTGCTCACACTGATCTCAGCCAACACAAATACACACCCACTTGTTGTTCCATGTCATTGTTACTTTTTGAAATGACAAACTCACAACTACTACACACTGATCTGTAAGAACACACAATAAGGCAAAACGCTGCACATTTTTCAATAAATGCATGTTTTTATATGCATGACATTTTTGACCCAAAAAAAAAAACTTTAAAGTAGCCTTATTATTTTGTTGTTTATCACTAGTTTTAATCTTTATGGAAGCATATTGCATTCAGTAAAAAGGTTGGTCTATTTTCAATTGAATGCAAAACACTTCCATAAAAAAATTAAATCAAAAATCATTTTAAAAAATGTCTTAAAAATCAGACTGTAAGCGACAAAGTTGACCACACCTACAAGGTGAGCGCCCAGCAGGTCACCCATAGACTTTGCTGCTTTGTGCCCAAAACTGTCGTCAGGATTGACTCACAAAAAATAAACAGTTCCTACTGGTCAATAATTAATACTTCCCCAACATTTTGCTGTGTAATGTTGTAGATAAAGTCGATGCTTTAAAGAAAGGTATGTTTGAATAAAAAAGTCACAGATCAGAAGTGTATTTTGTTAAAAATAAAATTGCATTCCTGTAACATTAAAAAACCTGACGTATGACTATACTGTCTATTATTATTATTATTATTAGTGCTTTATTTTTGGGAGAGAATAATCATTAACTGAATCTTTATAAATAAAGGGATTAGCTGTTTACTTTGATATACACACATTATTTTCCCTGAGAAATGTTTGGCCAGCAAGTCTAGATTTGGCTGGTAGACTTGGGCTGTTACCGGCCACCCCAGCTAGTAACCAAAACAGTTAATTTCGAGCTGTGAGTGTGACCATTCATACAGACGGCCTGGGCGGTGAGCTGATCTGTAAAAAGAAAAGCCTTTTCATTTCTAAATCAGACTTTGTGATTAAATATAGTAAATGTTTCAAAATACGAAAGCAATCTTAACATGAAAGTAACAGATGAAACCAAAGAAAAAATATCTATATCAATATAAAATGGAAAAGGTGTGTTTGTCTTTCTCGCAGAGCTTGTCATTGTTGTAACTACCTTACAAAGCTTCACAGAGCTCCAGCAGGAGGTACAAAACACAGTGATGGAACTCACTCTGCGCTGTGGGAAAGCAGCTCCAGTACTTCCTTATCCACCATCCATCTGTGCTTAAGCTTTACTTTGACTGCAACAAAACCTCAACCTCATGAAAACCACAACATCCAGAATAATCAACTTTCTTTGGTTTGGTTGCAGGATTTTCACAGTTTAGCGACATACCTGTCCCAGTGTTCCTCTACATCATTCCTGGATATCGTGTCAGACTTCCATCTGCTGCTTTTCCTCGTCACCAATGAAGTTATGCCCCTGAGAGTGAGTTCAGGCGTCTTCACTTTTCCATAGTTGTTTTTGATTTGCTGTGGAGATAAGATGAGCTATGGACCTCATTCCTGTGCAGTGTGAAAGCTATCAAGTGAGGGATAATGCCCTATGAAGTGTACATTATCAGAAATGTATGCACTTTGCGTGAGCAGGTTACGGACTAATTGATACATGGTGCGGCACATTATCATGATAACGGCTGACCCGTCACTGACCTCTACTGCAGCTGCAAAGGAGAGTGATACATATGCTGATCGTCCTGGTAGGTTAATGCTTTGAAATCGACAGACGCCCTCAGGTGTCCTGCCGTGCAGCTGTGAGATCAGTGTAATAAAACTGCGTCTAAAATAAACGTAACCTCATTTGAATATTCTGTGATTGAGATTTTATTGAATTAAAGATAATTAATAATAACATAACATTTATTTGTAGTTTTGTATAAAAGCGATCTTTTATTTTAATAAATAAGGCAGATGAAAGTCGATCAGACGGCTACAACACAGAGCAGAGATCCCACTGTGGGGGGCGGAGTTGAACAGAGCTGTCTGCTGTTAGAAATCCAACAACCAGGAAACTGATCATTGTTTATTTGGGATGGAGACCAACCTGAATTTATTCAGAACAATGAGCACCGGCATTGTCTGAAAATTGCTGAATCTCTGCGGTTCACTTTGAAAGTCCCGCCCGCCGCCGTTGGCTCGCGAGTGGCGAGGAGTTCAATGTAGACAGACACGCCTCCTCCTGTGATCAGATTCCAGCCAAGCAGAATGCCTGAAATCCAGCTGGATTAAGCTTCTCCCAAGAAAAACTTTTCACAAACACAATAAGGAAAATGTATGAGGGAAAAAAAGCTGGAAAAAAACAGGAGAAATGTCAAATGAACAGCAGTGATTTTAGGACAGAAATTCTAATTTTTGGGCTGTCTGGTAGCTGAAGCCACACAGGCAGACTGAAGTACAGCCACTGTCTGTATAACAGCACAAGAAAGGTCACATCATGGAGCTGTGAGGTCTGTGATGGACCTCTATCAACAGAAACGGTTTTCACCCGAGTATTCACCCAGACCGTGGTAAAACTGAAAGCAAACTGAAGATGTGCAACATATGAACAGAATCCACAGATTACCGTGTCATCATCATCATCGGCAGCAGGAATTTATCTGTTTGTCTTCGTTTATAGGACAGTATCGGGCTTCTACTTGACGCAGTGAAGACTTCTAATGAGGACCTGGCACAGACCTGGAAGAAGTCTGAGCAGTGGGCCACCATTGAGCAGTTGTGCAGTGAGTCACTAAACTAGAGTTTCATGTTCTTAAATTGTAGCATCTACTTGCTGAAAATTATCTGTAAAGAAATCTTTAGGGGTCTCACAATTCCCCTGAATAAGAACACAAGGAAAAGGAAATTAACCTTTGAGATTGATAACCTTGATTGTGATGGAAGTTTCCATCCCGCAAGTCATCCCACCTACCCTGGACTAGCTGAATCCAGTGAGGCATGAAAAGAGATTCGAAGATTTCCTCAAATCGAGTGTTTTCTTCAAACTAAAATACCCATTTAAAATTCTCCTCCTCCCTTATGCAGGTGTCTTTGTTTCCTGGTCTATGCTTAGAAAATCACAATAATGAGAGGGAAAAACAACAGTAAACTTGGTAAATGCTGAACAGAGGTGTAAAAATGATGAGGAAACCCTAACTATTACATGTGACATCAGGATGCTGCTGTTTATACACTTGTAGTCTGTTGGGGTTTGGCTGCTCTCTGGAAGATAACTTGTAAGTGGATTGCGGTGGTTCCTTTGTTGGAACTGAAAGCTTCCCTCTTTTCTGTTTCTTTTTCTTCAGGCACAGTGGGCGGCCAGCCATCCAGCTCCCTGGGTTACGGGGCCATGGGCGGCGCCTCCGTTCCCACCTCGTCTTCAGCTATGTGGTCTTGCCTCCATTGCACATTCATGAACCAGCCCGGCACAGAGCACTGTGAAATGTGCAGTCTGCCTCGCAGTTAAGACCCAACACCCCCAGCCCGAGCAAACTCTCTGCTCCAGGATCAGCTGCAAGATGAAGGCTCCCTCGCTGCTTGTTTTCCCTGCGTTGTTACTCCGGCTGCTGGACACCGAAGGGAAACTCCTCGTTCTTTAGAGTGAACCAGGAAGACCTTTTTTCCTCCCCGAGCAGCTCCTGTGAGAAGTTTGGGGCATTTTTGGTGAAGAACTTTGCATTGAGGCTCCCAAACACCTCTTACAGGAGACGGTGATGAAAGTTGTTTCAGTTCCACAGCTTCTTCTGAACATTTTTGTTGTTTATAATTATCCTTTGAGGGTCATTGCAGTTATTTTGTTTTTATCATACGGTAGCATTTTGTTTGCAACTTTAGTGCGGACTCGGACATGCTGGTGTCCGACAGCCCCTTCAGTACTAGCACCAGTCACCTGCAGACGTTCATTGCAGTTCCTTCCTATTGGTTACATTTTAGTTTTGGAAAGATCGAAAACAGCAGCGTGTACCGTTTGGTCAGAGTTTTTCTCACTTCAGAGGTGTTCTTCTGCCATTTCACTGGTTCAGAGTTGTTTGAATGATTGAAACTTCAGCAGACATAAAATGTAGCTTTTTAGCAGCTGCAAGTTCTGTTTCTCTGATGACAAACCCAGAAAGGGGTTCACTCTCAGCGTTCTATCAGCAGTCAGGTGCTTTAAAACAACTGGTGCTTGAAATAGAAACTCACGCATCTTCTTCTCCTGCAAACCTTTTGTTTTTCCATGCTGGCGGAGGGAAGCCAGAGTGTTTGTGCAGTCCTCCACCGACAGGTTCCTGTGGGTTTCACCAGCAGAAGCAGTGTAGTCAATGCAGATAAAACTGCCTGAGCTGAATGATGGTTTCTGGCACATTTCAGCCCCTCTGCCTGGATGAACTGGTCCGCTTCTTCTTCACTGATGCACATTTTAGAGCAGCAATACTGAAACAAATGGATTAGTCTGAAGATGAAAGGGCCGTTAATAATTTTTGTACTTTCTTCTTTTGTGTGAGGGTTTTTATTACAAATACACATTTTTCAGAGATTTCCAGCTCCAAAAACCAGTAAAGCATACACATCTAACTGATGCTTATGTTCCAGCTTGAGCTAATCATCAGCAGACGTTTGTTGGCTTTCTGGAGTTTGGAGGAACTCACAAGGACCATCTCTGGATGAAGACATCGATAGAAAAGCTTCTGTCAGTGTGCATCACACCTATTCGAATGGGTCTCATTGTGGGTTTTCATTTGCAGGATTAAATTAGGACCAAAATACAAAAGATCAATTATCAACTAAGAGTTACAGTAAGTGTTTTTGACCTATCCCAGCCAAACCTTTTTGATGTCCAGCTGAAACCACAGCAAACATGTGACCAAACCTGAAAGTAAAATCAAAAGCAGGTGGCATCGATACACAAACAGACTCACAACATCCAAACGAATCAGGTTTTGTTTGCTGACAGCCGCCCAAACTTGAGCTCCAGTTTTTTACATTTTCATTGTCTCCTCGTGCAGCTTCAACCGCAGCTTTGAAGATCCAGAAACTGCAGAGTTACTGACGGGCCTCCACAGAGAAGTCTTCTGCAGTTTGCTGTGTGATTGACATGTTGCTCTCCATTGATTACATTCTTAGTTGAGTGAATCACAGATGACCTGATGGAATCTGAGGTGATTTTTTTTCTTTCTTTTTGCCCGTTTGGGTTTGCTGCGTGATTTCCCTCTTGCAGACAGGCAGCAGTTCCTTTTGTACTGATCCTGGCCCAGTTTCTTTGAGCGCACACGCTTCTGGACTTTTCTGCTCTTTTTGAGCTAACTAAGGGCCCTGAGAGTTGTATGCTGTCGACCTGGATTTGAAACAGAAATTAATAAATTAATTTTTAAAAAGTACTTTTGTGGTTGGGTCTTTTCTTTTGCTTGGAAGAACAGATTGATAGTTTATTCCATGGTCTTAGCTGCTTTGTTTCTGGTCTTTTAGTTCCAGAATGACGTTAACCATTTAGTTTTATTATAAAAGTGTAAGACTTCCAGTGTAATCTGTTTCCATTAATGCACACGGGCAGCAGATGCACTGTAGGAATGTTAAAGCTGCATGTGACCTTGAAACATCAAACATCTCCAAAGCTCTCTGGGGACTGATTTTTTTTTTTTTCTTGCAGCTCCTTTCTGCACATCCAGACTCTAAAAATGAGTAATAAGCTGCCAGTCCGAGCAAACGTGATCCCTTTGTGCTCTGAAACAAAGTTGGGACAGGTGGAGGACTGCTTTACGTGTTTGCAGAAAAATGATAAATGAAGCTCAGCCTGATGGGAGGAGAACCTGGAAGCCCTCCTGCTGCAGATAAAAAGCAGGTGTCTCGTGGTTCAACCTCTAACTGCAGATCGGTTTGAAATAGTGGAGTCTAAATCGGATAAGAAGCGTTCATGTTCTGATGGTGGAGCTGTCAGAATGAAGACTGGCAGAGTTCTACTCCTTTTGTCTGCAGCCCTCAGTGCTGCTCAGAAACCCAGCCTGCAGTGGGAGCTCAAGGATGAAGGTAAGAGCTCTGCAAGTCAGGACGGTTTTAATTCTAATGGTAACATCTTTACATTTCCGTTAGAATACCGGCTTGAATAGTGGATTGAAATACCAACAAGAAGTCCTTCTGGGCTTTTTAACAAAAAATACATCTTAAAATAGATTCTTCTATTAAAAAATCCAACTTGACAATAATAGATCAAAGTACCGGTATTACCACGTACCTGCTTTTACACACTGTAATTTACATGTTTGCTTTATGATTACAAAGGTCTCTTCTAATTTTTAACTCTAATTTTTAGTCTCTCCTTTTACTTTTTTTTGCACTTATTACCTACACTTTTAATAAAATTTAACTTTTTTTTTATTCTATACAAAAATTGCTAAAAAGTTATTTTAGATATCTTACCATGTTAGCTTTAATGAAATTATTATTCATTTTTTTAATTTTAATTATGGTTAATAAAATGCTTTGACCCTTTTGCTCACTAAATCCTTTTTTTAACTTTTCATCTTATTTTGTAAAGTTGGGTGGCACCATCACAGCTAACTGTTTGGAAAACCTTTAGTTATTTTTTTTAGAAAAGGATGTCAACATAAAGCACTCATGAGCCACTAGCTTAAAGTTGGCCTGTTTGAATGAAAAGCTATTCTTTGTCTGAAATGTGCTCTCTGGTTGCTTCCATGGCTTCCAGCTGACGCTGTGAACACCAGAGGATGCGTCAACTTGACACTAGTGTTAGACAACTGGAAATTTGCCATTGTGACTCAGGTGAAGGATCTACTGCTGTATGATCACAATGCTGTGCTGCCCGACTATGGCAGGTGAGAACACACCTGCTGCCAGACTGTCATGGAGCCTTAGACCTGGGATTTGATGACATGTTTTTTTTTCTTTACTGACTAACTTTTAGTAAAACATTTATTTAGGTATAAACTTGATAATGTCTACATTTAAATCCAAGAGAATCATCTGGCAACTCGACAAGTACAGAAGACAACTATTTTCTTCCTCAAAGATGAAAACTTGTTCTTCTTTGCAGGATCCAGCTGTTGTCTGATGCCTTGGGAGATCTATACAAAGAGTTAAACTCTCTTAAGGAGCGCCTCGCAGAGCTCACAACCAGATTTGATGATGTGGAGGCCTTTGTGGATGGCATGCGCTCAGGAAGAAAATTATTGCCAACTCCAGGTGTACTGCGACCTCCAGGGTCACCACATAAGGATGTTGCTGCACAGCCTGGGAGGTGGTCTACTGGAAAGAAGAGTAGAGTTCTTGTTCGTCAAATGATTCGACCTTCTCAGGACTGACCCCCACATGTCATCTGATATTCGCTGCCAATAACCAACATTCAAAGGCTGTTTGGTGTTCGTGTTGTATTTTTAATAGCATCTCTATATAAGTAGAGAGAGCTTTTTCCTGTTGCCCCCTATCTTTTGGTTATTAGAGCAAATCTTCTCACAGATGAACTTAAAAAACAAAACAATGTAAAGAAGTTCTTATTCTCTATGACAATATTCATTAAAGACTTTCTTCTAAAATGCTTCTGTTAATAGTTGCATATTTCCATTTCTTTGCATGTAAAGTCAGCTCTTGGCTCTTTGTCTTGCACGTCGTGAACGCAGCATAAGTTTCTGTTTCGGTGAAACTGAGACAAATGAAACCGAAAATGTGAAAACGGCACTTAGAGTTCATCCAAAAATTACTCACCAAAGTTGTCAAAGGAAAAAATAAATATCGGGGAAAGAAAAGCATAAACTGCCAGTGTCTTTCCTCCTAATTCCTCTTAATGTGACAGATAATATATAAGTGACTGAATGTAAGTGAACACAGTGAAAACATAAGGAAGGTGTCACGCAAAGCTCCAGCTGACACATTTGCAGACGGTCCCTAACAGTGACAGGGTGCTGGGCGGGTTCTGGTTGTCCGGACCATCCGGACTAAAACAGGTACGTTTGCATGCAGTCAAACTTTGAAGGTTTCCGTCGTTTTGTGCTGTTTGTGTCCGCTGAACTCAATCTAATGTCTTAAACCTTCAGATGTTTCATCCATCAAAGGAACTTCAAAGCAGCGGGTTTGGGTTTTTTTTTTTTTCATCTCTTATCGTGGTTTTTGTTCTTTTGTGGTTTGGACATCGTTTATCAGGACAAATGAGGATTTTTTTTGTTGTAGGCCTACCTTTACACAAAGAAATCAGTAAAAATGACATTAGGTTTTGAGCTCTGCATGTTTGCTTTAACTGTGATTAGTACAACTTTCCATCACAGTATGGAGCTCTAAGGGCGCATAAACCAATCCTAACTAAACGGAAAATTGATCCCACAATACTCAACATTGCAGTGCTATTGTCCTTCTTATTGTTCTTTAGCCTTCTAACTTAAAATTTATACGTTTGCACTTTTAAAATATTTTCCTAAAACTTCTGATTAAACCAACACGTCCCTAAGCTACCATAGAGTTCATGTGGAAAATCAAACACTCTCCAATATTCAAAATTATTGCTCGATTTTTGAACATTTTGGAGTTCCGTATGGTTTTACCTTTAAATCGTGATTTGAATGTTCCCTTAGGAGACATTTTGTTGAGTTCTTGAAGCCTAATGAAGCTCCTTCCTGGAAGGATATCTTTAATGCTCTGGCCTACATTTATTGCTTTATAACTTACTATTGTGCCACTGATGTGTTTTTTATTTCCTAGATTTTGTTGGAATCAGGAATCATTTTAAACTGTTTTCATTTTTACAAGTATGTGGCAAGAACTTTCCTGAAGACGGCATTGCAGATGGAGGAGAGGACAGGAAACATTCAGAGTTCCTCTGGCTCAAAATCTGGAGAAACCGGGAATGATTCCAGGAAAAGGCCTCTGAGAAGAAATGAGGTAGACGTCCACCATTTTTGTTACAGTGTAGCTGTCAGTAGCATGTACTGATTTCAATTTTTATTCCAGCAGCAACAAGCTGAAAACTCCCCAAGGAAGATCCATGATAAGAGGAGGAAAAGGCAGAAGCAAAGAAAGAAAAAGAACATCTCTAATGACAAAGTGGATGAAGATATGAAAGATGAAAGCAGAGAAAAAGACCTAAAGGAGGATGTGGAGATGACATCCAGCCAAAGAGAGAGTTGTTCCATAAAAACACAGACTGTGGACGTCCAACCTGAAGACAAGTTACAAAAAGAAAAGAGCAATGCTGACCAGAACCATGCCCTGAAGGTGGAAGCTGAGACTCAAACAAGAAGGCTTAATGGCAAAAACAAATCTACTCAGACTTTAGTGGCATCTCAGAAGGACCAGGAAACACAGACAGACTGGACTGAACCAAAACAAGAAGATGGAGGCCAGGACAAGGCGCAAGCTGGCCCGGATAGTCTGGCTAAAACACAGCTGAGAGAAGAGAAAGCTACACATCAGCCTGAGCTGCAATCCAGCAATGCTGTTGAAACTTCACTGCAGCAAAATGAAAATCCAGACAAAGACGGATCCTCATCAAAAATAAAACCCGAGGACAAGAACGGTCCTCCTGCTAAAGGCCTAGACGGCTCGGGAATGTCTCAAACAGAAAAAGAAGTCAAACCGAAGTCGTATGCCAAAGCAGTTTCATCAGAAGATGCAGGGAAGAGACAGACCAGAGCAGTGACCTCAGACAAAGCAGATGAAAGTCCCTGGTAAGACGTGACACCTTCACCAAACGCCAACCGAGTCTGGTGAGTTAACGGGAATCTGTGTCTACAGTGATGGAAGTCTTGTGAGAGCTCCTCCTGGTCCCCCCACGTTCAGTGTTCACATCTACGCTGTGCTGGACAAAAAGTTCCGGTTCCACATGGATTGGGATACCCTTGTAGTGTGTTTCGATGGAGGATGTCTGCCCCTTCAAATAACATACTTTGTGTGAGTATTTTTACATTGTCATTAGTATGTAATAGCAGGTAAAAGGGCGGCCGTGGTGCAGAGGTAGAGCGGTCAACCTCTTATCAGAAGATTACGGGTTTGGTTCCCTGTGTTGAAGTGTCCTTGAACAAGAACTGAACCCCACATTAGTCCTGGTGGTTATAGGTTGGCGCCAGTGTTCAGCAGTGGAGTGTGTGAATGTGTGTGTGAATGGGACTGTGACTGACATGGCATTGGGCCTTCAAGGAAGGTAGAAAAGCGCCATGTAAGTATGCGCCATTGATATGAATATTTGTTCTGTTTAGTCACCAGGAACTTAAAACTTTGCAACATCTTAAGTGATTCTTTAGAGAATTGTTTGGATTTTTTTCAGTCTTATTCTTACAGTACCTCTTTATTTAGAAATACTTTTTCCAAATTGACACGTAGAAGTCAAAGCGTCTCTGTTGTGACTTAAATTGATGCAAACCCAAAATGTGCATGCAGTTACTAAACATGTAGTTTTCCCCATACTCTTAAGACAACAACATTTTTTGAGGGGAATGAACATTTCTGAAAATCTTTAACAGACTTTCTGCTGATCATTTTTTAAAGGGTTAAAATCAAAGCGGCAGACTTAAAGGTTTTGACATTTGAAATATATTGGAACTTGTGTTGGTCTTTAGGTACAGTGGTGAGTTGGAAACGTATATGCAAACATGCTCACATTTTATGTTGCACTGCATCACTTTTGAAATATTCCAGATGATGAAAGGTATTGCTGCCAAAATACTAAATCAACTTGATTTCAATTCTCAGGCTGACAACTCAATTCACTATTTGACTCCACTTTTAAAATTGTTGATTTAAAATGTTATGGGACAACTTGATCATGAACTAAACAATTTAGGAACCAGATTAAATATTGAGTTACAGTGGGACATACAAATCTTACTGAAAAGCAGGTTTTTTTATCTAAAAATGCTCGCCTAAAAGGCTTTAAAGACCATTCGGTACACAGATTTGATAAATGGATGGCAGATGTTGGCTGCATGGTGAGGCAGTGCTTAGCGTGTTTGAGTTAAAGTTGTCATCAACAAGATTGTGACGCCTGAACAGTTTGCCCTGATGTGATGCAAATTCTTAACAGTTTTTGATTTAATTGAAATGGTTTATTTCAAAAAATCGAACAAAAATAACACAATCAATTAAAAGAGGTTTGCATCCATCTAGGCACTAGGCATCAAATGATAAATTGCTTAAAAGAGAGTGAGAGGAAGCCAATTTATATAATCCCACCCCAGCTTGACCACACCATTCACTTTACATGAATTATCATTATTGGGTTCGTAACTTATGATCAGATATTTATACCTTCTATTACATTAATGTGTAGAGGTCTCCTTTTGGAAAGAAATTAACATTTCTATTTTAGTTTGTAACTTGTCATGTATTCACCACTTCAAATGACAGTAATTACAGTAGAGAAGCAAAAGCATAAAAGTTGTTTTTTCTTTATTAACTGCTGTCAGTAAAGTGTTCTGGCTGGTGTTCCTCACAGTTTCATGAAAACTTTCAGTTTGCACAAATCTCTTTTATATTTTTTAGTGGGATGAAGCAGGAAGACTATCTGGTTGAAGCAACTTTTTCAATAGAAGAAAACAAGTCTACAAGAGGTTCAATGTTGACATATTGTTATGGTGTAAAGCAGAGACAAAAATACATTTCTGCAAGCGCTACAAGAGTTTTACTAGTTCCATACGACCCAACTATTAAAGGTAAATGCTGCCATTTTGTATGATCTGCTGCTTCTTTAAGTGCTCTCATATCCACCAATCCTGACCTGTTTGTGATGTCTTCAGAGCTTCACCTCTACGAGGGCTTCATCTGTCGTGCTGATAGGAGCATTTTTAAAGCTGGCCTCCAAGCGGTTGGTCTGGGAAAACCAACAGGTGTGGACGTGTCTGATGCCTGGCAAAGATCAGCAAGAGTTCTGCTAAGAAGAATCTTTGAGAAGTGGACTCCGATAGACAAACATAGCACAGAAAGCATGTGCGATAGCTTGAACACTTATACTGACAACCTGACATCAGCTCAAGAGAGGATATTCTACTCAGATTGTTCTTCTCCTGCAATCAAGGTAAGTTCTAAGAAGCACGATGTGTTGTAGCAATGGTTTATCTGCAGAATTCCAACCACTGCTTTCCCTGCAGGTGTCAAAGCTGGTGTCAGAAGGTTTGATTTGGATCTTGAAAGAAGAATCAAAAGAGGAACTCCCACAGAACTGCAGGACCACCAATGCCCTCGTTCTGGGCCTGTCTGTTTTCATGGTCACCAGAAAATGCAACATTGACCTTGGAGTTCAAGGATGGGCCGAACTTTGCCAGTTAGTGACCTCAGACTCAGCAATGGACAGGAAAAACCTGGAGGAGTTGAATGGTCTCTGCAGTAATCCACAATAGTAAGTCTAAAATTTCAAAAGCTTGAGTGCAGGAATCTGACAACAAATGCTCCAAAAAAATAATTCAAGCCCTTTTGGTGCATCGTGGAGCCTGTTGCTGAAGTGAGAACTTTCTGAAGTTAGCAAGTAGTAAGAGTTAGCTTTAATGTTCCCAGATGGTGAAGAAGCGGTAGCAATCAAGAATATTCCACTGCACCCCCTAAAGGCTCCGCATTAGTGGAGTGTAAACCTCAGAGTCACTAGTTAAATCTGCTGATCTAGTAGGATTAGATCTGGGTTTGCCATTTCCTTTGAGCCCCACTGCGTTAGACCTCAGCTGTTCCAGTGAGGATGCTCAGTGTGGATTGGCAGCGTTCAGGTGTAAATGTGGACAGGATTTTCCTGAAAAACAAAGCTTCAAAATGATGAATCAGATATGAAACAACTTTGTCTTTCTTTTACCGACACATTTTAAAATCTGCTTCTGCATGGGGATTCACAGTGGTGAATTGGTTAGTGCTCCTGCCTCATAGTGAGAAGGCACTGGTCCAAATCCCAGCCGGGACCTTTCTGTGTGGAGTTTGGATGTCCTTGTGCATTTGTGGGTTTTCTCTGGCTTCTTCCACAGTCCAAAAACATGTGTCATAGGTTGATGGGGGTCTCTTAATTGTCCCCTAGATGTTAATGTGTGATTGTGTGGCCATTTGACAGCCTGGCAACCTGCCCAGTGTAATCCTCACCTTTACCCAGCAGTAGGTTGGATAGGCTCCAGCAACCCCATGACCCTGAAATGGGTTAAGCAGGAACAGAAGATGGATGGATGGATGGATGGATGGATTCTTCTGCATGTTGACTCATACTGTTAATCAGGGGGTAAACTGGCACGTGCTTGCATTAAGTTAAATGTAGGATTTTTATCTACAGTGTGGAGATACAAACAACATTTTGTATGTATTGATGTTGTGTTTCAGCACCGTGTTAGGTCTGATGAACCTCTGCGCTCGGTTTTTGGTGGTGGAAGTCGTGCTGCTCCTTCCTCTTCTTTTCAAGTTCAGACATCCAGGAGCTGATGCCCAAAAAGTGGGTCCAGCTGTTGAGGAGGGCGACTGGTCAGGACTTGCTCACTTCCACTTCGTGCCTTTTAGAGAAGGAGTGCAGTTACGCCCTGACAAACGAAGGTGAGCAAAGGAAATCTAGCTTAAATGTTTTTCCCTGTCTTTACTAAAATTTTTCTCTCTGTGCAGGAAGATGCTCAGTTTGATGCGGAAACATTTGTCCTTGGTTGCAGAGATGCCTCTGCTTCAGTGGAGCTGGTTGTCTTTGGTCGCATTTGAGGATCTTCCTGAATTTTCAGACTTCACAGGAATTTCCACAGAACATCTGATCCAGAGTCTTTTTTATAGAGTGCGCATTTTTGCACATGAAAGAAATCTCCAGAGAGATGAAGATGCTGCAAAGGTGACAAAATGGTCAACATGTCGCTCTGTTGCTATCTATTTAAGCTTCATGGGTATGTTTTCTGTCATCTTTATCCTGTCTGCATGCAGCATGCTGACAAATCCCTGACCCACATACTAACAAAAGTAGACCAGGAGAGAGGCAGGTAATTGAAACTGTCCACGTTGAGAGGTCTGAGGTCTTTATTTTTTTATTTTTAACTTTAAATTTGTGTCTTCAGGCTAAGTGAATCTGGATACAGTGAGTCGGCACTCATGAGCAGCATTAGTGTTTTCAGAAACTTGTGCGAGATTGTGCGAGTCGTCCCTCTGTACCGGACGGTGGTTCGGTCTTACCAGCTGGTTTTGAAATTAGCAGAAATTCTAGCAGCCAAACTGGAAGAAGCGGTAAAAAAAACCTTCTACTCAAAAAAGCATTAGGTCCTGAATCTAAAATGTCATTTATTTTTGATGGTCTTTTTGTATTTTAGCCCAAAGAGGATGAAAAAACTGTTAAACAGAAGCTCCTGGACTGGATGCTTCCTGTGCAGCAGCTGATCAGAGAGTGGAGAGATAAACTGCTGCGGAAACCACTTCTGACTGCAAAGACACTGTCTTACCCAAAAGAAATTGAGGTATGCATTTGATAGTGCTCACTGTAGTCATCTTATTGTATCTTGAATCTTTTATTTGAGTCCCATAAACAAAAAGGCGACAGGCTGACGCTCAAGCCCACAAATGTGCTTTTTTATCACAAGATGCTCAGCGTCACATGCTGCATTTTAGAGGGATGAGCGCTGTGGTGCCTCTGCTGGTTAGTGGCTGCATTGTTTCCAGAACTGCAAACTTTAACTCACAGCAAAGCACGTACAGATTCATGTTGTTCTTCTTGTTTTTAAATGTTTTTTGCACATATAAACATCTCAAACAGTCACTTTCTGTGACATTAGTAGCATTAATGTCTTGTTAGCTGATCATAAAACAGGACTTACAATTTTTTAATGTTTCCAGCACACTCAAGAACTGTTAAGACTGGGTTTCTCTGAGTCTATATTGGGTTTTTACAAAGATTGATGATGATCAGTGTAAAGCTCAGACTGGGTTTATACCTTTTTATGATTTACAAATGTTTATTTTATTTTTGTGGAGCTCTTTATGAAAATGCAGAAAATAGTTCATAATAGTTATTCTGAAAGTTATTTTCTTTTGTAGCTAAAACATGTAAATATGAGTGTAAATCCCAGCTAATTGGGAAATGTTTATAGTAAGTAATGTAATGAGGAAGTGGTCTCCTTTAACTGTAAATGTGTTGAATTATCAGATGTGGGATGAACTGCTCAGAGTGGAAATCTCTTCTGAGGACATTTTAACCCTTTGGAGTCAGAACCTGGAGAAAGACCTGAGGAAGAGGATCTCTGAGGTCGCCGACTGATAACTGTTTCATTTCGTTACAGCAGAGGTTCAGCCCAGACTAACACGGAGACAAACTTCTGTTTTTTCTGCAGCTCACTGAGGACGACAGGGTGCTCGTCTGCTGCCTGGAGTCAACACAGTCTATGATCAGGAAGAGTCAGAATGTTGTGCAGAGCTGCTTTGATGAGCTGGCTTTCTCTGCCATCCAGAGCATCTGTCAGGTCTGTGGAGGGTTTAGATGCAGGGCTTTTAAATTGTGAGTGAATTAGAACACGTGGATTAGAAAATCAGAAGAAAACTCCAAACCTGGTTTTAAATAGGCTTTTACTCATTTGATATGAGCATTTTTATGGGTTTTGTTTTTGAATATATTAATATTCATTTATGCAAAAAAAAAAGAATTTGAAGACATCAACTTTTTTATTTAAATAAAAACATATGTAAAACCTTTTATCTAAAATCAATGTTTATTAAATTCAATTAAAAACTACAAGTCATAATAATGATGTTATTGTTCACAAATAACCCCTCATCTCTTGAATTATTTTATGAAAAACATAAAAAAGTGAAAATGTTGGTTCCGCTACTTAGGCAATCAGCTATATTCTAGCTGGAACCTAGAAACAACATTTTCTACTGCCATCATTTGTTAAAAAAATATTATTTAGAGGAAATTAGTGAGGAATCGTGAGTGCTCTCATGGTTATGCAGCGTTTTCTTTTTCAGAAAGGTTCATTTTACTTGGTCTAATCTGTACAAAGTTTTTATTAGTTGTTTCTCTTTTAATAGAGAGGACAGGAAGGTGATCTGCTGAAAAATCTCTGCTCAAAGGTGAAAAGTCCTCCAACTGTCGCCCTGTCTGCCATCATTGTTGAATCTTCATCCCGGTTCAGAAACCAAATGGTGGCCAAGCTGCTTGACCCTCAGTCAGCCATGAACTTCCTGCTGTCAAACTGTGAGGCACTGAAACAGGATTTCTATAAAGCATGTTAACATGCGTTGATTCCTCCTTGTTCAGTTTTCATGTCTGTATGCTTGTCTCAGGGGAGTGGAGGTCTCTGCAGTTAGATGACACAGCTGGACACGTGGTACACAGCTGTGTGGAGGCTGTGACGGCTCTGGTGGCGTCTCTTCTTCAAGGAAACGTGACGCTGGGACACTTGCAAACCTGCTTTAAGCATCAAGAACAGTTTAAGAAACTTTACCAGCAGTGTATGAGCCTTGATCAGCTTCACCAAATTTTTAAAATCACATCAAATTCAAACAATTGATCAAAAAAATGCTGCTACTGTAGTCAATTATCCCTTTCCACAGACAAGAAAAACTCACGTTCTGAAAGGGTTCCTGACAATGTGGAGCGTGTTTTGGCTCAAAGAGAGATGGATCTGAACGCCTTCATGCAGCAGAGGCAGCAGATGGATACACTGATTAAAATGATGGCTAAGATTAAGGAAAGCATTAGAGGTAAGGGCGACTTAAACATTACATTTTCATACCAGCACCAGCAACCTTATTGTAGTTGTTCCAAATGTCAGTTTTCTTGTCTTTTATTGTGTTGTCTTGATTCCTCAGCTCTTGATATGGGACCTATTGAGGGAAAACACACTGCAGACCTCACTGGTGTGAGCCTGAGCAAACTGGTGCTCGTTCAGGCCTTTGATGCAGATGGAAGCCCAAAGACGATGCATCCTCCCCCAGTGCTTTGGTACAACCTAAGTCTGAATGTCCTTAAGATGGCCAGTCAGATGCACAACCTGACCAACAGCAGCCTCATTCTGTCCTCCTGGGTCAAACAATCAGCACATTTCGCATCAGCACAACATGCAGCCACAGCTCCTGTTCAGATGACCCTAGCACATGTCTGCGAGAACATCTGGAACCCTCTGCTGACAGAGTTCCTCCAGCTGGGAGTCAGGATCTCACAAGCCAACATCTCTTTTAAGCTGCTTGATCAAGTTTTGTTCAACTCCGGTGACCAAGGTGACGGGGGGCTTCTGAACAATGAGCTGAATTTGATGTCAGAGGCATTGTCTGCAGCTGGAGAGGTCAAACCTGAGGAGGGCTGGGTGGAGCTGAGACTGAGGCAGATCCAGGAGTATCGAAAGCTACATGAAGCAGCGGCTGCAGCAAGTACCATCCTGAGGATTGCAAAGAAAATGAAGCTTTCTGGAAGCTTCTCTGCAATTGAGACCCTCAGCCAAATGGTAATAATCAGTGAGTGGTTATGAAGAGCGAAGCTTTGATAGTTTTACATTGTCTTCTTTTCAATTATGTTTTTCTTATTTCTTTCATTTAGAGGTTGCTACAGCAAATCATCAAATTAAAAACTCTTTCAATATTCATGAACTATTACAGTTTGTGATCTCCATGCTGCCTTTCTGATATTCTAAATAACTTGAGGAGGATTTTTCCCTTGATTGTCCAGCTTATCCTTATCATTTCAGCTTTGGATCAGATCATGCGATCAGATCCTGTTCATGGAGGCTCTGCTGACTTTAGAGGCAATCTAACCAGTTCAAACTGTGCCTTCAAAATCACTTTAGCTCAAATGAACTCAGTTAAAGTTTGATTCAATTCACATTGATTCATGTTTAGAGTGTTAATTAAATGAGCAGCTGGAAGAAAATGAAACTGAATGTGTTTGTTAAAATTCCTTGTAGTCCAGATATATACAAGCATCCACATTTTGTCTTTACAGTCCTTCATATATCAGGGCAGCTGTGAGGACATCCATCTCTGTCACATAATTTTGGGCCGATGTCCAGATTAATAACAGATTAATTGACAGATGCCTTTTCTGCTTTTTTTTCTGTTTTTTTCTACTTCTTCCATAATCTATTGCTAACAATATTTCCACAATTTCTGTTTAACTTCCTTCTAGCTCATTTTTAAAATCATCTTTCTCTAAAGGTTTTTAGTCACTTTGTCACCAGCCTTTCAGGCTTTCCTCAACTACTTTATGCTCTTTCTGTGTCGATCCTCTCAGTGCTCTGAGGAACAGTTTACATCATCTGACTTTGGGTCTGAAGGTTCAACCACAGATGGGTCTAGAATATTAGAATAAATCATTCAGAATAAAGCCATTCATGCTGTGGTTGGAGGCAATTTACCTTTTTCATGGTGTTCCAAAGATGTGCCTGCTGTGTCTTGAACAGGAAGAAGCTTCCTTTAAACAAAGGCTGCTAAGCTCCCTCACTGATGACCTGCTCTGTGCTGGGCAGCAGCTCTCCTTTGTCACCAAGCATCACACGTCCTGTCTGGAGGAGTTCCTGAGGAGCCATTCTCTGATCCGCTGGGTGCAAGAGAACCTCAGAAGTGAGAGACCTGCATTCACATACCAACCCATCCTCACTACCAAGTCGTCCCATACTGATGCATGGGTAAGAACCCTCTGCGTCACGCTTTGACGCCTTGGGTGCCCCAACTCATGTTTATGATGTGCCGGCTGTTCCGATTAAATCAGGGGTCCATTCGTTTTGTCGGACGCGGTACTGTACCTCAGGACGCGTCCAGTGCTGGTACCCTAGCCCGGTCCGCATCCAGAACCAGTACTGCATCCAAAACCGTTACTTATCTGCGTCCAGTACCAGGTTATGTTAGGGTTTGAGTACCTGGTTAAGGTTAGGATACCGGTGCGGTCTGGTACTGGACCAGTACAGGTTTGCGACCTGGAGGTTGGGGAGCCTTGATTTAAATGGGTGAGCCAGCGCATCAAAAAGCGATGAGTTGGGGACACCCGAAGCGTCAATCTTTGACCCGGAGGGCTCCTACCATGCGTCAATAAGTACGACTTGGGAGTGAGAACGGGTTGCAAATACAGTTGCTCATTTTCCAAATGCCATAACATGGTTCTTACTGGTGACATTTTTTGTCCTGTCAACAGATATGAGTGATTTGAAAGTTTATGTAGATCTTGCTTCCATATCTGCCGGAGAGAACGACCGTGAAATTGACCAGGTGGCCTGCTTCCATGATGCTGTGATGGGTTATGCGCCTTTGTTCTACTCGCTTCCCCCTCAAGCTGGTTTTGAAGAGTTCACGAAGTGTGCTCAGCTGGTGTGGGACGCCCACAGCAGGGACGAAAAGCTTCCTGACAAACTGGTATTAATCTTTAAAGGCACAGCCTTTATTCTGACATTTCAAAAATAAGAGACTTTAGGGCCTTTAAGACAATACAAACTGGAATACACTCACTGGCCGCTTTATCAAGCACACCTGACCATCTGCTGGTTAACACAGATTTCTAAGCAGCCAATCACAAGGCAGCAACTCAATGCATTTAGACATGTAGACATGGTCAAGACGATCTGCTGCAGTTCAAACTGAGCATCAGAATGATGAAGAAAGGTGATTGAAGAGACTTTAAATGTGGTTGTTGGTCCCAGACAGGCTGGTCTGTGTATTTCAGAAACTGCTGATCTACTGGGATTTTCACCCACAACCATCTCTAGGGCTTACAGAGAACGGTCAGAAAAAGAGAAAATATCCAGTCAGCAGCAGTTCTGTGGGTGGAAATGCCTTGTTGATACCAGAGGTCAGAGGAGAATGACCAGAATGGTTCCAGCTGATAGAAAGACAACAGGAACTCAGATAACCACTGGTTACAACCCAGGTCTGCAGAAGAACATCTCTGAACGCACAACACATCCAACCTTGAAACAGATGGACTACAGCAGCAGAAGAAGACCACACCGGTACCACTCCTGTCAGCGAAGAACAGGAAACTGAGGCTACATTCACACAGACTCTCCAGAACTTGACAATAGAAGATGAGTCTGGATTACTGTTGCCTTATTCAAATATTAGGGTCAGAATTTGGCGTCAAGCGTGAATCCATCCTGCCTTGTATCAACGGTTCAGGCTGGTGGTGGTAGAGTAATGGATATTTTCTTGGCACACTTTGGTCCCTTAGTGCATGGTTACATCACCACAGTCTACCTGGGTTATTCTTGCTGACCATGTCCATCCCTTTATGACCACAGTGTTCCATCTTCTGATGCTACTTCCATCAGGATAAGGCTCCATGTCATAAATATGTATCATCTTAGACTGGTTTCTTGAACATCACAATGAGTTCACTGGACTCAAACGGACTCCACAGTCACCAGATGTCAACCCAATAGAACACCTTTGGGATGTGGTGAAACGGCAGATTGGTATTATGGATGCAGCTGACAAATCTGCAGCAACTGTGTGTTGCTGTCATGTCAGTGTGAACCAATTTCTGAGGAATGTTTCCAGTACCTTGTTAAATCTCTGCAACCAAGCATTAAGGTGGTTCTGAAGGCAAAAAGGTGGTCCAATCTGGTACTATTAGGTGGCCCTAATAAAGTGGCCGGTGAATGTATGTTTCATTCAGAGTGAGAATTAAATATCCTGGTTTGTTTTTCAGAGAGAGTCAACTCGCTTGCTTAACTGGCTGAAAGCCCTCAAAGAAACTCATGGGTCTGTGGAGCAGTCCTCACTCTCTCTTGCTTCTTCCATTAATGAACATGGAATTTATTATATTGGATGGTATGAAAGAAAGACAGAAGAGGTGGGTGGACAATCTTGGTGTTCAGATATAATACAGCATTTGACTTTTGGCCTATTCCTTTTGTCTTAACATTTTACCGTCACATTCGTCTTCTAAAGTGCCCTTTAGCTAGTGTTTTCCCCAAAACAATTGGCCAAAACAGGTAATTGACTGAAAATAGGAATAAAAAAAAGCAGAATGAGGAACTGCTTCTTCTCCTGAGCTGCTAAGGCCGTAGCGCCTCCTACAGTGCAATGCCTGAAACCCACAGCCATTGACAACCCCCAAACATGTCAGTTCTCCCTAACTTTGTACCTGTAGCCTGTGTTTTTTTTTGTTTATTTATTTGTTTGTTTGTTTACATTATGCTAAAGAACTTTGGGGAAAAAAATCATTATGTCTCATAATGATAATAAATGTCTTCAACGTGAAAAGCAGACTTTGTAAAAAAAAAACAAAAACAGAAAGGCTTTACTGATGACCATGTTAAAAAATAATGTTTTTAAAGTCTTAAAAAGCAGTTTAAGAGATTGCGAGCTACCTTAAGATTTTTGCACAATAGCATATACTTCATCCAATTAAAAAAATATTTCTATCAGATTTAATCTGATTTCCCTTTTTCAGAGATGCCTTCAGAACATGGTGCAGGTGACGGTGAAAAGGGGTAGAGAGGAGAAGAGCTACAAGCATGAGGATCTGCTGGACCTCCAGAACAAGCTCATGCTCATGTCTTCCAAGGGAGAACATGGAAGAGAACAAGTTACCAGGTTTACTGAGGTCAGAAGCCTCTTGTGCTTCAAAATGATCTTGATTTGAGCTCAAATGCAAACTTCTTACTCAGTCTGACTGTTTGGGTGTTTCTTTTGGATTAGATTTACCTCATCTCAGTTTAGGAGGAAGGACATTATACAGAAATAATGAACTGTAGTTTTTACATTTTTGAGAGTGAAGCTAATTCAAAAGTGTACCTGCAAACCAGGGTTAACTTGCTCCTGGTTGCTAATGCCTTTTCTCCTCCAGAGCAAAATTCCACTGCTGGTGAGAAAGTTCCTCCTTTTTTGTCTTTGTGCTGTGAAACCTTGCTGATACTGCAGCTGCTGCAGATTGCAACACGTATTCTATTCAAGCATGCTGGTAACACCTCTGTCTAGACCTATCTGACTGAATAACTGATGGAAAAATAAATTATTTGTATAGCAGATCGAAAGTTCTCCTGTGTCTGAAGAAACCAGGATTAATTTATCTTTTTCTCTGAAAAGAGGATTTTTTTAACTTTGATTTTTCTTTCCTTGTATTGTTATAAAACACATTTTTAGTTTGTTTAAAACCTGAAAAATTATCCTTCAATGTTGGTAAAACATTTAATTTCAGATTAATATTTTTTACAATGATGGCAGTGTCAAAGTTATGAAAAAGCTGAAAAATAGTTGATCTAGTGTGTGTGAACAGGGCTGTAACTGAACCTGTGCTGTGGTACAGCTTATATGCTCATATGGCAGTTCAGAGGTCAGCTATTTCATTCCTGATCATAAACATTTTATGCAGTGTATAAAGTGGTTTGAGGCATAAAGTTTTTTTTTACTTGATGTTTCTTTTAAAAAAAATTAAAGATGCTTAAAATAATGGATGACACTTCAGCTAAAGGTTCAACATTTCCACACTCATGATGTACTGCAGGTCTTTGAAGGAGTTCAACGAGTGGGAACCGTCTTTCTTCAAATGCAAACATCTGGTAACATGCTGTTCTGGGACTGGCATGCCCAAGCCTACTGCTGCTCACAGCAGCAGCCCTGCATCAGGATCACCTTCTCATCGCTGGGGGGTCAGCAGATGGAGTACCGTGGTGAGGTGACACAGCAGCTGCAGCAGCTCGCTGAATCGATGGACTCCTGCCACAAAGAATGGCAAGTCTTCATCAGTGAGATGCGCTCCAGCTTCAGCTTGCTGAACTACTACACCACAGAGCAGATAGTGTACCTGTGTCGGTGGATTCACAGGGTTTGTCAGACACAAGTATCAGCTCCACAACAGCTGTGGAATTTGCTCCTTCCTATAAAGCCTCAGTGCACGCTGACTGATGTCAGAGCTGCTTATTCCAGTGCGGTGAGTTTGACCAGAAAGCGACTGCAACAAGAGGTATCTGACAATGAAGAGAAGGACCGTAAACCATCAAAGAAGAGCAGTGAGGGGGACTTCAAGGAGGCTCCTGATTTAATGGAGTTTTCTTCAGATGATGAAGAAACTCTGAAATGGGATGTTGACCCCACAGATAAGATCAGTGGCAAAAACCAATGGGAGCAATTACAGAGAGACAAGTCAAAATACATGAGTGACTGCCTGGACATAATGACCGTAGCCTACGTCCTCTCCTGCCTTTCTGAAACAAATCATCTGCACACGGTCAGAAATCTTCCCAAACAAATCCAGGAAGGGAAGCCAAATCTTGTGCTTTGTCCAAATGCAGAAGTTTTTACCACCACACTGTCATTTTACATGGAGAGTCCAGAGCAGCCGCTGCCATCTGCTGATGAAGTTTTGGTATGCAGGGAGAAAACCACTCGAGAAGAAGTGGAGGTCTTTCTTCGTCGAGTCTTCAGCCAATCCTCTAGCCACAACTGTCAGAAGATCTACACCCTGGTTGACCCTGGGCTGCTGGGATATGATGTCAGTGAAGCCTTGGTGGAGACATATGAGGATCTTGAGAGGAGTGCCAGCTTGCATTTTCGGTTGGTAATTGTCAGTCCTGTAGCTCACCAACACAGATGTGTACCATCCTACTTCAGCAACAACAAAATTCAGGCAGGTGAGAGTATAAGAGAAGAGATTGCCAGGAAGTATCTCTGTCACCACTTCAGACAAAACATGTCAAACCCAGTTGCATCAATCTCCCCGGATCAGCTTTCCGTCTGGATGGTTTCATCTGCGCGCCCTGCAGTCGGTAAGGTGTCAGTGTTGCTAGGAGAAAATGCTAATGTGTGTTATATCTTATGTAAAACTTTTTATTTATGCTGAATGTCTCCAGACTTTGTCATTGATATTGACAACTATACTCATTCATATTTATAGCATTAAACATTAAGACATGTTTTTTTTCTAGGGAAATCCCTTTTTGTGGATCATTTGTTTGAAAAGTTCCAACAAAAATATCCAAGAGCAAAACAAATCAAGATCCGACTGATCAAGCCGTGTGTGGACATTGATTCACTGATTAAGAGTCTAACAGAGAAACTCTGTGGCTTGAGAGAGCAGGACCCTGTTCTTCTCCACATAGACACGGCCGGAGTAAGTAGGCCAGCATTTGTGCTGATGTGCCCTGTTGTTTGATGCTTGTAAGAACCCGATTGACTTCTTGATTTCAGGTTCGCACTGGTCTTGAGGAACTCCTCTTTTGTTTATTGGTTCTGGGCTGTTTAAGTGATAGCCATGGAACTTTGTGGAGAAGAAATGGAGCTCACGTGATAACTGTGGAGGTCCAAAAACCAAACTCGTCTCCTCAAAACCAACCTAGAGAGGTAGGTAGCACTGTCTTTCTACTGCTATTTTTGGGGTAGATGCTAATGTCTCCTAAATGTTTGTCATAGTTGTCAAAAGACAATTGCTTGTAACTTTGCAAAATATATATATATATATATATATATATTTACTCTGACCAAGTACTGTGCGCAACACAGGACTTTCATAAAAATTCTATATTTATATTTTTTCTGTTTTTAGGTAACCCTTGGACTCTTTGACATTCTGCCCACCATTCATTGTAGACCACCTGGAGAGGTGAGGCAAATCTTGTCAAATCAAAGATTTCTGTCCAAAAAAACCTTTGATCCACTCATGAATGAACAAGAGTTTCGAAGTGAAGGTATTCAGAGACCTTACCAGTACTTAAAGCTCCACAACCAAAATCAGAATCTGGACCGTTTCAGCTACAAGGACGGATCTGTTGTTGGGAACCCGAAGGATTGTCTCCATCATTTTCTTTTATACTGTGGCATGGAAGATCCGTCATGGGGCGAGTTGAAGAACTTCTCCTGGTTCCTCAATGTGCAGCTGACAGACTGTGAGAACTCAGTGTTTTGTGATCCAGATTTTCTTGCAGACCATCTGCCTGAATTCAAGAGCTTCATTGTAAGCTTCATGATTGTCATGGCAAGAGATTTTGCCTCACCATCTCTAAACACATCTGATGAAAGTCCTGTGTTGCGCACAGGACTTGGTCAAAGTGAAGACCTTCTTACTAGCCTAACGATTCGCAAGCGCTGGGAAAAGGAACCTCACCCATACATCTTCTTTAATGCAGACCATTCCTCCATGTCTTTTCTTGGTTTTAACATAGAACGATGTCAGAGACGGAACACACTAAATGCAGTTGATCCTTGCAGCAAAAAGGTTCTGATACAGAATGTAATGCCACAGAAACTTTATGAAGGTTTGAATCTACAAAGGATATGTCTGACTGAGAACTTTGATCTTTTGCCGCGGTCAGACAAAATTAAAAGGATCGCCTGCGTTGTTGGTGCAAAGAAAGGAATAAACGACAAGAGCTTTGATCCAGACCCAACATATGAGCTCACTGCTGACAATGTGATGAAAATGTTGGCTATACATATGAGGTTTCGATGTGGAATTCCGGTTGTCATTATGGGTGAGACGGGATGTGGGAAAACCAGACTTGTCCAGTTCCTTAGTAATCTGCAGAAAGAGGACAAACCAGTCGAGAACATGGTTCTTGTCAAGGTTCATGGGGGAACAACTGCAGAAATGATCTACAGAAAAGTGCGGGAGGCTGAGGATCTTGCTTTTAAGAACCAGCAAACGCATAAGATAGACACCATTTTGTTTTTTGACGAAGCCAACACCACAGATGCCATTTTTGCCATTAAGGAGGTCTTGTGTGACCAAACTGTGAAAGGGGAACCTTTGAAGGCACAGAGTGGCTTAAAAATAATAGCAGCCTGCAACCCTTACAGGCAGCATTCCTCTATAATGGTGGAACGTTTGGAGCTAGCAGGGTTGGGGTACCGAGTGAGGGCAGAGGACACCAAAGACCGCTTCGGCAAAGTTCCTCTGAGACAGCTGGTGTATAGAGTGCACCCTCTGCCATCAAGTTTGGTCTCTTTGGTGTGGGACTTTGGTCAGTTAAGTGATGCAACTGAACTTTCTTACATTAAACAGATTGTTCAAAAGAAATCAGCTGATCATAGTTTGCCAGCTGCATGCAGAAACTCTATTTCTGAAGTGCTGGCAGCTTCCCAGAAATACATGAGGAGTCGGAAAGATGAGTGCAGCTTTGTGAGTCTCAGAGATGTGGAGCGGTCTATGAAAGTACTGGTGTGGTTTTATCAGCATAGCACAGACCTTTTATACAACTGTAACCAGCTCAGTGAAGATTGCAAAGTGCTGAAGTGCTTGATTCTTGCTGTTGGAGTGTGCTACTATCCATCTCTGGTGGCAAAAGAAGAGTACCTTGGGGAAATCTGTGTTCACTTTCCTCATCCTCTCAACTCAGTGGCAGCATTGCAGGCAGAAATTTCCTCCTGTCAAGATATCTTCCTACAGAACATTCAGACAAGAGAAACCATTGCCAAAAACATTGCACTAACAGAGAATGTGTTTCTCATGGTGGTTTGCATAGAGCTCAGGATTCCGCTGTTCCTGGTTGGCAAACCAGGCAGCTCCAAGTCTCTTGCTAAAACAGTTGTGGCTGATGCCATGCAGGGCCAAAACTCACACTCTGAACTGTTTAAGAAACTCAAGCAGGTTCACATGGTCTCCTTTCAGTGCAGCCCTCACTCAAGTCCAGAAGGTATCATTGGAACATTCAAAAACTGTGCCCGCTTCCAGAAGGACAAAAATACGGAAGAGTATGTGTCAGTGGTGGTTCTAGATGAGATAGGGCTTGCAGAGGATTCATCTCAGATGCCCCTAAAAACTCTTCATCCTCTCTTGGAAGATGGATGCATTGACAATGACAAGCCAGATCCGCACCTGAAGGTTGGCTTTGTTGGCATTTCCAACTGGGCACTTGACCCAGCAAAGATGAACAGAGGAATATTTGTGTCCAGATGGGATCCCAGTGAAGATGAGCTTGTGCATACCGCCCAAGGAATCTGTTCATCCGTCAATCCGATTCTCTTGAAAATCAAACACCTTTTTCCATCTTTGGCAAAAGCCTTTTTGAACATCTGTAGTGAAACTTCAAAAAATCAGTTTTTTGGTCTGAGAGATTACTACAGCCTCATCAAAATGCTCTTTGCAACAGCCAAAACCACACAGCAGGAGCCTGATGGAGAGCAGTTGGTAGAGGCCATCTTGCGTAACTTCAGTGGACAGCCAAAGGGTTTTGACTCTGTTGTGTTTTTTCAAGAAGTCCTCCAAGATATTCATGAAATTCCCAGACCCAGCACTCTCGATATGGTGAAAAAGAACCTGGATCATGAGTCCAAAGAAGAGAGCAGATACCTCCTCTTGTTGACCACCAACAATGCTGCTCTTCATATCCTTCAGCAGCAAGTCTTTGCAAAAAGTGGCTATTCGCCTCCTGAAATCATCTTTGGTTCAGGATTCCCTAAAGACCAGGAATATGCTCAAATATGTCATAATGTCAACCATGTGAAAACATGCATGGAGACCGGACGCACTGTCATTCTCCTCAACATGCAGAACCTCTATGAAAGCCTGTATGATGCTCTGAACCAGTACTATGTCTACCTTAGTAAGCAACAGTATGTCGATCTTGGTCTTGGCTCCCACAGAGTCAAATGTCGTGTTCATACCAAGTTCAGATTAGTTGTAATTGAAGATCAGAAGAAGGTTTATGAGCACTTCCCAGTTCCCCTCATCAACAGGTTGGAAAAACACAGAGTGGATCGGAGTACTGATCTGGAGTTATGGCAGCACAGAGTTCTCGACAAACTGAGAGGCTGGGTGGAGGGATTCTTAGGTGAGACCACTCAGGATTTCAAGCTCTCTGACATTTTTATTGGCTTCCACGATGATGCCTGTGCCAGTGCGTTGTTGCAAGCATTGGAGGAGAGAAAACAAAAAGATGGGATGTGTGAATCAGGACAGCATCAACAGGAAAATATGGGACCATTTCAGTCAGACAGTAAGGAGCAAATGATCAACATGGAGCTTGACCACTTTGTTGATGGAATGGAAACCAAGCAAGAAGATGAAACAGGGGAAGGAAGCAATGAGGCTGGAAAAAATATGCTGGAAAATGAAGAGAAAATGAAAACAGAGAGTTATGCAGAATCTGCTGAGCTAAAGAAAGAAGAAGATGTCCTTGAATTAGCCAAAAGTCTGTTGCTGAACTGTGCAACCCCTGATGCTGTGGTGAGACTCAAATACGCCAACCTGTCAAATCAAGAAAAGGACAAACTCCAGAAATTGTACTTCCAGCAACAGCATCACCATTCTCTTCGAGATTTTCTGGATGACTCCATGAGCAGATATGCAGGCTGTTGCAGGTTTCTGGAGGTGAGGCATAACATGTGGCTGCATTATTTCATGACCCTCACAAACTTGACAGTACCTTGTGGTTTGCACAGATTACTACATTCTCCAGCTTGTTAACTAGGTCAGATGTGAGGATGGTGGCCCATGCTCTTGGACTCCACACTGACAGATTTATGCTGTTGTCGCTCCACCAGTTTGACACAGAGGTCTCCTTTTGCAACAAAATACGGTATGAAATCTTCCTCTTTCCCAATCCTTTTTGCCTTAAGTTATCTATTAAAGTTAAAGGAAAGCAATTTATTTAGGAACAGGAAATTGAAGATCATAAGTCTTAACATAGACCTGTGCTCTGCTCTTTTACTCTACTACAGTGTGTAACATTTAGTAATTCAGTGTTGATCCATACCCTCTTAATAGGAATGGCACAGGTACTCTAGATGCAGCAAAAATGAGCTGATTCACCAGTAGTCTTTATGCTTACTTATTATATGTCATCCCTTTAACTGGATGGATGGATGGATGGATGGATGGGTGGGTCAGTGGATGGATGGATAAGTGGGTTTTTCATGTCTAAATAAGGAATTGATGTGGAAAAACAGATAGAAACCAAAGTGTTAAATACATTTGTATTCTGAACCTCTAATGATGCATTCACATCAGACGTGGCCGAGGCGCCTGCCTCCTTTCCTTTGACGCCCGTCAAATTTATTGCTCATCAAACGCCTTGATGCCCCGGCCGCGGAGTAACCACCGACAAACTTCATTCATTGACCACATCGTGGAAAACATGGATGGTGTTGAACGAGGAGCTTGTGTTTATATGTGTTGGAGAACTCTACAATGGCACCAGCAAGCACGTCGCTGTGTCTGGATTCACCAGAGTCTCTCCAGGTGCAAGGTGCTGCACTCCTGCTGTGGAGCTGCGCCTGACAGTCGTTTTAAACGGTACCTCTGTTTGTCTGTTCTGTCAGTTTGAGCATTAGCCATAGAGGGGAAAAAGTAAAAATAAAACTGGGGGATCTTTTTGTTATCGTCTCGATGAAAATAAGAAAAACATCATAAACCTGTGGATCTGAGGGGATCGACCCCACTACGAAGGAATCTGCGGCCGCTCTTTGCAGTCCAGCATATTGAGTATAGTTTGCAGCTAGCGAAGTTTCCATGGCAGAGCTAGCCAGGCAGCGGAGTGCCTGGCTAGCTCTGCCCCCCGTCACGACAACAAGCGCTTGCTCTGCTGGACCTTGACCAGCTGGACCAGCAGAGCTTGCTATTCTGTCCCCGTGGAAACTGGCTTTCATAACAGGCTGGCGACCTGTCCAGGGTGTATCCTGCCTTCACCCAACAGTACCAAACAGTCACCGGCAACCCCGCGGCCCCAGTGGGTTAAGAAAATGGATAGGAATGGAAAATAGATGAAGTCCAGGTCGAAAATCCTCACATCACGTGGCCATGTTGAATTCATTTTTCAACCCTTTGATCTAGTCACTGAAAACATCATGGACCCAAAGCTGAGTGCCTGATTGGTTGATGAGCGCGTCAACCTCACTGCGCCATGCCCCGGCAACGTCAAAATCGCGCACCAGATCAGATGGTGTTTTTACATTGATTTAACATTGAAACATGACACCCTGGCGCTGACCGCGTCCGGTGTGAATGCAGCATTAGAGTTGTTTCCACTTGTAATTAATTTTTAAAATTATATTGATAGATTTTTTTTTATTTAGGGTTTCCTGACATTCATTAATTTTTGTCAGCTGGCAGATCAAATTGCAGTTGATTGTTCATTTCTCTGTCTTAGGAGCTTTTTGCATGAAGCTGGACACTCTCTTCACCTCCTGTTCATCCAGATGGACCTTGAAGATTCCCAGTGCAGTGATAAGCTCATTGCATCTGCAAAGTGGGTTACAAAGACACCTAATAATATTTTTGGTCATGCTAAGTATTAAAACCCCACTCCAACTATATTTTTTTCTATTGCGAAATTGTTCCCAGTGGTCTTTTGATTATGATTATGCAGTTTTTAGCCAAAATCTAAATCTTGAAAAAAGATTGTGTCTTCAAAAAGATTAGACTGATGCAGTCCTCTCTGAAAAAGAAACCGTCCTTACATCTGTCATTATGAAAGAAAAAAAGAAGTCATGTCAGATTGACCTGATTTAATGTCCCACCCCAACTGTTTATAATTTTCTGTTGCAAAATCTTTCCCAGTGGTCTTTTAATGATGATTCTGCCATTTTTAGCCAAAATCAAAAAGCCAGTGTCATTTTTTTAAGACATATTTTCTGCAGAGCAGCAGGAGCTCATTAGAAATTCACCTCTAAATTGTGGGTGGGACTGTTGACGTGGAAGTTAGCTTCCACTAATTTCCCATATAACAGTTGCTGCGTCACAAACCCGAGCTTTTTCAAACCCCAGGTTTTCATCTGCTTCTGATCCAACATGATTTGAATAAATAAATACTCAAAAATACAGTTTTAATCTTAAATTGTTTTATATATTTCCTCCATGCTGAGAAAAATGCTACAAGAACATGTTAAAAACACCAATTTCATAGGAGTAGGTCTTAAAATGTCATGTGGTTATCCATCAACAGATACTGTACCATGAATTACGTGACGTCACTGGAGGATCAGATCTGCTGGGTGATTTTCATCATTAAAGTTTCAAGGATTCCCAGTCAGTCAGAATACATCAGTTTCCAAGGAGGCAAGGATCCCCAAAGTTCCACCATCTCTCTGAGAACTGCCCTTGCTATTATCCACAAAGGACATTAAATAATGTGTTGTTATTACCTGTGCCTTTATCATAAAAGGTGTCTGGAATTCAGTGCACATCGATGACCTGAGGGATTCAGAAGACATGAGTCTGAACCTGTTGGACTTCTGTGGGACTCTCATTAGCAGCCTGCTCAAGCATTCACTGCCAGGCAAGATGCTCTGCACATCGTTGGCATTAACACCCACCTTAAATGAAAAAAAAGGTTTATTTTCAGTTTACACAAGTGAAACTGTTTGTTAAAAGCCACGAAGTTGTACATTTGCTTTAATTAACTCTTATTCCAGATTGCCAGCAGGTGCAAACAGTCTGAACAGTTATCAATGCTTAGTTCTTAAGCCTTTGAACATGAAGAATGCAGAGTAGATCTTGACTCATTTTCTAGAGTTATGCGTTCAAAAATTGTATCTCACTAATCACCAAGCAAAGTTGGGCACATATTTTTTGTCTACTGCTCTATTCAAAAATGTATGTAAACATTTCTTAAAGTTTTAGGAGAGGTAATATTTAAATGCATTAATTACAAAGAAGTTGCAATCCTAGGAGTTTTTGTGGCCAAACTATGTCTACTGTCTTGTTTGTTTTTATATTAGAATTTGTTCATTGCAAGGTTAAAAAGATAAGAATTTTTTAAAATGATTTTCAACCAACTTCCTTAAGTTTAGTCTTTGAGTCAGTTCTCTTTTGTCGTCTCTATATTTTTGTTTAAAATAAACTGATTTCTGGGTTTTCAACAGCAAATCAAATTGAAGCCGCAGGAAGAAAGAAAGACTTAAAAGAATTCAAAAGTGTAAGTTAATGACTCATATGTAAATGTGAAACCAGATTTTAAAAAATTAAACCTTTAATTTTCATATTTGTACTTTATGAATGTTTTTTTCTTCGTGAATTGATCACAGACAGACAAAGCGCACCTTCACTCACTGTCCTTAGTGAGGTCGTGTGTGCAGAAAGCTGTGGGTTTGCTGAGGGACCCGGACAACATGCCATCGAGAAGTATGCAGAGGATGCGCATCCTTCTGCGTCTGTTGAAGACAGATCAGGAACACATTGGAGGTAACCAGTCTATGCTTTTATGATGAACCTTTGCTGTACAACGGATAAAAGCAGGCTGAATGCCTTTCACAGAGCTGTCACGGTGCAGAACTGTGGTTTGTGTTGGAGCACGCTTCCAAAGTGTGCTGTTGAACAGACTGGCTGAGGCTTTGGAGCAGAGAGAAGAACTGATGGGTGCTCCTAAGGAGTGGGTGAGCACAGAGGCCAAAAAACGACAAGCCCTACAGGAGGGGGGGACTCTCAGGTAGAAATCCACCATTTTCCAATTAATACAGACACCAGTTTTCCCAAATGCCGAAAATAATCTTTTGTTTTTATAAGTCACTTCAAATACAGTTTTACTGTTGTTTTAATGACACCAAGGCTTTGCTAAAAAAATAAACAAGATTTTTATTTCAGCTTCTTACATTTGCAGACTTGTGTTATTTTTATCTTATGCTGTTAGTAAAAAACCTGAAAGGCTCAACAAGAAAAAAAAAGTGTTTTAATATTTACCTTTTATTTGCTGTTTTTATAGAGCTATGGTAGAAATGTAATTTCTCCTTTGTAGGATCAATACAGTTTTATTCTTCTCTATTCCTTTCTGTTTAGAGAAACACAGATGACTATCTTGAAAAAATATATCCAATGGTTTTTTTAGTGGATGTTTTTTGGAAGTTCTAAGCTGTCAGGAGGAATTATTTTGGGCGTCGATGCTTTCTGATGATCAAACTGACGTAAGAGTTTTTTGTGTTTGTGAGGAAGACATACTTTGTGGCGGTGCCTTCAGTCCTCTGTGATACCAGTCTTAGCCAGGATGCTGGTGGTTATGGATAGATACTCAAACCTGGAGCTGCTCTCCAACAACAGGCTCAGCAGCAGCCTGCTACACCTGTGGGTGGACATCCTGGCAGATTCACAAATCCTTCACTATTCACTGCTTAAAAGCTCAAGGTAATAACTAGTTTTAACTGACCCACTGAATACCCCTAAGGCCTCACAAGACATCCAAACAGTTCAGATTCAGCTGATGTTCTTGATTCAACTCTTAGTGAGTCAGACCAGGAGGTGTTGGTGCAGCACTGCTTCATATTGGATGGTGAAGAACTTCCATGTTTGGCCCCCTTCAGCTGGCTTATTAAAGTGCACCTGGAAAGCTTGTGGGAAGAATCTGAATTTATGCCAGGTTTGTTTGATCTGAAAACTCCAAAATGTTGAAGCATGTTGTTGTAGTTTTTATTGCTGGTTCTTTCAATGTTGCCACAGTAACAAAAAAAGGTTGCACAGAGAGGATTGTCCAACTCGTGAGCGCTTTCAACAGCAGCAGGCTGGGCTTTCTCCTGCAGAAGCTCTCAGAGGTGGACAGACAGGAGCACGCCCTCCTCTATCTGCAGGACTTCCTGTTGCTGTCCCTGAAGATAAAGTCAAAAGATGAGCTTAAGGTATTCAGACTCACAGCGCAACAGTAACTGTTCCAAGTCCGTTAAGGAAATACTACAGCCAGGAAAGCAATGTACTTTTACTGGATGAGGTATATCCAAATGTAACTTATGTGTAATGTTCTAACACTACACAGGTTCCACGCCTCTTTAGGAAGCCTGTTTAAGCAGGAAACAAGCATTAATATTTACAAGGCACAATGTGAACTTAGTCTTTCTTAGAACTGTCTCTGTGTGTGTCTGTGTGTGGGTGGGGGGTCAAACCTCTCACACCTTTGCCTAACCCCGCTTTTTTTAAAAATGCTTTGACATTTCAGGGGTTTAAATTTAAATGTAAATATAGGCCTAAGGCAGCACAGAAAAAGAGTTTAGACTGGAAACCGGTAATAATAGCATGCCGTTGCCCAAATGATTGCATTTTGTTTGGGAAATGTCTTTTCTGTTTTTGTTTCATGGCTTTAAACTACTTTCGAACTAGGGATGTCCTGATCCGATCACGTGGTTGATGACTCGAACAGTATCGGATGTTGTCTCCAGATCAGTATCTTTCTTTTAATTTCATTATTATTATGATCAGCGATTTATATTTCAAGCTTATTATTCCGGACAAATACTCCATTAAAAGTTTGTATGTCATGAACGGATCACAACATTTTATTGCCGTAAAGTGCAGCAGAATACGGCATAAGTTCAAGAAAGAAGCTAACAAAAACAGTTTAGTCAAGCTAGCCAACTTTTTAAACACCAATAAATAAAAATTAATTTTAACAATAATAATGATGATAAATAAACTACAATGAATAATACCAAATATATATAGGTATGATATTAAACAAAAACATCACAGTTATTTACAATAAGAGTAACACAGGGGTTACTGAGGGTTTGTTAAAGTCTAATTTAATTGGTGCAAAAAAACTTCTCCAGGGTTTACATTGTTTGTTAAATCTATCCAAATTAGTCCTCATCAAGTCTGTCAGTTTTTCCGTTACTGAAATGTCCTGAACAACATTCACCCAGTCATCAAAGGTAGGAACAATATCAGTAAGCCATTTTCTTGTCATTCTTTTTTTCCCAGCAATCAGCAGAATACTATACATGTACTTTTTCTTACTGTCTTCAAGATTAGTTGGTCTTTTCCCGAGACACAGGGTCTCAAATGAGTGCTGTAAGCCAATACCCGCTACTTTTTCTAGACTTTTCCTAATTTGAAGTTAGAACGATGAAAGTTTCTGGCATGCCCTAAATGTATGACAGTGCCCAGCCCAGTCTGTCCTGCATTTCCTCCAGCAGGACGTATCCCTTCCTGTGGAGGCATTCTGAGAAGGCACCCCAAAAAAGTGAATTGTGGTTTTCCATGAAAATTCTCTCCAATTGATGGATGTTGTACATTTCACCTCATTTTTCAAAATGTCCTCCCAATCTTTCAATTGTAATCTGAATCCCCCTTCTTTTTCCCATTTTTCCTTTAACTATTCCACATTATTGCTTTCAATATTCTGGATCACGCTGTACAATTTAGAAATGACTTTTGATCTTGGTTCAGCTCAGAATTCCTTTAGGAAACGTTCTAATAACTCATGTGGGAATTTGGTTTGGGTTTTATTTATCTCCTCTAAAAAGTGTCTCACTTTCACCTGAGCACAGGCGTCAGCTCACCTTTGCACCTTCAAATAGTGTGCATGACAGAATGTAATGCTTTACATGTGTTGGTTGGTATGCACAAGTGTGCGTGTGAACTGGATGTGGAAAAGTTTGTGAACACTCTTGGAGCCGGCAGGTATGTTTGTGGCAGCTGAGTGTGTGGACAGGTCCCGCCCATTTTAGACCAACATTCACTATTTTAATGGGTATAAGCTCCAGCATTTTGTTGCCTGTAGATTCGCAACTCTACTTTCCCTTTCCATTAGCCATCCTCTAAAATCTATTATCCACCGTCCCCCCTCCCTCTTTTTCCCCCTTTCTTTTTCTGTCCGGTCCAACAAAAAGAACACAAACAAAATTAATATTAATAAAGTTTGGTTTAAATTACAAAAGGGGCTTATACCAACATACAATTTGTGTGTATGATTTATAACCCCCGATTGTAAGAGTAAAATCTGTCTAATACAAGAGGCCCTCAGCTCATATCTGTTTGCTCAGCTGTTGGACAGGACAAGTTTAAAATAAAAATAAAAAAAATATAAAAAATAAAAAGTGTCTCACTAACAGGAATCTATAAAAGTCTTTATTTTCTGTTATATAAATCTTTCAGGTATTGGAAACTTTTTAAATTTACTCTATTGTCAAACAAATTGTCATAAATTCTAAGACCGTTACTTGACCATTGTTGAAATGTACTATTCATTATGTTAGGAATAAATTTAGGACCATGGACATTCCAAGTAACTGGCAAGCAGGGATCCTTATGTTTTCTGACTAAATTACACCAGTTATTTAATGTTGCTTTTGTCCAATGGCTACTTTTCTCAAATGTTTTTTGTGAATAGCATTTCCTATCAAAGCTGGTATTGGGACTTCACCACACCTTGAACACCTAACCTCCTTCCACCTTTCCAAGTATGTAGCAACACATAAATCAACAAGAGGACTGATCTGAGCTGCCTGAAAGTATTTTGGAAAATTAGGTAACAAAAGTCCCTCTTGATCTTTTGCCAATTGTCGTGTCTTGTACCTAACTTGGCTTTTTATCTCATAAATCATGAGACACAAAGAGGTATGATTTTCAAAAGTTATTAAATCGGAATCTTTAAGTAATTTAATTCCCAAGTATTTTATTTCTGAGGCTTTCCAGTTTACCTCAAACAGTGATTTACATAAATAGTTTGGTACGAATCGGAATTATAACCCTTGGGATTTACTGGGGTTGATTTTATGGCCTGAGTAAACTCCATATGTTGTTAATACCTGATAAAGTTCTGGAAGTGAGTTGTTGGGTTCACTTAGATATAGAAGAACATCATCTGTGAATAGGACTATTTTATGTTCTACATGATTCATTTCAATTCCCCTTATCTTTCTGTTTAATCTGACCCAATGACTCAGCGGCTCAATAAATATTAAAAATATCAATAAATATTAAAAATGTTTATTAGTTTTGAATATATTAAAGTTAAAGTCACAAAACTTTCTCACACAACTATTTACCCCCTTTATTTATTAAATAGTTCTTACATTTTTTTTGTTAATAGTTGTACTATTTTTACGTGGTTTTTCAAGTTACCACACAGAAGTGCTCTTTTTAAGTGTTAAATGATTAAAGAAGGTTAATGAAATAAAAATGTGGAACAACCTGAATCTGTTTATGAAATGTGTTCATTTTTTAAATGTGTTAAAAAAGTATCAGATCAGGACTCGGTATCGGCAGATACTCAAAATCTAATGACTCAGAATCAGATTGGGCCCAAAAAACCTGATCGGGACATCCCTATCGTACTTGCCTACAATAAAAGTTTATGAATTGTAGGTCAATAGATCATAGGTTGGATCAAAAGTCCTCTTACTCCTACTTCCTCTCAAGCAATGATTGTTTGAAATAACCAAAGAAATCATCAGTGATCACTGGTGTCATACACAGGTGTTCACCAGAGCCACTCAAAGGCTTGTTTTTGAGCTCCAGGCCTTCATGGGAGTCTCTGCTGAACTCTCTCCTCCCTGGATAACAGCAGCTGCAAAGTTCTTTCCAGCCAGAGTTGACACGCTCAGCCACATCTTCCTGCTGCAGCCACACTTGGCTGCTGATGTTCTTCAGCAATGCTGTAGGAGGACGCAACCCCAGGATATAGTAAGAGAAGACTTTTGTGTTTTCATCATCCCTGTCAGTAATCTATCCAGCCATCTTCTGACCCCATGGGGCTGCTGGAGCCAAGCTAGCACCTGCTGGGCAAAGGCGGGTTGACCCTGAACTGGTCACCAGTCTGCTGCAGGGCCTGGCAGTTATCAAAGTCCCCTAAATCTTTGTTTCGTTTTTGGGGGATAAAAGATGGAACAATTTGTGACGCAACTCTTGCCAGCTTTAAAGTTTCAGAAATCTGAAGTCTGGGTTTTGCTTTGTTTTGGCAGCTGGAGGACATTTTAGCTCTTGGCATCTGTGTAGAGCAAAACAAACTTCTGGCTGTGGATTCCCTTCACCAATGTGAGTCCTTTGTGAGCAGAGTCCAGTTGCTGCAGCCGTGCCTGGACCGAGCTTTGAGTCAGAAATACACAGAGCACTGTAGTGCTGCTGATCTGAAGCACCTGGGCTCCATCAGGTAAGTCTGCAGATCTGGAACCACTTCAAATGCCTGCGTTTGCTGTATTTTTATACTGTTTGCTCTCTCAGGACTCTGTGGCATTGGATGCTGACTGTTGCATCTTTCATTGAGCAAGTCATTTTTAAAATTGAACGGGAGAACTCAAGATTGATAGAACTGGCTATCAAACACTGCAACCTTCATCTCAATGTAAGTAAAAGTTCTTTCTTTGCGTTAATCCAGCATTTGGTTGGTGGACAGCAGACTTTTTCTGTCAGAGTTGTGATTAACATCAAAGATGACAGTTTTTCACTCAAGCTTAGCATTTTGTTATGGTTTTAAATGTAACTCATCCCTCCATGACAACTTCAAAATAAATCTGACCTATAGCAACATTTTAAATGACCAATTCATTAAAAATGAATGTTCATTTGATAATGCTGACCACTGCCAGTTAAAGAGAGTGTGTGCTCCATTCCAGATGATTGCTGCTTTCTGTCAGCCTAACTGCAGCTTCATTTTTCAGCAGCGTGTTTGCATGTGTTGCTGTTCTGTTGTCACATCTATATATCTCTGTTGACATGCCACAAGGTTTGCTACTCATCCTAACAATCAAAAGACATCAAGTCTTCCACTTGTCAGGTTAACACATTAGGGAGTTCATTTTTCATCATGTTTTTTACAACTTTAAACCCCTTTCTCCTTTATGTTTGTGGCTCATTTCATAGAGTTATTTTACTTCAGATGGTAAAATTATATACTTTATTCAAAATATAAAAATGTGTATCTTTTTTTTTACCATCAAAGTCATTTTTAGGCAAATCATTACTAAAAATGTCCATGTCATTTTGGAGGTCAGTCAGCTGATAAAAGGGTCTAGTTAAAAAATGTAGGTGATTACAACAGTGGTCAAATGGTAATAAGTTTGAATCGTATCAGAAAACAAAAAACATCTTTTGTACATCTTTTCTACAACAGCTGATGCAGGAATCGTCTGAAGTGAGAAGTGTGGACACGCTGTTGCAGCTGATCCGGATCCTCAACTCTTTTCATGACGAGTGTATCAGCAGGGATCTTAGGTCAGAGCTTCTGCATTATGACACCACACACCTTGATATAAAATAGTTTTTCAGTTTATAGCTGAATGCAAATGTTCTTGTAGAAAACCCCATGTTTCCTTTGAAGGTTTGGCATTTCTTGCCCCGTTTGCCTGCGGGAGCTCGATGAGCCATCACTTTTGCCCTGCCAGCATGTCGTCTGCCTGCCCTGTCTGCAGATCTGCATTCAGCAGCACCGGCGGTACTGCCCGAAGTGTAGAAAGGAGCTGCAGAATGACTTCACGCCAACTGTTTCTCATACAATCAAGTAAATTATAACATTTTATCGAGTTGTCCATGGGGTCTCATTGTTTCATTAAGTCTCATAAAGCTACAAGTAAAGCTGATTGATGGGCTCTTAAACACACTTATAGCCTTTTGAGGTGTTAATTGAGTGTATTTGCGCAATCCATATTACCAGTATGTAATATGTACAGAGTATAACTGTATCGTTCTTTGAAGTTACATACCAATAAGTATATTTAGAGCAACATTTACACCATTTTTCTACTTTATGTAGTAAAAGGAAAGGAAAGTTACATAGTTGTTTTTTTGTCTTTAATTGGCCCTTGAAACCCAAATGTGATTCCAGTTGTCTTATAAACTCAAACATACTTAAACTAGAAAAAAAATCCATGAAAACCAGCATTAAGTCCCCAGTGCTGTGATAAGGTGGTTCATGACATTACTTCTACCACGTTCTAGCCTTTGAGATGCTCTATGAAAGAGTAATGCTATGATCACACCAGACATGTGTCGGGCGTTCAAGAACACAAAATGTGCATTTTTGAATGCCTTTAGCATACGGTGTACACTCTGGACTGTCATTCTTCTGATGCATCTACCCACAGCAGGGGAAGTCTTTGTACGTAGAGCCCGAAAACTGACTTAAAACTGTCGTAGCGATGCACGAAAGCGATAGTGTTAAAAGCGGGAGCCCGAAACGTGCATATATTCTCAGTTACATAGACTTTTCATTGGAAGTGCTTGCTTGATTGCGGGTTGCCATGCCCAGTGTGAATGTAGTGTGGCATTTAAGCTTGAAGACGTAAGAAGCTGTGTTGCTGCAGCCTCATATCACAAAATGTTTGTTTTCAGGACCGCTCTGGAGCAGCAGGCAGCCATCAGGGGCTGTTGTAACTCCTTCTTCTTGGAGGTGGTGTCCAGCTTCTGCCTGTCAGAGGGCCAGAGGCCTGAAGAGGGCATGGTGGAGCTGCTCTTTTCTTTACTGGTCTCTGCCAATGGTTAGTCAGTTTTTTTCCAGTTCCTTTCACTTCCCTCTGGTTTGTGTGCTAATATATTGTAGGCACCCCTCTCTTTTGTCTGTTTGATATCAGAATGGGAAAAAAGAACCGATTTAGTAAATATTTCACCACTGTTCTTGTTCTGATGCAGGAGACGTGTACCGCACCAGAAAGCTCACTCCCTTCCTGGAGTGTGTGGATAACAGCCCGGTCGTCCGATCTGTGCTGCCAAAGCTGCTGCTGCAGTACAGGTGAGGGAGAATCTACTGAATTAGGAGCAAGAACACATTTCATTATGCAAAGTTACCAAAACTGCTAGTTCTGACTTCATTTTTCTCTTTATTAAATGTGGCAGGGCAGACCCTGAAATCAAAAAATGTCACCAAAACATTTGGAAATCTATTTTATTTTCACATGTGGCTCTGTGAGTTTGTTCCTAGCAGGTGACTGAACTCTAAGGAGGGTATTTATGAGGGAGAACTTATCTGAAGTTGTATACCATAAACATTGCTTAACTTTTTTTTATATATTTATAAGTTTTGATGAGGTGAAGACCCACATTCAAACCTTTCTGAGGAATCTGGAGGAGAATTTTCTAGACGAAGAGGACCGCACTGAACTTTACCTACTCTTTGTTAACTGCTTCCAGGTGAAACACTTTGACCTCTTCTTGTTGATGTTTTACATTTTAATAACATTTAAAAATGATTTTATTCTGTATATTTTGTTATATTTAATATTCTTTGACCTTACTATTTGGCTTCCTGTTTTGACTGTTACTGTTGATTTATTAATTATTATTATTAATTTCTGCTGTAGCTCCCATAAACGAAACAACAAAATTGACACTTTTTCCTCCAGGACTCTCTGTTGTGTTTAAGGGTGAATGGAGAACAGTCTGCAGATATCAGATTCCTGGGCAGGTTTATCAGGAAGCAAACGTCAGACAGACAAGAGGATCCTGCAGAGTTTCTGCTCAACATCACCAGGCTGAGAATCTGCCTGAGTGATGCAGCAAAGCTGCTGCAAAGAGCCACAGTTCAAGGTGTGTCTGACGTGTCTGTATCAAAGCTGAACATCTTTTTTGAGAGATCGGAGAGTCCTCTGAAAGTTTCAGGAACTTTGTTTTGTGTGTGAGTAGATGAACACATGGAGGATGCCATGCTCCTGCAGCAAGTGAGGAGTGTGTGTGAGTACGGTGGCAATGACTGGGTCAGAATCTACCTGCTGCGAGCCCTTCATAGACTCTCTAGCATGGACTATATACTTTCCTTGATGAACAGCAAAGTTTACAGCTGGATCTTCCCCGCAAAACTACTGCGAATGCAGGTAAACTGACATTCAGGAACATGAATGTGGCTTTGTCTTTTAAATGATTTGTCATTGTGAGATAAACACGTGTGCTTCTCAGTTCATTCCTGTAGAAAAACAAGGATCTCTCGCTGTCTCGTATTTCCACTAAGCAAAAGCAAATTTGTAAAAGTGTTGCTCAATTTACTGGAGTTTCTGACTTCTGACCTGATTTTGTGTTTTTATTTAAAGAGGATGATTCCAACAAATGTTGATAACTTCCTGTGCTGCGGGAGGCTCTACAGAGACATTAAAGAGGCTGTGGCCCAGGTTATCCTGGAGAATCGGTCTGACACATTTGTGGCAAAGCTGCAGGTAAACCCAGAACTAAATGCAAACTGTGATGGTAAAAATGTTTACCATAAAAATACAGATTTCTCCTAATGAAAGTCAGGGAAATAAAATGACTGAACAACAACACTGCAAAACGTCTCTGTTGTTCTTAAAAAAGAAAGAAAGCAAAAAGGAATTCATGCTACAGTCACAAATACAACTGCCACTTTCTTGAAAATCGTTGGCGTGGTTGTGACTGTAGACGGCGGTGGTCATTCATCCATCAGGCATCAATCAGTCAGACGGGGATGACGCCAATATGAAATTAGCCAACGGCTGGGTGGTCACAGACGGGATCGCCGGCTGGCAGCAGCTCCGACTGGACGATGTGTAAATGTTTCCAGATGGTGGTTGTCCATATGGAGTGCCACCAGCCGCCAGCGCCCGATAGCCCCGGGGTATACGAAAAACGGACCATTCGGCACCACTGGTCATTCGCAACTCAGAATTTGAGCACACAGTATAATCTTGTCAACTTACAAATTTTTGGACAACATGCCTCATAAGAAACCTGGCAAGGGCAAAGCACCAGCGCCCAACAAAACAAAGGTCCAAGCGGTCCAACCCCAACAGGAATCTTCATCAGATGAAGAGTCTGGGTTTTGTGCAGGATCAATGCTGTCTCCCCATTTGAATCCATGGTGGCTGAAATTGCCAGATTGAAATTGCCCTGGCCCATGTCAACACCCCTTGTCAAATCAACTGCTACTGTATGATTTCTAGCAATGGGACGGTGCCAGGGGGTGGCTGGAAAGTGGCAGTCTGAAATCAGTCAATCATAAGATGATTTTGAAGACTTTCCCATCAGTCAATCATCGCGCTGCTGACTTCCTGCCACCCACTTGCCACCGGACAGCCACGGCGCAGCCTCCCAATGTGCTTGGGCAGCCACTGGCCGAAATCAGAAAATCATCCAGTCACTTTTAGGTTTTTCTTAAAACCTCGGCAGCCTCCTTTGCGTCCAGAAATATAACTGCTGCCTCCTCATTAAAAATGCTGCTGCACGGCCTCTTACCAAATTTGCTGAAAAACTGAGCATTTAGGTTGCCGCACGGCAGGCGTCTGTGATATGTGACCATAGCATGAAGCAAACAAAAAGAGATTTTGTCCACATTGTGGTGAGAAACTGAAATTTCTATATGAAGACAAACTCCGCTGCATGCTGGCTTAGTGATTAGTGCTGTCCCCTAACAGCGAGAAGGCTCTGGTTCCTTGTGGGTCCTTTCTGTGTGGACTTTGCATGTTCTCCTCGTGCATGCGTGGGTTTTCTCCCACAGTCCAAAATCATGCTTATAGATTAAAGTATCTTTACTTTGATGTCTCAAATTTTTTCATAGGTGTGCTTGTGTAAATGTGTCTGTGTGTACGTGTGGGGCCCTACAACAAACTGGTGAGCTGGGTGTGCTCCACCTTCACCCAATAGTAGCCCTGGGTTTCCCATGATTGCCTCAGTGCAGACCCCAGTCCTCCAAACCTCCAAGGTCCCGTACCGATAGTGTGTACCCCCACCCCACACACCGACAGACCCCCCCACCCAGGAAGTTTCTTTAATCTTTTCTTTGGTGTCAGAGAAACATTTCAGGACACTGACCCTCATTTTTATGCACACACATGCAAATATACTGTTAAAAACACAACCTTATATTACACATTATATCATGTATGCCAAACCTGTTCCTGAACCTCTAAGCAAACAAATTAAATCAAACAAAATAAACACACAACAGCGGTTTATGTAACTACACTCCTGTTGTGTGACAACGTCCTGTGTAACCCCTGCTTGAAAACTCCTTGAACAATAAGTACCTCAGACTCTAGTGATGTTTTATCAAACATGATAAACAAAAGAAATGAGGAAGCCGGTTGTGTTTGTCTTTTTCCTTCAGAAGCTGAGACGCTCTCAGGTCGGCCTTGTGGTTCTGGCATTGTACCGATGCGTCACCTGCCGCTACAGATCATCTGACTCCGATCTATGGCCCTCTTCTCAGGTATATGAAATTTTCAGGTATATAAAAAATCAGGTATGGAAATGCATGAAGCACTGAATTGTCAATCATGCATTTAGCGACACATTTTAATATTGTTTTACCATTTTAAGTTTAAAGAAACCTTTTGATTATGATAATCCACATTTCTTCCATCCTAATTTTGGCAAAAATGTTTGCCAAGACTTCATTTCTCAAATTTTTTCGTATTAAAGTTCCATCCATCCATCCATTTTCTTCTGCTTTTCCGGGACCGGGTCGCGGGGGCAGCAGTCTAAGTAAAGATGCCCAGACTTCCCTCTCTCCGGCCACTTCCTCCAGCTCCTCTGGGGGAACCCCGAGTCATTCCCAGGCCAGCCGAGAAACATGGTCTCTCCAGCGTGTCCTGGGTCTTCCCCGGGGCCTCCGCCCAGTGGGACATGCCCGGAACACCTCAACATGCCCGGAACAGGGGGCATCCGGACCAGATGCCCGGAACACCTCAACTGGCTCCTCTCACTAAGTCTGAGGCCATGGTTCTCGACCAAAGAAAGGTGGTTTGTCCTCTCGGTTGTCCGGTGGATGGAGTGCTACTTCCCCAAGTGGAGGAGTTTAAATATCGTGGGGTCTTGTTCACGAGTGAGGGATGATCTGAGCGTGAGATCAACAGGCGTATTGGTGCAGCGTCCACTGCCATTTGGTCGCTATACCGGTACGTCGTGGTGAAGAGAGAGCAAAGCCAGAAGCAAAACTCTCAATTTACTGGTCGATCTTTGCTCCAATACTCACCTATGGTCATGAGCTCTGGGTCATGACAAGCGGCTGAAATAAACTTCCTCCGTAGGGTGGCTGGGCGCTCACTGAGAGATAGGGGGAGAAGCTCGGTCACACAGGAGGAGCTCGGAGTAGAGCCGCTTCTCCTCCACATTGAGAGGAGCCAGTTTTATTAAAGTTCCGATCAGCAAATAAAACTTGTATATTTTACAATGTAGTGCAAAATGTCTTTGATTAAGCTGATTACGTTCCAAGGCACATAAAGGACAACTTAAAAAACCTTACCAATGTGTTCTCTATTTTCTTTTCTTTGTGGTGTTGTACGGCTTTAACTGACAGGAAAAGGAAAAACTGGAAGTTCTTCTCAGAAACCTCCCGTCAAGAGACTTCAAGGACTTCTGCTCATCACTTCTTTCCAATCAGATTGGTGGTCCAGCCTCCCATCTCCATATTAGTTTGAATCTTCCCCCACAGAGGCAAACAGTCATGGAGCTGCTGGTCCATCTGGTCTCTGTGCTTCTGTGTGAAGACACTCTGCTCCTTCCTCTTTATGAGATTGCTTTCCAGCCTGCAAACGCCACAGTAAGTTACTTTCTGTTCATTTGTTATTCAAAGGTTACCTCAGAATATGATGCAAGCATCATCTACTGGCAGTAGGACTGCAAAATGTGGCTTACCTTGCTCAGCTTTGAATTTGAAAAAGTCTAAAGCTGCGTTCACATGGAATGCAATTCGTGCAGTGCAAGTGGCCAGTTTTAATTTAAGTCAACGGTACAGGCGCTATCTAAGGTCCTGCGGCACGTTTTGAGCGGCGGGCATGGTGCAAAAGGAATTTGAGCAACGTGCCGTGATGTGAGCAGCATGCACGTCAACCAATCAAGGACTCAACTTCGGGCCCGTGGCGTTTTCAGTGATAGCGGGTAGAATACACATCCAGGATGGTGGATCGATCCATATTTTCCTGAACTTCCATCCATTTTCTTAACCCGTTGTATTTCTTTCGGGGCAGTAGGGTTTCCGGAGCCCGTCCCGGCTACTGTTGGGTGAAGGGGGGGCATGTCCTAGACCAGGGGTGTCCAAATCCAGGCCTCTGGGACTGGTTTTCCAGAAACCCTGCCTTATCTGCTGCTGATTACCTGGATCAGGTATGTTTAGCCAGTAAGGAGCTTCAATGGCAGGTTAGTTGGAAAACATGTCAGTCATCTGGATTTGGGCACCTTTGCCCTGCCCTGCCCTGTCCTGACCTGTCACAGAGCCCATGGAGCTGGAGCGATCACACTCACCATGCCCACTGGCTCCTGGGAGGCGAGCTGGCAGCCAGACAGAGAGCTGCTGTTGAATGGAGAGGCAGCCTGCTCGGGCCTTCTGAACTTAAGGAGTTTGTTTTTATTTTCATTGAGACAGTGATAAAAAGGTCCCTTTATTGTATTCTTGCTTCTTTTTTTTTTGCCCTCTCAGGTTAATGTGTGACAGCAAGCGTTTAAGCTAGCTCAGAGAGAGACAGAAACACTGCCCAAGCGGCAGTCACCCACTGAGGGACTGAAGCTCAGTGTACCAGGATCATCTCTGAATGATGTCATGAACCCAAACATGGAGACGTGATTACTGATGTTTTTGAAGAGATCTTCAAAATAAATTAACCTGATCTCTCAACATCATCTGTGTCTTCCATGCATTGTAAAAGAGATGACGCAAAGTACACAGACGCCGCACCATGCTATCAGGCTAAAAATATTAGCTGTTAGCTCCTCCCACATGTGGCCAGGGCTTTAAGCTTAAGGTGCACATTTTTTGACCTGCAGCACAAAACACCAAATTTGCCACACAGAAAAAAATATATTACCAATGCACTTTGCCGCAAGTATCAAGTTTTGTGTGAACGCAGCTTTAAGTGCGATAGAGAGGTGTTTACATTCTGTTAGGTTAGCTAAGCTCCCCCAAGAATATGAAGACCCCACCTGTCCTCCATGATATTTGTTAACTTCAAAACTTTTTTTCCTCCAAGAATTATTTTTTCCCCACAATGCCGGACGATCATTCCAGTGAAGCCCGACAGTGGCTGAAGAGAGAGCAACTGCAGGAATACAGTACGTCTTCCTCCCATATCTGTTTAAACGTTTCATTTTCTGGGTAACTGATTATATTTACCTAATCACCACTGTTTCTAGTTTAACACCCTCACTTAATCCATATCCTACGGTGGTCCTGAAGTACAAATCACATTAACAAATCATTCGCCGCAAAAACATTTTAAAGATCACAACAACTAAAAAAGAAAATCTAGAAAAAAAATGAAGCACAATAAGTAACCAGAAAAGGTAGATACTATGGAACGTCGCTGATTGGATAACGATTGAGTTTTTTTTCTCAGTGCGTCTTCAATGATTCATGCTAATAAAAGTTTCAAGACTCGCCCAGAGCATATCCAGTATCGCTTCATGTCAAATAACTTTCAGTCGAAATGAAGGGCAAACAGAAATCAAAGTGAAATGTTAAAAAAAGAAGCCGGTAAAGGTAGGTACTACGGGAGATCGCTGATTGGATGATGTTTGTCCTTCATTTTGACTGAAAGTTATTTGACAAGTGGTAAACAGGCTTTCCTATGATAAACAATATGTGTAAAATACACACTCTTACAAAAAGCAAAATGTTTTCTAAACACTTTCCTTTCTTTTGCCTTTCTTTTTGCATTGTGTTAAGTTGAAAGTAGATGTAGGTATATTTATCCAAAGTTAGAAAATAAACAATATGCAATTATTGCCTTACTCCCAACCGCCCTAATGGGTGGATATGTTTCTGTCTGCGGATGAAAAATTGTCATATCTGTACAGATATGCGTGCCGCAGGTGGCCCTCAAGGAATAGGTTGTAGACCGCTCTGTGAAGGAAATTAGACAATCAGAGTGTAGTTTGTGTGGGTGTCCTTTGGGCATTCACCTTCACATCTTGTGCGTGCGACATTTGTGCTTGGTCAGTACGAAGCCTGTACTCGCACTTTGCTAGTGACTGGAGTGCTGCGAAAACATAACTGGCAGTCCTCAGTTTGTTAGGCTGGGGAGATCTGTGTCGTCAGTGGTCAGCAGCAGCACCGGTGCTCCACCGAGAAATGTTCTTTCACCCCTCCTCTTCACTCTCCACACATCTGAGGAGCAGTTAAATGATATGTTTGGTCGTTCAGTCTTTGTTTTTGTTTCTTTTTCAGCTTGTGCCAAAGGACATGTGTGCTTTGTTGGAGAGGTAAGCATTTTCTTGAATAAAATTTGATTAAAAGAGTTCCCAAAAATGCTTTCTTTTTTAATTCCTTCATACTTTGTTTGAAAGTGTGGTAAGCCGATGGAGAAATCCAGATGCGTTGAATGTGGGCTTCCTATTGGAGGAGAGAGACACATTCCTGTTACTGGCTTCCGTCCACAAAATATTCAGAGGTTAGACCATCTTCAGCCCTTTAGGAAGATTTTATTAATCGAACGACTGTCTGATTGGAATCTGGGTTTAGCGATCAGACCAGGACAGGACACATTCTTGGGGAGGCTCATCGGAGGTCTGAGGCTCCTGAGAGACAGTTGACGTCTGCTCAGGCCTGCATCCTGCGACTGCTGACGCACCTCGCCATTCTTCAAGGCGCTATCAAAGACCTGAGAGTGAGCCCTGGGTGTGGTTTAACAAATCACTGCTGAAGTGAGCTGCTCTGTGAAATTAAACCTCCTGTGCTGCTTGGCCCAAACAGAAAGTTGAAGACATGATCCACCCAAGACCTGACGATGGTCTCAGCTTCCTGTGGGACCACCTTGAAAAAGACATGGAAATGTTGAGCCAGACTCTGGACCTTAACTTGGATGACGCTGCAGTTACTGTTCATTTGATCCTGAACAGATGCCCTGCTGGTAAAACTGGCCCTTAAGGATCTTTTATTACACTGCTTCTAATTGTCCAGAAATGTATGCGTCAGTAATGGTGTTGAACATTTAACTAAGGTTTCCATGGTGCCAGACCTGATCTGTCCACCAGAGAGGGGCGGCAGCAGTGGGAGAAGCTGCTCTGTGTCTCTGCCATCAAACCAGTGCTCCAAGTAAGCAGCAAAGTTCTTGTAAAGCAGTTTACTTGTTTTATGTTTAGAGTCAAGAGAAATGTTTTCAATAGTTTTGTGTTTAGATGTAATCTTTTTGTGTCTTTTTCAGGATCTGAAGAAAAACTTGAGTGAAGCTCAAGACAACATCAGTGCTGATGACGGACTAGCTGGAAGTCCCCTGATGACAGCACTCTTTAAAGATCCCGGTAGAATGCTGTCCCTCCCATCGAGCTGTCCGACGCACCGCTCATCTTTCTGGACTTTGCGGGAGACAATGACAGTGGAGCGCTTCTCACAGAGGGTCGGGGAGACAAAGGCCCATTTGTCTTTACCCTTGCTCTGCTTGTTTCTGAAGAAGGTAACCACTACAGGCAGCCCCCCTTCAGACAAAAAAGATAACTTTCCACCCACATAGTTCACACAAGTTCACGACATCAACATGTTTACCCACCTCTGGAAGTGGTGGCAAAAAAAGAGATGTTAATAAGAGAATGATTGAAGAAAATAAAAACGTCCGAGCAGGCGGCAGAGGGATCCCCGTCTCTCTGCTGCTGCTGTTGTGTCCATAGATACGTTCCTCCTGCCAGAATTTGTTACCCCAGTCTCAGACATCATTCTGGGGGAACTTACCTCGGCACAACACCGGCCAGCGGCGGCAAATTAGCGTGGCGGATCCCCGCTTAGCCCAACAGCAACCCGGGACAGGAGGGACGGACGCACCCGCCACAGGTTCTGGCAGCACCGTGGAGATAGCGGGCAATCGCACATTCTTGACGCACTAGAAAATATGTGCAGTGCAACAAAACAAAATTACAAACCACTTACATACGCAATTATAGTATTTACTTAAAAAACAAAGTTACAAACTCAGACAGGTTCATCCATCCTATTTCAGATGCATTCTAGCAGTGTTTGATCGTGTCATTCACACACAAGACTTGGGGACGTGAAAAGAGTCCTAAATCTGATTTGTACGTAAATGCAGTTTTGTGTGTGTGTCAGGTGATTGGCGCATACTTTTCATAGATTTATATGAGTACTTAGTTTCAAGTTGGTGTAATTTTAAGTTGTGCATGTGTAAATTATATTTTGAATTTTTTTTGTATTTTGTCATTTTTGGACATGCCAATACACAATTGCAAGTGCACACAGTTAGGCTCAAAATGTATTGAATGAGTTACAAATCAAGCATTACGCAGACTAAATCCAGTGAGTCTATTTGATCTCCATAGGTTGCTCACAGTGGTCCTCATAAGGCAGCGTGTGTGTATGCACAGGTACATGAAGCATTGGAGGGAATGATGGCCCGGGAGTTCACGGTGGCCGGGGTTTCCAGATTGAAATCTGGTCATTGCTGGGTCCCCGTGTCAACAGTCCTCATCGAGTGCCTGTGCTGCTCTCGTACACTATCTAGCAATGGGACGGTGGCAGTGGGCTGGCAGCACAGGGACAGATGGGTAGCTCGAGGGTGACAGACTGAAATCAGATGATCTTCACACCATTTTGGGGACCTTGGATTCCCTCCTGTCATATCACTTATAGTGCTGCTGCCTTCCTGTCACCTGCCTACCGCTGGACTGCCACCGCACGACCTCCAATTGTGCTCGAGTGGCCACTGACTGATGTCAAAAAATTGTCCTGTCACCACTCAATCTTGACTTTTTCCTAAGACCTCTGGGGCCTCCGCATGAGTCTGCCGCCGACCGATTACAAGTGCTGCCACACGGTCACCTGCCAAATTTGCTGAAAGTTGCTGCGCTGTGGCATTCTGTATGTAATCGTAGTCTTAGTGATACATAAATTAAGGTGACAAAAAATCAAATTTAAGCTCTCAAATTGTTACTTTTTGTTTCCATGTGAAAATGCTTATGCTGGTCTTAAAGCTAGCCTGTGTGTGTTGGTTGTCCTCAGATACAGTGCGTGAGGCAGTTATATCACCTGCCTGACCTGGCTGCGTTACAGTGTGACTTGCTGCGGGTGGCTCACCGAACATGGAGCGTCACATCTCAGACCATTGCCCAGGTCCTACAGCAGATCCCTGCAGGTAATGCAGTCATTCCCTTCAATGTACCAGCAAAAAAGTATTTAGTGCATATCCAAACTGAGTCCTGCCATCTTCATCAGGGTACCAGAGGAAGACACTCGCTGACAGAGTGGACAGATTCATCACAGTGTGGAATTGTCTCAGAGCAGAGCTGTCAAACAACTGTAAGCATGTGACTGCTAACACCTCTTTAGTGAATGCTTGAACGGATGAAATCATTTCTTATATAACTAGTGGTTGACAGGAAACTAAGGTGAAACTTTTATCAGTACAATTTGAATTCTACATTAAAACTAGGCTGCATGGTGGCGCAGTGGTTAGTGCTCTTGCCTCACAGCAAGAAGGTTCGTGGTTCAAGTTCCGGCTGGGAGATTGAAACAGTGTCACCAATGGGGGACCTTTCTGTGTGGAGTTTGCATGTTCTCCCCGTGCATGCGTGGGTTTTCTCCGAAGACTCCAGCTTCCTCCCACCGTCCAAAAACATGCTTCATAGGTTAATTGGTCACTCTAAACTGTCCTTAGGTGTGTGTGATTGTGGCCCCTGCGACAGACTGGTGACCTGTCCAGGGGTGTCCACTGCCTTCACCCAGGAGTGACTGGGTTAGGCTCCAGCAGCCCCGTGACCCCGAAAGGGACAAACCCGTATAGAAGATTAACATTAAAACTAACAGGTATTTTCTTCAAGAGAGAGACATTCAGCAAATCACTTTGAAGTAAAATGTATTCATGCATTTCATGAATTGATCTTGCATTTTTCAACTAATGATCAGTTCTAGGATTCATTATTTCGTTTTACAAACCCAGCCCAACAAACAATGAAGACAATATTTTTTTTGCTTTAGGAGTCAACACTAAAGCTCACAACAAATGAAAAGCTCATCCATGTTTTTAGTCAGGGGTTGAGGAGAGTTTCTGTAACTGACCATAATCACATGCGTTTTCAGCTGTTGATAGAGAAGTTTTAGAGCTTTGCACCTCAGTCCTGCATGAAGGAGGCGGCCATCTGTGAATGGATGGCATTGCAAAGATTGGTTAGGGTTCAGTCTGATGAAATCTTGCTGTCAACCTTGACAGACTTTGGGTGGTCTGTGAGGGAGAGGGGAGACATTTTTGTTGAGTAATTATAGCTTTAAAAGCTCAGCAAAACAAAGAGCATCCTTACAAAAGACCCATAATCCCTCAGGTGACTTGGGGCAGTATGGCAGTAAAATGATGTTCTCTAAGCAAATGAAGTGGGGCAGTGCTGTGGGGACACAGTCTTTGATGTACCTAAAAACCAACCTTTGAGATATTTTTCAGGGATTACTGTGTGACTCAGGGCGATGTCTCTGTAATCCCTGAGGACATTGATAGTGGTAGACTCTGGTTCCTAAAATCAGGCAAGGCAAAGTTTCAACTATTTGGCTCTAAAAAGTCTGTTTTCTGTCCCATGTGGTAAAACTCCTTCCCAGGCCTGTTTGCCTAGGCTGCATGGCACCCTAGGCAAAAAGGATCCCCCCGCCGTGCACACACACTCACACACACGCATACCCACGCACACACACTCTCACATATCCCCAAAACCCCACCATCACTGTCCAGAACAAAAGCAATGTAACTGCCTGGAATATGTGGCAATAAGAATGTCTTTATTTTAACTGTCAAAATTTTAATAAAAACTACTTCTGATTATTGTTCAAAACCACTGGTCCCTGAGGAGGACTCGACCCAACAACCCTTGCATTGGGAGGTGGGAGTGCTAACCACTGCACCACCATATGATTCCTAATAAGCAACATAAAAGGTTTTAATAGAATCATCTCCAGAATGAAAGGTTTAAAGATAGAAACAAAACGAGATCGGCAGTTATTTTGTCTTTTTCAACCAAATACCCCCACCCCACCCCTAGTTTAGACAGCAGCAGTGTCAGGTAAGGAAGGGCGCTGCACCAGGAAAAGTAATTGATAATGTCAAACTATTGAGTTATTTTATTTATGTTTTAAATTATTACCTTTTTATTTTAAAACTAAATGAGTGGTGTGTCCAAATGTGATAAATATTAAAAAAAAAAAAAAAACTTAGTCTAATCATTGACATTTGGCCCCCTCTCCAGCAGATGGCGCCCTAGGCAACCGCCTAGAGTTGTTTTGTGAAACGTAATCCTCCGCCTTGTTGTTGGAGATGTGGTTTTTCAGCTGTCTCCCTGCTCTGCTGTATGGAAGGCACGCACTGAGATCACACCATCCATCTCTTTATCATCCAAACTTGATTACATGCAATGTTTTCATTTAAGAAATCTTGTTATTTAGGTGGTAATGTAAGATGATACATTTATACTTCTTCAAGTTATCACAGCTACAAATGAACCTTGCTGGAAAATATTTAGTTGAGCATTACAAAAATGTTAAAGGGCTGCAGTAACTCTAGTCTGAAGTGCGCCGATTTCAGCTTTATTGTAATTAAGTTTTTTGGTTTTTTTTTTTGCGTAAATCAGCTGAAGTTGCATGTGTTTGAGGAATACTGGATGAAAACTTCTTCCTAAACTGCTTGTATCTTTTCTTCTCATCTTTGTGCTTCCTCAGCAGTGAATTTAGGGGTGGATGTCAACTTGTGCCACAAAGAGGTGACAATGGAAAGCTCTGGGGAGTACTTGACACCACGTCGGCATGGACCTGGTTCGTGTCTCCAGACTTTGATCAACTTCTTGTCTGAGACTCACAATAGCCTGGTGAGAGAGGTCAGGAGGGTGAGCCACACTGAGGACAGGTCAGTCCTGCATCAGCAGATGAGTGCTACCTGGTAAAGTCTGAACCATTAAATAATTGACAGAAAATTCAAATTCTTTGGATTTGGAGCCTTTATAGGTCCCTCTGAACAAACAGGCAAAAAGAAAAAAACATTTTTTCACATATAAATTTAATTTTGTATCATATCTGATACATCAGGTCACACAGCTCAAATATATATTTTTTCCTGAGCTAACAAAAATATTCTAAGACAAAAAAAAAATACAAGAACTTTGTATTTCCATTCCATTGCTCTTGCAGAAGGCTGACAAACTCATGTATCAAACATGATACGTTCGGCTTTAAAGGGTGATGGGTTGGTTCTCTGCAGCTTCAAAATGATGTCAGAAGTGCTTGATCGTTCTGGCCCTGTATACTCCATGCTTCATGTTTTCTGTCTGGCTAAGTTGAAAATATTTCTCTAAGAAAATCTACACATTATAAGCAATGAGTCATGCCATTTTTAAGGTAAAATCTATATGTATTTTGCAGTATCAGCTAAAATAAACAAAAAACGCTATCACATGAATTGGTTTAATTGATAAAAAAAAATCCTAGTGCAGTGCAAAGTTAACAGAATCAACTTGGTTAACATCTGATCCTCTTTACATACAATTTCTTCAAGAGGTTTTTAAAGAATGAGGGAAAGGAACATCAGACTTTTAAATTTACCACAGCAGAAAGAAGTTTCCTTTACAGCTGTTCAACCTCAGATTCAGGATCAACATTGTGGTTTCCATCCTGGTCATGGAACTGTGGACCGGCTCTACACCCTCTTTAGAGTGCTGGAGGGTTTGTGGGAGTTCACTCATCCAGTCCATGTGTGTTTTGTGGATTTGGAGAAGGCATCTGACCGCAACCCCCCTGGTGACCTGTGGAGGGTGCTTTGGGAGTATGGGGTCCTTGGGAGCCTTACTCAGGGCTGTCCCTGACTAACAGGGCTGTTCTTTATGACCAGAACAGGAGCTTGGTCCACATAGCTGGTGTTCAAACGATCTGTCCTACCATTTGAGATTTTCCTACCCGTAGCACAAATTGATAAATATAGCTATCCAAATGTCCTACAGTATCAGAAAATCTTACTTATTGTATATGAGATATTTTGGATGTGAGTTCGTAAACACAGGAGGGTAGCACAGGATTACTAGGAGGGTAGGAAAAGATTACAGGTAGGGCAGCACAGACTAACGGGGGCAGCATAAACTCACGGGGGGCAGCACAAATTCACAGCGGGCAGCATAAACTCACAGCGAGTAGCATAGTTTAATGAGTTAAATTGTATATGTAGTATGTTGTCGTGTGCAGGTGGAGGATGTAAGAAACATGTGCACATTGTGTATTTTTACAGGACAGAAGAAATGTACTTGAAATTTGTCTTTAATGTTCTTTATATGTTTCAACAAGTTATACCAAAGTGAAAATAAAGTGATGCTTTTATTTTTTATGTATATTTTAACATTCTATATTAACAGTCTTCTGATCAGCTCATTTCATTTGATTACAGCATCACTTATTTTTTCCATTTCTAGAAAAGTACTTAGTTTTTTCTTACACTGCTGTTAATCGCCTGTTTGCTTATTTTTTAAATCAAATGAAAATCAATGTTGTAATTGTACACCCATTTAAAATAATTTTATTTACATATTACTATGACTACATTTATTTGTAAACTTGACCTGAGCTCCCTCTTTCTTATTATATCTTTTTTTTCTTATAATGAAAAAAGGAAAAAAAGACTTCTTTTTATTGATCAATATTTACATACAAGATTCTCTGAATTTTATCTTTCGACTTTCATGACAGAGAGTACCACCACTTCTTGTTGTCCACTTAAAGCACTGAGCCAATGATTACTTGAAACAGCTTCTTTTATTTCTTCAGTGAGTTCAGTGTCCCTTTGGAGAGGCTTTCAGAGACCCAGCTAACGCTGTGCCACCCTGAGCGGGAGCTCTTGCCACTTGTTTTGGCAAACTGCAACTACAGTCTAGAAAAAGGCGGGGAAACGAGCTGCAGCTACGACTTGCTGCGCATCCAGGCTCAGCTGTCCCGTCGCTTCTTGGCTGGAAAACCTCTCATCCAGGCAGTGCGTTTGAACACCCATTTGAATACAGAGGCTAACCAACTCTACGGCAAACATTCTGTTAAGCTGTATTTCTTTTATTCACATTAGGACACCTCCAGGTTTCTGAACCGACACCTCCAGGACTTCTCATTGGTTCTCAGTGAAGTTAGAGGAAAGATCTGCCAGGTAGCATGTTTTTTCTACTTTTATTTTTATGGTTTTACAATGAGGTTTTCTGAAGTATCTTCTTTTTTATTTTGTGAACCTACCTTGTCATAGTGGTCACATTCCTCCCATTGGTCGCTCTCCTGTGTCTTCCCATTGCAGAAGGCTCTGAAGGGCTCGGTGAGCAGCACCATGACTACGGTGCTGCGCTCCTACACGGATGTTTGTGATGCCTTGTTTGTGTTGGAGATTGGCCTTCGCTTCCTGGGGAAGACGGGTGGTGACCCCCAGGCTCAGCTTTTGTCTTACCTCACTGACTCACTGCACATGCGGCCCCAGATTTCAAGCACTGTAGCCAAGGTATGAACCCTCAATGCCAATAAACCTGTGTGACAAAGGTGGGTGTCATCTCATATCCTACTGCCTGCCTGTCTCTTAACACAAGTAGTTAATTGTTTTGACTTCGTTTATTTTTCTCTGACTCCTAGTGTGATCTAATAACTCGAATAAAGTATTTTTGCCAAAAGGTTCAATTGTCTCAGGACTTGCAAGATTCTCAGTGTGAACTGAGCTTCTGGAAACATTAGTCACAAAAAAAAGAGTTGTTGTTTTATATGGTGTCATGGAAATGAAGATGATATGGATATTTTAGGGGAACGTCTTAAAAGTCTAATTTTGTTACTCCCAGTGAAACAGTGACCCATAACAAAAAGTTTTTTTCTGAAATTGTTTCTTTCCTTCTGTTTAAACCTGAGCTGTTTTCAAAGCAGCAAAAAAAACAGCTTTAATTTATTTTGTTGCTGGAACATTACTGGCTGTTTTCTCTGGTGAATAGGAAGGATTCAAAGTCAAACCTTTGACTTAAAGGATTTTTTTTAACTTTGTTACAATTAAATTTCAGGGCTGTTATCAAACACATGAACAACACTTTTTTCTATTTACACAAAAAAAAACTCCAAAAGTATAGTGAAAGTCTGATATTCTGTGAAGACAAACCTGTTCTGGCTAGTCCAAACATGAGGGAATTATTAGGGTAAAACCTGAAGGTAATTACAGCCTGCCTTAACTTCCTCCTTTTCAGAAATAAAATCATCTTAACAGTTCTGAAGAAAATTGTGTGTGAATGTTGTTTATGACCTTGGCATAAATAAAAGAGGGCTCGACTGCCAGCTATTTTTACGGCCATAACTTTTACCGACAGGGTTTTTTAATTCCTTCTTAAATGAATAGAATACACTCACTTGATATAAAGCTTCTTCATTTTTTTTTTATTTATTTTAGAGTGTTGGAGAGAGCAAATTAGAGCACAGCATCTTTACCTGGCAACTCCTGACTTGTTGGAAATCTGAGCTAATGCTTAAGAAGCAGCAGGTAGGTGAATGCAGATAAATACCCTCATGTACTGGATGCTGTAAAAAAACACAAGCTGTTAAGAAGCAATAAATGGCTGATATTTAGGAAAAACAGTAGAAGGAATCCAAATGCAAACATTTACCAAGCACATTTTATATTTTTGGTCATGTTTTCTTTTTTCAGGACCCATTTCTAAAGCTTCCACCAGAGTTTCAGCAGAAGCTTTCAAAGGATGAGAAGAAGGAGTTGAACGCCTTCCTCGCTGTCACGGATGTTGTCACTTTCATTTTGGAGCTGCATGAAATCCTCCTCTTGAAGACAGGCGGTGCTGACCAGGATTACCAGTCACACTGGGAGTGAGTATGAATCCTTAGCTCATAAATGTGCAAAATCTGGTAACTGCCGGGTCGCAATGGGTCAGTTGGTAACATCAAACGGTTTGCTTGTAGCTGTTCTTTGTGCAGTTTAGAAAAAAAATCACAAATTGCAGACATGTCAGGGACCACCACCGTCTAAAGGCATTTATTAATTTCCACCAGTTGTAATCTGAGTGAAGCATGGAGTTCTAAACTGAAGCTTCCCCCTCCTGTTGGGATTTGGAGCCTTTTGACTTTCAGGTTAAGAATTTGACCCCTCTGAGCAGCCATCTGTCAGAGGAGAGCAGCTTGTCTCCCTTTAGCAACACGTGGTTTCACGGTAGCAGCTGGACAGGAACTATTGGGATGAGATGCTGTGCTTACAGGTGTTTTCTCCTTCTCTGCAGCATCAGGTTCACCTTAGAAAGCCATCTGGAGCAGAAAGACTCTACACCTCTGCTGGGGCTGGAGGCTTTATCAGAGAAGATCACGCTGGGCCAAGGAGCAGATGTGTGGAGAGCTGCTGTGGAGTTTAAAATAAAATAAAGACAGAAATGAAGCCGTTCAAAATTATTAGATTTTTTAAGTACCTTTTGAGTAAATGTTTTTCATTAATTGCATATTTAGTACACTCTTTTGCTAGTAATTCTTTAATTTGTTTTTCTTAATCAACCCAATAAATAATAAAACAAAATGTTTCATTTTCTGTGGAATGGTCAAACTCCCAACTGAGAAAAAACCAAAAACTTTAAACGTCTCATTGCAAAGCCAACCAAACAGATGGGGAGACACGCCCCCTGAAGATGGACGCTCTCTATCAGCCTATCAGGGCCAGGAACCAGAAAGCAGAGCTACGATTCCACCAATCAAAGGCGGTGGTAGGTGGATGTTTTGTTACTACAGAGATGATGCTTCGCATTATTTGCTGGACCATATTTATCCTGCGGAGGACTACGCTCACTGTTTTCCAGAGGGTTTGTTTTCGGAATAAACGCTCCAACGGAAGCCCAGCGGTTATTAAATCACAGCGCCCGTCCGTTTAGGAAAGCTCTTGTTTTTCAAAGCAGCGAAGGCGGATGTTTCCCTGTTTTCTGGCGGCAGATTGAAGAATGAGCTAAGAACGCGTTTATTACACTCTGGGGCGGTCGCGGTTTTCTACAGCTGTCGCATCACAGCAGCGACGCGTTAGCCTGGATAACACATCTACCAGCGTCTGCTGTGCGCTGATGCTACGGCGGAGGAAGGACTAGACAAACCCGCCGAGGTAACGTTCATGTCGGTTACACAACCGACACTTGTTTAAACTACAGCTTCTATTGGATTCTGGGCTGCAGACAATTGACGCAGGTTTTTAACATTTTATGTTGTTTTTTTAAATACATGGTTTTGTTTTTATACCAAATATGCTTTGACTGCGTTTGTATTCTGGTAGCCCGATGTTATTTTAGCTACTAGCTGCTGGTTTAGTGTGGAAAACACGTCTTCTTCTGTGGAAAACACGTCTTCTTCTGTGGAAAACACGTCTTCTTCTGTGGAAAACACGTCTTCTTCTGGAATCCAGCAAACATTCCTCAGGTATTTGGGTCAGCATGCTTGACTGGAAACAGAATGTAGTTCCACACATGTAGTATTTGTCCTGCTGACATGTTTGTGTTTTTGGGACTTTGGCAGTAAAAGCTGTTTCTGTTGTTGGTGACTACAGTCTGGATTCTGCCTGTTTGTTTGTGGCTGTTCGCTCATAAAACTCAATGAACTGTGTGACGAGTCGCTTGTCTTTTCCAGGTCTTTTTTTACATGATGCATACCACGAGGAGCCCTTCGTCCATCCCAAAAGGGTGTCCAGGAGAAGCTCTTGACCTCAGCCTGTCCGGTTCCCAGCTGTCCATATCCAAACGACCCAGCAGTGCATCACCAGGGAAGTGCTTCTCTCGGTCCATATCGGTGTCTGTGGCTGGTGACAGCAGAACAAAACACAACACTCTGGTGAGCCACTAATATCTGCTGATCGAATGGAAGCTCGGATCAAATCCAGATGCTGGAATGGAGAAGATTTTCCTTAGAGCTCTGTGATCCAGGATTCTCAGAAGCTGTTTCCATCTGCAGAGTGATGCCGGCTGGGGCAGCTCCCGCTCCATCAAGAACTTGAGACGTTCCAACAGCACCACTCAGGTTAACCAGCAGGCCAAGATCAGTTTAAGGTACGCCTGCTGAACACTAACACACAGATAATCCTCATCTGGTTTCACTGTCTCAGTACAGTTGTTTTCTTAACATTAGCAATGACACGTTCAAGTGTGTATAGTACAGAATGCGGCGATCATGCACAGCTCTGTTAGACTGTACAACACATGACTGAAAGGAAGGACAGGAGGCTCAGCTCTGCCTTTAAACCACAGTGCCGCTCTTGAGCAGACAACAGCTGGCGGCACTGAGGCTTCGGCAGTTTGGACAAAAGGAGGGATGTCACGCCATCATTCATGATAAAGGGTGATGGGAAGCCAAGTGGCTTTTGATGGGGTGACGGGTTGCAGGGGTGGGCTTTGTCCAGTGTAATAGGGGGAAGGGCCAGGACCTCTCAGGTCAGAAAACCCCTCCCTACATCAGGAGCCTGTGAAAGAAAAAAAGTGTGTGTGCACGCTTCACATCTCTTGTCCAGCAGCTGCTGCCATGCACCCTTCCTTGTTTCGCTTTAAGATGCAGAATTGAGGGATTTTAAACACAGACTAACACCCCCACCCCCAAACACTATTCAAAGTTTCCACAGACTGATCGGGTCTGACACCAGGTCTTTCATCACCCCCTGTTCTCTTTATCAGTCACTTGCAAAAAAAAAATACTAAAGGAATGTGTTAGAATTGTTGGATGTCTTGTCTCTGGGACAGCTGGTTTCCCCCCCCTGAAGCTCATTTATATAGTTAGACTGAACGCCCAGCTCATGTTGCAGACGAGGGGGTCAGCATGCATCTGTGTCTAATGGAGGAGGGGCAGGAGCACAGGGCCTGCAGGATCAACATATGACCACACCTGGTGGAGTCCATCACTGAGTTCCCCACAACAGTCCATCAGCTTTTCACTGAATTCCTGCAGAAGGGGGGGGGGCTGTTTGTTCAGCGGCCATTAAAGCTCATCGCTGAATTAGGCTCGCTGAACCTTTGCTTTGTTTAATCAGAACATTGACAGATTCATGGTTTTTTCAAAACAAAAGATAATTCACTCTTTTTTAAAATTTTAGCTTTTGAGAAACCATAACTGAACTGTCTTTTTCTAGTCACGACTACGCTGACGACTACTCGACTCTGTTTGAAAGCAGCTCAGATGGACGCAGGAAATTGGCGAGTTTAAGCAAGGCAGAAAGAACCACGTGGAACATTCTGGTATTTACCTTCAAACACGCTCACACGTTTGTCTGGACCTTCCTTTTCACATCAATCTCAACAATGCTGATTTGAGAAAACAGTAGATGTTGATAACAAATATTGAGCTGGATGTTAGCAAATGTACTGAATGTTTTCAGGACGACCAGCCCAGAGCCTTTGCTCAGCACTCAAGCTCTCACAGCACCGGCAGCATGGAATTACTCACCAGCCTGAAAAAAAAGGAGCCTGGCGATCCTTTAACAACGTCCTTCACTGCCAACAACAGGTAGACCCGCTTCTCTGTTTCACACAAACACACAATGGTCCAGATGTCTCCCTGCAGTCCTGCTGTGGCTCAGGTTTCATACCTGCTGATCTTGTCAGCTGATATGGCCACTTTTGGAAACTGTATCAACACTCATGCTTTTCTTCCAGGAAAACAGTCGGCATAAAAATTGTGTGGGTTGAGATTGTATCACAGGGGAATGGGTATCAAAGGCTGGGTGATGTTGGCTACAATAATGCCTCAGTGTTTGCTTTTCACAGGAGCAACAAGGGAACAGTAGGCAACTCGGTTACCACCATCTTACACAATAACTATTCTGAAAAGCCTCTCACTCCCAAGAGCTCCAACCAAAAGCCGTCATTCAAGTATGTCTGAAGTGCTGACTGACCATGGTTCCTGAGATACTGCAGCGTGTCAGCAGCTCTTATGAAACTTCTGGGATTTTCTTTCAGCAACCTCTTAAAGGCTACAGCCAATGATGAAGTGGCACCAGAGAACAGCTCTGTCACTAAATCCCAGAAGAATTTCTCCTGCTCTTCATCAGCATCCAACAACAGACCCTCTGTGTCAGGTCACTGCAGTCCTGCCTCGCCACGCCGTAGGGAAGCCACAGAGGAGGAGGCTGAAAGGTCAGAACCCCTGAACACTGAGCTTCACTGAAATGTTGTTTTCAATTCTGTGGTTTGTGACTCAGCCCTTCTCTTCCCGTGAACCTGCAGGTTCATCCAGCAGGTGAACCAGGCGGCGGTCACCATTCAGTGCTGGTACAAACGTCATGCTAAGAGAATACACAGCAACAAGGTAGCGCTCAAACTGTTGCTTGCAAATAAAAAAAAGGTATTTATAAGACGTTCCATTCAGGTTGGGTTCGTTCTGTGTTCTTGACCTATGATGGTCAATGCATCTTTGCTTAGCAGGAATGGCAGGAGAAGAGACCGGAGGACACCCTCCAGGAGCAGCAGCAGAGAAAACTGGAAGAAAGAAAGCAGATTCGGGAGAAAAAAGCTCGACTTGCTCGTCTCGCAGCCATCCAGGTGCCACCTCTCATGATGCATTTTTACTACCAACGCTTTTCTTTGGAATTACATAAAGATGTCAAGCTTAGAAGGATGTTTAGGATGTTAGCTGTCTTTGTTCATGTACTGGTAAATACACAGGTTTGTTGTTTAATGCAGTTCTATTTGATGGCCTCCAAATCACCAGCTTCTTATACAGATGAATTCAGATTATTTTGAGAGTATCAGAAGCAACAAATGAACTTCACAAAGCATGTGGTCTTTTTTAGAGCTCAGCGTAAAAAACTCATTTTAAATATACCAATATCAAACATATTGTGTGATTATATACAGATCCGATTGCCTTTAAGTGTTAGAAGTTTAAATGTAAACTATCACTACAAAGTGGAACATGACAATAACTGTTAACTAAAATAAATAACAGTGTGAGGTAGTTGATGATCCGGTTCATTTTCACACGACAGGCCTGTTCATTACAATGGTTGGACTTTCACAAACTATGGTGCAGTTTGGGAGAACTATTGGTAGTGCTGTCATGCAATTATTTTTTTTGTGCGATTAATTAATCGTGGCCTGTAATTCATTAATCTAATTAATTAATTTTAATCGCAAATATTTTTAACGTAATAACTGCCGCATAAAGGCTCTTTTTGAGGTGTTTTCATATACAATTGTATATGATATTGCATAAAAACTGGATGATCCATTATGGTATCAAACTGATGAATAATTTTTTTTTTTGAGTAAAGATGATGATAATCGATGTTGGTTTTCATTAGTTATCTGCTGGGTGACATAAAGATGCGTTACATCATGATCCTTTATAAAATGCAGGGAGATGCCTTTAAAAGCGACACTTTTCCTTTCAACGTGTCTACCACAATACTTTGTATTATCTTTTTTGTAACTTTATTATAGAGAGCCGTTACCACAACAGTTGAGCTCATTGCTGTTAGGTAAAAAAGGATGATAAAACTCAGAGCCTGGAAAATCGCAACACAATCAGGTAAAAACCTTTACATGTTAAACTATCAAATCTTAGAACAGAACATTGTTTATTTAATCTTTAAAAAATCACATTTGCAATAATCTGAGTTTTTTTTTTATTAGTTTAAGGGAGACTGAAGTTATCCTCTGCCGCACAATTTTCTGCTCTTATTTTACTTCTGAAACTCTAATTTCTGTAGATTTGTACTTTATACTCAATCACATTACTCATCTATTGATAAACCCTTAGTTTTGATGACCACTCTACCTTTTTTGAAGATGTTCTGCTCCCATCAATAACAAAATTATTGTTTATATTTTTTATGAAATGATAAAATCTTTCAGTTTAAATACAAATAAATTCTTATTTTTGCAGGCCTGCATGAACACTCTTCATGGGTCTATTTAACAGGCCTATATAATGCAGAATCAACTTTTTTGAATGTATGTAATGTTAATATCTAATGAAAAACAAACCCAAAGCAGCATTTTGATCCTTTCACACATCTCTGAGCATTTCTTTAAAACCCTGCTCTCTGAGCACCAGCCCCACCCAGTAATTAATTCTTTAGTGTGCCAAATGTCATTTATTATTAAATATATGGACATAGTTTACTCTGAAACAGGGTGACTGCGAGTCCTTTAAAAAGTCTCAAAAAGGCTGAAATTTAACTGAAATAAGCCCTTAAAAAGTCTTAAACTGTCTTAAATTCCAGGTGGAAAGGTCTTCGTTTATTTTTTTCTCGTCAACGAGATGTATTTTCAGGAGAACGTCAAGAAAAAAAAGACAAAAACGAAACAAAAAGAGTCAAAGTCTGGACGCTGCAACCAGTTCTCGAAAATGTACGCAGGTCTAGTGTCACCAAAAGTAACCAAATCTTCAAAACAAAGTGTCGACAAAGCTTCCTATTTTCAAAGGTAAACTATTAAGTGTTTTTTTTTTTTTTTTGTTGGAAAAAAATGAGACTAAAGAGCTGCACAGCAGTTTGGTGGTTACGTAATCACCATCAATCAGTTGATTCTACACTGGAGAAAATTGATTTTCATACATATGCCATGCTTAGGAACATAAAGTGTTGCAGAACTTTGAGGATGGAAAAATGTTGAGAACAGTTTCAGGATTTGTTCAATTATCGAAATCAACAATAAAGTTGTTTCTGTTACTGCTGAACTTAACCAGCAGATTGAACAGAAAAAAATCAAACATCATTTATTTTCATCTAAATCCGTATGTTTTTATACATGCATATAGCATCTGTTATATTAAATATTAAGAATCGTGGTTCGATGTGTGAATTCTTAAACTTGATTCATGAATTGGATCGGATCGCTGCCCTGCTGGCAGCCATAAGATCAGAAGACAAACCTGTCTAACTTCAGCTAGTGAAGCTAATTCAAATGAACTCATGCTTGTTGGTGCGCAGCAAGCTCTTAATTGATTAAGAATTCCAATAACAAATTTTAATTTAACTAATTAGCAAATAAATAGTAATAATTATGATTACTATTTCTATAATAATGAATAATAATAGTGTTTGCTTTAATGCTACTTGTAATAATTAATTGGTGACAGAAGAGTAAAACATTTAATAAATCAACCAAAACATGCAAAAAACCCATGGAGAACCAAAAAGCTGACAAAACAAAGTAGATGACCTGACGATGGTGAGCAGAAAACCAGATACCTCAATACACTGAGGTTGATGAACTAAATGAGGACAGCTGTGGATGATTAACTTGAAACTGGTGTGACCGACAGGGGCAACTTAGAACATGACCAAGCATAACAAAACCCAATAAAGTTCACAATCCTGACAACTGCAATATCACAAATTTAAATAAAATACCTAAATAAGAGGCTTTTCACAGCAGTTATTAGGTCAAAAATCTTTGGGATTAAAATTGATTAATGAGATTACTTAATTACAGGTCATGATTAATGAATAATTAATCCCATAACAGCATTAATTCTTACATTATTTAGCATTTGTATGTGTTTGCTACATTAGACTTGTTCTTTTTCTTTAAGTACACAGTCTTTATTTTGGTTTTGAATGGTATTAAAACTATTACATTTAACTTCTATACATCTTCTATACCCTGTGAAAAAGCTCAAAAATAGTATGATTATAGGCCTTTAATTGAGCTCTTTTTTTATCTCCTGTATCACAGGAGCTGCAGCAGAAAAGAGTCCAGCAGTCTAAAGAGGTGCAGCATGCAACTGAGGTGGAGTTGGAAAACTCGATGCAAGCTGGTACGGTGGGATGGAAGAAACCAACGAGCTCCTCTTCTAATGAAACCTCAGTGCTGCAGAGCAACAGCACAAAATCACCTACAGACACCAAATCCACAAACACAGGTTTGCATGTCCTAACCTCCATCCTTCCTCTTGAATGTTGCGACAGCATGTTCTCATGTTATTTTAAAGAACTCAAAAACATGGAAAGCTGCAGCCTTTGTGCTTTAATCATTTTATCAATCAAATGTTTGCACAGACTCCAACATGGTGGCTGACCTGGGTGAGCTGAGCTTCAGAGCCATCTCTCCTGCTTCCTCCAGTAACAGAGGCTTTTTGTGTTCTCAGGTGAGGACTTTTTATTTTTCAGATATTGGCCATCCTTTTCCTGTGTGTTAGTTCTGTATTATTAAAAAAATTCTCACTTTTTGTTGGAGCAGGAAGAAAGAGCAGAAGCGGATATTCCTCAGGAACAAAATGAGAAGATGATTCATAAAGCAAACTCTGAACTCAGCCGCCTTCACTTTGCTCAGGTAAAAATTAGATAGCTTGTCATAAACTTTTTTGTTAAGTAGACAAATGTTCCTATTTATGTTTCCCTGTGTGGGGGGGCACAGGGCATGTCGCAGAGAAGACCACAGTTGGTATCAGCTGAAGGGGTGCAAGAAAATTTGAGGCTGACTGCTGCGACAGGATGCAAGAAACGGCTCCAAATGTCTTCAACTAAGAAAAGTTCTCTGTCTGTCAGCCCATCACAGAGCAACAACAGTCTGATTTTACCAACAGAAACCAAAACCAAGAGCCCAGGTTCGTCTTGGAAGTCACAGGAAAACACTGAATACATCAGGTTGTGCTAAAAGACATTTTCATATGGGCAAGTGTGTCTCCACTAACTTTAACTCAAATGCTGCAGCTGATGGAGGGGACGCCAGCTTCAGAGCTGCTTCTCCAGCCCTGTCCAATCACAGAGTACTTCAGTGTTCTAAAGTGAGGGACTGAAAAACCTTCATATGATTTCTGTTTACTGCAAAAACAGAAGGACAAACTACCTTTCTTGGCTCGGTATGTCTTTACTGTAGGAGAACCTGCAGTGCTCTGTGAGTATGGAGGAGCAGCATCAGGGATCTAGCAGACCTCCATCTAAAACCACCCTCAATGAGTTACTGGATACCCTGAAGCTGTTGGAGGAGGAGCCACAAAGGCTTCAAGGGCCTAAGTCCTACCACAAAGAGAAGTATGCCTGGATCGACAAGGTCAGTTTAAAGATTCAAGCTGTGATCCTTAGACCTTTCCTCTTAAAATGTGAAGATCGGTAACACATTAAAAAGGTCTTTTCTCTGATGGTTCAAGGATGCCGACTCCAACTCTCTCACCACTGACAACCTGGAGCGCCACGGCCAGATGAACAATCATGCTTCGCTGCCAGACAGGGGAGCGCTGCTCTCAGAGGCCAAGCTGCAGAGCATCATGAGCTTTCTGGACGAAATGGAGAAATCCGAGCAGGAGAGACCCCGCTCGATCACCTCAGGGTCTCACAGAGAAGTACAAAATTTCATGAGACATTTCTAATCCTTAAGTTGTAGTGGGTGGTGATGCCTTAATCAGCTGGTTTTTTTTTTGGTTTTGTTTGTTGGCTTTGTTTTCAGGCGCTGCTGTCTGAAGATGAGCTGGTTGGCGTTGAACACGCATCGGCCACTGCAGCCGAAGTCACCGGCTCTATGTTGAGGTTGAAAATGGAGCTAGAGGAGAAGAAGTGCAGCGTCAGCATGCTGCAAACGGCGCTGGTGAGGAGGATGCTCATCAGTTTTGGATTTGTTGCCTTTTGTCAGCAACATGCAGAGAAGTGATACGTTTGTGGGTTTGTCTCATGGGGTTCAGGCCCAGCAGAGGGAGCTCACAACAAGACATGTGAAGGAGACAGAGAGGGAGCTGAACAGAAGCTTCCAGCTCCAGAAGGAACAATACGAAGCTACCATTCAGAGGCACCTTGCCTTCATTGACCAGGTGTGCAGACATGCAGCAGGTATTGCACGCATTTCCTTTCTCCTATAATTTGTGGTGTCTTCAGCTCATCAGTGATAAAAAGGCTCTAAGCGAGCGCTGTGAAGGAGTGGTCACAGAGCTGAAGGAGGTGGACCTGAAGTACACAAAGAAGATTGCACAGATGCAGCAGCAGCATGAAATGGTGAGTTAACTGCCCTGGAAAATTGAACTTCAGGTGTCTTATCATGTACTTCTCCTGTAAGCCTCAGCTGTGCACCTGCTGTGACTGAATCTGGCTCTCTCAGGTCTTCTTCTTCTTCTGTTCTTTCTCCTAACCTCTCTGTCTGCCTCTCATTTGTATATCTGTTCTTTCTCACCTTATAGGTGTGGCAAATTCTTGGCCCCTTGTGTGAGGTAACTTCATTTTCCCTGTAATTTGTCTTTGCTGCACTTATCCCCCCTCTGACTTTGGTTTCATTTGCCTGTTGCATCACTTCTCTGGATCAGTCTGTTTGCATGTGAGTCCCCATTCATTCCTGCAAGTCTCACTGTTCTAGGTGTTGGTTCTGATCATTGCCAGCAGTGTCCTTTTACTGTCCTCCTCCTTTCATTACCGGAGGATTCTGTCATTTCTTTTTCACAAAGAAAATACTTGCCAGCTCGTTCAGTAACTCTGGTCTTCTTCTAACTCCTTCTGCAGGAAATCAAGAAGTTAAAAGACCTAATGAGTGCATCAGAGAAAATCCGGCGAGAAAAGTGGATCGATGAGAAAACCAAGAGGATCAAAGAGATGACAGTGAAAGGTTGTGTGTAAAGTCTGCTGCTCTTGTTTCAATCCAGTACGATCTGCTGACAAGTAGAGAAGAGAGCCTTTTGATTTTTATGGATTAGGAATAGTTTTAATGTGTGGGCTTTCATTTTTTGACCCAATAGGATATTAAAGTTCCTGGATTTTGCTGAACCTGTTTTGAAAACACTGTCAAGTTTGCATACTAGTGAGAAGTAGCTAATGTAAGCCCTGTTCCTACTGTCAGCTTCAGAGAAGCATTTGTTTAGTGAACCTTGCATGAAAAGGTTGTGATCAGTTACTGAAAGAGCGGCAGAGTACCAGCATCCAAGGCTAAACGAATGAGCAAATGAGATCTGTACATTCAAACTACCAGCTGAAGTTTCTGTCAGTCTGTGTTTTTGTTCTGTTGGGCCAGTTCTGAGTGTGTCAGTTTTCCACACACTTCAGGGTTTAACTGATATTTCTAAGCTTGTTTCCATGTGTGTCAGAATAGTTCCGTCATTGCTGTCTTTCAAAGGACTTTGCCAAGTTGCATCGGTTTGTGAAGTACAAGAAAAACATGGTGTAGATGTTCACCATGGGTTTTTTCTGAGCCTCATTTTAAGACTTTTTGGGGATTTGTGGTGTCAGCTGGTTAACCTGGTTACCTGAAAGCAGTTGGGGCAAGTTCCAATGTGTTTTGCCCCTGTTAGCCCAAAAACAGTGTAGGAAAGGCTTCTTTGTTTTCACGGAAATCATTCTAAACTAATTTTTAAGAAAGAGGGTGTTAGTGACACAGACATGAATGCTTTGAAAATCACAGTCAAGAAAGTCTTGACAATTAAAGAGATTTGAGTCACAAAAAACTTAGAGGGTTAGAATGGTGCTTTATGCTTTATTGAATTTATTTACTCTCTAACCCCTGTCGTGAAATATTTACTAAAGTTTGAATAAGAGAACCAAACTTTAAAAGTGTACACAAAGTTTTAATGAACAATAGTCAGAACAGAGAGAGTACACGTTGATCAGAAGTGATGGGGAGATTCAAAAAGGAATGACCCATCAGTGGCGCACTGCCTTTTTAGAGAGATGTTGCACTTTGCATGACCTTTGGAACAGCTACGTCTAAATTTCACACCTTTTATCTTGGCTTGACGTTTCAGTAAACGCTTCTCTAAAAGGACCGGTTCAAACAGGATGTGTCTTTGTATTTGCGAAGGTCAGCTCTTGCTTGTTTAGTACAGCTATGCAGATGTCAGCAACTGAAGCAGGACACATGTCTGCAGAAACACAGTCACGCATTGAATCTGCAATAAATGTACAACAGAAGATATAATAGATGAAAATTAATTAAATTAGTATAATAAGATGAGTGTAATCGGAAATTCCCATTAAACCCCTTAAGTTAAAGATTTAACAGAAATAACTTGCACACTCCGCGCACGCATACTTTAAATCAACTCTCATCATCATTGTTTTAACATGTCAAAGTTTTGCTTCACGCTCGTCTAAAAAAGTGTTAACCCAAAGCTCCTGCTGCGTGTGGGAGGAGCTTCCGTCAAAAGTCTTTCTTGACCATATCGGAGAATATGGATGATGAGGTTTATTTATTTTGAAGAGGTCTACAAAAGCATCAATAAGCAGTGCACGTCTCTATATGTGGGTTCATGAAATCTTTCAGACTCCCAGTGAGGAGCATAGACGTGTATATAAAGGTTAGGAGTGGCAGCTGCCTCGCACTGTGGCAGGAGAAAGCCGCAACTCCGTCTGTAACCAGCAGGAGGGGTTTTATTGCAGCAGGACATGCAGTGAAGAAATTTAAAGTATCAAATTCTGACATCCCCCGATTCTCTTACTTATTTTAAAATATAGTTTTATTTAGTTTTCCTAGATACGATGCGTCATCATATACTTTGTTTATATTGGCATCCTGAGTCTTCTTTAGAAATGAGAATATCTTCAATTCAAAGATGTCATTAATGTTTTGTTTTTTAGAAATAGGCCTCAATGAGCAAGTAGTACTTTATATATGCTTTCAACAATATGTTTTTTGAAGCTTCAAAATAATTAATTTTAAGCTTTCATTTTGTTGTTTTTTTCTGTTTTTGTTTTTACTTTTCCATTTTACTGATCTGAAAAACGATCCTAACCGTGACTCTAAAACCATGACACAATCCGAACCGTGAATTTTGCAATCCGTTGCACCCCTATCAGACAGTGCAGATGATATGTTTGTAAAACTACTAATATTAGCTAAAAAAAAAGGAACCTGTGTAAACGTGGCTCAATTCCTCACCAGCCACTCTGCCCCCCACTTCAGGACTAGAGCCAGAGATCCAGAAGCTAATATCAAAGCACAAACAGGAGCTGAAGAAGCTGCACGCGTTCCATGAGGCAGAACTGCTGCAGGCAGATGAACGAGCAGCACAGCGTTATGTCCGCCAGTGTGAGGAGCTCCGGCTACAGCTGGAGAAGGAGAAGGAGGAGCATTGCCAGAAGGAGAGAGACCTGGCCAAGCAGAGGTGAGCAGGTCACACCATCATCACTTCCAAGTTGCCACTTAAAGAGGTTTTGTGCCAGTTCAGTCTTTATCATACTGAACAAAAAAAGCCCAACACATTTTGATGCTATTTTTCTTAATTTGGTTTATGTTTCAGGTATGAAAAGCAGCTGCAGGAGGAAGAATTTTCCCTGCAGCAGCAGAAGAGACGGCTGTACAAGGAGGTGTCTGATGACAAAGAAAGGCTGGCTCATCTAGCTGCCAGGTGAGGTCAAAGGTCATTGCAGTGTCCTATTTCAGTGGAGGGATAACCTCCAATACATTGACTGTACGGGAGAACTGCGCTAAGTGAGCCCTCTCTCCTGGCGTTCCAAACAGGAAATACCTGCTGGCTCCAAGAAGCAAACATTCCATAGAGTTCTATAGAGTAACAGCTATTAGTTAGTCATTCTTTTTGTCAGAATAACCATTCTCGCTCTGTTGTTTTCATTCAAAGTCCCACTCCTGTGAACCTCTAACATGTGATACTTCCTGGTTTTTGACATATGCGTGGAGGCTTCATCAGTGTGCAATAGCCTTGGTTGATTTTTTTTTTTTTTTTTTTTTTTTACCAAAACCACAAAAAAAATTACCTATTATCCTTTGTTTTTTTCATCTGTGTCAAGTGTAATTCGCCAAATGTTAAACAGGTTCAGGTATTTTAGAGGCCAAAGCATTTAGTCTTTTGAGTTAATGTTATGTTCCTGCTGTCCAAGAAGCTTCATATATTTTAGCAGTTTATTGTTGCTTTAAGGCTCTGTTGCTGTGGTTCAGGCAGCTGATGGCTGTTTAAATGACACTTCATCTATGAAGGCTTTTTCAGTCAAGCTACATTGTCTCTCTTTCTGACTTAACTACTCATTTTTAGGACTTTTATTAATGGAAAATGGGGACTAGTCTGAGACACCATAAGATTAAAACCTATTTAGACATTTTTGTGGAGACCAAATGACAAATTAAGCACAGAAAAATTACAGCAAGTTTCTACAGGTTTTTGATAAATGTGGGCTGTGCAACATCTAAACTTGGGGATGGTCAGAAATTATGCAGAGCTCTTTTTTGTTGCTCTGCAGTGGAAAAGGCTAGACATGTTATTTAATTGCCTTTGCTAAATTCTTTGAAAAAAGTGCTCTGAAAAAGTTTTAGATGCAGGGAGCAGACCTGGAGGCATGATTGCACGTCTTGAATGGGTTGACCATTCTCTTCTTTTCAAATATCTTGTTTGCATGTGTTACAGACAGCGCACAGAGCTAGAAGACCTGCGGCGGCAGCTGGAGGAGAACAGCTCTCTGGCAGAACAAGCTCTGAAGAAGACCAGAGAAGAGCAAGAAAAGAGGCACCAGGTGATCAGTCCTCTCTTTGTCACAGAATAATTCCAAATATCTGTTGTTTCATATACTTCAACCAGAATGATGCAGAACGCTCATGTTCCGTGTTTTCTGTGCTGTTAGATGGAGATGAAAGTGTTACAGGAACGCCTGGACATCGAAAAGCAGACGTGGGAAGAAAGTTACAAGAAAAAGGAGGTTTGAAGTGATGAAAATTCATCAACTTGAGCAGAAACTTAGATTCTTCTGATATGTAAAATGATGCATCAGATGATAAATTTTTATCTCTTTGAATTCATGAATACATTTTTCACAGGAAGCATGGAAGTTGAGTCGTGAACGCGAGATGAAGGAAGAACTGCGACGAGAACGAGACAGAGAGATTGAACTCGCCATCTGGACCCTGGAGGAAGAAACCAGCAAAGACAAAGAAGAGTGTGAGCGTGCAGCTGACAACAGGTGGGTGTCTCAACTCCCAGCTGTCCTGAAGAAGCTTTTGTCCATCATCTCTCTGTTAAGTGGAACTTATGCACCAAACAAATCAAGAAAAACTTTCTACCTTTAATCTGGCTGATGATCATGTCCTGTCCTGTTTTTGTGTGTTTAGTGGGATGTTTATTGGAGTTTATTGGACAGATGGGTTGGCAGAGCAGGAGTCAGACACCACTATAAGTCCATGATGCTAAGGCTGGGTCAGGCAGGCAGAGGTCAATAACGAGCATAGGAGTTTTAGGGATCAGGCTTTGGATAACGTAGTTCAAGCGTGGGTCAGGGCAGGTGGCAGACAAACTGAGTTGGAGCAGAAACAGGGTCAGGAAAACAGAATGTCATGTCAGAGTAATAACGCTCAGTAATGCAGCACAAACAAGACTTTACCCTGAGCGAGGCTCTGTGCACTGCTTAAGACTCAGGTAAATATTTGACAATGGGATTCAGCTGAGCGGGAACCGGGGACTATGCGCTGAGGCAGTTCAGAGGTTTAGTGAGTCAGTAAACTGGCAATGGCTCCCGTCAGTGACCAGAGGGTGAGGCAGAGCTCTGACTCCTGACACTTCCAAACTTCAGAATCATTTCAATTCACAGATTTACAAGTCACGATTCATCACTGTTTTATTGATACCACTTCCACCAGCTCATCCATCTTTTTTTAAAACCCGGCCCTAGTTTGTTTGTTTATTTATTTATTTCAAATTTGCATCTGCATATTCCCACAATTCTTTGTTTATGTAGAGTGAAGCGGCTGAGGGAGAAGTATGAAGCAGAGCTGAGGGAGCTTGAGTGCTCAGAGAGAGCTGCTGTGGAGAAACAACAGGAGTTGAGAAAGAAGCAGATGGAGATGGAGGAGGAGCTGATCCACCTTCAGACTTTGTTCAGGCAAAAAGAAATAGAGATTGAAGACATCAAACAGGTAAAAGACCTATCCTTCAAAAAGTCCTTTAGGTGTTTCTTATTGGTCTACAAAACTATTTGTTTCTACCGGTGTGTTCTCCTCAGACCAGGGACAAGTTAGCAGAGGAGCGCTGCAGCCTCGCTGAGGTGATAAGACAGGAGTTTGCAGAGCGCTTGGTAACAACAGAGGAGGAAAACCGAAGGCTAAAGGTGGAGGTGTCTGAAGTGAGAGCACGGTGTCGTCTGGAGGTGGAGAAAATCAGCCAGGAGAAAGAGGAAGAACTAGCTGAAGTCCACCAAAGGTGAGGGATTCATGAGAAATTGCTCCCTTTTCCCACACGCCTTGACAGGAAGTTTAAGTGTGTCACTTGTATTTGTTGTAAATCAAATATCACAGTTTTACTTTCAAGCTATATGTAAGAGAGCCAAAGACTGTCACAACATTGTTCCCCTTTTAATTTTAGGTTGAAGGTGTGCAGAGCATAAATTGGGTCACTTTAAGAAGGCTCTACCTCCACCTGCATCCATTCACAGACTCTTTGAAACCTTGATGTTTGGTGTGCTGGAGGGAGTGACCTTCATTCATTAGTTTTAACCCTTAAAAGGATTTCCTCACACTTAGTTATTAGAAGCCTAACATCAGAGGATTTCATGGACTTTGGCGTCAGTTCTCAGCTCTTTTTGAACTGATTTCCTGATAGAAACTCAATGCGTTTTTAAATGGCCTCATGTCTGCTGTGGAAAACTGGTGGATCAAAGTAGCAGATAGCAGGCAGAAAAAGGTTTAGAGAGTTTAAGACCAGAAGTCTGAATCAGAAGAAGAGGCTGGACTGGGCTGGGGGGGCTGGTTTGTTATTTCTGGAGCTGAAGATGAGAGCTGGACCTGAGAGTGTAAGTAGGGAGGGCGAGCAGAACGAACATTGGACGATCTGGCATTGTTTTATGGAATGAGCTGGGTATTTATGTTGATGGGAGCATGGGCTCCAGGTGAGAGGAGGTGGGATCAGGACAGGAGGCAGCTCCAGCAACTCTCCACCCAACTCCTGCAGCGAGAGAGAGACAGACAGAGACAGACAGAGATCCTAAAAATGTCTGATCTTTCAGAGTGAAGTCTGCCATCCTGAAGAAAGAAGAATCTGTGAATAACCTTAGAAGACAGTATGAAGTGAGTATACTGAAATTCTCTAGTTATCTAATCTGGATCTGGATCCTGGTTAATCCATTTACAAAAGAATAGCATTTGGTTTATACATACAATCCCGCAAACAGCCCCTCTCTATCAATACTCCTCTTAATGAGACTGCTTATCGATCCAGTATTCTTGTCTGTATTCTTATTCATATTTTTCTGTGGGAAAAAAAAGGAGTAGGAAGACAAATATCAAACAGTTTTTCCTGAAACTTCTTTATTAAAACAATTTAAAAACAATAATTTACATTGTATCTAGGATAAAATATTATTATTGAGGCACAAAATGAACTGTTAATATTAAAGGATCATTGTTTTTTTTACACTGATAGTAGCCGTATTCATTTCCCTCTCTTTTAAATTGGGTTTTATCTTTGATAAACAACACTTTATTCACATATTGGTTTTTTTGTACAATTGAATAAATTGGATAACAGGACTAGTGAAATTCCCACAGATGCAGACTCAAAGCTCTTGTATTTTATTTCCATTTGTCTTTACAAACAACTTTGGATTCAAAGCTTGACGCAGAACACTGGACCCCCTTTATTTATATGTCCATGGCTTTGACCGTGGCTGCGAGTTTCTGCTCCATTAGGATGTGAGGATCAGTCCACCTTGAAGATGTCTCTGCTGTGAATGAGCCAGAACTGCAGCTAAAGACCCGCCATGGCATTTTTAAAAAGAAAAGTGAGCAAAGTAGAAATCCAACAAGATCCTAGTGGTGCGTGAGAAAGAAAAGAATGTAGTTAATAATAAACCTATCTAGAGCTGACCTGAAATAAGTCCCAGATAAACTGCTGTGTTTGGGTGACCATGCAGTTCAGGACAGGAAATACAAAACACCAGACCATTGAAACCTCTGATTGATGGGAAGGGAAAAGACTCTTGAATCCAACAGCAGGACTGAACACACAAAATGAACAGTGTCACTCCATACATGTCAGTGACAAAGAAAATATTTGTCTAAGAGAGTTATTCCTATGGAGCTCCTACCAGCATTCAGTTACTCAGTCATGGGAAGAACGCAGGAGTTCTGGCCTTTCAGAGCAGGTCTGTATTTGTGCCAGCCTGAGGGCTTCAACACAAACTCCTTTCAAAAGTACACAACTTGGTTCTCTTTTTTAGTCCTTCAGCTTCTGTTTTAGTCATGGGAAACAGACTGTATTAGTGCAGACATGAATAAAGGACTTAAGAAACAAGCAGATAAATAAAGACAGGACCCCCAACAGACCGCTCAGGTTACTGGAGTTGAGATTTGAAGGAAGAAAGTGAAGGATCTCTCCTGTCCTGAAATGTGGTGTCTTTTAACTGACTGGATTTTTCACTCCAGCCCCCTGGGAGGAGCTGTGAGCTGCCGGCACAGGCCTGCTCAGGAACCGTTTGGTGCTTCCAGGGGGGAGAGTTAAAGCATTCGGCACAGATGAGCAGATTTAAAGTACAGAACTAATACAGTTCTGCTTCAAAGACTGAAACTTGTCTAAATCCTTAATGAGTAAAGGCAGTCACTGTGGAGAATCACTACAGTCTATATTAGGTTTTCTCCAAAAGCAGGACTTTTTTGAAGACTTTAACCTGATGTTTCTGTTCCACCTTACTGTCACTCCGGTCATGAGTTTGTTCATTCATTCATGCAGATTAGACAGAAATCAGAACAGCTTTCTGTTCAGACTGTCAGGAGATAAACACTAAACCATTTGCTTTGTCACTTCTAGCTGTAAGATAGAGAAACTTCCGTCAGAGGGACATTCCTTCATGGCATCAGAGGTGGACTTCGCTGTCAGAGCAACTTCCCTGATGGAAGATTTGTCTGAACAGATTTTTCTCTCCTGATAGGCCGCCTTGAAGAGGGCCGACCATCTGGAGGCTCTGTGGGAGCAGCAGAGGAAGCAGCTGCTGGAGAAGTGATGAACAGAAAGGGCTGCACCCCCACCAAGCCCCAGCCTTTGTGTGGCTGCAGCTCCAACCGAGGTCGTGAACTAGCTACCTCACTGAAGTGGAACTGCAGCTTCCCCACCTGCACCCCTCCCTCAGTCAGGAAGAAGTGTGGTGGATGGGAGTCCATCATAACAATCTGCAGACATGGAGGCTCCAGAGAGAGGGACCAGGAGAGGACAGCTGTCGAATGAGTTGGACAGTTTGGACAGTTGTACATTGTCGGCAAAAAGCTCAACAACAAGAATTTGGCCAAAGTTGTCAAGTTCTTCTGTTAAACATGAAGTCTAAAATGTTTCCTCCAGGGAGCGCTACCCACCAAAACTGTAACACCCCACCCCAGCTCTGACCCTGAGGGGCACAACACAGAAGCTTTGAAAAAATCTAAGAATGGGAATGAAGAGAGCAAAAGGATGTTCGAGCAGCTGAAGGTAAACCGTTGGAGCTCAGGCGAAAGGTTGTGGATGTAGGAAAGAGAGGAGGTCGAAGGTCAAAGCAAAGTATGCAAATGTTGAGTGTTAGAGGACCGAGCAGAAGTGGAGAGTGGTGTCAAAAATAGAACCATCCTAACAGAGTGAACAAACTGTTGAAACTAATTTGTTATTGTTGGGCTGACAGTAGAAGCACATGGTGATCAGATATTTGTTGCTGAACTTCATGGTGACAGTAAAGCCTGTCATTTAAGTAAGACACTGTCAAAGATTCAGAATTCCAAGTCCAAAGTATTTATTCTTTCCACGATTTATTCAGAACTTAGTCTGTGCTGTAAATGGGTCCAGGATATGAGGAACCTTTTACTTCTTCCTCTTAATCTTAGCAAACACTAACGTTATTGAAAGTTAAGAAACAAGGACATTTTGATCAGATGTGTTGGTGTTTCTCTGACAGGGAAACGTTCTCGTGGTTGAGTCGAACTGCAGCTCTGCTTTCCCCACATTGGGAACATTTCAACAGATGAGATCCTCCGTTTCAGAAATAGTGAGGCGCTCACTGTGTCACATGCTTATCACTCTGTCACAAGGAAGCTGTTCTAAAGCCGCTCTCGCTGCTGACTCCGCCCACTCGACCCTCACACAAGTATGTGCAAAAGTGCCAACAACTCCCTGTGTGTTTGTCACCACCACTCCCGCGTGACCTCATGCAGACACACATTCTCAAATCAGCCAACCTGTTTTGTGCTCATTTGACTCTAATGCTGTGAAAAGAATAAAAGCAAAGACTTTTCTAAAGGTGCTGTTTTGTTTTTGTTGCCATTTCTATTGAATCTTTAAATGTCAGCTTTGGTGAAACCCATAGGAACAGAATTGAAACCTCCTGCTTCACTCTGACTATTCCAGGGGTATTCCATTTAGAAACTTCCAGAGCTGACCCACTTCCTCTGACTCTTGTCCGTGTTATCCAGCAAAGTCCTTTTCTTTAAAGTACTGTGCTGAGGCACTGCTCTTTATGACACACAAAAGCTGAACTTCTGTGCTTCACCGTGACTCTGGCTCTTCTGCTTCCTGCCGTTTGGTGCTCTGTCATTATCTCAGGGCCTTGAACATTCAGAGCTGCCTGAGGTGGGTTCCTGCCCCCCCCCCCCTTCATTCTTGTGCTCCAGTTCAGAGAGGTGGGGGGGGGGTTGACCAATTGCCAGCAGCTGTTGCTCATTTTCACAATGGTCCCGCCCATACAGTGTGCAGAGGCTGGCTGCTCTGAACAGCAGATGACAATCAGAGCTCTGTTAAAGGAAGAGGTCTACAGCGAGGAGAGGAAGCTCAGCACCAGGGTCTGCTGCCGCTGCCGCCACCGCCGCCACCGCCACCGCCGCTACCACCGGTGAGAAGTTTGCTTTTGTTTTTGTGGAATAATGGAACACAGCTCTCTTTGTTTTTCACAAGCCGACACTGACTGTTCACAGTGTCCCTGTCTTTTATGGTTGTTTTAAACATTTCTAGAGTTAAAACAGAAAATGTCAACTTTTCTTCAAATTTTCTGTTGCTGCTCGAGCCATGAGAACAGATCACAGGATCTGTGCAGCACATTCCTTCCATTCCCCACTCAGTCACAGCTGGAGGAGCTTCTCCACCGCCCAGGACGCCTCAACCTCACCATGTATTACTGTCCCTAGCACAATTCTCAGGAGTAAGTTAGCAGATCCTAAGCTGATAACACTTCTGACAAAGATCTAAGCTACCAAGAAGAAGAGTAGATGTTACCGCCTTGAGGTCAAGACCTTTCAAGTACAGTTAAGCAAAAGTTTCCAGTTTCTTGTGTTTGATCAAACAATGCCAGATGATGATTTTTGTTTTTCAAGCTGACTGTTTTTAAAGGAACTCAGTCAAGTAAAAGCTCGAAGAAGCTGCCCGTCTTTGTGAGCAACGATTTTTATGGGAAAAAAAAAAGGTTTCTGCTAAGAGATAACATTTCCCTCCACAGCCTTTGTTTTCTTCCTCCCTCCTTCTGACGCTGAGTGGTGACAAATATGGGTTAATTAGAGCACGACTCTGCCTTCTTTTCCCACCAGCCTGAGCACAGAACCGGCCCGGAGCCAGACCTTCCTCCTCATCTTCAGTCTCCTGATGCTCCGGCGGACACGCAGCAGAGCTCAGCGAGCGAACACAGCCTGCTGGCCGGGGCTACTCGCACCATGAAGGCGATGGCGCTGCTGAGGAAGTTTTTTGTTGCCGTGGCAGTGGTCATCTGCATACTATGCATCTATGTCCTGTTTTTGAACTCTCAGTGGACCCCTCACGGGTATCAACAGGATGTCAACCTGAGGACAAACAGGTGAGGCATCCTGACACTTTTAGTGTTTGCTTTAAACTAAAGCCAAACATGGAGAATTTTATTTATTTTTAAAAAGAGTTTTGCTTTTTTTTTTTTTTTTTTTCCCCTCATTATGGTCTAATTTGTGTTTTGAGCCACTGCTGTCGGACACTCTGCCCTTTGGTTGGACACATGATCCAGCTGATCAGGTTTCAGCTGAAAACACCAGCAGCACAGACCTCATGTAGAACATACAGAAGCTAAAGAAACCTTTTGTATGAAGCATTTGTACCCTAAACCTGTCAAAAATTAACCTTTTTTAGCATTTTAAAGTACATGCCTCAAAGACAATAAAAGCACTTTAAACAAATTAAAACACCATAAAATCCAGCACATAAGATTTTCTTTCAGCTCTTTTCTTTTCAAAATTTAGTTGGAAAATTTACTTTTGTCATTTTTACAATGCAATTTTACCATTGATAATTGTACGGAAGAGGAAAAAAACCAACACCCTAAACACACACTTGATTAGTATCAAGTGTGTGTTTAGGGTGTTGGTTTTTTTTTTTTTTTTTCCTCTTCAGTCATGTGACTTTGTGGGCAAAGGTTTTCATGCAGGAAACTTTGAACACTTCAAGTGTTTAACTCCTTTAGAGATAACTGCAAAAGACTTCATCTTAAAAACAAACTGGTTTTATGTCTCTACCCTCACAATAATTCATTTTCTGCTTTCTGCAAATAGTAAAATGTGAATGTTCTCACATTTTAGGCTGAATGAACTTTTAGTCCTCTAAATTTTCGTTTTTTTCCCTCCATCACATTGATGTGAACAAAACTGTCACACTTTTAGATTTTATTCATCAAAGAGACATAGGCAGCTGACAGAAAATGAATGCAGATTATTTTAATCTGGTTCATAAAGATTGAAAATAAGCAGCAGACCAGGACGGGGTTAAACCCTTTCTCATGAAAAAAAAATCAGGAGTTGTTGTTTTTGGCTCTTATCCTTCCTCGAATCATGAAAGGAGCCACATAGCTCTCCAGCAGAACTATAAAGGGAGAAAGCTTTGGAGTAATTTGACTGGAGGTGCTTTCTGACCCCTCCATGGGAAATGTAAGCTTTGTTACAACGGGCACTTCTCCAGCTCTAAAGGCCAGCAGAAACCTCCTGGATGGATTTAGTTCAGAGAAACACACACAGAAAGGCTGAGATGGGAGTTTCTTTTCAGACTGTGGAGTTGAGGTGTGGGCCTCTGAGTTCAACATTACAACAACCGGAAGTCTTACGCTCCTTTACGTCCTGTTGCAGCCACGTGCACAGTTTGACTGCTCAACATCCTGCACATAAAACAGAAATACTGGTAAATATTTAAACATGGCAGCTGGTTTTCATCATTTTTTACACTTTTTTTTTTTTTTTTTTTTTTTTTTTTTTAATATCCCTCTTCTCTTGCACTGTCAAGTTTTGCAAATATTAGACTCGTTTCATTTCTCTTTTACTCGTACATACTACTCTATTCCTATCTGTAATGCTGCAACATTGGAATTTCCTCACTGTGGGACGAATAAAGGAGGATAAAACTGCATTTAGCACACATACACGCTGTTTATATATTTTAATAATTTTTCAGTCTTAAACTTGCTATAAAACATTTTAAAGTTGTCAAAGCTAAATATTCAATTCTTTTCTAACACAAAGATCTTTTGGACCAGCTGATCTCATGGTGCACCATCTCAGTCGGCTCACACGGTTCATTTAAGTCTCCTCTTCTTGAAACCTTTGATCTTCCAGGCTGGTTTCAGTTACACAGTTGTTTCCTGCTTTACAAGCTTTCAATGACTTGTTTCTGCATCAATATGGTCAGAACCAAGCAGCCTGTCAGGCTGAAGGAGAGCACCACAATTACTGAGTGTGACTTTCTCGCTTGTGTTAAACCAAAACTTTAATTAGAATTTTTTTTTTTTTTTTTTTTTTTTTTTTTTCCCTTCCTTAAACTTGTCCTGTCCAACAGCTGAGCAAACAGATATGAGCTGAGAACCTCTTGTATTAGACAGATTTTACTCTTACAATCGGGGGTTATAAATCATAGCGAACACAAAATGTATGTTGGTATAAGCCCCTTTTGTAATTTAAACCAAACTCTCTCTCTCTCTCTCTCTTTCTCTATATAAAAAAATTTCCGGACGGAAAAGGGGCTTATACCAACATACATTTTGTGTTCGCTATGATTTA